>OY747718.1:38796388-39539721 GCA_963556495.2 Valencia hispanica
TTAAATGGCAGACTTAACTGATTTATAACAGATATTTAAAACAGCTTTTAAAGATAAATGTTAGGTTATAGTCTAGACAATCGTGGACAAGACTGCTGACTTGATGGATGTCCAGCAGATATGTTATTGATTGACACCATCTGCCAGAAGGGAAAGCTGCAAAATGTCAATTTTAGCCCGTTAAATGTATTGCAATTTCTTTTACCCAAAACACGTTAAAAGAGAGAGACCATGCTAATGTTAGTTATAAGTAAGATTATATAGCGGATTATGTTGGATTGCGTACATAAGACTTGTGAACTAACTATTTTACTGGAGTACATTAATTTAACTCTTGTGGATGTAAAAATACAGTTTTTATTCAAGATGGCCTTATTCTGTCAATAATGGGTTTCTAAAGGGGGAGTTGGAGATCGTTTTGAATTTGAGGTGTTTAATAAGTGTTTAATGTGTCAGTTATGATTGTATCCTTGATCCCTTGAATCTCAAGAATCTTAGCTCTTTAATTGTGAAAAATTTATACAGAAAAAGGGTATCGTAAAAAAACAAACCCAGCTATCCCGTAAGAATGCTAAAGGGTTAAGAAAGAATATTTATGGAAAGTTGACTGGACAGAAAAAGAGTGGTAAAAAAAATGCATAAACAACAGGGACAACCATACCCTTGGGATAGGAATTCAAGAATATGGAAGGCAGGATTTACACGCCACATACTGTGGTTAGACTAATGCCGCGTTCACACCGCCCAAAACGTCAATGCCTAGAACGGCAAGATTTCATGTTAAGTGTATGGTTGAGGCTCTCAGAGTCTCTGCGGTGCTTTGTGTGCTTTCAATTTTAGAAGCTTTTGCTGCTTTCCAGGCTTCAAATCGGCAAAAGTTAGCAACGCAGAAGTTCAGCTAGCTAAACTTTCAGTGGCGTCCCCTAAACGTCAACCAATCAGAGCGTCTCACTGTAGTGACGTCAGTACACATTTAAAGTAGCACTGAAAGCGAACCTCATCCATACGCAGCTCCTGGAGCAAATAGTTAAACTCTCCAAACTCAGAACGCCTCTCAAGAATGGGATGTATGCACAAACTGTGCTAACGCAGTTCGTGGATACATCCCTTTAGCTTTATGTACCAAATAAATCCAAGCCACTCTCGATATGATCCTCCATTTTTTTAAAACACCCGGCTACAGAGGAAGTCCCGCCCACACGCTCTTTTTTTGCTCAGCAAGTGGCAGGCTTTGCAAGTTTTGTGAGCTTCAGGCTTAAAAATGTATACGCTTCAAACTAGTCGCTTTGTGAGCGTTTTTGGATGGTGACAAAGCGTGCAATGTGAATGCGGCATAAATCCCTCATAAATCCCCACACAGATATATCTTGGACATGGTCTACAGCTACCCCATTCCCTGTGTTCAGCCACTCCTGAACAATAAATAATGTCAGAAGCAGCATATCAAGGCTAAGTAGAAAAGGGACTTTACTGATCCTAAGTGGTCCACAGCCCTCTTTTTGGATGAATATCGTTTTTGAGGAAGAATGCAGAGGCACAGAATCCATGCTGCTCGAGGTCTAGTGTTAAGTTTGTATAGACAGGGATAATTTAGGCAGCCAAATTACTATATTTCCCCCTGTGTGATTAATAAAGTATTCATTCATTCATGTCACCTGATGGTGTTGGTCACAAGACAAGCTGAAAGCAGCCATTAAAGTAACCTGTGTTTTCTTGAAACCTCGGTAGTGGCATAAGCAGATCGCCTCCATAGTGATACATATAATTAAAGGAAAACAAGCCATGGCAAAGCACTGGGTGCATATAGTGTACAGTACATGGACATACTTTTCAGTAGGCTGGGATTTTTGTATTAAGTCCTCTATTTTATTCGTCTTATGCAATAATTTAATTATGTGAAAAACTAAAGTTTGGGGTTTTCATTGGCTGTAAGCCATAATCATTTAAATGGACAGAAATTAACAACTGAAATATACCCCTGTGTGTAATAAATCTATATTTTGAATAGAATTTATAAACAAATAAATTTTTTGATGATATTGTAATTAGAGAAGCATCTATGTATGCCCAAAACTACAGCTTTAAAGTGACGTAATATAACACAACACATATCATCAGCATAATTGTTCACTCACCAGTGATGTTCTGGAAGCTGCAGTCTCTTGTCTCTTGTGAGGGCAAAACATACTTTTTCTTAACAGCAGCAGATATTATTCCTTACTGGGAATTTCTGTAGGTCTAGCGAAACATGATTCTCAAGCTCAAGTCTGACACGGTTTAAAAAAAAAAAACTATGGTGTTCTGAAAACATCTAAAACTGGGTACAGCTTTATTATTTGTTTCTAATGGATCTGCTGCTCCATTTTTAGTCTTCCATTAAACTGACCTCTTGCTCCTACTGATGATAATTTAATTTGGAGCAGTTAAAGTGCTACATTACTACTATACCACTAGCATTTTTACACCTATGATTGGGTATGACTATATAATTTGGCTCATAATATATTTCAGTGTGGCTCCAATTTATTGTGTGCAACAAAACTTTAGGAAACATGTTTGTTTTTTTTGGTTTGCCCCCCCCGCCACGTTTTTTGCACCAGAATAATAAACAGGAACAAATAAGTGGAAAACATGTCTTAAGTATGTTGTATATCATTTGTTTTTTGTTTTTTTATTACATGGGGTGAACACTCACCCCTATTATATAAGGAAAATAACTCTGCTAGAGGGCAAGACATACTTCACCAGTGCAAGGCAATATATGGAAGGGTTGGGATTTTCTTCTTTTTAGCATCAACCAAAACCGTGTTTTTTGTTTGTTTGCTTATTTGGGTTTTTTTCCAGAAAATTTGAAGATCAGTTGTGCTGCCTACACGTACCAAGCAGTATCCGTCATCTTCTGATGCCAAAGCAACACCCCTTTGTAGTCTGCCACAAACCATCCAATTAAGTAGGAAGAGATGAAGAAGCGAACTGATCCAGAGCAATCGAAGTAGGAAAACGTATAGCTTCAGTTGTTCTGTACTCTAAGCTGCGCCTGGCTAATGGCTTTGTTATCCAGTAGACTGCTTAAGGTCACTCCCATCTCATTACTGAGCTAATAAACAACTAATGACAATCATTTTCATTCTATTCTTATTGGATTTGTTGAGATAAAGGGCCATGTTTAGAAACATGGTGTAGGTGCTACCACTACGATGTTCACTGCATTCACTTTTGTGTGTATTTTGTTTACATAAGCTTGTGTCAGTAAATTATCAATTAAAGTTAATACATAAAGCCACCATAGAAAGAGAATTTCTCTGCTCAACACCCACAAAACGATCATCCAAATTCATATAACCAAAACTACAAAGAATTACTCAACATCCAAATCGTGGCTATCCCAACGTTATCCTCCTGCATGCATCTGCGACACGAGAATATAAAAGTTAAACTAGAAAATGCAGCTAATCAGTTCATTCATAATTTAACAAGAGGTTCCTTATATTTCTACATAGAACCAGGTTAGATTGTATAGTTTTTTCTCTAATAGTAATATAAATTATTTTAAAAAGCCTTTTGTATTTTGCCAGTTTTTTAATACAAGTAATACATTGAATGTCGAAATATTTTTGTTTTTCTTTCACCTAAAGTTTTAGCCAAGCATTTTTATTTTCAGTTTTTAGAAGATTGATCCTAAAGTTATCCATGGAAGAGAGAAATAAGACCAGGAAAACTACATAAACAGCAGAATTATAATGCTGCTCTTAGATTCTAATAAGCAAATGGATCCAGAAGACTGACCCAAGGTCTTTTAAAATCACCATTAAGAAAAAAAAAACATGATTGCATCTGGGTTTTATCCAGCAATATAGGAAGGAGATCACCTGATGTATTTGGCAGGATTAAATCCCAATATATTTTAAATACAGTAGATGGGGTAAGGGGATTAAATATGGGATAAAAAAAAAAAAAAACAGGAGAGAAACAGACCTCCTTGTCAAAACAATATAAATAAAGAAAATGAAGCTGGTCATTTGGGCCCCATCCCTGACTCCGTAACTTAACAGCAGAACCTGAATCCACATTCTAGCTGCATTTAAACACACAGCCTTAGGGAGGGAACTTGAAGATGCTCAGAGTTTGTGAACTATAGATATATTTTGAGTCAGACGCACACAAAGTAAATGTGTCAGATACAAAAGAAAAATGAAAAGGTGGTTGGATCAATGAAGAGCTGAATAAAGAGCACATCTCATTCGAGAGAGTGTTTTATTTTCTTTCTCTTAATCCTCTCTTACTTTTATTCTAAAATATCTGAACATAAAAGCATCTCATCCCATGCATGCTTATTCAGTAACCTCACAAGGGAAATCTTAAAAAAAAGAGAACAAAACAAAAAGAATGGCGTTCATAGGAAAGAACTTCAAGGCTGGGTCAGGCTTCATAAAGTTGAGCTATTTTTCCCTGGGATACGGAGATGTTTAAGATTTTCTTTTGTCAAAGTAAACAGATCTTTTTTACCTCTCAATTACCCAAATCCGAGAAGTACTTTTACAAATGACTTGGCAATAAATCATGCTGCAGGTGGCTAAAAGAAAACATCCATCCTTTTTATAATATTGTACCTACACAAGTTATATGAGCAAGATGGAAATTGGAATACAGACTAACCTCAACGGTCATAAACCTATATTAAGACAGAGGATGAAACAAAAAGTTATTTTTCAAAGATGGATCAGAACTAAAAGAATGAGTAGAATATTTTGTATGAATTTTGGCTCTGATATAAATACAATATCATCCCTACAAACAATCCTGATGGGTTTTTTTTCTAAAGCAAAATAAGAAGATTCAAAATCACCCAAACATATTTACCAGCAAAATAAACTGAATGGCTTAAAGTGAAGGTCAGGTGAATGGATGGGAATCACATTAGAAGTTGACAGGGGATTACCCAGGACCTGCACTTAAGCGAGCCTCGTTCCCTCTGCAGTCAGCCTGCAGCCTTGAATCGATTCTTGGAGAGAAGCAAAGATGAGACCGAGTTGGGGAAGCCATCCAGCCAGCCTCTACATCCTCCTCTCCATCAATACTATGTGTCATCTGTCAAAGCCTTGTCCCTGCTCACACTCTGCTTTGGCCTTAACCCGTTATTCATTCCAGTTCTTCCACTCTGGCTCATAAACTTGATTTTAAGATCAACTTCTCCACCTAAGTGAGTGGCAGATGAAGATAAAGCCATCAGGTTTTAGCATTGTTATAATTAATTAGAAATAAAAAAATCATCAATGTAAGGAAGTCATGTGTCTCTAATAAAGGAAAATTAAACAAGTTTAAATCACTGGGTATTTTTCTTTGTAGGTTTTGCACACTTTTCTAAAACCTTAGACTATTATTGAAAAGTGATGTTGCTTAAATCTGTTTTAAATAAGTGAAAAAGGCACTTTAAACTGTAAAAGCTTACAACAGAATTCAGTCTTTAAAAATATAAAACATACAAATTGGGTAAGAACAATTGAGAGATTCCAGCAATAAAGGTACAAAAAACAGGCTCAATAATTCCAGCATTTATAAAACATATGCACTCATATCATCTAATGTACCAGATTAAAACAGAGCTCTATAAAATGAGCAGGGAAAGGTAGGGACTATGGGAACTGAAACAAATTTAAATGTCATGAAAAAGATAGATGCTATAAAAACCAGTAGTGCAGAGAAAAAAAAAAGAAAAAAACATAATTATAGAATTAAATTAAATACATCTCCAAAGGTAAATTGATCTTTACTTAATCATTTTTTCCTAATTGCACACTTTATAGAAAAAAATGACACGGGTTTATTTTAACATATTTTCTTACAATCACAAGGTTAACACTTTGGTGGAAGTTTAAAGTTTGTGTTTTATTTAGTTACTAGCAGAATCCATATTTATTTGATAATCTCATATATATGTATTTTAATAGTTAAGTAAACATGCATGTGATCGGATTCTTGAAAAGGAAAAGAAAATTAATGTTCAGAGCATCATTAGCAGATTGAAGATGTAAGTTTAAAAATGTCTATTAATGTCTCTTTTTGTCTGTAAGGTTTCCCCAAGGCTAATTTATATTAGGTACACCTTAGCTACTTTCTGTGAAACTTTGTCTCCGATTTTCCCAACAGATTAGAGACTCTGCCTAGTTTGCATCAGTCCTTCCAGACGCTCAGAAAGGGAATGATCTGCGCATGTACATGCAGCATGATCACAATACATTGAATGACCAATAAACCTTTCTCAGTTCTTTTCATCCAATCACAAAGTTATTTAATCAATAAAATTAATTCAAAAGTAAAAAAGAACTCTGCTGGTTTATAAGACAGATCTTTCTTTTATTTAGCCAGACACAAACATCGTTCTTCACCTTTATCTTTCAAACCTCTCCTTTCTAGGGGGAAAAAGGCAGAAGCTTGTCTGTACTATGCTGCATCGCACACCTTTGGTGCATTTAAGGAACGTTCAAAATGTATGGTGAGTACAATAACGTAGGAAAATTAAAACATATAATGAAAAACACTTAAAATAATACCATAAACTATAAACTTGTTTAATGACGGCTGGCAAGCAATGTTTGGTCCAAAACAAAAACTATATTCTCTCTATTAATTCTGTCTTCTTCAGATACCTCAGCATTTTTTTCAGAACAAGAAATTTTGTTTAAAAGGTTATTGATGTTCAGTCGCAATTTGATATCTTGTAAATGTTGTACCAGTTCCCTCCTCTCAACACTTTACTTCAGGCAAAATAATATAACATGCTCCACAGTCTCTTCTTGAAGACAAAAGTCACATTTCCCTGTTTAAATAATGTATTGTTTAACCGTATATGACCAAATCCTAATCTAGACATAATTATTTCCTCTTTTGTTTTGTTCTGTTTTCCTTATTAAACCAACCTTCCTTTGAATGTTATAGAGCCACCTACCAGTTCTTTCTTCTTCCCTATGTTTCTGCCATCGCTCCTTGACCTTTTGAGGCGACCCTTTTCTATTCCACAGGTCCTTTTATTTTGACATGTCTGAGCACACTGGTTTTGCACAGAGTTTTTATTGCAAACTGGTTTTATTCACATTGGATGGAGGAGAAAATGAAGACCTTCACATGAGTGATGACGTTATTAGTATGGAAATTAGTGTGCCGTCATCTGAAGTAATCTAGCGATTTTCTGGCTTGACTTCAGCTAGTTTCTGTCTCAGACAGTTGGTAACACTGGGCCCCTTAAGATGATAAAATATACTCACCCCCTCTCCTTCCCAATGAGCTGCAGCTGGAAGTTGTAAACTCTGCTAACATGGCGAGTACAGGCAGAAAAAAAAAAACATATGCAACCCCTGACAAGGCTAAAACAAAAGCGTTGTTTGGAGGAGGTACTTTCCCTATGAGGCAGACAGAGAGGAAAAAAGGGAATGACAAAGGATGCCACATGCTATTTGCTAATGCTACAAAAGCTAACAGGACACTAAACATTGGGTTGTCAGTAAAGCTCCTGTATCTTTAGCAGTGAAAATAGTAAACGTACTATAAATATTGTTACTTGCTTGTAAATATTAGCTTTAAAGCCCAGTGACGGTGTTCTGTTGGTCTAAACTCCATCTAAACAAACTCTTCAGCTCTACAGTTCAGAATCCAACAATGCTCCAGTCTGTTCTACTGCAGTACGAGTTAGCACAGGAAAATCTTAATCAGGTGACAGCTGACTCAGCTAAATAGTGAAACAAGGAAACAAACCAGCACAATCTACTCTGCTGTTGTAGTTGATCACTTTACATATTCTGCAAAATTACCAGAAAGACAGAAATTGTACAGAGTGGCTGCTGAAGGCATCTGTTTGGGGAGAAAATCCTTGCTTATACTGTAAAAATGTTGTATATGCTTCAGATCCATGTTTGGTTTGAAACACAAGCAATTTTATAGTATGCTCCTTGTCCCTCAATAGTAAGATTTTTTTTTTATCAACAGCAAATTGACAGACAAATGGAAGAACAGTACAGATAAGAAGTTATAATAAAATTGCACAACTTACTCCCAATTGTAGATGGGAGCAAAAAGAAATTCATTAAAACCAGTAGTTTCAACAAACTAATTGGTATAATTTAATAAAACACCCTAGGGCCTCAACATCTTGTTAACTCAAGGACCTTTGATTTTTTTTAATCCACAGAACAGCAATAAAGGAAGGATTTCTTGGCTTATATTTTCAAGGCATTTTTTTTTTTTTACGTTTTTAGAGAATCGATTTAAAAAGGTCTGCAGTTGCCTCTTGAAAGCTGAGATGAGAAGTGTAACCTTGCTCTGAAAGGCATTTAAAATGTGTTTCAGAAACCGACAGCAAGGAAGGCTAATGCAGAGCACTCGTCACTGGGAGCAGGTTGGGTTGTGTGTGACCCAAGGATACTCAATGTGAAGAGGCTGGACGCAGACCTCAAATTATGCCTTATAAAACGGTCAAACTTCAACAAAAACAGGGACAACAGTTTTTTGGGTTTCTTTTGTTTTTGCACCGTTAAATTTACTATCAACCTTTGTCAATCAACCTGGTAACAGAGTCATAGATAAAACACATAAGACCTTTAAAATAAAGGGAACTGAAAGAAAACATTTGTTCCTTCCGAGTCTTTTCAAGATTTAGAGACCTGAGATGAGGCTGCACATTTTATACTAGTGAACCAAATATAGTGACGTGTACAGTTAAATTCAACAGATCAAAACTTGGTAAACAAGTCAGTCAAAATCATGTAAATTTCGCCCTGCAGTAGTGATGTGTTTTGTAAAATGTATAGACAACCAGGTCCAGTACCTAATTGTTTATTCAAACAGAGCGGAACTGTTTCTGTAAGACTTAAATCCAGCTAAAAATAAACTAGAGTACCTTACATCTTACAGCAGCCTGAACAGAGTAACCAAAGGGAAAACCAGAAAGTTTCTTATTTTAATGCAAATTGGGTTGTAGCTCACCACCCACCTTTAACACGGTTGGATAGACTCATTGTTTGCATAATAATGTTTGATATTTGAGTCACTATTCCTGGAAGTTAGAGTTTTAGCAAGGGGCAAAAAACTCATAAATATGGAACAAAGTCTGGCAGGTTGTGTTGGTTGTTAGCATAACTTTTTCAAAGTGCAAAAATTAACAATAGAAAACCCTTTTTTTTTGTCTTCTATGGAGGCAAAACATTCCACACTATTGGCATGCTGATATGCATTACTGCGATGTTACTGTGGTACAAGGCATATATGTGAACAAATTGAGCAAAGAACCTCAAACTGGCAAAACAATCTATTAGCAGTGGTGGCTGGGGAAAAATATTCTTGGTGGGGCTGTGCTTTTGTTTTCTTTTTTTAAATCAAACTTGTGCTTTCTGAGCTCTATGAGGTTAACCAGTTGAACAATGTGCACTCAAGTGTTTTGACGTCAACAACACTAGAATCATCAAGGGATCGGATTTGACCCCCAGAACCATTTAGAGATCTTACTCTAATTTTGACTGCCTAAGGTTTCCTCTTTTGAAATTAAATGAATCTGTTAATTTGGTTTATCAACTGAATAATAGATAATAATAAATACTTTTTTAATGAGGATTTTTTAGGTTAGACACAATTCCCTCCTAAAAACCCCAAATGTAGTAAAGATACAGTATGTTATAGCAAACCTATAAACATTATGGCCTTACACTAAGATCACCATGGTCACCATGCAGGTCCATATGCAACAAACTGATGTTTTGTTCAATTCTGACACCTTTCTATCAAAATCAGGTTTAACTTCTGCTGAAATGTTCTCTCTTGACCCGAGGGTATCACTATGCCTTATTGAAGCCAAAATAAAACTATAAAAAAAGAGAGAAAGAAACTGGGTTAAAATTAAGTCGGTGGCTAGCTGCAGTTTTCCACTAATATTCTAAGAGACAGGACTTAAGGTATTGCAACCCCGAAATCAGCTTGTGACTGAAATTGGTCATTTTCGACCTAATCAGCCCAGTCTGGTGACCCAAAATCTATTCTCTTTCCAATAAGTGAACACACAACACTAGACGCTACCAGGTACAGCTGACAACAGTGTTTGCAATAGACTGCCTACTGAAAGAGTCTCATTTAAAGGCCATGTTTTGAAATACACTGAATAGAATTATTTTCTACTGCTTAGCAGAATTGAATAACCAAATTTACCCATTTAGTGATGTAGCCTTTTAGATCATGGGTACATTTTTTAAGAGCAGTATTTGTTTGTATGGGGCTCTGATTGTATACAATAATATATATAGCCTTGGTACTTCAATTTTGTCATTGAAACCAAACATTGATACATTTCAAAATGTTCAGTTTCCATCTAATCTGTAGGGATTAATAAAAGCGGGATAAAAAGGTAAAATTACTTGATTTTTTTTTTTTTGACTAGAATCAACTACAGCTCAATTAGAATACAGTGAAAGGAGGAAAAAAAACATGCAGCCGCGGTGACAGTTGGTCTAATCAGGAATTTTAATGCAACAATTTCAATCATGTGCCCATTTATCTGTAACAGATCTCATTGTTAATGCGCTGGTCCTGTTCATTGTGATGTAAAATGACCTAAACCAAGCACATCATCAGAGTTGCACAGCCCACACACTTTTGTGTTTCACATGGTCTTCTGTGCCCAATTCAGGCCTTCAGCCCACCAGAGCTGAGTGTGATTAGATCAGACATCAGCACGCCGGCTTCTCACAGCACAGACGTGCACACACACAGAGAGGCACAATCCACAGACCATCACACACACACACATACACAGAAGATATTTGTGTGTACAGAAGTACAAATTGCACAACCGCACATTGAAAAATAGGCGGGGTAAAACTTGGATCGTGAGGCCTTTTTTTTTTTTGCCATCTAGCATGACCCCTGGCATTTTAGATTTTAAAAATAAAAACTCTACATTTCATCTTTGTATCTTGAAGTCAGCAAGGGTGAATATCAAAGCACCATAACAGAAAAAGGCACAGTAAGAACAAAGAAAATCCAGAGACGGCAAGTTTAACACTGCACCACAGAAAGTGTCTGGTGTCTTGCTTAATTTGAGTGTTCAGAAACATGCCAGTAATCTGAGACGTACAGAGTAATCCCTGTTTCTTTAATTTCCTGTTAAATTATTTGCAATAAAAAAATGAAGGGGTCTCTTCAGGGTTGAGTCAAGTGGCATCTTTTGATAAGACTTGTTTGAATCTATTTGCTCTTCATTTGTTAGTGTAAGAATTGATGATTTGATCTGAGTAGCTTGCATCTGCCTCTCTAATATTAGCTGATACTTGTGTCTGTATACTGTAATCATTTCCTACCACTTGAGAGCTTCTAGTCTTAAGATGTTCCTCATTTGATTGCAAGTGGTTATTTTTGGTCTCTGTTCTGTGTCCAGGTATCTAGTGGTAACTCGCTTAAATTTAGATTTTTTGCATCTGTGGAACTCTTGTTGATGCCGGTAAACTGGGCCACAATTAGGTTTCTCCGCTTCTAACTCAAGACAAGAAATTTTCTGCAACTGGGACCAGAAGTGCAGCTGTTTCTGTCTATGTATCCTTGTATGAACATGAAGCCTGCTTTTGTTTGTAGTTTTGTCACAAAGGAGGAAGTCTTCTAACTTCTTGATGTTATTTTCCTTTGTTGCTGTATAACCCACAGGCCCCCCATTTTCCTTTTTGTTGTTCCTCCAGAAAAGTCATAATTCCCACTTTACCTGTACAGAGCTGCAGTGCCTTATCTATATTAGAGTAGAAAGATCCTGGATAAACAGAGTTGCTGCTTATTTCAATTAAAGTCAGTGGTGCATCTTTCCAAGGCAGTAATTTTGAAATGTGTTGCAAGGACAGAGTGGTTTCATCGCTGATAGTTCCCATCACAAGTATACATACATTCATCATGGTTATAAATGGAACTAATTTAAGGTTTTCAATTAATTATGGAATGACTACACAAAAACATTGAATACATATTTTTTTAACAAGTTGTAGGCACACAACCTCCATTAATATTTGGTGAAATGTGTCTTGAAACATTGCAGTTTATCTCACAGTTTTTGTAGCCGTCAAACTGCTGGCATAATTCTGGCCCACGTTTTCAGCCACAATTCTTGACCCATCTTCTTGGCAGAATTGGTTCATTCAAGGCACAGCTTTTAAACTTTTAAGTAGGGGATGGTCATTCCTGAAGCTTAATGTTAGGTTGCTTTAACCACACTAAAACCACTTTTTTCCCCAAGATTTTATTGAGCAATTTAGCCCAGAGCATGTATATATATATATATATATATATATATATATATATATATATATATATATATATATATATATATATAAAAAAAATAAAGGAGGTCAAACAACAGATAAAAAAAAACAAAAACAAAACATCGGCTAAATTCCAATGAATTCCGCACCAGATTTGGGTTTATCTATGTAAATATTTGAGCCCTTATGAGTAATTTTGACCAAAGATTACTAAAATTTAAACTTGTGCACCGACATTTTTAGATTTCTCATCATCTTATTTGTATGTTGTATAATCCTTCCATGATGGAAAAAGAAAGTCAAATGAAAGCACCAAGTCGATGTGATTCACGAGTATGGAAACCTCTGATGACCCATACATTAATTTTCTTCTGCTCATCTTAAATTGGGTGGTGTGGGCAGCAGCTTAAGCAGAGAAACCTAGACTTCCCTCTCCCCAACCACTTGGGCCAGCTCCTCAAAGGGAATCCCAAGACATTTCCAGGCCAGCCGAGGAACATAGTCCCTCCAGCGTGTCTGGGGTCTTCCTTTGGGTCTCCTCCCAGTCGGACATGCCTGGAACACCTCACTAGGGAGGCATCTAACCAGATGCCCCAGCCACCTCGACTGGCTCCTCTCGAAGTGGAGGAGCAGTGGCTCTAGTCTGAGCTCCTCCCGGGGGCTTTTCATCCCATCTCTAAGGGAGAGCCCAGACACCCTGCAGAGGAAACTCGTTTCAGTTGCTCGTATCAGTGATCTCGTTCTTTCAGTCACAGTCCCCTCTGTTTCAACATAACACACTGGGAAAGAAACCGGTTAACAGTTTGTTTAATTCAAACTACATGTCACGTGTGCACATTCTAATATGTTCTATTTTTTAAACACAGTGCAGTTTTGGCTGCCAATAAATAAAAAAAGATTAATGTAAAAGAATAAGAATGACTGATCAAACTATAAACTAGAAAGGAGAGATATGATACTGTTAGAGTGACAACTAATTGTGGACTGAAAAACTTGAAACATCCAGAAAGTCACTGAAATGGATGATCCTATAAAAAAATTAATAAAATCATATCTGCGACCTTTTTGTTGTGGAGATTTCTACTTTTACAGCAAACAACAAACTTGGACTAAAGGTGGGTGGAAAAGTAAGGCATGTCAGTGTTTTCCTCACTTGGATCTTTTGAGAATTTACGTTAGAAAAATATAAGGAGTAGCCTTTTTTCTCAAGCACACACAAATGTGCAAATAATCTAATTTACGGAGTCATCTTCCAATAAATAGCACCAACACAACAAAAAATATTTGTAACTTAATTTCAACCTTTAGACTGAACCATCACCCAAGGTCTGTTTACAGTATCTTTTACTTACAGACAAATCACATGAAACGGCACAGAAACAATCTCACTTTTTTTGTACAAAGAAAGCATCACATTCAGAGGTTTTATGTTGAGAACACAGATTTTAATAAAAGTATAAAGAATTTATGCTTTTCAAGGGATTTTCTCTCTCCTCAGTAACACCTCTATATAGAAAATGAGGTTTCTGTGATTGTACTGCAGTTTGCACCAAAACAGCTTGCCTCAGGCATCTTGCAGGAAGAAAAGTGCTAAAATGGCATTGTTACATAAAAGGTACGGATGGATACTGCACACCTCCGAGCCACAATTAAGGAGCATAATTAATTCCAACAGAAAGTCAACAAAGTCACATGAAGGTGGATGAATAGCTAGTAATAAATAACAGAATATAAAAGGAGCTCAGAATGAGATCCAGCTGAGGCCCAAGAGAGGGAGCAGTGGTGTTTGTCATCTCATTCGCTTGCTGCCACCTCGATGTATGTATAATTCACTAGTCAGCCCAAGCCTTCCAGCATATCCAGCCCTGCTGCGGCATCTAATTGCCACATTGTGTGATTGTAATTCATCCTCTGATCAGGCTTTCACTTTGACGAGTCTCAGACAGCAGCAATAATATAGATAACCATTTAGGACACTGACTTAACCGAAATCAAACTGTGCAAATAAAACTTTTTTTGGTGTTAACACTGTGTGACCTTTTGGTATTATTTTACAAGAACATATCCCGTCTGTCTTGACAAATAAAAATGTATAAAACATATTTGTTTATCTCTACCTACAATGTACTAGAACTTCCCAAGAGCTGAATATTTTCATTACCCTTTTTTTTTCTTTTAGCAAATATTACTCAAACAAGATTACCAGGTTTTTTTAACCTTATGCTGCAACATTCTTTTGTTCTAAAGTTTAATTAGAACCCAATGCACACAGAAGGAACAGCACACAGAAAGAGACAGCAGGTTAGCAATTCATGCTTTTAAGTTTTTTGTCTACATTGTCTTTAACTTACGGTACTTTTTAAGAAGGTTTAGAAAGACATTTTCAATATTTCTGAGATAAGACCTAAAAGGAATTTATATTTATATATATATATATATATATATATATATATATATATATATATATATATATATATATATATATATATATATATATGAACATAACCTTTATCACCACCACACTAAAAGTAAAATGGTCATTTATATCTAAAAATCCTCTAGGTACAAAAAAAAAGAAAATAAAAGTGGTTTCGCTTTTTAGGACGTGGAGGAGTTACTGGGTGGACATTTTTAAAGCCACGGGTGTTAGCAGCACTGCCCAGGAGTGTTGTGGTTTTCTCTGCGTAACAGTGACAATAACACCAGTTCGCAGAGATCACAACTTTGCTGACAATAGTATTTCCTACGTTTTATTTTATTCATTATTGTATCATTAAGTGGTAATGTGCATCGTGTATCTGTCATCTCTCATTATAAGGACTTAAACATCAGAGATATGTGATCAATTTCTGTTATCAAGGGTTATCACTATTATAGAAACTTCCATTGGGTGATGCCCAGTAATGTAGGTCTGTCTTGATGTAGAGTCCAGCAGAAGTCCAGGTGTGTTTTTGTCTTAAATCTCTCAGCCAGTTTGACACACAGACCTTCTAATCAATATATCGAACCTTGTAGCCTTGAAGCTGGCTCAGGTCTAAATGAGAGCCGATAAGGGGCTGTGACTACTTTGCTTGTAGGAGTAGAGGCATACCAGTCCCAACGGTTGACCAGTTCCCATGCTGCCTCTTTCTATTCAGAAAACAAAGGCTACGAAAAGATGTCTAAATTCAAGCTTTAAGTGTTGCATATCCCAGATAATTTTGCAGGATATTTCCAAAGATGCAAAAAGATGCTGTGAGTTTGTTTGGTAGATGACATGTTAAACATTAAAAATGCAGGATTTTTTTTTTGTTCAATACAGTGGTCCCCTACCTATTCACGGTCCAGTATCCACAGATTTTTTCATAGAGAATATGCAACTTGCAAAGTTGAAGTATCTAACAACAATGCTACTTGAAACGCCATTGGCGGGCATTTGCAAAGCAGCTAATCCAGAAGTGCCTTGCCATCTTATTTTCCTTGGCACTGATTAACTGTAGACCCAAGAGCTGATTTCTAAGACTGTAGATATTAGTTTCTGCAGAAGAGCTAAGACTGTTTTCAGTGTGTCTATTAATGAATATGATGGTATGTTTGGTGCTTAAACTATTAAAATAGGCAGAATCAGAAACCTTTTTTATTTCCCAAAGTCTACTCCACTAATGCCCCTTTTCCATTAGGGATAACTCAGCCCAGGCCGTGTTGGGTCGGGTCAGCCCGGCCTGGTTGTGTTTCCATTGCCATCTCAGGAGCGCGGCAGTGGGCAAGGACATGGGTGGGCTCAGCGTAGCAAAGTTCCAGTAAAAATCAGTCATCACTCACTGTTTTCCGACATTACAGATGCCGATGCTGGAGCCGGTATCTACCCCACTCTCTCTCATGTTGCTCGTCGGCCTTTCACCATAAATCCCGTCCATTTCTGCAAAGCACTTGCATTGCTTGTGGTCTGCCCCACTCCGGCCGTTGTGGTCCTTCAAGGCCCGATATTTGCACTTTAATTTTCCCCAGCAATATTTTGAACTCTGCTGGAAGCTGTGTGTCACCATTCTGAGAGACACTCACAACAGCAGGCCAATCAGTGGCTATTACGTAGGTAGGAGTGAGGGTGACATCACTTTACCGGACCAATCAGTCCATAGATGGGCGTGTTGGGTCGCCTCAGCCCACTGACAAAGAGGTCAGCTCTGCCCATATAAACGTAGTGGAAATGCGCTAAATACAGGCTGACTCGACCCGGGCAGGGTCGAGCCGACCCTAGTGGAAAAGGGGCATAATTCCAAGTTCGTCTCCTTAGTTTCCTTTGTAAGCGCTATGACATACACAAATTCATTTGTGTGAAGAAAAGTAAAACACATAATGCATATAATTACTACTTCATAGTATGGATTCATCAAAAAAATTAATCAAGATTATCCCAATTTGTCCAACAAAGCATATGTCCCAAACTTTTATGCTGACTGATGATGCGTTTGCAGAACGAAGATCCAAGTGGGGGTTTTCAGGCATTTCAGAGACATATCAGATCAGGAGAAATATTCCATTACTGGCCATTTGATTGGTGCCTCCTTGTAGCACCTGTGGCTTTAGAAGCTTCGTGTCTGTTGGTTATGTTAGGAATGAGATGCCGCAAACACCACTTAAAAAGATTTTTTTTTATTGCCTGCTTATTAAAATCAATCACAATATTGAAAATTATGCACTTCAATGAGATTCTGTAATTTCAAAATCAATACCTGATTTTGGTGTCAACAACTCAGCACTACCACAGAGAATACTTTTTTATGGTTTTATTTCATTTTTAAACATTTGTGTAAATAAATCTGCTCAAGTGATGTTTCCGCTAACCGTCTTACTATTATCTGACTCACAAGCCTGTAAATTAGGTGTCCTACTGTCATTCAAGAAGAAGAAAAAGAAAAAGAAACAATAATAATACTGATCCAGACTATTTTACTGCTGTTAATGTAAGCGAGGCTTTCACAGACATGCTCTCTGTGGCAGCTGAGTGGAAACAGATTAGCTCCTCTTCAATGCATACTGTGATTAATGGAGATATGACAACATCACAGGAATGAAGATGTTTTTTGGGGGGGCACTAAACATTAATTGCCATCAACTTTAATTTGTGTATTTGTGTTTTGGCACTTTCAAGGCAAATAGAAAAAAAAAGGCCCTTGTTCGGCACTCAAGAGACCAGGACAAAGTTATTAATCTTTAAAAGAGAGTCAAGAGGGACGGGCTGTTTTTGGTAATAGGCCATCATCACTTGTCATGAAGGTTTTTACTCTAAGATTTCTTCTGGGAAGGCACGTTATTTTTGAGATCTAGATAGACTGACCTGGATGTGAAGTGCACACATCTTAGTTTTTGACTTGTAAAACAAAGATTTTGGATTGTAAGGTTCAAGTTTATGATTAAAATTTATGGAATACTGAATGCTGAGCTAAAGCAACTATGACAACAGTACAGATCGTTTTTATCTTTGAAAGACAGTCCCCCTTGAGTTGTTTTAGCTCCAACCAAATATAGAAAATTATAGGTTAAATATGTTGTTAAACACAAACAAGATGAAAACCTTTTATTGACACTTCAAAACCTCCCAGTCAAACACATTTACACATCCTTCATGAGCAAAGTGCCAGGGGCATTCACTGTGAATCCTAAAATAGGCACCTGCTGTGTTTAAGCTAAAAGTTTCTCACTTGAATCAGGTTCTTGATGTCTCCGATGGTATTCAACACTTCTCATTACTTTGTCCAAATGTGTAAATGTCTGCCCCTTTAAGTTGAGCAAAACTGCAAAGCATGAACATTATAAGAATGATGAATTGTTGACAATTCTTCACAAATAAAATGTGAAGCATTTTTATGAAGACCAAGATCTTTCCAACTATCTTTCCCAAACTATGAGTGACTTACATAAAATTTAGAAAATTCACAGCAAAACACAAGAACTTGAAAACAGTTGCTATTGCCCCATTTTAAACACTACAGAGATCCTACATACAGAGAGAACAAAATAAGCATCCTTTGGGAAACCTTTGATTTTTCCTGGTTGGTCTCAGAGTCAACTGAGCTGAAATAAAACTAAAAACTCATGACAGTGGGAGAGTGAAACTAAGAATGGTAGCAATAGATGGGTTGGTGGTACACGTCATCTGTGCGGCACAAGCTACCCACTGTGTGTTCTCACATCTGTTTACTCCCAATGTCCTCACCCATTCACGCTCCATTTATGCTCACTACTAACCTTATTTTAACATGTAAGAACCTGACAAAAAGACTATTTCACATAGAAAGATAAATCTGAAAGCTTCATATAACCTAAAAAATTCAATTCAACCGTTAATCTTTGAAGAAGTTTAAAGTAACTGGAGACTGTACGGCAGATAAAGCACACATCAGGTAAAATGTTTATTTCACACCAATAGATGTTTGGTTAGCAGAAAATCTACTTTAGAAAGCTTTATCATATTTTTTATCATGAAGTAAATTTACTTAACTTGAGCTTCGGGATTGTATAATTTATTTTCAATACATTACGTCTTGTTCCTCTCAGGTTATATGAACCTGAATGATCTGGTAGAAACCAGATTAAATATCTCTTGATGTTTGATGTAGAGGTAAATATTATTTTGTCCCTAAAACTGATATGAAATGTTCAATTTATTTCAAAGCAGATACACAGACTTGACCCGATACACACTTAATCTAAAAGTAGCATGGGGAAGAAAGTATGTTGAAGTTATTACAATTAATTAAATGTGTAAACCAGACACCTCTGTAGCTCTACAATGCACCTGAAATATAATTGCTCCATTATAACATTTGAGTAAAGGTTGTAGTTTAACTAAACATTTCTATAGATGCATTTTTACTGCAGAAATCTTTCCAAGGAACCAAGGCAGTTTATAAGAAGACATTTTTCAACTCTTTCGTCTCCAGGGAAGAAATCTAGCAAAGAAAACGTCCCCGTTAGGTAGATAGAAGTTTCTGGAAGAAATGTATACAATGAATCTGTCATAGTTATTAGGTTTTGTGTTTGAAGTTAGTTATTTTCCTTATTCGGTTTAATTATCATTTTATTGTAGTCTTTGGTATTTATTTTATGGCATTTCCTTGTTTTCATACCGGTCCTTCTCAAAAAATTAGCATATTGTGATAAAGTTCATTCTTTTCCATAATGTAATGATAAAAATTAAACTTTCATATATTTTAGATTCATTGCACACCAACTGAAATATTTCAGGTCTTTAATTGTTTTAAAACGGATGATTTTGGCATACAGCTCATGAAAACCCAAAATTCCTATCTAAAAAAATTAGCATATTGCATCCGACCAATAAAAGACAAGTGTTTTTAATATAAAAAAAGTCAACCTTCAAATAATTATGTTCAGTTATGCACTCAATACTTGGTCGGGAATCCTTTTGCAGAAATGACTGCTTCAATGCGGAGTGGCATGGAGGCAATCAGCTTGTGGCACTGCTGAGGTGTTATGGGGGCCCAGGATGCTTCGATAGCAGCCTTAAGCTCATCCAGAGTGTTGGGTCTTGTGTCTCTCAACTTCCTCTTCACAATATCCCACAGATTCTCTATGGGGTTCGGGTCAGGAGAGTTGGCAGGCCAATTGAGCACAGTAATACCATGGTCAGTAAACCATTTACCAGTGGTTTTGGCACTGTGAGCAGGTGCCAGGTCGTGCTGAAAAATGAAATCTTCATCTCCATAAAGCTTTTCAGCAGATGGAAGCATGAAGTGCTCCAAAATCTCCTGATAGCTAGCTGCATTGACCCTGCCCTTGATAAAACACAGTGGACCAACACCAGCAGCTGACATGGCACCCCAGACCATCACTGACTGTGGGTACTTGACACTGGACTTCAGGCATTTTGGAATTTCCTTCTCCCCAGTCTTCCTCCAGACTCTGGCACCTTGATTTCCGAATGACATGCAAAATTTGCTTTCATCCGAAAAAAGTACTTTGGACCACTGAGCAACAGTCCAGTGCTGCTTCTCTGTAGCCCAGGTCAGGCGCTTCTACCGCTGTTTCTGGTTCAAAAGTGGCTTGACCTGGGGAACGCGGCACCTGTAGCCCATTTCCTGCACACGCCTGTGCACGGTGGCTCTGGATGTTTCTACTCCAGACTCAGTCCACTGCGTCCGCAGGTCCCCCAAGGTCTGGAATCGGTCCTTCTCCACAATCTTCCTCAGCGTTTTCTGCCACACTTTTTCCTTCCCACAGACTTCCCACTGAGGTGCCTTGATACAGCACTCTGGGAACAGCCTATTCGTTCAGAAATTTCTTTCTGTGTCTTACACTCTTTCTTGAGGGTGTCAATGATGGCCTTCTGGGCAGCAGTCAGGTCGGCAGTCTTACCCATGATTGCGGTTTTGAGTAATGAACCAGGCTGGGAGTTTTTGAAAGCCTCAGGAATCTTTTGCAGGTGTTTAGAGTTAATTAGTTGATTCAGATGATTAGGTTAATAGCTCGTTTTTGAGATAGGAATTTTGGGTTTTCATGAGCTGTATGCCAA
Source organism: Valencia hispanica (assembly GCA_963556495.2). NCBI lineage: Eukaryota > Metazoa > Chordata > Actinopteri > Cyprinodontiformes > Valenciidae > Valencia > Valencia hispanica. The sequence continues at coordinate 38,817,182 of OY747718.1, forward strand.
AATCATCAGTTTTAAAACAATAAAAGACCTGAAATATTTCAGTTGGTGTGCAATGAATCTAAAATATATGAAAGTTTAATTTTTATCATTACATTATGGAAAAGAATGAACTTTATCACAATATGCTAATTTTTTGAGAAGGACCTGTATTCCCTTCATGCTTAGATGTTTACACTTTTTGTTTGTGTTCTCTTTCGTATTTACTTTCCTTAGTTTATTTCTCTTTAGATAGTTTCCTAATTTATTTCTTCCTTCTTTTCTCCAGTATTTCCTTAAGTTCCCTTCAGTTTCCTCCTTAAACATATTATTTTTAGTTAGTTTCTAGTTTCTTGTTTAAGAGTTTTCTGTCTCCCTTGCCATTCTTCCCTTTCCTGTTGTCTCCTTGCCACTCTGCTCTTGACCCAGTTTAACTAATTGCCCTCACCTGCATCTGCTTCTCACTAATTAGTCCTTGGTCTTCTCTGTCACTTCCTCATTCCCTCCTCAGTATAATTACAGCTTTCATTCAGTCACTACTCACAGGTCCGTCGTCAATCTTCCCTGCCTCGTTCATGTTCTTCTTCTTGTTTCTTTTCCTGGTCTCCGAGTTTCCCTGGTTCCCCTGAAGTTTTTGTAAGTTTCTAAGTTTTTGGTTCCTTGTTAATTAAATTCTAATTTCTTCATTTTGCTGCTTTTCGGTCCTTTAATACGTTAACATGACAGAATCACGGTTAGAGTTTTGTTGTAGGAAGGAGCTAAACATTTCTTACTGGTTGAATATTTCCAGCATCTTGGTTTAGTCACCTCTCAGCTTAAACTGCTTTGCATTTCATACATTTTAAATAGTTAAGGAGTATTTGCTATTTTTGCTTGCAAGCATATAATACATTAAAATTTACATTCCAACATTAATTAAGCAACCCCATTCTCCAAGATTGTGTTTTATTAATAGATTTTCAGTTTGAAAGAAGCACAGGCGCTGTAGAGGCTGCTGCTTCTGACTGTGTATAGTGACTCTTCCTGTTAGAAATATCTCAAGGTTTATGTGTTAAAAAATATGAATCATTACAAACTTTATCCAACTTATTTCAAGTTAGTTATAGTGAAAACCCAGTAAACAATTACATTTAATCTTATTTACAGTAATTTTAACATTAACATGTTAGTCATTTATCAATTCAATAATGAATATTAAATTACAGCTATCGAAGGCCAGACTTCAACATCTTCATTAACCTTTTCGATCTAAACTTCGGGAATTAACATCTCACGATAGTCAATAAATATACACATTAAATCAAAGAAATTCATTTTAAACCATATCATCATTGCAACTACAGCGCTATACATTGTAGACAACTAGAGTAGCATCCAAGTGGGTGGTGGTGCAAATTTAAATTTATAGCATGACGAGCTTGTCCCTTTAAGAGGACAGGTTGTGTGTGCAATGTGATGCGCCTGAATTTCGATTTTTATTAGAAACTAATAAAATTAAAAAGCTCTTGTTTTGAGAGGGAAGACAGTTGACCTAAAATTAGTTTATTAGCCATGTACCATGACTTTCGGACTCTAAGCCACTACTTTTCTCACATGCTTTGGACCCTGCATCCTATACAACGATGTGGCTAATTTATTGATTTTATTTTACTGATTAACAGCACTATAGCAGGAAGCATAAAAGTAAGACAGACGGGGCATCATGTAGTGTAGTGGTTAACCCCTCCTTTCCACCGGACGCGTAAGCGGCACGTTACAGGAGCAGCACGTTTCACTTGTGTATTCTGCTGCTTGGCCCTTTCCACCGGGTGTGTATGAGGCGCATAGCAGCAGGAAAGCAGCTGTCACCGAGAGCACGAAATCACGCGTGGTTTCGTCAGTAAACACAACAACCATAGACATATATAATCTTCTATGACAATAATAACCAGGAAAAGACAACAACATGGCTCCAAAAGGTTGGTGTTTTATGTTATGTCCGTTTTATATTCGCCAATAAGTTTGTTATGTCAGGGAATATCCAAAATCGCTCATTTGTGTGATGACACACAAATGAGACCCTCCCGCGAGGTACTGACTTCTCACCGGGCCGCACAGGTAGTGACTTTTTTTTTAAGTAAAGCAACCGCAAAGCAGCACGTTTCTTTTATTTTGAAAATTTTCGGTGCCGAGCCGTATATTTCCTGTCTCCCCTATCCAAAATGTAGAAATTTACGTGTTTCAGAGGCGTACTGCGTAGAAAATAGGACTGCCGTGTATATTTAGAAAAGTGCTGCGACATGTCGCTCCTCAGACGCGGCAGACTCGTGCTGCTTTCGCCTCTGGTGGAAAGGGTTCTATTGACTACAGTGGTGGCTATCAGCTGCGTATGACTTGCTTCTCCTGTAACGTGCTGCTTACGGATCTGGTGGAAAGGAGGGGTAAGACGGGCACACCATGTTTAAAGGCCTCAGTCCTCTAGGCGGTCGTCCCAGGTTCAACTCCGCCCTGTGGATATTTACAGAATGTCTCTTCCCCCACTTATCTCCCCTTTCTACATACTATCCGCTGCTAATAAAGACCACTGTGGCCACAAAACCTTAAAAAAAAACATGAGACAGACATGTGGGTTAAGATTATGTGCTGAAGAAGACACTACCAGTAGTTTACATGCACACACCCTCATTATGGAAAGCACATGAAGAAATGCACACAATGCAGCTTTTAAGTTGAGGGCAATCGAGCTAGTCATCAAAAAAGGAAATGGAGCTACTGCATGTAAGCTTGACATCAATGAATCGATTGTGAGATGTTGGAGCAGGCAGTGCCAAGAACGGAGTCAATGTAAAAAGACGACAAAAGCTTTCAGAGGAGATAAAAACACTGAAGACGACTTCAGTGGCTTTAGTGAGGAAGATGAAGATAGCGACCAATGACATTTCTGGTAGGCTAAAGTATGTTTTATTTTCTAACCAGGCATGTTACTGTCTTGTTGTGCTGATGCAATACTGGTGCCCTATTGCCGATTTTCAGGCATAGTTTGAAAAAAAAAAAGCATGTCTTAAATTAAAACTAGAAAAGCACTCAGAGAGCACAGACCCTCATCAGGCCTACTCACACTCCCCCAGTCCCCATGTTGTTATCAACATTTCTAACTTTCGGTACTTTTCCAAAAAAACTCTTAATGGGACGCAAAGCTGATGTTTGTTCTACCATTGCGCTCTTCCAGTGGAGAGCGGACATTCGGGGCTCCTGTGCGAGGGGAGCCGCTTGTGAGCTCTCTGACACGGGAGAGGAATGGGGGTTAGCACCCCTGGTCGGTGGGTGAATATGTGCTTCATGTCGCTTCAACCTCAAATGTAATCAGTTGTTCCTGGTCCCAATGTAGACATTTCCTGAAAATTTCATCAAAATCCATCCATAACTTTTTGAGTTATGTTGCCAACGGACAGATGGGCACGAAAAACATTACTTCCTGGTGGAGATAAAAAAAATCTGTCGCGTATCATCTGTGTAAATATTTCAAGTTACAAGATGAAAAGGTGCAACTTGTATTCAGGGACAGCCTATATGTACAAACATTTTTTTTTTCAAATTTAGCTGGAGCAGCTTATATTGAGGTGAGCTCAATAGTCCAAAAATTCCAGTATGTTGTTGCACAAAAGATATGTACCAAAATTGTAAGCATGATTATTTCAATAAAAGCAGCAATTAAATTACATATTTTGCAAGTAACCAATAAATTACTTTTTATTTTGTAATTCCATTATGTATTGCAATGATATGTAATTAGTTACTCTGTGGAACGTAACTCAAAAGGATTCACAGAAAATCCACCAATTTGGAGATTTTTTTTGTAGTGCAAATCTAAAATATTTCAATGAACTTACAACTTGGGAATCTGCAATATGTAGGTCAAATGCTAATTGATGTGCTATTGGCTGGTATTTTCAAAGCAGCCAATCCAGGAGCAACATTTATTGTCCTTGCCACTGATCGACTACCAAGGGACAAATTCCGCCGGTCAAATGTGAAGCCAATAATAATGGCTTGCATTCATATAGCGCTTTTTTCGAGAGACCCAAAGCGCTTACAACTCCAATTATTCATTCCCTCTTACATTCATACACTGGTGGAAGCAAGATATGATTATAGCCACAGCTGCCCAGGGGCAGACTGACAGAAGCGACGTTGCCAAATTGCGCCATCGGCCCCTCTGGCCAACACCAGTAGGCTGGTAGGTGAAGTGTCTTGCCCAAGGACACAACGACATGTAGCAGGTGGAAGCAGGAATCAAACCCACGATTTCTGGGTCGCAGGCCGACATCTCTACCAATGAGCTACAGCCGCCCCAATGCGGAAGTGACAAAATTGCAGTCCCCCCCCCCCCCAATCCATCCACTAAAAATGCTAAATTCACAATAGAGATGAACATGTTTATAGCCTAGTTAAAAAAACATTTAAGGATTAATAGGTCAGGTTTACCGTCATGATAACTCTGACGGGGGGGATCTTTTTCTAGAACTCATTCGTAGACATAAAGGTGCGCATCCTTTTGATTGACAGGTCTCAGATGAGCAGTCACCGCTAGCATTGGTGGGTAGCGGCTTGCTTCCACCGCTTGCTCCATGGAAGGCAGCAGCCTCGACCTCACGTTAAAAGTCTAAGTCATTTTGCTTCTCTGAACCCGACCATCAATTGCATCCACCATGTCTATTCGTGTTTGGATGTCCCTTATTGGACAAAGATGGCCTGCTGTGGTATTGATTGCACTAACAGACCATTCAAGGAGTCTCTGCTCCATTTTACTCGATAAGTAAAATTAGATTTCTGCTGTGCATTTAAGATAACGCTGCTTGGTCAAAAACGGGATGAAAAGGTTACATTGCTTCTCTTCTTTACATAGATTATTAAAACTTGTTATAATTAAAACTCACAGTTTTAGCTCCGGGTTAGCTCGGTTAGCTCGTAGCTATATCAGCTCAGAGTCTGATGGATGTCAATCATCTTCCCCCACCCTCAAAGCCCCACTCTCAGCTCCGCCTCTTTGCCCATTTTTTGTATTTTCCATGAGTGCTAAGACGTGCGACGCAGCCAAGATGGCGGTGGTGGGAACCACCGACTCAGCTTGAAGAAACCTATGGGTTTCACATCAGAGGCTCTGTCCATCTTATATATACAGTGTATGCTGTACCCCCAGGAACGAAGTTAAGGAACCGTGGTTAACTTCTGTGGTAGTGCCAAGACGGTTTCCACTGTGCAAATTAATGCCTATAGATGGGCATATTTGGTGTTGAAACCAGTAAAAAAGGCAGTTATAAACATTTTTAGAGGGGGTCACAAATATTCACAGATTTCAGCTAATCACATGCAGGTGTGGTTCATAACCCCTGTGAATACCAGGGTTCCACACTACATCTTTGTGAATTAACAATGAGCTACTTCAGATTAAAGCAGCTATTGCGATTACAGAATTGTTCAGTGTTCTCTTTAAATTAAAAATTTTGGAAATTTCAATAATCCCAGTGTGAGATTTCTATTTCAATTTTATTATCAATTTATTTAGAGGAAATCTGACCGTTGCATTTTGCTTTTATTCATTCCTTCGTTTTTTTATAATAATAATGGCTTGCGCTTTTCGAGACCCTCAAAGCGCTTTACAACAACAACTCCATTATTCATTCATTCTCACACTGGTGGAAGCAAGCTATGATTATAGCCACAGCTGCCCTGGGGCAGACTGGCAGAAGCAAGGCTGCCATTTTGAACCATCGGCCCCTCTAGCCAACACCAGTAGGCAGGTGAAGTGTCTTGCCCAAGGACACAACGACATGTAGCAGGTGGAAGCTGGAATCGAACCCACGATTTCTGGGTCGCAGGCCGACAACTCTACCACTGACCTACAGCCGCCCTAAGTCATATCTCTTTGTAGCAAATAAAAAATATTTCATCAGATTTGTTTTACAGCCACCAAAGGCCATCCAGCTTCATTGATTAGTATGTCCAAACATGCTTAAAAAGAGAAGGCAATTGTTTTTGCTGTTGAACACAAAGAAAATAATTGCACCTTCCTGGCTTTTAAACCAAGGGTGTAATGTTGCACACTCCACAGAGTAGGTAAACATGGACTAACAATCACTGTGGCAAAAAGGACAAATAACCATGCTGATTTAAATAATCAGACAAGCCGAGGGTTTAGTTTTGCTATTTTTTCTTCCAGCTTCATATGGAAGCAAAACATACAAGATTTCTAAGCAAGGTCGTCCCCTTCTTGCAATGAATTAGTTAGCATGAGCTGAATACTGATTTCTATGAATATTTCATCTTTATGCAGTTGTAATGGATCAAGAGAATAATCACAGACAACACACAACCATCAAAAAAATGATAAAAAAATTAATTGCCAGTGTAAGCAAAGTATTTTTTAATATTCAATGCACCCATATGCAGCAAGCTGAATGCAAATTTACTAGTGCCGTGTTGAAAAAATTAGATTCTGAATCGATTCTTATAAAAATTCCTAAAAATCGATTCATATTTCCAAAAATCGATTTAATCGTTTAACATTGTTTGCCCTTTTTACAGCTAAAATAGGAGGGAAAAGTCCAGAGGGCCATTTCAAGGCTTAGCTCTGAAAGGGTTAATACGGTTTCCCCCAGTGAACTGTAACCCCACCCAGTGTTGCGTCATCGAATTACACTCAAGTAATTGAAGGTAAGAGCTCCAAAAAACATTTTTAATAGCACTGACCCATATCAATATCGAATTTGAACAGATAAGAATCGATTATTACGATCGGATCCAAACTCGAGAATCGGAATCGAATTGATTCTCGAAATTTTAATCAATAACCAGCTCTCAAATTTACTAAATATTAGGGCTGTGCAATTAATCGGAATTCAATTACGATTTCGATTATTACGCTATACGATTACAAAAATGGCATAATCAAGAAAAAACTATCATTAAGGATGCCCTACCCAATGCGTAGGTGTGTTTTTAAAATTGCTGGGGACAATAACCATAAACATGAGTGTGGTTTGAAGATCAGTGGGGACAATAAATTATCATTCATATATAGGTATTTATCTTTATGACATTTTATTATAATATACACCAGGCGTCCCCAAAGTCGGTCCTCAAGGGCCGGTCTCCAGCATGTTTTAGTTCTTTCCCTGGTTCAACACACCTGAATCAAATGATGGCTCTTTGAAAGACCTCTGCAGAACTTTGACATGCTGAGGAGGTAGTTGGACCATTTGAATCAGCTGTGTTGAACCAGGGAAAGACTTAAAACATGCAGGATACCGGCCCTTGAGGACCGACTTTGGGGACCCCTGATATACACTTTGGTGTAATAACAGGTGTAAAAACTAAAAGCCCGTTATGTTTTTTGTTTTTCAAACGGTGCTGAAAACCATCAGTAGACTGTTGTCTGGGAAAGATCCTGTTAATCCACATTGTAGCACAAAGAATAGTGTTGGCTACATTAATAATATGTTCGCCCCAGAAAAAGAATCCGCAACAAACAAAACAAACGCATTTCCCTTGCAACCCTCGCCGTTCTGTGCGCAGAAACTTCAACTGTAACTTCACTACACTTCTGCATAAAATAAGTATCAGCTGTGTAACATTCCAGAGAAATAAAAAGGGATATAATTTATTGTAATACGGGGTCACGTTATTTTCCTTTTTTTTTTTTTTTTACAAGCAGTTTACTAATCACATCCCTGACCACTTGTTGCAGACGTGCAGACATTTTCAACTTTACCACAGAGTTCAGGTAGCTGAATCAATCATAAAAAAGAGCATCTGACTGATTTTCATCTCAGACCTGGACACGTATGCAAAGCATCTCTATCTGAGAGCTCTGTACTGTGGGTAAAGGGTCGGGTTAAAAAAATCATCTTAAAGGATGCGGGTCGATAAAATTGGACCAGTGCAGGACTCTGCAGCCGTAAACTGTATACTTTTACTGCAATTATTTTGTATTTTGTATGTGAGGGAAATTAGATATGCAAGCAGAAACTATAGGGGAAACATTTATTTTTATGCAGCTTTGCAGATGAACCGATCACAGAAATTGTTGCATGACTGGAAAATGGGCTTTAAAGTATGACAGAAATCACACAGTGCGTGGCCACCTTGCTCACTGGGGGAAGCGCGCACAGACCTGCGCCATCCTTAGATGCATGGCGTAAGATAACTAATAGTGGGCAGCTTGTTGTGCAGTTAGTTTCCAAACCACATAATTCATAGTTACATACAATTTGAGACTGTATGATATGCGCCAAAGCGTAGCATTGCCAGTAACATTATTATGATGGACACATTTCATTAGCAAACTTGACTTTAAGTGACTTACAGGTTTCTTTGAAAAATAGTTCCTCATGTCCAAATTCTTCTTTTTTGCTGCCATCCTTACTCGCCTTTGACACTCATGTGTCGCCCACGTTGCACCTGAGTCTTCTCGCGGACTGGAAAGTTCTCATTGCAGTTTTGGCGCTGCTAACAACCAAACACAGCTGAAGAGTCTCACCTGATAGCAGGGAAAGGCACAGACAACCACATTGGCCATATATGTTAGAGGAGGTAGGACTCCAGTAGAGAACGTAATTAAACTCTTTCTGCACCTCTAGAATGAGCCGTTGACAGAGCAATATTTTTCTTTTTCTTTTTTGCTTTCTATCGGGTTTGTTTTTCTTTTCTCGAGGAGATCAAATTATTGGTGGGGACAATTCAATAATCGCTGGATATTGGTGGGGACATGTCCCTTCCGTCCATGCTAATTCTACGCCCTTGGCCCTACCGCTTGTTCACCCAAAATGCAGAAAGTCCGTCCTGCGTGATTTGCGTGAGTGCGGATGATCGGCTGAACTACCTGGAGCATGATTAACTGTTGCATTTGTCGCAGAAATAATTTTATACATAGCTCTTGAGATAACACTGATAAGTGCTCACCTTTTGTTGAAAGAAGAACTGAAGTTTAAAAGGCTCTATATCCTTTGCCCAGGGCTGGTTGTTTATCAATTATTACTAAAATAATGATTATATTTTTTTCTATAATAAAGGAGCCTTAATAAATATCTATTATTTAGATAACCTAAGCCAATATTAAATAGGAGAAAAATATAAATTAAGGCATAAATTGGCATATAAAATTAAGTATTGAGGTTCCACAAACAATTTGTTCAACATCTGTGGTTGTGCAAGTGTGCAGAAGTAATACCTAAAGACTGTAGGGATAACAAGGACCACCAAATCCACCCCCCCTCTCCCTAGTTTCCACCTCAGTACAACCTCTGCAAGTTTTTTAACACCACTTTGATTTTTCTGAGGCTGTCTTCTCCTTCTCCTCTCTAGCACCTCCATATCTAACATCCTTTGTCCCATCTCTTCCCTGTTTAAAATATCTCAGCTTGCCTCTCTAATGTCGTCTTCACACTAGTCAGCTTGAAATCTTCTTCCCTTCCTTTTCTAATCATCTCAATCTCATATCTGCCCCCTGTCTTTGTTTCTGCCACCATCTCTAAACCACACATCACAGCAGGTGTCACTTTCAACTTTTAAACTGTCCCTTGCACTTTAACAGCTATCCAAATTTCACAAGTCTCCCTACACACTTTCATCCCATTTTCATCTCGTGAATTGTGCATTGCCTTTTGCTTTTGATGGCTGACCCTAAGCACTGTAACCCATCCAATTTAAATCTGTTACTCTTTCCAGATTTACTTTTCATCTTTCCGTCCTGCCATTCACCTCACCACGCTCTTACTGTCCTTGTAAGTACTAAAAAAGCACTGTTACAAGTTAACAATAAAAAGGAATAAAGGAATGTGATAATAGTCCTCTAATGGTCAACTATTAAATGTAGTAATACAAATCAGTTGCATTAATAAGTTATATATATATATATATATATATATATATATATATATATATATATATATATATATATATATATATATATATATAAATAATGGCCAATTTAATGCCATCCAGATTAAGGGATTGACTAAGCAGTTTATTTTTAAGAACTTCTATTTTGACAACTACTGTCTTGTCAGACGTTAAAAGCAGAAAGTTTAGTCATCCAGGTTTTTATGTCTAGAAGAGATACCTGTAACCCCTTATAACCTAGGCCTATTTTGAAGCCTATTTCTCAAAAAATGCTTACCCATGAAAAATTTGTATATTTCAGCAACCAAAAGGAGTATTTGAACCATTTTGGTGTCGTAAGGGTAACATTGAGTAGAATTGATAGATAAGTCATTATGCATGTTATCTGTTACTGGTTAGGAGAAACCGAAGCTGGAACACAGCAGAAATGTTTTTGTTTTTGCTCCGCCTAAAAACAAAAAAACTAAACAAAACTAGAGAGGTTTTAGTACAGTCAAGTCAGGCGAGGTGTCCAGTTCTGCACCGTTTGGCACAAACATTTCTATTTCTGTCATGTAAAAGTTATATTTTTCATTTTGATATCACATAGTGTTCAGTAGACCTAAAATAAACCCTTTTGGGCATTTTTGAAAAAAAAAATCTAATTATAATGCAATAATATATATATTTTTTTGTATTGTGTGTTGTGCGCCCACGTACGTCCTGCGCCGGTCTTGCCGGCTGGTCCATTTATTTTACGCAAAGACCTACCCCCGCAGCGGATTGGTCAATTTGCATTTGCGACACCTCACTGGACTCTTAGAAGCCAATAGAATAACCCCAAAACTTGCCAAACAAGATTGACAACACAGTCAGCCAACCAGGGAGCCGAGAACAGAGCTTCGGGGGAATGCCAGGCTTCTCCGAGAATAGACTAATAATAATACTCCCTAGGAACCAAAAATCGTAATAGAAACGGCAGGAAAGTTTTGAATGGTGCACATGAGATGGAAGTATCACAAAATAGCGTTTATTTGCCAACGCAATCATCTTTACACGGCAAAACAACAAAGGTAAGGCAAATTTTACTACTGTGATTCTGAAAAGCGATATCTTGTTGTGTTATACTTTGGCTTATATCTCCGCGGTGCTTTGGTGTAGCTTCTTGGCAGATGCATCTTTGGAATCGGCAAATTATCTGCTTTCATTTGAGGGGTTGATTGTGTATTTATTAGCACAAAGGATTGCTGCGGTAAAGCCAGAAATATGGCGGCTGTGTTGACAAAACTATGATGTTACGAGTTTGTTCACAAATATTTATTTACGTGGCATCTAAGTAGTGTTTGTGGTCGGGGAAAAATAATTTAGATAGCCTTCTAGCGCTTGGTGTTCTGTTTAATTTGATGTGCATTATTGCTATTTTTTCTGTCATGTGATGTGTTATCTCAAGTCTGTTCAAAAAAGTCATTCCCGGGTAGGAACAAGAGGAGTAACCATAGCCGCAATTAAGGTGACCTAACAAAGCTAGCAAGACCTTACCCCGCCGAGAAAAACCATGCGAAACAAAGAATCCAAAAAAAGTACACCAACAGTAGATGTGTATTTATGTGCTTGTGTTAGAATAACACAGAAAGGCATTAGTACAAAGAAATTAGATCAATACAAGAGAGTATGAACACCAAACATCTACACAGAGTGCAACAGCGACAAAAGAAAATGGCGCAATACACCTTACCACATCACAGCAGTCAGCTCAATCACAATGTCAGGGCATCTGCAAATACAGCTGGTATCCATTTGTTTCCAAGTGTCCTGCAAAAGCTTTTCTCTTTGTAAGCACTACAAGGACGTTTACTTTAGCCATCCCCCTGTTTGACAAAAAAAACAAGGTCACTTCAGCCTTGAAAAATGCAAGGTGCAGAGTTAAGTGTGAGGGCAGAGAGCAAAAATGAGATTCAGCCTATAAAAAAAAAATAATGCAAGTTTAGAGGTTGTAACTGCTAATAAATTGATTATGGGTAATTTCAAAAACTTAATTATAAATTTAAAAAAATTAACTTTCAAGAGCATTTTTCTTTAATGTATTTGCATGCATTTACATTTGATGTTATTCACAACGGCTTTAGGGACCAACTTCAGACACATCACTTGTGAAAAGATTTATAATTTTTGCTCAATTTTGTGACATGGTAAAGGCCTTCTGTACAGTCTTGATTAATCTGTTAAATGTCTGCACGTTGTCAGGTTTCTGTGGTTCCATATTGCTGGAGGAAAAACCAAAAGAATGCAGTATCACCATACTGGTCAAGTTTAAATTGACTGCATTACTTCAGACATTAGTATTCATAGTGTATTGGTGATAAACAATGAGAGATTCTAGAAAGACGATCTTCAGATACAAATGTTTCTCTTCAAGTACTAAAAGCATTTTTTTCTGCATTCCGCTTACATTGCAAATATTATTATCTTAATAAAATGTACTAGGGATCTAAGAAAATATCGTTATGCCAATATATCGCTAAATTGTATGCATGATATTGTATCGATATTCAAAAGCAATGTGGCGATTTAAATTTTTTGAATTTGAATGTAACCATTAATAATGACAGTAATTTTTGTAGTAAAATTAAAAATATGACCGCTAGCGGCTGTTTTCACCTCTCTGCATCACTAAAAAAATACAAATACAGCAAAGGGTTCAGGTTTAGGACAAAGAATTTTGACAGACAATACTGAACTAAAAAGATTTACAGCATATGTCATTTACTCCTTTACTGGACTGATTATAGCTCACATTTCTTTTCCTTTTGTTGCACACCTCAAAATGTAGAGGTGTACCATAATCACAAGACATTTTGAAATTATCTTTCTACCAGAACATTTTAAAGCAACACCTGTGCCCGACTTAACATTTGGAAAAAAATATATACTGATTTACTGTTAAATGTCACACTGTCAAATTATGCTTTCCTTTATTTTAAGTATTAAGAAGGCTGTCTGTTATGATTGATCCCAATGATTTATTTTAGAACCAGAGGCACTGTGTGTGTGTGTGTGTGTGTGTGTGTGTGTGTGCGTGTGCGTGTGCGTGTGCGTGTGCTTGATAGAAACCAGTCAGTCTTGCACAGATCAGGGGTGTTCAATCCCAAGTCCTCAAGGGCTGGTGTACTGCCAGGTTTTGTTGAGTCTCTATGCTCCAACATAGCTAGTTAATTTAGTCCAACTACCTCCTTTGCATGGAAGGTTCTGAAGAGGCCTGCTTACAAGCCATCATTTGATTCAGGTTTGTTGAACCAGTTAAAGAACTAAAACATGCACAAAAAACAGACATTCTAGAAGCTCAACTCAATAGTCCTAGAGGGAAACTTCCTATGCAGTAGTGTACGACATAAAATAAAAACAGTAACAATAATATTCTATCACTCATCAACCCAGAAAAATAAACAATTCACAGACAAGCAAACCCACACGTTCCTTCCTCTGGAACATAAAATTTTTGTGCAGCCCAGTAACACTGATTCTCTAAATAGCAGCAGTCATACACAGCACTACCAATTTCAAGAAACAAGTCCAACAGTGGAATTTTTCAGCAATTGTGCAAATTCAGCATATTAACAGCAAAAGGCATGAAGGAAAACTTAAATCTGTTGCTCTCAATTTTTGGAAGCCTGTATCTCCTACCTGACGGGTGAAGATCAAACTCAGTCCCTAAGGGGGGGGGGGGGGTTAGAGCAGGCCAGAACTAAGAGAGCCTTCTTTAGAACTTGTTTCTGATGAATACTCATAAGGGGCATTTGTTGTTGGCCAGTAATTTTACTGGCTTCCGACACAATTCTGTTCATGCTGTTTTTGTGTTGTACTTACAAGTTACCATAGTAAGAAATTAAACAAAAAGGACAGCACTGACTTAATTATGGATCTGTAAAATTAAACCAACAGTGTTTTGTCCACATTAAAGCTGTTCAATTTCAGGAAGGAATACAACCATTCTGCATCTTTCCTTTTACCAATCTGCGATACATTTTGGTCAAAGTTCAACTAATTATCGATAACAGTTCCCAAGTATGTGTATGACTCCACCATCTCAACAACAGTGCCTGTGATGACAGAAGGAACGATATCACTGGCAGACCTCCAAAAGGCCAGGAACATGTGTTTCGTTTTATCAACATTTAACTTAAGAGAGTGACTTTCACACCACTCCACAAAATCATCCAAAACAGGCCCATGTTCCGTCTTACCCTCCTGCAGCAGACTGACCAACACTGTGTCATCTGCAAAATTTTATAAAATGTCTGTCAGGGTGGTGACTCCTGCAGTCATTTGTGTAGAGCATGGGTGTCCAATTCCGGGCCTCAATGGCCGGTCTCCAGATAGTTTTACATGTATCCCTGCTCTAACACAGCTGATTCAAATGGTCCAACTACCTCCTCAACATGTCAAAGTTCTGCAGAGGCCTGCTAATGGGCCATCATTTGATTCAGGCAGGGAAATAGCTAAAACATGCTGGAGACCAACCCTTGAGGACCAGAATTGGGCACCCCTGGTGTAGAGGATGTTAAAGAGGGAAGAAAGGTGGGGACCCCAGGGGGGACACCTTCCTCTCGGAGAAGACAATTTGCCCTCACTCTCTGAAGTCTGCAGGATAGAAATTCATAGATCTATTTTACTAGACCCTGGTCAAGGTTAAAATCATTCAGTAATTTAGAAAAGAGACTGTGAGGCTGAATCGTAATCAAAAAGCTGAAGAAAAATCCTCTAATAAAAGCCTAACATGAGATTTACAGTTCTCCAAGTGCTTATATATCGAATGTAGCAAAGTGACAGTAGCATCCTCCACGCCTCTGTTTTTCTGATATGCGAACTGCATGGGGTCCAGTTTCTCTTGCACTTTAGTTGTTAAGAACCGCTTCATCAAGCGTTCAAAACACTTCATCGCCAAGGATGTTAGTGTGACAGGCCTATAATCATTAGGTATTTTTGGACGCTTCGTTTTTGCCGCTGGAACGACCACTGATTCCTTCCACGCAGATGGGATCTTTTGCTGAGCAAGCAAGCAATTAAAAAGGTCACTGTAAACATTACATAACTGACCTGCACATGTTTTTAGAAGTTTTCCTGTGATCATATCCGGACCCTTCCGCACATTACATTTCAAAAACATTCTTTTGAAGTCGAAAGCACTGATAATAAATGCAGGAGGGTCAACATGATCACTTAATACGTCAGACGACATACATTGTGCATTAGAGAAGATGTCAGAAGACACATAACCATCATTAAAACGCAAATAGAAATCATTCGGAGTGTTTTCAATAAGATCATTTCTATTCACCCCCCTTATAGATACAGATCTGATTTGACCTTTGTTTTGACCCGTCATAATCTCCATTCCATCCCAAACGGCTTTCATTCGTCTTCTGACTCCCCGCTTCCACCAGCGTTTCCGCCGCTTCTTGTCCTCCTGTACTGTTCTTCCAAGATGATCGCACGGACTGCAGAAAACACCCGCAGTCGCAGAGTCAGCCAAAAAGCTTTCCAAATATTTCCGTGACAGCTTGTGGTCTCTTAGGTTCAGCAGAAAATTGCTGGAGTACTGGATCCTACCCGGTGATTTCCTATACCGGACCAGTGAGCACGGCTCCATGGCAGACAAGCATTCAGCACGGTTCCACTCAAAGTCCATGTTCCCACTCACCGCAGATGTGCAAAGTTTCACCAACCAATATTTATCTTCAAACACCAAACAGGAAAGCAGCATAAAAAATATAAAATCAGTTACAAACGAGAGCGAGAGTACAACTACTGCAAGTTGCCACCAGCGCAGCGCCATGTTAGATCATTGTCCTAATAGAGAAAATGAATATTCTTTTCACCAAAATCTACTAAAATGTATCAAAATACCTCCAGGAAATGGTCCTAGAAACACTGGTTTTATTTGGCAGATTTGGCTCAAAGTTTCCTGGTGAAACTGCAGATGGGTCACCAGCTTTGTGCCAGCTTTTGTTTTGGTTCATTTCCAACTATTAAAGCAACTAAAAACTGAAATCACTGATATTACCAAGGTGTTATAAAGGCATGTTGCACTGCTATAAAATTACATTTTTCAGATGTGTGGAAAAATTACTTAATGAATGATTAATTATTTTAAAAACATATATTGGTCATCAAAACTTTCAAGAGATGCACGTTTTGAATTATAAAGTGAACATTTAAAAACATTCACCCTGCAGGCAAGGTAAATATGTTGACAAACTTCTTAGCATATAGAGACACACAAATGTTATAAAGGTCCTTTGTTATGGATGGTTCATTTTGCTGCCCACTTCATCTGATTTAATAGAATTCCACCTCTTCCCTCCCATTGGACCCAGTAGTTAAAAGCTTTCTCATGTACTTGTCCTTGAGACCAACCAATGCCGTCATGACTTTTAACTCTGGCTGCCCTCCTACCATTTCCTTGTTGTTTTTTAAACAGGACTGACCCTGGTACAGGGTCAGTCCTGTTAAAACCTACTACTGCCGAGTCCATTGAGACGAGTTGACTTTACAAACATTTCCCTGCACTTGTTGGAATTGAAAAGCTTTGGATTTAAACTGTATTCAGTTATACAATTTGAAAAAGATGCATCATTAAATGCAATTCTGGCAATAAAGACAGTTTACCCTTTCAGTATCCCCATAAACAACTATATCACAGAGTAGAAAATTGTATCTTGAAACTTAACAACCTTCATGCTCATTTCTGACATGCCAAGTCTTTCAGAGATTCTATTGGCCTTTGAATAAAAATAACAGTTGTATTTCCTGCTTGGTAGTTCTATAGATGCATGGCCCCTGGGGAAGAAAGTGAGAAAACTGTCAGGATCATTTTCAGTCTAAAAAGCCCAGAAAGAACTTAAAATATCCCTCATAGCACTCCTAATAACAAACTGATGTTGGTATGTGGAAATCACTCAAAGTTCCATGAAAAATGACAGGCAAAATAATGTACACTACATGAAATGTGACCTCTATAAATAGTTTGTCATGGGGATGAAAATAAATTTCCAACAACTGCTGAAATCGATTAATATTTTGATGTTTCTAATTACTTTTTTCCCCCACTGATATCTATGTAGCTACAAAGTACATTTTACATGGCGAAAAAAGAATGCCAGAGAAAGCCTGAAATTATCATTAAAGGAGATCAAAGTTTTCCCAGTCCCAATGGGCAAATCAACAACTTTCTCCAGTTTTGCATAAATGAGATTCACCAGTATGCAAACATAAAAGCACATCTGCATATGCATGAAAGCATTTTAAGTGCTCGACTTAAAAATTTGCATTTGAACAGCAACATTATCTTTCATTGCATTTATTTTCTACACCCACCTAAACTCTCAGTAGGCCCTGCTTCTGCGAATCCCATAATGAGCATCAGTTGTTTCCATTTTAACTTCCGTTTTAATTTCATCTACAGGGAGGTGCATGCGTGTATGTGCAGTGAGGAGGAGGAGGGAAAGGTTTACAAATTCCCCTCAGTCACTCAGAACAGGCCCCTTGAGCTGCAGGCGCTGAGGTCTGACAGGCCTTTTCCACTTACCCCTGACCATCAACCCCCTCACCATGCTTTGGTTCACTTGAATATTCTAACAGTCTCTCTGATGCTCTGCCTGCACCTCTTCCCCAACACTTCTCCACACCTTTCCTGGTGTTCTCAACCATCTATCTGCTGCATCTGATATTGATAGCTTCCAGCAGTTCCACTTAGATCCATACTGCAATCATCTCCTTCCATTTCTCCTTCACACAATCTCTCAGAATCCGGGTGTCAGAATCTCCGTAATTCCTAATGACAGTCTCCTATTTTTACATTTTCTGATGAATGTTGTGACGCCATAGAGTCTAAAAGATCAAGCCTGGACTTACTAGAAACAGCTAATGGCATTTCTTAAATATCTGGATTATAATTGTCTCTTAATGTACAAGTCTTTAATTTATCTCACTGCTGCCTAAAGCTGGCTGATTCTTAGATCCACTCAAATCTATTTAGAGTGAGTGCAGACAGAAGTTCGGGAATAATTATCTGCACAATTTGCATGAGAATGCCACTGCCTTCGGTATTCCCTTCACATACTGCAGCTCCATATTTTCATTTTGAGCTTCTCTCACATTGATTGTGTCTGATAAAAATCTTTGCCAAGGAAAGGTAGTCATCGACTAGACTTTAAGCTGGATTTAGGATCTCTCGAAATCCCATGAGAGAAAATATTTTTTTCACACAAATCTACAAAAATGTAACAATAACAGAAGGTCCTAGAAACAGTGGTGGTGTTTTGCAGGTACCCCAAATTTGCTGCTGTAATTTCTAGCTTTAAGCAAGACTGCACGGTATTTTTACCTTTTTTTTCCCCCATGTTACACATGTTAAGCTAATTTCATGCATTTTGATTTGTTTTCACTCTGACCATTTTTGATTACGGGTAAATGATCAAAATAGAGGAGCATGTCAATGTAAAATCCTGGGTTAAGTACAACTTTGGTTCAAGCTGCAAGGAACCTAACAGAAAAAACATTTTAACAAAGTGTCAAAGGTTTTGAGGAGTTTTAAAGTGACAATTTGCTGTAGGGCCAACACAGTTTTTAGAATGTCTGGTTTATGTGCATTGAGGTTAGTTAGATAAGCTTTATTGTCTATCCTGGGGGTCTCCTTTGAGAGGGCTTAATTTAAAAACATGTATGTAGAAAGATAAATTAACTTTAAAAAAAAATTTAAAAGTAAAATATAACAATCTAAAACAACCATGCACAGTGGGCGATATCAGGAGTCACTAACAGAGTAGCGGTCCCCCAGAAACAGGATGGAGGCATAGCGACTGTAAATTGTTTGAGGCCGGAAGTGCTGCCTATCACACTTCTGCATGTGGTTGGAGGGTGAAGCGTGTAAAGGGGTTTATCCACTGCTGAAAATACAGGGTAAAAACCAGCTCTACCCCCAATATTTCAACAGAAATTAAGAGGGTAAATAACAGCCAAGGTCCCACTAATTAAGCTTTATAAATCAGCTAGTGTAGACAAAGAATGTCATAAGCTATCACTGCTAGTACAGCTACAGCTCCATATAAATTGTGTGTATATATACACACACACAATATATATATATAAATATATATATATATATACACACACAATTTATATGGAGCTGTAGCTGTACTATAAGTGTGTATGTAAGTGAACAGATTTGATTATGGTAATCACATAAATGGCTCAGAAAGACTGTCATAGTCCCAGTAAGTGAAGATAACCCTTGTAGCAGAGAAAAGTAATAAACACAGCATTGTAAATGCAGAGCAGACAGCATCCAGTACCAACTCCATTTTTAATACAGCTCTCAACTACAGGGTGGAAGATGGATATCTATGTCTGCTGCTCTCTGATTCCAGTAACCCCTGACCTTATGCCTCCATTTTAGCTGCTATCACAGCTTTAGGGCTCATGGAGAAAAAGAGGAACAACAAAATGTGTTCTGAAAAAGCATGGTCACGACCTCTGCTATGGTTGAAAACAACAAAAGTTATTAGAATCTGTAGTAGAAAGAGAAGAGGCAAACATTGAGGGCCCAAAAATTGAGGTGCAAGCAGCAGAAAAAATGTTGATGGGGTGGAATAACAATGTTTTTCAATATCCCGTGGCTGTAAAGACTATGCTTGAAACATGTTTTGTATAAATACACAATTTATAAAATCTAATCCAAACACATCTAAACCAGTGTGTCTATTAGCATGTTGTGCTTCACAGACATTGCTTTGCAAATCTCTCATCATTAAAAGGGGCGCTGGTAAAGCCGGCTGCTACCTCGGTCTTCCAAATCCTGTGGATTGGTTGTACCGAAACTTAATTTTCCCACGGGGATTATTAAAGTATCTCTTATCTCCCCTTGGAAACTTTACAGATACTTTTGAACATCGTTAAGCTGAACCTATAAATGATTAATATTGTAGATCAAGAAAATTATCTGCCATGCTCACAATGGGTAAAGATATTAAGAAAAAGAGTAGTTTATAACCTAAACTCTAATGAAGGGGGAGACCACTAGCAAGTGTCACAGAAAAACGATTCAACAGGTACATAGTCTGTTGAAAATGAAAAAAAATACAGCATTGTATGGCTGGAAGATGTGTTAAACAACCAAAATTTAAAGCGATGAGAGTCATAACTACTTAAGATTGAAACAGATATTGCCACCGGGGAGTTAAGAACCAAAGCTGTTTAACGAAAGAGCCAAATTAATCACCATTTGGTGACAAGATTAACCACTACAAAGATCATAATCCAATCCGTTTGTCAGGTAACAATTTATTCTTTATAAAACTAAAGACCAACACTGTTCCTTACCCATCTACTCCTCATACAACATTCTGTCTGGTCCCCTGATGTCTTCAGGAGTACGTCAGCTTTGGCCGTATGGCAGCTCACAGTCGCCAATATTTTCAACGTTTTCTTTGAAGATATGCCAAACTGTTGCTTCCACAAAACCCAAGCCAATTAGATGGCTACAAGCTGACATCCCTCTGCTCCAGGATGATTCAGAGAAAAAAAAAAAGTCTGGATTGTTCAAACTCTCTTCCTTATAGGTGTGTGCCAGTTCACTATTTAACTGCGATGTAAAACGAGCCAAATCAATAGCGATTTGTAAGTGTTCAATACCAATTATGTTTCATAATAAGTAAATGACTGGAACAAAAGTTTGGCATGCCGGCCGGACATTTTAGGGTACGGACTGGCAGAAACATGATGGCGGCAAATTTACTCAACAGGTTTGAAGGCAAGCACTTGCATACAAACCCGTTGAGTACATTTTGTGCAAAATGGCTGAAACACTAGCTGCCGTAACCATATTTCTGCCATGCAGGTCTAGCAAAATTACCCAAAAGTTCCGATAGTGGAAACACGCCTATCATCATTCCTGAAAAAATAAAAAACAGAATGTTAAACTGAAAATAAGCACAAGTGTCATTCTTGTTGGATGGTTTAATTAGATCTACTGTCACAACGATGCTGCCCCTCAAATAGACTGCATGCTCATAAATAGGGTTGGGCATCGAGAATCGATTGGAACCGGGACTCACATGTTGATTCTACCAGAATCATTCAATTTTTAAAATTATGATTCCTAGTTTTGATTTCCAGTCCGCCGACCAGAAGAAGAACCCACCGAATACCAACAAAGAAGAATCCGCCAGAAGTGTTGGCGTTACTGCACAATCATGGAAGGTGTGTGTTTCCAATGATATAAAATATGTATAGGTTCATAGAAGTTAGAAGTCAAAAAAATCGACGGATTTAAACTAGAAAATGGGCTGGGCCCCCCCGCGGCCCCTCGGAATGTTAACGGATTTGAATTCATAGCTGCTAGGGTGGCAGCAGGGGTGGCAAGGCTTTCTTTTAGGGTGGCAACTGCCACCCTATGCCACCCCAGTAGATCTGCCCATGCAACTGAGTGTAGCAAAAGCGCGAAAGGTGGAGCTAGAATTTCCAGGAATATCCCTCGTTGGCGAATGTATTTCAAAGATGGAGGCTCAACATGGATTCAGTGACTCGCGCGTATGTATTCTGACTAGCAGATTCTACACTTACGAGAATACTTTCATTAGTAGGTGGAAGTAATTACACATGAATGAGCACATATTTTTGAAAGAACAAAGGGGTTTTTGCTAAGAATTAACGCAAAAGAAATACACAATGTAGCTTTAAACATGAACATAAAGAAACTGGAGGCCTACCTATTATCAGATTAAATCATTTGCAAACAAAAACACATATTCACCAGCGCCTAACCTCCGCTTCACCTCCTCAGCATCCATTTTGCATCTTGTTCGCGTTAATGAAATGATCAGCTGGCGCTGAAACCCGAGCCCGGCCCGAGCCCATGAACAATGATAGAAATTAAGTCCGTCGGGACCCGACCGGTTTGGGCAAAGATCTTCAGCTCTACAAACTGGTAAGTTCATTTCAGTTTTGAAAGTTTTCACATTACTGACCCTGCAAACCTGCGCAGGGTTCTCTCCACAGTAAATAGAGAATGGAGACTCTCTCTTCCAACGCTAGATTGACAGCTGCCATCTTGCAAAAAACCGTCTGGCACTAGCTCCTCCCACAAATTGCGTATTTTTGGCTTGACGCGCATCCAATTCGCTTTGGACATGGCGAATGTTCAAGCATCAAACTTTGGTGCGCGGCGCGTTTTTGACGCTGTGGTGTGAACGCACCGTTATACTCGAACAGTTGTTCAACTCAAGTGCAAATATCCAGCTAAAGTTAGCTCATGTATTTGTTTTCATAGACAAACGGTCTGAGATTGCTAAGCTAACGTTAGCAAGGCACCTGATAATACTTCGCGATGTGCTCCGCCTCCTCCGTTCGGCATCGCAGCCGAGGGAAACGCAACAACTAGAGGAGTTCCACAGAGAGGTTTCTGATTTTATAATGCTAATCTGGACGGGATTGTTGAAATTGTTTCTTATTTTTTGTTCAATATTCTGCACCAGGTTTGCCCATCAGTTGGATCACATGCTGCTGTTTAAGTTTAAGCAACAGACATTCAGGATCTTTGGAAATCGGTGTTCATGAGATTTTCAAAAATATAGCTCTCCTGTAAAAATGTTACCACTGTGAAAAAGAAATTGTAATATTTATCCCCAAGTCCATAGATAACAGCCCTGTGAGAAATTCACTGTAAAGTAAAAAGTTTATAGAATTAAAATCCATGTTCCAATTCCATAGTTCCATAGACTATTTCATCAAGTAAGACTACGGGTGGGTGGGTGGTTAGGTAGATAGAAATACTTTATTAATCCAATAAGGGAAATTTCCTTGTTGCAGTAGAAGCACTCAAAAACACAATTGAAAACAACACACACACACACGCACACACACAAAACAAAAAAAGGAACTGTGCAAGTGAATAAATAAGCTCAATATACATAGATGTAAGACCAACACACAATTGTTAAGAAGAAATAGCAATGTATACAACAAGTATTGTTTTTTAAAGTAGGTCATTTAAAATATGCAAAATAAATAAATGACCCTGTCCCTCCAAAAAATGGCAATCTAGAATCGTTTGCAACCGGAATCGAAACAAGGAATTGGAATCGTCCAAATTCAAACGATGCCCGACTCTAAATTCTCCAGATGTGCAGGAGGCGAGTGAGTTTTGCATTCAGAAGCATAATGAAAAACAATGCTTCAAGCGAATCAGATCCTGACAAGTAAAGATTACTATGGAAATATATATTGATATTGGCAATTATGTCATTTTAATATCAGGTGGAATACGTGTTGATATATTATATAAATCGATCTGTTGCCCAGACACTTATTGTGCAACTGATACACATGCTTCAAGTAGCAAAAAACAGGTCAATGAAAGGGACAAAATCTTTAGGTTCTGTCAATTTTGTCTGACCATGCTGAATAGTGTAATTAAGTTGCAATAATCTTTAATTATTCTCCACACTCAGACATTTTTGATTATTGTGCACAAGTAAAAAAAAAAAAAGTAGATTTTTGCAAAAACACGACACAAAATAACCAAGAAACTGCTAATGAAACCTAATATGATTAAGAGCAAGTATGAGTGGAAAATAAGCAGTATTGTTGTTTGAAAGCAGGTGTTTAAATAATTGCAGAAGGAAAAAAAGAACAGCCTGGAGCTAAATCACAATTATCTACTGAAGATAAAGTTCCAAAGACAAATTTATTTTGTTTTCAATAATTAAGGTAGCATTGTTTTAATATTTCATATCAAAGTTAAGTTGCCAGGCAACAAATTCCATCTTGTTGCCTACACCCCCTACAATTGATCTGTCGCTCTGTCCTGCTCAGCTCCTGCTAAGTTAACTGATGGTAAATGATTTTAAAACATTACCCTGCTGTTCAAGAACAATGCTGGTCTTCAGGCATGTTTCCCTTGTCAAAGATGATTGATGTTGGATGGGACTTCTCCCTCTTGATTTGAGATCTGAAGATCCATATCTCTCATTTCAGTTTATTTTCATGTAATTCTACTTTTTTGTACATAGCCCTCCAATGCATAATGCCTACCGTTCTGAAGACTCCTCGAAGATATTGTTGTTGACTCCAAAGGTTGTCAAGAGCCTCTTTAGGGATTGTTGCGGCACTGACGATTCTCATAATAAACATGCAGTTAGCTGAGATGGCTTCTCCAAGTTACCAACAGTAACTAAGGGCGGGGCTTAGCAGGACTGAGTAACATGTCAATTTAGCCTCCTCACCAGAAAGGGTGGCTTCGTTTTCTGTCCATTTTATTATTTCTAATAAAATTCAACTGTAATCACTGAAGTGTAATCACTAAAAGTAGTTGTATCTTTTACTTTCCCATATCTGACGTCAATTTAATCATTTAGAGTGTCAGATTTCAAATCATTCTCAGACAGTCCTTCGCTGTAACACTATTCAATGTCAATTCATTATGCTGCTTTAATTGTCATTTGCTCTAATTTTAGACTTTCATAGTTACTCATATAGGTTAACGACTTCAAGCCACAAGTGGGCAAATAACACAGATTGGTAAAGACATTCTTCATGTAAAATTAAGCTGATATGCATAAGGATAAGTACACTGACCAAAGAAGATTCACATGAATGTGTTAGTTAGAGGAGCATAGAAACTGAAAGCTGCTTCTCCATGTTTGGTTCTAATTCTAGGGATGTTGAGTAGACTGGAATTAGAGGACCTGAGTGGTCTGGTGGGTTGGTATAGTAACAGTAGATCTTCAATGTACTTTTGTGCTAAGCTGACTTATAAACTAGTAAAAGTATTTTGAAGTCTATTCTCTGAACTACAGGGAGCCAGTGTACGGAGTTTAGAACTGGGGGGATGTGGTCTACTTTTCTGGTTCTTGTGAGAATGCAAGCAGCAGCGTTCTGGATCAGCTGCAGCTGTCTAATTTACTTTTTAGGGAGACCTGTGAGAACGCTGTTGCAGTAATCAATCTGACTAAAGATTAATGCATGGATGAGTTTTTCGAGGTTCTGTTGCGACATCAGTTCTTTAATCCTAGAAATGTTCTTCAGGTGATCGAAGGCTGACCTTGTGATTGCCTTTATGTGACCCTGGAGGTTCAAGTCGGAGTCCATTACTACACCTAGATTTCGGGCCTTATCAGTAGTTTCTAGCTGTATTAACTGAAGCTGTTTGCTGGCTATTGATCGTTCCTCTTTAAGTCTAAAAGTAATTTCTTCTGTTTAGTTTCTGTTCAGCTGGAGAAAGTTATGGTACATCCATCTATTGATTTGCTCAATGCATTTACTTAGGGTTTGGATAGGTTCAAAGTCACCTGGTGACATTGTAATGTAGAGCTGAGTATCATCTGTATACTTAAAGTAGCTAATCTTATTGGTTGTTGTAATCTGGGCTAGTGGGAGCATGTACAGGTCCTTCTCAAAAAATTAGCATATTGTGATAAAGTTCATTCTTTTCCATAATGTAATGATAAAAATTAATCTTTCATATATTTTAGATTCATTGCACACCAACTCAAATATTTCAGGTCTTTTATTGTTTTAAAACTGATGATTTTGGCATACAGCTCATGAAAACCCAAAATTCCTATCTCGAAAAATTAGCATATCATGAAAAGGTTCTCTAAACGAGCCATTAACCTAATCATCTGAATCAACTAATTAACTCTAAACACCTGCAAAAGATTCCTGAGGCTTTTAAAAACTCCCAGCCTGGTTCATTACTCAAAACCACAATCATGGGTAAGACTGCCGACCTGACTGCTGCCCAGAAGGCCATCATTGACACCCTCAAGCAAGAGGGTAAGACACAGAAAGAAATTTCTGAACGAATAGGCTGTTCCCAGAGTGCTGTATCAAGGCACCTCAGTGGGAAGTCTGTGGGAAGGAAAAAGTGTGGCAGAAAACGCTGCACAACGAGAAGAGGTGACTGGACCCTGAGGAAGATTGTGGAGAAGGACCGATTCCAGACCTTGGGGGACCTGCGGAAGCAGTGGACTGAGTCTGGAGTAGAAACATCCAGAGCCATCGTGCACAGGCGTGTGCAGGAAATGGGCTACAGGTGCCGAATTCCCCAGGTCAAGCCACTTTTGAACCAGAAACAGCGGCAGAAGCGCCTGACCTGGGCTACAGAGAAGCAGCACTGGACTGTTGCTCAGTGGTCCAAAGTACTTTTTTCGGATGAAAGCAAATTTTGGAAATCAAGGTGCCAGAGTCTGGAGGAAGACTGGGGAGAAGGAAATGCCAAAATGCCTGAAGTCCAGTGTCAAGTACCCACAGTCAGTGATGGTCTGGGGTGCCATGTCAGCTGCTAGTGTTGGTCCACTGTGTTTTATCAAGGGCAGGGTCAATGCAGCTAGCTATCAGGAGATTTTGGAGCACTTCATGCTTCCATCTGCTGAAAAGCTTTATGGAGATGAAGATTTCATTTTTCAGCACGACCTGGCACCTGCTCACAGTGCCAAAACCACTGGTAAATGGTTTACTGACCATGGTATTACTGTGCTCAATTGGCCTGCCAACTCTCCTCACCTGAACCCCATAGAGAATCTGTGGGATATTGTGAAGAGAAAGTTGAGAGACACAAGACCCAACACTCTGGATGAGCTTAAGGCTGCTATCGAAGCATCCTGGGCCTCCATAACGCCTCAGCAGTGCCACAGGCTGATTGCCTTCATGCCACGCCGCATTGAAGCAGTCATTTCTGCAAAAGGATTCCCGACCAAGTATTGAGTGCATAACTGAACATAATTATTTGAAGGTTGACTTTTTTTGTATTAAAAACACTTTTCTTTTATTGGTCGGATGAAATATGCTAATTTTTTGAGATAGGAATTTTGGGTTTTCATGAGCTGTATGCCAAAATCATCCGTTTTAAAACAATAAAAGACCTGAAATATTTAAGTTGGTGTGCAATGAATCTAAAATAAATGAAAGTTGAATTTTTATCATTACATTATGGAAAAGAATGAACTTTATCACAATATGCTAATTTTTTGAGAAGGACCTGTAGATATTAAATAAGAGCGGCCCCAGGATGGAGCCCTGGGGCACCCCACATGTGATTTCTGTTCCTTCTGATGAAAAGTTTTCTTATTGAAACAAAGAAGTCCCTGTTCTTTAGGTAAGACTCGAACCAGCTAAGTACTGTACCAGAGACTCCGACCCAACTCTCCAGTCGTTCCAATAGTATATCATGATCCACAGTGTCAAATGCTGCACTGAGGTCCACCAGAACTAGCACTGTGGTTCTACCACAGCCTATATTTATGCGGATGTCATTGAAAACTTTGATGAGGGCAGCTTCAGTGCTGTGGTGAGCACGGAAACCAGACTGAAAATCATCAAAGCGGTTGGTCAATGTTATGAAGCTATTTAACTGCTGAAACACAGCTTTTTCAAAAATTTTACTGATGAATGGAAAATTAGAAATTGGCCTGTAGTTATGCATTAACGTGTTGTCCAGATTATTCTTTTTTAGCAGTGGTTTAATAACTGCTGTTTTTAAAGCCTGGGGGAAGAGACCTGAAGGGAGGTTTGAGTTAACTATTTTGATCAGATAAGACCCAATGACAGGTTAAAACTTTAAGGAAAGCTGTGGGTAGGATATCAAGACAGCAAGAGGAGGAGCTTAATTGGTTAATGATTTCTTCAAGTTTTTTTTCTACATTGGTGTTAGTTGGGTATAACATTGGTAGTCGGTTCAGTGCTGCGGTACAGACCAACCGTCTAATTGCTAGAATCCTTTCAGTGAAAAAGCTGGCAAACTCATTGCAGGCCCTGGTAAAATTTAGTTCAGGGGCTACTGTCACTGGAGGATTAGTTAGTCTTTGCACTGTTGTAAATAGAGTCCGTGCATTATTAATGTTTGAAATGTCTGAAATTTTCACGAGGAAATTATCTACCACCTTCTTTACTGAGTTGGAGTTGAGAGATGAGGGGGATGTGGTGGAAGGGTAAATACTTTAAAGGTTTCAATTGAACTGTCCCTGAGAAAACGCTTTTTTACAGTCATCTCACTGTGGCTAGATATTTTAGCCGAGAAAAAGAAAACACAGAAACGATCAGATACTGAGATATCAGATATAGTTAAATCTTTGCAGATAATTAAGTCCAGAGTGTGTCCTCTACTGTGTGTTGGTTGTTTGACATGCTGGGTCAGGCTGAAGTTGTAAAGAGTCTCACTTAATGTTTTAGCTAGTCTATCCTGGGGGTTGTCAGTATGGATGTTTAAGTCCACCACAATGATTAATTGGTCATAATCGATATTATGGAAAGAAGAAATCATTAAAGAAGTTATAGTTAAGTTTTGGGGATTTATATAAACTTAGAAATAGAGTTTTTTAAGGCGCATTTATCTGGGTGGCTAGGTATTCAAAACAGTCAAATATGCCCAGGGATACCTTTTTAAAGTTCATCGAGTTATTGTGGCTACGCCTCCACCTCGTCTGGGTTTCCTGCTCTCGCTTTAGAAATTATAGTTTGGAGGAGTAGATTCTATCAATGCAGTTGTTTCATTATTTACGTCTAGCCAGGTTTCTGAAAAAAAAGGGCATGTATTTTATGTTCAGTGATGAATTCATTGATTAGGAGTGACTTTCCTGATAAAGACCTAATATTTAATACAGCTAACTTAAGTTGTTTGATAATCGCTAGCTGAACCTTCTGACAGGTGATCAATTTGAGATTTGTTTTATTATAAGAGTGTTTGCCTTTAGTTTTTTGTTTTCTATTGCTTGTAATGACTTGAATGATTTTTTTGGGGTGGCTGGACGACTTCTGGAAGATGGCGGGAGTAGAATTAATGTCCGGTTCCCTTGAATATCAGATGTCTGTAATTACAAGTTGGGGCATGTGCGGAATACATCCAGTGTTAGTGCCAGAGGCCTGATGTAGTCCAAGTTTCGGTGTTAGTTTTGACCCAATTCTAATCTGTGCTTTCAGTCTGAGAAATCTCTAAATGGAGAGTCATTAGGTGTCAATGAGTCGGATGACATTGGGATACTTTAAGTACACTTTGCAGAGCAATGTACATCTTTACTTGCTGCTGGAAATGTTTGTTCTCTGTCGGTCCGTGCAGCTGTCTTGGCTGGTGATGTCAATATTTGTTCTCTGATAGTATTCACAGGCCGTGCTTTAAGGTCAGCTCTCGGGTGCTTTATCAAGTGTTTATTCAGATAACAGAAAATATTTGAGGACAAAAGTCTCACTCCAGCTCTATTAAGATAACATCCGTTTGTCTTGAACCAGTGTTTTGCACATCCAAATATTTTAAAGTTATTAATAAAGGGGATCAATCTTTCAAAAGATATTTTCTTCAACCATTTGTGGAGCATGTGAAGTCTACTGTAACTTACATAATTTCCTTCAGGGACTGGTCCGCTGATAAAGATGTTTATGGTAAGTTCATCAAGTCTCTGTAGCAGATCAGAGAAGTCTGTTTTTAACATTTCTGATTGTTTCTTGGCTACATCGTTTTCAACTGTGTGAATACCAAGCTTTTCCAGCTTATGGTGTTCTAAATCTTTTTCTGGATCTTTTTCACACTTCTCACCCAATAATATTTCTCTGTTCCCACCTTTCTGCCAGAAGTACTCATGCTGAGTAATTGCGCATGTAAGATCTCAGATCAAATACTCCTGTAGCACGTCTTTTGCTGTCAGTACATTTTTAAAAAGGCAAATGCCACAATGGCAAACATTCCCGATCACAGCTGATTGTGACTACAAACAAGCATATTCACTTTCCAGGGATGTACTCATCTCATCAGAAAACACCAGCCAGTATCACAGCAAGCAGCGTGAAATGGGTTGTTGTTTCATGACATGATAGAGACATCTACTAACAGTGATAGTCGCTCGCTCTGTAGAGCCACATGTAGTACCTCAGGATGGAGTTTGCATCCAGATCCGTGGACATCCAACAGCTCCTTGAATAATGAATGTGGAGAGAAAGTAATACAGCAACTGCCAAAACAGAACTGAGTGGAAATGCCGAAGAGAGAACGTAGAGCGAGCACTGCTGACACAAACTTAGCAGGATAATGTTAGACTGAGAACAGCTGCAAGTCCTGTTTTTTTTTTCTCGTGTTTTCAAGTACTCAGTGAATAAGAAAGAAGTCAAAGTGAGAGAAACATACTAGATATCTGATTTTGTGAATTCTTTTAAAATAAATTAAAAAGAAAATCTTATAGGGAAGCTTCTGATCTGCAAGAAACAATTAGATGGTTTAAGTTATTCTTAGAAATGAGCTCACAGAGGAAGCTCAGATTCATGCAGAATACTCTGCTCACATCCCTAGAGCAAATTATCTAAGAGGTTAGGAGTTATCTGCCTGTCAAAGCACTTGATTAACAACCTGAGTGTTTATTCATACAGATGCCTGAAAAAGCAAAGTTTTTGACTTTTTCTGTGTGGACAGGGGACATTTTGCCTGTGCAATTAGGTCACATTTTCTTACAATTGTGTTTATCTCTGGTATTCCCTGAAGCCAAAAGGCTCCATTCAGAAGCTTTAAGCAGTTCATTTGGAGGTAAAGCTGGAAAGAGAATGAATATTCCTTCAACTGTTTCTCATCACACAAGCAACCATTCACTATGATAATAGTAATGGGTGAGGACACACACTGTTTATTTTCTCCACTGCCAACTGAAGAAGCAATGAGGCTGTGAAGGCAGCTCGACTGAGACATTATCATGTCTCAGCAGAGCAAAACCTTAATTTTTTACAAACAGAAGTAAACAACTTTTCAGGGGACGCAAAGTAAACAGAACAAGCATGGTGCATTTTTTAAAAGAGATACATTTCTAGTAGAAATTCTCAGGTATTTATGATACAGCAGAATAGTAAATAGTAGGGATGTGTATTAGTAAAAATCTGACAGTACGATATGCATCATGATACAGGGGAGACGATACGGTATGTTGCAGTATGTTGCGATACCATGAGTAAGACTGTATATTTTGATTTTCAAAACTTAATTCAACTGTACAAAAACTGTCACAGCATTCTAAACACCCCAACGCATTTCATACATACCACATCGAGTTTTAGTACTAAATCTAGTTGATCCACTGGAACAAAAAAGGTGTCAACAGCCACTAACTACCAGAAATACTTTTAATTTTACTTCAGAAATTATTAGCATCAATGGTTCCATTCAAATTCAACATTTTTTTTTATTCGACTTTGCTTTTGATAATCGACACAATATTGTGAAATACAATATCATGACATAAAATATCTCGATTTATCTGCATATCAATATTTTCTTAAATACCTAGTAAATAGCTTCAGAGCTTGTTACAAAATCATAAAAAGCACCAAGCTTAAAACTCCTTAATCTGTCTGTCTGGTGCTGTTAGAAGTAACTAAAGTTAGGGCTAATTTGCTAGAAACAGAATTATTAAGCTATAAGCTTTGGATCATGTCTAGTTGGCTTGTCAGGTTAGTACCTGTAAATTGATTTCTTTAAGTCAAAATGCATTAAGTGGCAGCAAAAAGCAGTTTCCTCAAAAAGAACATGATGCTCCATAGGGACCACAGACAAATAGAAAGAAAAAAATCTGTAACTGTAAAGGTAGAAATGTCCAAGTTTTCCACTTTTGATTAAAAACATTCGAATATGAAGGAGTAGCAAATCACTTTGTTACATGGAGCACACACTACATGTGAGCACATAAAGCCTCAGGTAGTGGTCTGCCACACTGGGGTAAGGAGATTCCTCCCTTCCACCTGACTTCACACTTCAGTTAGCTGTCACCTGAAAAAGTTCAAAAGTTCACTGCTGCTGTTGGGCATGAATCAAAGGTAAATGACAGTGAATACAAAGAGGTCATGACCAACTTTGTCAGCTGGTGTTGACACACCATCTTCACAACACCAACAAGACAAAGAAGACTGTGATTGACTGCTGAAGAACAGTGGTGCAGGTATCTCTGGTCAAGTCACTAAAGTGACAACATAAGGTGGCTAGTAGAGCCCTGTCGCCTCTAAAAGTTGTGCAAGAAATAGATATAGGCTACACAAAATTGCTGTGAAAAAGTCGTACAGCTTTAGTCTGTGTTTGTGTCACACTCAAATTTTTCAGATGGAACAAATTTTTGTACAAAAGCCAACTTCAGCAAATGGGAAATGTAGTTTTCAAATCATAATTTCAATTGAAGGAAAGACTGCCCTAAACAACCTGGCTCTGTGTTAAAAAATGTATAGCTTTTCCATCTTTCTATTCCATCTGGCTTAAAAGTAGCAGAATTCAGCCAGTCCATTGTGTAGGTTTGGGGCCACTTCAGAACCTTGATGACATGGCGTAACTAATGAAACCACGAATTCTGCTCTCCAGCAGAAAATCCTGAAGAGGAAAACCAGGCCATCAGTGTGTGACCGTATGCTCACTTTGGATTAAGCAGCCAGATCATTATACAAGTCTCACCAGTTACTCTACCACCAAATAGCTATAAAAAACAAAAATTTATTTAAACAAGAAAGACCTTGCAGTGGCCAAGTCAAAGGCTGTGCATTATCAAAAACCCTCTATTTTAGAACTATACCTTCTGCTAAGAAGAGTGAGCCACCATTCCTCCACAGCGACATTAGACACTCTTTGCTACATCAAATCCTGGATGGTAGTTGATGCTGCACAGTGTGGAACAACCATTTATTAAGTTCAAGCGGCAATTATTTTTCACACATAGCCAGTTTGGTTTGGATAACTTTTGTACCTTATTAAAAAAAATGTTTGAAAGCCATTTTATTATTTACTCAGGTTACGGTTTTCTCATAGAAATTGGTTTGATTATCTGAAATGAGAAAAAAAAACAAACAGCAAATTGTTTTTAAATCACATCACACATTTAATTGTACAATAAAAAAGTGTTGAGTAACAAATAAAGTTAACATAAATCTACAATTTTGATGAGTTTAGACCACGTGCATCTCCAACTGATTTCAGATTGAAATTGATAGGGTTTACCTACCAGAAAGCAATACTGTAGAAAACAATTATAGCTACCAATACCTCGGGATTTCACAGGAGAATCACAATTTAAAAATCAGGCCACAGAAGGTCAGTCATTTCCTTCTATTTAGCGATTAAGTCAGGTCATGAAAAGGCAGCTGAATGGTAAGAACAAAACGCAAGTCATCAGATATCATGCTGGTATAATAGCCTGGACGAAGGAGGAGATTGAAGCCAATGATATCACGAAAGGCAAGCTTCTCACAATACACAGAGAGTTCGACCTCAAGTCCAGCAATGTGAGACTGTATGCCAAGGAGGAGGACAAGTGAGCTGCAAAGCCCCCATGAGGGGAGGGGGGGGGGGGGGGGGGTGAAATCACACACACACAAACCACTGCATAATGTCTATCACTAGCAGATCAAGGAAGTGAGAAATTTCACTAGCACTGAGCCAGGCGATCCAATTGGCTGTCCGTCGAGACAAGGGATGATCCTCGACCCAAATTAAGGCAGTTACTGGTGCCGACTGCAGCCCCAGAACCATCAGATGGCATTGGAGACTGAAGGGCTTCAAAAACAAAAAAAAGTCTTCAAAGGCCTCATCTCCTTTAACTCCACAGAACTTATTGTTAGGACTTTGCAGGAGAGCACCAAACATGGGACATTGAAAGGTGGGCAAAAAAGTTTTATTCTGAAGAGAATTTTTTGAACTTTGATGGTTTTGATTGTTTCCAACATTACTGGCATGACAGGCAGATCCCACCTAAAATGTTTTCCATGCGCCACAGTGGAGGGGTCGCCATAATGGTCTAGGTTGATTTTTGCTTAAGTGGAACAATGGAGCTTTAGGAGGTGCAAGGGTGTCAAACAGCAGCTGGATTTGTCCAATTTTTGCAGAGAGCATCCCTCATGACTGAGGGCCCTCGTCTGGGTTGTAACGACTGGGTTTTTCAACAGCACAACGCTACAGTACACAAGGAAATGTCTGCAGGACGCGGGACTTCTTCCAGGAGAATAACATTACTCTTTTGGACCCTCTGGTGTGTTCTCCTGATCTAAATCCAATTGAGAACCTTTGGGGATGGATGGCAAGGGAAGTTTACAAAATTGGACAGCCATTCCAGACAGTAGATGCCCTTCGTGCGGCAGTCTTCACCAGTTGGAGTCATGGGAACGCTTGCATCTAGCATGCTTCAACAAATTTTTGAAGTGATTAACAATAGACTAATGGTGGCGCTACCCATCACTGAGTTCATGTTTGGAACTTTGATGTCTGTTTTGGGGGGTTCACAGGGTTGTTTGGAGGTGTGGTCCTAAAGTTTAACGCTTAAACTGTAAAACAGCCCGTTTCAGTTTAAGCGTCGTTTTCAATAAATTGCATACTCATAAAATGTTTTGTTTCACTACCATTTCTTCTTGTTGCATGTTCAAGCTCCATTTGAAACCTCAAACAGATATATTCAGTCGTCTTCTAAAAACACAACCATATATTTATCTGGGAGACAGATTGTGAATAAACATAGAAATGTGGAAGACAGAGAATCAATCCAACTTTGGCCTTGTGGGGCCAATGAAAGTGATTTCCAGTCATGCTGTCCTGCACACAAGCATCATTTTGACAAAAAGGCCACACATTGCCCTGACACCAATCTGAGATCCTCTCCATCAGTACAGCAGATCTACCTGGAGACAGGGAGGGGATGTGCTGGTGGGAGAGCTGTCAAAAGGATATCTTGAGAAGTTTTTGCCTGGTGTTTATTTCAGCAAAGCCTCAGTGTGTGGTGGAAAAATGTAGCAGTAGCTCATAAAGCAACCTACAGAATAAATAATCTTTGAGAACACATATCTAAAGGATTTAGAAAGTGTTTAAACAATAAAGTAACTTCCAATTAAAAATCTGCTACACAATTAATTATATACTTATTGGAAAAATCAAATACCCTGACGTGAGAGGAGAACCAAGATAAGTTAGGGTGACAAAACTAAATGACTAAACATGTCTCGATATCCATTTAGGTTGCCCTCACTTTCCATTAAAGCACCATGAAATCTCTTTACCCAAGCCAACAGACACATAATGCCCTGAGCACACAGCTCCCAGGTGAATATTGATGCTAAGATCAAAAGAGCTTCTGGGCAGCTTACAGAGATTAAAGAGAAAAAGACAAGTGGACAAAGGGAGTGCGAAACAGTCTGCTTTTTTAGAGTGGGATTTTTTTTCTCTAATGTCAACATGTCTAGTTAGAGCATCTAAGACTCAGCTCAAACAATATGAAGTAAATTATAAAAAACAAAAAATACATGGATGATAAGAGAAACCAAGAAATAGCATAGAAGGAACAGGATGTCTACAGACAGCACAAATTCACAAATCAGGAAAGTCCTCAACATTTTCAACAGGGCAGGAAAAACCAATGTAGATTATGTAGAGACAGGTTAAAGATCCCTTTTTTCTGCCAGCAGATTTTAAGAAACTAAGCATGCTGCTGCGTGTGTGTGCAGTTATTGGTCTTTTACGATAATTAGAGCAAGAGTTAATGAATAAAATTTGTTTAACACTTAAACGAAATCGTCAACTTTTAGTTATTTTATTGCTTTTGCAAAGTGTAGCTGCTAAGTAATAAGGCTGTGGCTGAAGAACTTGGGGGTTGTTGCAGTCCCCATTGACAAAATCATTAAAAGTTTGTTACAGCTGCACTTTTAAATTGAATTTCCAATCAGTTATTAAGGGTAATCACTGTAGTGGTCTCATGAATTATAGTTCTATTGCTGGAAATCTGTTTATTTTTGCGACTGGAGCTTTTCTTCAAACATAAGCGGGACTTGCAGATTTTGATGGTGGAAATGTATAATTTGTTTTGTATGGCATTTCTGGAAAGCTAAACCAAACTAAAAACTGTATATCTAAAATTGTTAACAGAACCAAACGGAGATTAGGAATTATTCCACCCCAAGTAAATTTCGCAATTTTAAGGCTACAAAGATAAAGTAAGCTTCCTTGTCAAACACATTAAGAATAAGATAAGAAAGTTATGTTAAGATTGTACAAAAAGGTAATTACAACGCATAGCTTGAATGTTGCGCTCACTTAAATGGCCGTTTACACAGTGGGTGAAAATAAAGCTCAGTTAACAATGATTAAAATAATTGTGGTTTGTAAATTCTACCCCAGAATGAATTACAACAGCTACTTTACTAATAACATCAATATGAAGATTTAGATTGCGCATTCTCCAACTGCAACTTTGAGGAACGCAGCCATCAGGCCAATGAATATTGCCAGAGTCCGCCCCATTCTCCCTCAGGCCAACACTGAGATACTGATGCATGCTTTTATCACCAGTAGAATCGATTACTGTAATGCCCTGCTTTCTGCTCTTCCCAAAAAAAAAACAAAAAAAAAAGTGTATCTCAGGTTTACAACTTCTATAAAATTCAGCAGCACGTTTCCTGACGAAAATCAGGAGGTGGGAGCACATTACACCCATCTTAAATTCATTGCATTGGCTCCCCGTATGTTTTGGGATCGATTTTATGGTGGGTTTTTTTGTTTTTAAAAAAAAGGGTTTTAAGAGTCTTAATGGTCTGGGAGGGGGGTACAATTGTGATCATGCTTTTAAATCTGTGGGGGAGGGATGGGAATGTGGTTTATGTGGGGTCATTTTAACCTGTAAAGCAATGAGTTGCAATGTTTGTATGAAAAGTGCTTTATAAAGTTTGCTTGATTGATCAAATGAACCAAAAGCAATGACATCTCTTAAGATGGAAAAATCTTTAAAAAATTTGCAATTTGCAAAGCAGCATGACCTTGCAGACACATTATGAGATGTAAAACATTATCCAAATATTTCTATTAATATATCACATAGGGATGTAAGAAAATATCAATACGCTAATATATCGCATTATTTAATGTCACAATATTGTATCGATATTCAAAAGCAATGTATCGATTTTTATTTAATTTTTTATCATTTGAATGGAACCATTAATTATTAAATTTTTCATACAAAAATTACTGTAAAGTATGACCGCTAGTTGGTGGCTGTTTTCACCTTTTTAGTTCCAGTGAATCAATTAGATCTAGTAATAAAACTGGATGTGTTATGTATGAAACAGGTTGGAGTGTTTAGAATGCTGTTAGTTTTTTTTACAGTTACATTAAGTTTTAAAAATCACAATATATACTCTTACTCATAGAATTGTAATATATCTTATTGTGATATGTATTGTATCACCAGATTCTTGGCAATACACATCCCTTATATCAACAGCCGTTTACCGCTGCATTGAGAAGTATCTACGTAGTATAGCCTGTTCTCCAAAATATAAAGAGCCTATGGAAATAATGGTCCTCACCTATACAGACAACTCAAAATACAGTGCAACATGTATGCTGCCTTTTGACAGCCAGCTGTAAGGGTACAAATTAATGTCAAAACCAAACCTATTTCTAGAATACTTCTGCCCAATGAAATCCAGAAAGGTGCAAATTACCTAAAGCACATCACTAAATGGAATACACAAAAGTAGATTTAGACATTTGTATTTCATATAGACACGAAAAGATTTAATAACAGGATGCTACATGTCGAGATGCACTGAATTGAATCATATCTGCTCTACGCTTTATTAAAGACTTTACTGTCTGCACAGAGGTAAACAAATTAAATTCTTTAAAACGATTAAAACTACACAAGACAGCATTCCATGGACAGTAACTAATGTCTCAGACAACATCTAATTTAATTAACTAATTTTTGAGCAGCCTCCAAACAAGCCACAGAAATGCGAGTTAACTAACCACTTGACCTTTGATTTCATAAGCATAAGTCAATATGTGCTAAAAGCAACTCATAGCAAATGCATCAAGCAGCTTGAATCTCAGACATGCAAAACAATCCGATCCTGACTGCATGTGACAGCACATTATGGAGCAAACCCACACACAAAAATCTAAGCACACAGCAGCTCGTAAAATCCCACACACATAGACCAACACAAACACACACATACAGGCATGCTTCATCTCCTCCTCCTGGGGCCACGATGAAGTGGGTACCCAGACAGCCTGCTGAGGTAATGGGCTGTGCACTCCTCTTCTCTCCACTTATTCAGCTCCTTCTTTTCACTGCTGTGGATGGGAGCCAACATCCCCAACCTGGGGCTTCAGACTACGACCAATTAGTCACATTTTGAGACCACTTTAGAAGACAGCAAGAGAATATTCAACAAGTTTCACCAATAGGACTTGGAAGTGTGCCCCATTTTTTTTCCCTGTCCTGCTGTTTATGATCAAATCTCTGATAGTTTGCATGAAGTAATAATCTGCAACCTAAATAGTTTATGTTTAATGAATACGGTATTTTTACTTAGTCTGTGCGGAACAATCAAAACACACTTTGAACAGAAGAATGAAGCATTTATAATGAATATTAGATGCTGAATCAGCAAGTTGGCTTAATATTACAAAAGCCAAAGATTCTCCTGACATGCTTGGCAAATACACAGCAAGGGGAAAAAACAGGGCAGTGGATCCCTATAAACACTTGTGTGGGGAAAAAGTATCTGATCCAATCATAAAATTTAAACAACTGCTAAAACTTACAAAAAACTCTGAAAGTGTAACTGTACACATTAAATCATGGTTAGCCATTTAGTTTGGTTTTGGATTACAGTTGCATCCATGTATGGTAAAAGAGCAAAAACAAGTTAAACAGCAGGTTTGTTTGCACATCTTTTAAACAATAAAGAATTGGGGTGCAAGGGTACAGAAAAATCCCGATCACATACTTCATTTTTAAACTCCCGCTTTGGTACATTTTTGGACATTTAGATATCATCACCTGGTGTTTCTCAAACTGTTTAAAGGCATCGTAATCTTGGTGCTGTAGTGTTTAAAGTGATCCCTCCAGGGTAAGTGTAATTCATGTTTTAGATGCTTCCATGGTTTTACACACCTGAATCAAATTAATGAGTTATTACCAGTTTACTGCAGAGATTAAAGATAGGCTAATAAGATATCTTGGGCCATCTGAATTAACTGTGTTGGAGTAGTAATCATATCTAAAACATGCTAGACACATACCCTTCTGGAATACAGTTGGACATTGCTGCCCTAGTGTATGTACATTTCTGAATTTAAAGAAAAATAATAACCTCCCTCTTTTTATTCTGGCATTCCACAAACAGAAATAACTGTTGTAAGCCTAACTGACCTAAAACAGGAAACAATTTGTCTGATTGAAGTCAATACTGTGTAGTTTTTATAGGTAGGGGTGGTAATTGTTGGTGACTGACAGGATATACTAATGAGTGACATCTGTATCATTACCGTCTGATCCAAGTACATGCACAGTTACACCTTCACATGATAATCAGTGTCTTTTAACTGATAAACTTGATCATTTACAAAGCATTAAGTCCATGTTTGGGTGATAGGTCATTTATGTCCAACAGAAAATTGTCAGGTTAAACAGTGATTGACCTATTCATGCAGATGCAATGTGCAGGACACAGGTTTTTGTTTAGGACAATCGTTGTAAACATGCACTGGCTGACTTGCCGATTAGACCTCAAATAAGGCGGCACAGTTGTTACAAATATATTATCACAATATCAGTGTGTGCAATATTGATATAGCAAAGGACTGTTTAGGGTGCAATAATTGTTGGGTAATACATTCCAAGTGTTATGAAGTTGCATTTTACATGCTAATGTAATATTTAGCCAGCTGAACAGAGTCTCACAGCAGCAGATGCTCACACCGGAAACAAATTACATTATCCAAAATTGCTAATGGGTCACAGAGTGTAGGAAGCACATATGAAACAGAACAAAGACGAAAATCGGCATCACAACTAAAATTGTCATTGCAATATTTACCAGTATTATTACCATTACAAAATTTTCTTATAGCACGCCCCTCTAACCCAAAGTAAACAAAAAGGATGAGCTAGTTGCTGAAAAGAATATGAAGTCAGCCATATGGGAGTACTTCTAATTGAAACTGCACAAACATGGTAACCCACAAGATGCAACTACTTATGAAGTGGCCCTTGCGGCTACTGAAACATTGTTGCTGGTTTAAATTTCCTTTGGGCATATTGTGAAAAATGGCTCAAGCTTTGGTTGCAGCAGGAAGTTATTAGGCGAGTTTCGTGTAAAGTGAAATTATCAGATTTTATTAAACGGAGTTTATTGCATTATATTGTTGTTTTAATCAGCTGCATTTTAACGGTTTAACAAAATTTACTTATAGCCTATAAGTACAGATGAAAAATAACTGCATTGTTTAACAGTGATTGGCTCAACCAAACGTCAATGGCCGATATATTCTTGTAATCACCCAATCCCTAATTAAGTCTACATTACCTACTGATAAATTAAGCATTTAACAAAAAAACGATTTAGGCTCAACTTTTAGCATTTAATTATGGACAAATAATTGGTAAATAGTAGTGGTGTAACGATACAGAAACTGTTTGGTAAATCAGTTCAGTGCAGAGCATATAATGTACCTTACTGCTGTTTAAAGATGCGTTCGCTGACAAAGTTCTGGTTCAGTCCATCTTTCTTTTTCTGCTGTAGCTGCATGAGAAACCATGTTCCCAAATGACAGAGTTTAGTGATAGCTGGGAGTCCTTTCTGTTTTGTTTTAGGCGTCTTTTAAATTTGCGTTGTAGAATGTCGCACTGCGCTCTGAGTTCTGCACATAAACATTCTGCACGTGTTCAGCTGGAACGCAGCTGTATTCGTATGATACACGTGTATACCGAACCGATGGGGCCGTACCGAAGAATCCGAATATGAATACATGGTCCGTTAAATGCTACTAACTCCTATGCGACTGGGGAAGATTGTGGCTCAGGGGGTAGAGTAGTCTCTCGTCTTGCAGTCGGAAGGTTGTAGGTTTGATTCCAGCTTCCTCCTGTTGATGTGTTCCTGGGCAAGGCACTTAACCCCAAAGTTACCTACCGATATGTGTATTTGTGTATGAATTGTCAGTGCGAATGGGTGAATGTGGCTCCAGTGCAAAGCACCGAGTTGTCAGTATGACTAGAAAAGCGCCATTTAAGTTCAGTCCATTTATGTGTTTTCAGATTTACCTTAAGAGCAACTCACCCCCAAATCAAGTTTTCTTTTTCCTGATAAACCGTATGAATGAGTGTCTTATATGGCTGTCTACATGTCTGGTGTTTTAGTACATTTTAGTAAAAATATAAATTTTCTACCAGTCAGTGTGGCGCCCTCTTCAGGTTCAAACTCTACACTGCACTTGAATTTGAATCAGCCATCCCTATTGGCTTTACGGTGAGCTCTAAACTATGTCAGCTGCACTGCCCACTGTGGGGTACAAAAGCAGCCGACTGTCGGCCACGCCTCCGTAGCAAGTTTGAGTTGGAATAGCATTAAGTGTTGACATCGCCCAGACCGTTTTTCACCCGCCATCCCTCGGTCCACAACGCGACGCCTCCTTTTGCCATATTTTTCAAACCAGAAATGTAAGTGTAGTAGGACTCCAGGTAGAGGGGTGAGTTGCTCTTTAACTTGTTAAGCGGGTCTAATTTAAAAATGTTTGTTTTTCAAATAACAGCAAATATTTTTGGGTCAATATAACCAATTTTGAAAACGAAATAACAGTTAAACTTCTTATGAAATAATCTATTGCACAAACCAAAATCTACAAATATCCTCCTCCTTTAAAGGAGCATGGGGCAGAATGAAGAAATGAAGCTCACGAGCGACCCAGCCGGCGCTGCAAAAACTGCAGCCAGGCGCACGGGAGCATGCACAAACGCTTCACAAAAAAACATACCTCTTCACAGTGACATACTTCTTTTTCTTAGTGCCACTTTTTATTGGGCTGTGAGTCGTCCTTGGTCGTTTCCCAGTTGCAGAAGAATCCATTCTCACAATTGAATCAATGGAGGTCTGCGACCATTTTTCTTCCTCTTTTAAAGATGTCGAGGACAGTGCGGGAAATTCAGGTCCCGAACTGCAGCACATTTTGCAGCACACAGTCAGTTTAAGAAAATGGAACGATATGTGGTTGGGCTCATTCTTTTTGGTTTATAACGCTTCATCACCCAACAGCATTAAAAAACTGGACATGCATGTTTACTTTATTAACAAATCATGCCCCATGTTCCTTTAATCCTCATCACCACAGACAATTTATCATTAAGCTACTATAATCAGGCACACCAGAGAGCTGCAGTGTCTACCACAAAAAACTGCTATCCATATTGAGCGGTCTGTGGCTACACTCCATTTCTTAAGAGCTGATAATAAAAAAAAAAAGCACAGGTTTCTACTGCCAATCCAGGACATTTTAGGTGGGGAAAAGCTTGTGGGTGGTGGTGCTTCCCATGCCCTTTAAAATACTGAGTCATTATGCCTGCTGGGAATCCAAAATGCCACTGTAATGGCACATCGGCTTGATGATTAATACAGTAAATCCACTAAAACCTAATGTTATGCACTGGGCCTAAACGTTGAGATTTTTTTTTAAAGGTGCTAAAATGCAGTTAGTGAGATGGAGACAGGAGGAAAAGGCCATGGAATACTTATATAATGGGCTCCTGGCATCCTGCTGCTTGCCATTGGCTGAACTAGAGCAAATCTTTCCAATAATCATCCACTAGAGTGCTAAGGCTACAGGTTGCATGTACCAGCTAATTACTAACGATGTAACCAGCCAAAACCATTATACGGATGGTGCTGCTCCAACAAGGCTTAGGTCAGAGCAAGGGATGAGTAGCTAATTAGCTTCTGTTTGATACAAGATCTGGCTGCTATCAGGTTTCACATTAAGCCAGGGAGCGTGATAGCATCCTCCCTGGCCCGCTTATCTCAAGGGGTATTTTTATACCTCACTAAAGCATGCAGGGAGAGTTGGATTGAGAATCTAAGCTGATTCACTGTGGCAGACAAGCTGATTTGCCTTGTCGGTGTAATCAATCAGCATTTAATCAAGGTGGTAATCACACACGGCAAAAACAAACTTGAGCCACAGGAAGTCCAATAAAGCACACTTCATTGGCACATGAACTTCCTTCACTGATGCAAATCCATTTTTTGGCAGAATAATCAGTTTTAGGTTGGATAATAAATTACCTAAATGGTAAGATTCAGAGTGGGTGGCTATGGGTAGTTAGTTTGGTTAAAAATATTTTGAAAAGGTAATACATTTTCCTGTGCCCAGCCCAGTTAAGTTTCTCTTTGATTGCTCTGAGAATTGGATTGCTCACAGACTTTCAGGTGGCAAAACATCTTTAAAAAGGGTGAACATGTACATCTAAATATCTGTATATATCAAGATATGGTATGTTGAAATCTTGCTTTAACTGTTTACATTTCATTTATAAATGACATCTTTTAAAAAGTTTAGAGGAAGGTTGTAACAGACCAAAAGGTAATATTTAAGTCGCTTAACCTTCCTTAATGCAATCATTCATGTACACAAATATGCACATGTAATCTCCTTGTGTAATTACAAAAAAAACAAAACAAAAAAAAACCTGATTCTGGTTTTATTTACACTACTCACAATAAGGAATATCGTGAGAGACTCAGTGGATGGATGTCATACATATGGTGTTTGTCTCACTTCAGAGATTTTTGGGATAGGGAGGCAATTGTATTGGGGTGATAGACACACCTCATTTTGTGTTTTCCACATAATTTCTCACTGTGTACAGTGCATCTTACATAAGCCGTTTTCAGACAGAAGTTCAGGAATATTTGCTGACAATTCCATCCGGTCTTTAGTTGTGTTGAGTTGTGTTTTCAAATACACCACTTATTTCCGGAACATTGCCTTTTGGCTGCTTTCACACAGCAAGAAATTTACCGAAGGATCCTGGTGAATGTGCAGTGCTCGTCTTTGTGATGTGTGCAATTTTGCGCACATGGAGACGCTTAAGAGACATCGATGAAGAAGCTAAAAGGAAAATAGTGACATTAATTCGTGTCAATGTGTGCGCTCACAGCGTTCCCTGCCGCCCACCGCCCCACACCCCCTCCAGCTTATCTGGAACATCCATCCATCCATTTTCTGTACCCGTCCATCCTAATGCAGGGTTGCGGGGGGGCTGGTGCCTATCTCCCCATACCGCAAAAAGTCTGCTCTGGTTACTAGGTCTTCATCCGTAAAATTACCGGT
Organism: Valencia hispanica; assembly: GCA_963556495.2. Taxonomy (NCBI): domain Eukaryota; kingdom Metazoa; phylum Chordata; class Actinopteri; order Cyprinodontiformes; family Valenciidae; genus Valencia; species Valencia hispanica. Next base: position 38,861,169 of record OY747718.1, read on the forward strand.
AAAGGGTATCCGGACAAAGTCCGGAAGATTGCTTTCAGACTCAAAAGCAAAACAGACCAAGTCCGGAAAATTGCTGTTTTTCATGTCCTGTTTGAAATGGGCTATATTGGGACCAACACCAAAAAAGTACTAAAGACAACCCTTTTCAATGTGGCATCAATTTCAACATTCTGTGGGTTTAAAAAGCTGATATTGTCAGTAAGTCATTCCAACTTCATCCTTCAAAGAGCCATGAACACACACTTAACGGACGAGCAGCACCATCTGGCCATAGCGCGCCTTTGGGTGGGTGACAGGCATTCAGATGTTGCACGTGAACTTGGTATGTCGCAAAGTGTCATCAGCAGACTTGCATCAAGACACAGAACTACTGGCAGAGTTTGTGACAGACCCAGGAGTGGAGCCCCACGAGTGACAGACCGCAATGATGACCAGTACCTAAGGACCTATGCACTCAGACATCGTCATGCAACTGCCACACAGCTGCAGGCCCGTTTATAAGATCTGAGGGGTACTAGGGTTTCCAGAAAAACCTTTCGCAACCGACTCCACCACTTTGGCTTGAATGCCAGACGACCGTTGCAGTTGACTCCACTGACACCAAGACACCTCCGTGAACGTTTGCTGTGGGCACAAGACCATGTGACCTGGACAATGCAGCAGTGGTCTACCGCCGTGGTCACGACGCGTAACGGGTCACCTTGCATAGCATTGATGGTCGTCAGCGTTGCTTGAGAAGGCAAGGTGAGCGATACGCCGAGGTCAACATGGTCCCCAAGGTTAGCTTTGGTGGAGGAGGTGTAACAGTCTGGGCAGGCATCACCAATCAGTGCAAAACTGATTTGGTTATTGTAAATGGTTCAGTCACTTCATGTTCTTACCTCAATGACATCATAGAACCCATCATCATTCCCCAATTCCGCCAGCACACCCCCAACTTTCTGTTCATGGATGATAATGCTCCACCACATCGTGCCAGAATTGTCACAGCTCGACTTCAGGAAGTTGGAGTGCCTCATATGATATGGCCAGCAATGTCCCCTGACCTCAGTGTTTCCCCACACATAGAAGAATCTGTGGCGGTGCACCACAGGTTAAACTCCGACCGCCACAGATTCAACACAGACTAAAAAAAAAGAAAAAATTCAACACTGACCGTCACATATTGTGTTTCGTTTTTCTTTTTTACGGTATTTAAAACACGCAGCGTATTCATTCAGCTGCATTTCTTTTCCCTGCTCTCTCTTCGTCTCTCTGTCACTCACGCATCTCTCTCACTCTCTCTCACACAAACACCCACACCTACACACACACACAGCCCCTCCCCTCCGTGCACAACATTTTTGTCTGAATGACCTGTGGAAGAATTGGCCAATTTGGTGCAGACGGCTCGTGAAAGGTTGGTATCTCGTGAACACTTTTAACACTCACAGATTAAAAAGTGCTACTTGAAACTTTATTCTAATCCAAATAGGACAGGACAGTATCCTTTGACCTCATCATTTGATCAGAATATTGTTTTTCAAATAAGAGTGAGCTACAGGTATTGTGGTCCAAGTAAATGTCAGGGAAAACCCAGAAAGCTAACATGCCATTTCACAGGATACAGTGATTTTTGTTAAACAGATGTAGAGGGGTGAAAGTTACTTAAGACATGGAAAAACAGCAAAAATTATTCTTTTAAAGTCAGCTCTTTTTTCCATTGATTTTTTTGCCACTGTTTTTTGTAAAACATCTGAAGCCTAAAAAGCTGTTAGTGCATCATTTAGTATAAATGTATTATTTTAACAGTATTATAAATTCTGATAGCTTGTTGTGAACTTTAAAAAGTAGGGGATCCAAGCCATGCTTTTGTCTTTTTATCTAATGGAAAACAAATCAAAAGAAAAGGAAAACTTCATGTCAGAAAAAACTCACAATCTCTAACATTCTACAGGCTCCAAACTGTAAACACCGAATAGTGGAAATTGTTTGGTTTCAAAACCGCAGTATTGGCCAGTGAGCTGTGTGGCTGCATTGTGCATGACTTTATTATTATTTCCATTAATTAATTCAATTGGAAATTAAGGTATGTTTTTAAGGTTTAATCTAAATAGTCAGTATGAGAAAATGGCATGAATGACTTCCCAAGATGCAATGTATGTTTTCATTCCAGCAAAGCAGGAAGACAGTGAATAGAATCTTAAAATACCTCCTACCCAGCTAGAATTGCTGCTCATTATTAAACTTTTCCAACCACCCCAACATACTTGCAACCTGCTTAAAGTGGAACTGAACCCCATGAAAAAAGCATAACCCCGCCCCTAGACAACATTTGAAAAATTCCACCAAAGTGGAAAGTGCCAGGAGGCACTGAGGAGTGTGGCCAAGTGTGGAGGATGAGCGGAGGGGGGAACGTGGGGGTGTGGTCAGGAGGACAGTGACAGCTAGCTTAATCTGACACTGAAACATGGACAGTGGCCAAAGCGACGTTGGCAGTTTTGCGACTGATTGACGTTCATCTGGACTGGAATCCTCCTGTCTCCCTCTGCCACAGCAGGCCGGTTTAACCAGATTTTCTTTTGATCCCATTGGTCAAAGTGACAGAAAATGTCCAGCTCAAACTCTGCTCCTATTATAATATTACATAAGGCTTAGAATGATGTGCAACATTCGACAAATATTCTAACTGCATAATTAAAACTCCTTCAAATATGTATTGTACAGTAAAAAAAGGGTTTACAATAGGATCAGATGATTTAAAAAAAAAAAATTCCAATATACCGGTGAAAATTGCTATGCGGACATTTATCATGAATACCTCAGAGTTTCCTCACACTTTTCTTTTTCATCGTATTGTCCCCAGCACTCTGAGTTGAGCATCTGCTATTGAAGATATTCCAATGGTTTGAGCTCCATGTAACTGGCTCTCAATATTCAGAGTGTGGATGCCTGCCACTTCAAACATGATACACTGAACAAAAATATAAACACTTTTGTTTTTGCTCCCATTTTTCATGAGCTTAACTCAAAGATCTGAAACATTTTCTATACACACACAATAGACCCATTACTCTCAAATCTTGTTCACAAATCTGTCTAAATCTGTGTAAGTGAGCACTTCTCCATTGCCAAGATAATCGATCCCACCTTAAAAGGTGTGGCATATCAAGGTGCTGATTAGACAGCATGAATATTGCACAGGCGTGCTTTACAGTGGCCACAATAAAAGGCCACTCTACAATATGCAGTTTGTTCACGAAGCCCAATGCCACAGATGTCGCAACTTTTGAGGGAGCGTTCAATTGCCATGTTGACTGCAGGAATGTCTACCAGAGCCCGTTGAATGAATGTTCATTTCTCTACCATAAGCTGTCTCCAAAGGCATTTCACAGAATTTGGCAGTACATCCAACCGGCCTCACAACCGCAGGCCATGTGTAACCACAAAAACCATTGGTTTGCATGACCAAAGAATTTCTGCACAAACGGTGAGAAACCATCTCAGAGAAGCTCATCTGGATGCTTGTTGTTCTCATCGGGGGTCTGGACCTGGGTGCAGTTTATCGTCGTAACTTGACTGGGCAAATGCTCACATTCAATGGCATCTGGCACATTGGAGAGGCGTTCTGTTCATGGATAAATTCCGGATTTCAATGTTCAGGGCAGATGGCAGACAGCGTGTGGTTGAGTGGCTTGCTGACATCGACGTTGTGGATCGAATAGTCCATGGTGGCGGTGGAGTTATAGTATGAGCAGGCATGTGTTATGGACAGCAAATACAGGTCCGTTTTATTGATGGCATTTTGAATGCACGGAGATACCGTGACAAGATCCTGAGGTCCATTGTTGTGCCATTCATCCACAATCATCACCTCATGTTGCAGTGTGATACTGCACAGCCCTATGTAGCAAGGATCTGTACACAATTCCAGGAAGCTGAAAACATCCCAGTTCTTGCATAGCCAGCATACTCATTGGACATGTCACCCATTGAGCACGTTTGGGATGCTCTGGATTGTCTTATATGACAGCTTGTTCCAGTTTCTGTTAATATTCAGCAATTTTGCACAGCCATTAAAGAGGAGTGGACCACCTTTCCGCAGACCACAATCAACAACCTGATCAAAGCTATGCAATGGAGATGTGTTGCTCTGCGTGAGGCAAATGGTGGCCACACTAGATTCTTTCTGACCCCCCCCCTCCCTCAAGTACAGCAAAACTGCACATTTCAGAGTGGCCCTTTATTGTGGCCAGTCTAAGACACACCTGTGCAATATTCATGCTTTCCAATCAGCACCTTGATATGTCACACCTAAAATGGGATGGATTATCTTGGCAAAGAAGTGCTCACTAACACAGATTTAGACAGATTTGAGACCAGTATTTGAGAGTAGTGGGTCTTCAGTTCTTTGAGTTCAGCTAATGAAAAATGGGAGCAAAAACAAGTGTTTAGTTTATATTTTTGTTCAGTGTAATAAACTAAATATGGTATCTAAGAAACTATTTGCAATTGCAATGACTAGTAACAATAAGCCATTATTATTTTATTGTTTATCTGAACAGGTGCTTGATTAAATATTCTTAATTTTTTAATGATAGATGTAGAAGCAGTTTTTTAAAATAATATTATGGAATACAAAGACAAGAAAAGCAAAAATGGTAGTTGATTTATTTAAAAAAAAACAATGGACATTGCAATTAAATTTACACAGCATCTTTCAGAAGATTATTTTTAGTATTAGTTGGTGGTTGCAATGAATTCTGGAGAAATACAACTGATAAAGTGAATGCTGCCAAGAGCCAAGTTATACCTAATCAAATTTATATTAGCTTCTTGCTTTGTTATGTTGCACTTATTAGCTTTAGCTAAAAACAATAACCTCTAATATAGTAGGAACTGACCGAGCTCTTTAAATGATCCTTGCAACATAGTTAAATGATAAAATATTCAAGATAATATTTTCTTTCAAGAACAAAATAATTCAAGTCTCTTTTAGCGAGGTTTTTGTGAACTCTATGTTCTTTTTGTGGGCTCTAGACTCTTTTTTTGCCATGTTAATCCACCAACAACCTTCCTCACAAATGCAGAGTCACACATTACTAAGCTGCACAGTAACAACTCAGGATACTTGCAGAGAAGTTGAACCGAAGGTGAGAAAAAGCTTTTGTAAGAGGGGATGACAGATATTCTTTGAGATGTGGCCTCATTTTTTTAAGCATCCTTCAAAAACAAGAGTACTAAAGCGCTCATTTAGAAAGAATCATGTCAACTAGGTTGCCAAGCCACTCGCGTATGAACATAAATTAAAAAGGAGCAGTCTGCAAATTTGAAAAATGCTTAAAAATATCTAAGGTGACACATTGCACATATTAGTGGGAATGTACAGAGTGTTTCCATTTCCCCTTTTGTGCAATGCAATGCTCCAGTTCCATCAGTCACATCACACAGACTCCCGCATCCCCATAATCCTCCCCACGGTCATTCATCACAGTGCCACTCAAACGCTGACTCGGGTCCCTGGAGTGTCATGCTAATATGGTCTCTCCGTGTGTGTGCTTATTCATGTATGCATGTACTTCAGTGAGACCATTTTTTGCCCCTAAATTTAAGCCAGTGTGGCCATGCCAGTATTTTTTACCGGTTTGTTATTTTACTTTCTTCTCAAACAGATATGAAGATATGAAGAAGTGTTCCGGAATTTAAACAGAGAAGAAGAATGGGAGAAATTAATAGACAGAAGAGGGGAGAAATCAGCAGTAGTAGCAACAGGCAGAGGGCAAAGAGGTTGACAGTGCCTTCTAGTAGCCTCTCTGTCAACATGATTATCTTTGAACATGGTTTGAGGTGAAAGATGTGTCACACAACATGTAAGATCGTTGCTAAGGCGGAGTTAAATGGAGCCTTAATGGGCTACATGGGAAGGCAAATACAGAACAAAGAGATTTGCTCCAATACTCTGAAAATGTCTTCATGAAAATCTCATGCTCTCCTGACAGACGGGTGCAAACTACTCCTCACTTGTGGAGTTGCTACAGCTCACTGCGGTATGGATCAGCTGCAGGGCAAGCATCCATCTGAAGGCGTGAATTGATGATCACTTCAGCCAATGTGTGATTCACAATTGTTGTTTTTTCCAATTAGCTTCCCTGAATTGAGCACGTCTCGAGATAGAACATGAAGACATTAATCCAATAGTAACCGACACAGACCTAAAGGCTTTAATGACTTGAATTTCACACAGTTGAGGCAGAATAAAGCCACTGATCCACTTAGTCAATGGCAACAAGAGTCCACTGCACAAAACAACACATTAATGAAAACGGATTAAATCTGACGACAGCCTCATTAGGCTGCTTACCCTGCACGTGGATCAGCTGCAACATCTGTATCAGATGCAACATCATTACATGTGACGGCTATAAGTTTAGCCAACTGGATTATATGTGAGTGTACAGCCACTAGTTTGCAGTTTAAGAAGGTTAATAAATGTGAGCATTGAGACAGAGAAGCATGGCCATATGACTATCACTTACGCCTCCACAGACTTTAAATCATTGTGTGGAGGGATGAATGCACGCACAGCTTAGAAGCTGCGATTTACTGTACAGAGGATGGAGAGTCCCCGCTGTTTCAGTCGTTGATGTCTGCTGTGGTAGCAGCACTGAGTCATTTACTCACATTGTGTTGTTCTGGTGCTTTCAGAATAATGTCTGCTCATCTAAAAACAAAATCTTCTGTAGAAGACAAAAATGTGGAAAATATTAATCATATTGTTGCTTTACTTAGGGATGTGTTATGAAGGTAGCTTTAGAATTGATGGCAAAAATTTACAAAAGCTCTCTATATTTATCAAAAATAGTTAGCTTTTGTGAAAAGTATTCTGTTCATAGTTTTTTTTTTATTATCATTTGCAAATATGTCTTCCATCAGCAGTTTGTTAGTGGGTGTATGTTGTAGAGCTTGTTACTCCTTCTTGCAGGGTTCCTACACCTTTTTATCTGCAAATTCCAGTCTTACATTTCTAGATTTTTAAAGTATTTGAGGCATTTGGAAAAAAAAAAACAACAAAAGAAAATATTTCCCATGAATCTGATTTAATAGTACTAAGGTCTTTTCTAGAGGTTCCACAAATGGTGTGGTATTCTAGACTAAAACGCAGCTTCTTGTGAACTTTTTGTAAAAACAAAATCCTACACTAATGCTTTGCTTGGATTTTGTCCCCAGTTATTGAAGCACAGCTCCAAACATGTAGTAACATGCCTTTTTGATTTATAAGTGTCCATTCAGTATATGTTAGTCAAAAACCTAAATACTAATAGGTAAATATTAAAATAAAGCTAAGTTAGTATTAATATTAAAATCACTGCATTTCTCAAACTTTATCACACTTTTCTCATTTGGAAAATGGAAGGAGAATCTGGAAAATTAAGCTTTTCTCCATGTTTGTTTGTCTTTCTATATTTTTCCATTACTGGAAAAAGATCAAATCAAATTCCATACTTTTCAAGACTGTGTAGGAAGGTTTTTCACAAGAAACTGCATTTAGAAAAGAAAAAAAATGTCTTCAGGTTAAACAAACATCACCTTTGTTAACTGCACATTTGTTTTTCCCCTTATTTAGTCTTGTTTACCCTTTTGTTTCTTATTACCTCCTGTTTTTATGTTGTGAAGTACTTTGTGTTGCCCCAATTTTTAATAAAAAGTGCTCAACAAATAAAGAGAAATTGATTGCATGTGAATCCCATTTCCTGTCATTACCGCTACCCCTTGATTTTGTGTGGCTGTTAACTTAAAAAAGAAAAACTGCAGCCACCAAAAGCTTCCCCTAAGAACTATCCAATATATCTATTTAAGAAGCAGATAATCCGTTCCAGATTCAACATTATTCAGACTTGCTACAGATATTCCCGTTTCAATCTACATGTTAATGCCTTCTAGGAAAAAAAGTCAGCCAGCAAACCAGTAACACTTGGAAATGCTATGGATTATACTAAACCACCCATACTACCCCAGACTATTTAAAGGAGATCTCTATAATTTCTTTCACACAATCTGACCATGTTGCCCTGCTACTACAAACAGAACTGATCACTCTTAATGTGAAAACGTAGGAGTTACAGAATAAAGAAAACTAAAAAGTGACTTTGATCCAAAATATACACAACATTGCAAGCCCAAACTAAACCAGACAATGTAAGAATTAAAAGGTTTGTGTTTCATATGATTTTCACTAACAGTAGTTAGAAAAAGAAATCCAAAGACCAAAAAGACACTTTTAGCCTGGGTTGTGCATTTTTTCAATTTTTTTTTAAACAAAGCAGTGACTTTGATATGTGCACAAATAGAAGTACTTTCATATTTCATAACAAAATTTTACATATATGGATTTATCAAGTCTTCATGTCACCAAGCTATATTAGCTGATCACACAATTTGCACATTTGCCGACAGCAGAATAAATACATTCCTGAAGCATGAAACTGTGCATCCTTCTTTTAAAATTGAGACCATAAGATGTACCAAATATGAACTAATTACGTACAGTTATTTTCACAAGGATGTGTTAACACTGCAAAAATTTCAGGACTTACTTTTATAAAGTTGATAGGAACAAATGAGTCATCAAAAGCTTTAATATTGTCCTCTGTAGCATGCTAATCTTCAATTCCACAAGCAGCTCAATTAGTCACTGCTGGACTCCATTAACACTTTAAGTGTGCAACAAGTGGATGTGAAGCACCAAAACCTGCTCGCTTTGCTCTGGCATAAAGCGGGGCTTTAATTTTACGCACAACAAAATCAGCAAAGTGCAATTCCTTACAGCAAGTCCAACCAGAGACAGCAGGAATCACATTCTACCCAGGAAATCGTTTTTTTTCTTTACAAACAATCAAGCATTGAGAAAAACATCTTTTGTTTGCTTAAATCTAAGAACAAAAAAAAAACCTTTGAATGCAGAAATACAAGTAAGCAGCAAGATGATTCCAGGGAATTTCTCATAGAAATGGTCCAGGACAAAACTGTTATTTAACTCCAGTGACTAAAATCTTTCAGACTTGTCACAGTTGTACATTTGTCAGAGAGCACAAAGCTATTATTTCAAGGCTGAGGACAACAACAAGACAGCAGCACAGAATGTATTAGCAGAACAAAGCTTAGGGGCTGTTTACACGACAACGTTGCCGTTTTTGTTTGAATACGCGGGTGAAAACGCACTGCGTTTACACGACAGGGCGCGCGATGGAAAACGATGTAGTACATATGCCCGGCCTTTAGATGGCAGTGTGCCCCGTGTATGCAGTGTTCCAAGGTTTAACCCTCACAACCCGGAAAAGAAACATTTCATGATAACTAACAATGGCGGTCTTCTTGTAGTTCTCCGCTTAAATAAAGGCATATTAATAATTTGACGCACGTACTGTATGCGTTTCCGTTGGCGATCGCATAGAAGCTTGATGATCTCTAAGTTTTGCTTACAGAGACCAAATAACTTCATAAGCTGCATCAGTAATAACGCCATACCTGGATCGGATCTGCCATTGTTTTTCCGTAGAAAGGCGGAGTGCGCAAGTGCAACACGTCCGTAGGTGGCTGGCAGTGACGTCATCGTTTTCAAACTTCTCCGGCTTGCGTTCACACGACAACAAATCACTCAGCGTTTTCAAAACTCTCCACCCTGGAAGCCGTTTCCCAATAGATGCGTTTTCGCCCCCCCCGTTTTCCCGTTGTCGTGTAAACGAGAGGCCGAATCGGAGAGAAAAACCTCCGTTTTGCTGAAAAACGTTGTCGTGTAAACAGCCCCTTAGGAGGCAGCATGTGAAGCCAACATGAGTAGCACAGAGAAAACCAGTTAGGAGACTTCCAGCTGTGCACCATGGGAGGGACAGTACAGTTATCAGCATACATCAAGACTTTTTATTTGCAGTAAAACATCCTCCTCTAAAAGCCAGAAAGACTTAGATCATGTACCTGCTACACATCATAAGAAGAGAGAAAGCTTTGGAAAAAGTAAAGCAGAGCACAGACCAATAATGACATTTAAAAAAAGGAAACGGCATGAGCCAACTTACAGTTTTGAAGTCGCCGTGGCTGCAGTCCTGGCCTTGGTATCTGCAGTAGAGCATCATCTCCTCAAGGTCATGGCCGACCCGGTCTATGAACTCCTTCATGTTGAACGCTTTGGCCTTGTAGGCTGTGAAGTTGGTCCTTTCCTGCAGAAAAGCGAGCACATCCGGCTCAGCCAGGTGTGGCTGAGGGATCGTCAGGTCCACATCCAGCAGGGCCAGCAGCTCTCCAGCGTGATACAGGTCGTTACTGGTGAGGCGGCTGAAGCGGTAGGTGTTGAGGTTGCAAATGGTCACGGCGGGAAAAACCAGACTACTCGACACCACAGCGTCCACGCTGGTCAGGTGAGGGTAGGAGAGGAAATACGCGAGTCTCTCCGCGCTCTCCAGAGCAAACAGTCCCAAGCAGGCCAGCAGAGCTGCAGCCCAGAGCAAGCGCCGTACACCGGTCTGACCATATGGAAAGATGAAGCGCAGGCCATGTAGCGTGCTGGTACTGGCGAAGGCCTGCCAGGAGGTGGGCCGCAAGCTGGAGCTCTCATGGCTCCCCTGACTGCCACAATTCTCCTTTAGATCCATGCTTAACCCTCCACCTCCTCAGTCAGGGAGCCTCTGTGCAATCACACCTGGACAGAGAGATGAAGCATTATTAAGAGACTTGGAATCCATCATTCTGAAGTGTCTATACTATCAGAGGTAGGGGAAAAGGGGAAGAACAAATGAAAAATGGAAAGGGTAAAAAGTAAAAGCACAAGACACACAATTAGACAACGTGAAGAACTGACAAAATAGCTAATTTAAAAACCGGAAATGACTGACAAAAGACTAATAGAGAATGAAGGTTCAGATTTCTAAAACCTGAGAAACTACCACAGAGAATAAGCGAATGAACAGGAAGATGCTCCCTCAGGACATCCCTCTCCTCTCCACTTCCACTCCTATTCACTCCCCTGAACTGAGAGTCACTGTGGCTGCCAACCCGCCTGTGGCTTCCACTACACCCTCAAACATCCACTCAACAAACACACCCAAATCCCAACATGCCTCTCCTCCTTTTTCATCCTCCATTGCCCCCCGTGGCTGCTCGATTTCATTGACAAAAACAGCAGAGTTAAGTCCCGTGTGACACTCTAAGGAGAAGGTGAGAGTCACTTCAGCCGCGAGCAGATAAAAGCAGCCCCTGTGTATTTAAAGTACCGGCTCATCTCTATTCAGAAACACTACACACGTAAACACGCGTCAAGGCTTCTCATGTTCTCCCGTGCCCTCAACTAATGACAAGCCAAAGCACCTCTCTCTCGTTCAGCCTAGCGAGAAGACATCCAGCTGGCGTGTGTGTGTGTGAGTGAGCCTGACAGCGCATGTGTGCGTGTGTGTGTACGAAAAACAGAGGGAGAGCCGTTGATGATCAGAGCCGGCGGTTAGTCTCGGATGTCGATCCAAACTCCTCCTGTTTTCCTCTGGCCAGAGACATCCGCTTTACCTCCTCTTCCCTGCTCATCTGTGGCGGCGGCGAACAACAGCCGAGCCGGGAGAGACGCACACACCAACACACATGCTTTGCACTGAGCCAGAGCAGCGAGAGAGAGGAGAGAGACAGGAGGGAAGCCAACACTCGCCTGATCTCCCCAAAGCAAAGTCTCTTATTGAATATGTTTTCTCCTCCCCTGCTCACATTTGTCTCTGTCTTTTTCATATTTCCGCCAAAATAAGAGTGACGGACGAATGAAAAATGGGAGAGAATCAGCTGGAGAGACATACAGGAGAGGGGAACGGTGGTGGTTGCATAGTTGAGGAGAGTGGGATAGGTTGGGAGGGGTGCGTGTCATGGGTGGTGAAGCAGAAGTGGAGATGGAGGAGTAAAGGCAGGGAGATCTAGGTTGAGGACAAAAATAAGACAGGAAACTAAAAAAAATAAAAAAATAAGGGCAGGCAGGGAAATGTGGTCACACAGGCTGAACAAGGATGTCACCCAAAGGAATTCAGGCCCACAGGTAGAGGTGAGGGATGCCAAATTAAAGGACATAATAAGTACATGTAATGTAGATTAATAACAGAAAAAGAAAAGGGACAGGAGGAGGAAGTGGCAGGACAGAAATAACAGAAGAGTGAGAGAGTTTTGAATCGTGCTAAACAAAACACGAAGATACAATAATGAAGTTGGAATAAGATTTTTTTTTTTTTACGTTTTAGTAATACAATGGAACGCCTAAAGATGATTTTAACTGCGGAAAAAAGTTTAGATGTAGGCAATATTAACAAAAAATTGCAATAATTATGACTCAATTTGATAGACAATAGTAATTGGAAAACGTACAATAATTAGGAATATGTATACAAATTCTAAATAAGTCTATTACTGCCTGAGGCCTGTAGCCCATTGATAAGAGACACAGTTTCCTTTGCCAATGCCTTTAGAGAGTTTTCAGTGCTGAAAAGCCTATGTTTACTGTCAAAGGCATTCACTGTTTTATTATTGATACTATCCTTTTTGAGTTGGTCATATTTTAAAGAACTTTTAAAATGGCAAAAACAAGAAAAAAATCCCGTTCAGTTAAGGAAGATGTGTTCTGATCTTCATGAGTCAAGAAATATTTGAGAAATTGCTTTCCTAAACTTGAGCCTCTGTAGAGTCAAAGTAATGACTTGACAACACTTAAACTTTATCCTGGAAAACTGTAGCTATAAGGTTACAAATTAAAACGGTTCCCAATTATTCATAACAACCATTCACAAACTATGAACATGGCAACCAGTTTGGGAAGAATCCCACGGAAGAGCCTTTATATTTACCCTCAAAAATATTAACCTGTTTGCTGAACTCTATTGGGAGTTTAACTGCTTTGGTCAGATGGTCAGAAAATTGCATTTATTGGGAACAAACTGTCCAGATGGGTCTGAAGTAAAACCAAAAAGCAATTCAGGTCATTTAGTAAGGTACGGTGATGGACCTGTGATGCTGTGAGCCTATTTTTTTCCTACTGCCCCGAGAATCTTGCTCAAGTGCGTTGCTGAAATCATGACTTCTTTGGGCTAACAGGATATTTTATATAAAATCTGCTGGTCCCAAAGAGATTGAAACTGGGTAATGAAGCTCTACATTTTTCAGTGTGAGAGCTAATAAAAAGGATTATTTGAGGGCCAGCTTTACTGAGGGCACTAAAAAGTATGGGGAGGTTTTACGTTTTTGATGCAAACCAGATTTAGTTGGGTGAAACAGTTTTGATAGGTGGTGGTAGTCGGAGCTTTACTGGCAATCTGTTTTAGCTTTTATTTGACTCACACTCCCAAAATGAATTAAAATTTATGCTACTTTTGTTTGCCTTTAGGCCACTGCTAGTAACCCTTTCCCTTTGAGTTGCTACCAAAATAACATCTTGGTTAAAGCAACTAAAACCAAATGTTCTTTGTGCAGTTATCTGTACTTTCAACCCATGTTTATTTGCTCTTTAGTTCTTTCATGCTTGAGTCAGGCCGGTTATTCTTAAAGCAATATTAAAGTGAATCAAATCTGAACTGGGTTTTATAGATACCACTTTTTTGGTGAAAACAAAACCTCCAAATAATACATTTTCTAGAAATGTCTAACAACTGGCAAGGTTCTGTTTGGTGGTGATCAAAAAAGGGAATTGTGATCCATCACTGGATACTTTAAGCCAATTTTTACAGCCAAGAAAGGGATTTAAGAGAATTATAAATGCAGATGCTATATAAATTGCTGAGCACCTGGTGTGCCATCTGATTAAAGCTAACTGCTCTAAGTAGCCATTGCAACCCAAACCACCTAGTCTGATGTAAAATTCTGGAAGAAACCTGGAAAATAAACACCCTTGCAGATGGTTTAGATTAAATTAAGACCGGTTGTGGCTGTTGTCAGAAATGTTGGAGAAAAAGCATCACCAGTGCCTACTACAGTGGAAAGAAGGTGGTATGTTTTGCATGTCAGAAGATGAAATTCTGTTACCTTGTAGCATGTACTTTTATATGAACTACATTTCCTAGTGGTCAACCATGATAGGAAAGGCAATTTTATTTCGATAGCACACTTTCAACAACAAGTTGATTCAAGGTACTTTACATGATTAAGAGGTAAAATAAAAATAGCAGTAAAACACAGACAAAGCATCTAAAGTAAAAACAGCAACAAAGCAAGAAGCATATACAGATACATCAATGTATTACAAAGCCTATAATGTAAAAACAGCAAGTAGCGCACACAAAACAAGATACATTAAAACATTACTCAAAGGCAGCTCTAAACAGATACGTTTTTAGTTGTGATTTAGTTTTCAGCAGCTTTGCAGTTGTCTGGAAGTTTGTTCCAGATAAGATGATTTAAGAAACTGGGATGAGGGATGAATTCACTATTTTTTTTAGATCAGACCCAATGACAGGGAAAACCTTCTTAAAGCTACATTGTGTAAGAACTTCTCCCATCTAGCGGTGAAACAACAAACTGAATATTATGTTCTAGCCCCACCTCCCACCCCCCCATTACAAGCGCGTTTTAACTCTTACGGTGGCTGTTTCATGCCAAGGTTAACATGGCTTCCAGTACTACCAGACTAGTATTTGCCAAGCACATGGAGAGAACATCAATGCCATGACTGAGTGTGTGACTGACTGTATAAACTTCTGTGTGGACAACATCATCCCCACCAGAACAGTGAGATGCTTCCCTAATAATAAACCCTGGATCACCAGTGACCTGAAGGAACTGCTAAACAAGAAAAAAAGAGCCTTCAGGGAGGGAGACAGGGAATTACTGAGGAGTATACAGAAGCAACTTAAGGTTAAGATCAGAGACAGCAAGGAGGCATACAGGAAGAACCTGGAGAACAAACTACAGAGGAACAATATCCGAGATGTCTGGTCAGGAATGAGAAAGATCACAGGTTTTAAGGACAGGAATGATTGGATAGATGGAAGTCTGGACAGAGCCAATGAACTGAACATATTCTTCAACAGGTTCAGTTCAGGAACTAGCTCAGCATCCCCCTCTCCTGTTCCCAGCCAAACAGACATCCCACTCTCCTCTGATCAACAGCTTTCCTGTTACACCTCAGATGTTTTATCCTTCACCTCAGCCATGGATTTTTCTGATTCCATAAGTTTGACTTCAACCAAGTCAGGAGATGCTGCTACCCCCTTTGCTTCCCCTCCCACGTGTCTGTCTCATAAAGTCAGGTGAAGAGGCAGCTGGAGAAACTGAACCGGAACAAGGCTGCAGGTCCAGATGGTGTCAGCCCCAGAGTCCTGAAGGCCTGTGCAGAGCAGCTCTGTGGGATTCTGCAACACCTCACCAACCTTAGCCTAACTCAGGAGAAGGTTCCAGGGTTGTGGAAGACATCCTGCCTTGTTCCAGTACCCAAAAGAACTCACCCATCAGTCATCAATTACTATAGACCTGTTGCCCTGACATCCCACATCATGAAGGTCCTGGAGAGACTCCTGTTGGCACCCCTGAGCAAGCAAACAAGAACGTATCAGGACCCACTGCAGTTTGCTTATCGCTGTGGAGTTGGAGTTTAAGATGCCATCATCCACCTGCTTCAACCAACCCACTGTCATCTGGACAAAGCAGGCAACACTGTGAGGATCATGTTCTTTGATTTCTCCAGTGCATTTAACACAATTTAGCCTGATTTGCTTTGTCAGAAACTCCTGAAGACACAGGTGGAGCCCTCAGCAATCGCCTGGATCAATGACTACCTGACCAACAGACCACAATTTGTGAGACTGAAGAATTGTGTGTCAAACCAGGTGGTCAGCAGCACAGGAGCACCACAAGGGACCGTACTCTCACCATTCCTTTTCACTCTGTACACCTCAGACTTCCAGTACAAATCAGAGACCTGTCATCTGCAGAAATACTCAGATGACTCTGCAGTTGTCGGGTGTATCAGAGATGGACAAGAAGCTGAATACAGAGAGCTGGTGGACCGCTTTGTGACATGGTGTGGAAACAATCGTCTCACCTTGAATGTGAACAAAACAAAGGAGATGATTGTAAATTTCAGAAGAAACAGGGATAAGTCACAAACTGTTTCCATCATGGGAGAAGAAGTGGAGGTGGTTAAGGCGTATAAATACCTCGGAGTTCACCTTGACAACAGACTGGACTGGAGACTCAACAGTGAAGCCGTCTACAAGAAGGGACAGAGAAGACTGTACTTCTTGAGGAAGCGTAGGTCTTTCAAGGTTTGGAGAAAGATGCTGCAGATCTTCTACAAGTCTGTTGTGGAGAGTGTAATCTCTCCAGCCATCATCTGTTGGGGTAGCAGCATCAGAGCCAGTGACTTAAAAAGGCTCAACAACCTGATAAAGAAGGCTGGTTCTGTTCTTGGGACAATTGTGGAACATCTGGAGATGATAATGCAAAGAAGGATTCTTCATAAAATATAAAAATAAAAACTATGGACAACCCTGAGCATCCTCTTCTTGAGACTGTCATACAACAACAGAGCGTATTCAGTTGGAGGCTTCTTCAGTTTTGCTGTCATAAACCGACTGTGTGTCATATAAGTGCCATAAATTAACCATTTGCGAGGCTCGAGAAGAAAAAACTCGGGGCGAGTGCTACAATGGTGTTTTGCAGCAAGGAGCGCAGAGCCCAGTGTAGACTCTTAAACGAGAGTACTTAGAAGTTGATGGCTGCATGCTTTTTACTTTACTGTGATTAATAGGCTATGTAAACATGTATTATATTTTTAAATGAATTACAACATCAAAGCATCATACGATAGAGTGAAGATAGAAAAGCAGCAGTAGTTAAAAACATCACTGATTTAGATTAATGCTACACACACAATATCATAAACTATACATAAGGCATTAAAGTAGCTGCTCTCAGTGATGGTTCAGTGTAATCTGTATGCAGTTAAAAGTTTGTTATTGATATTGTTAATTAACTTCATGCTGATTATTATTTTTATTGTGTTACAGATGAAAAAAGGTTGTAGTAAGGTGTTGGACTACTTCAAAGATCCACGGGTGATGCCATCTGGAGGATTTGCCCAGCTTCAGTAGTTCTGTGTTGATTTTGAAAATTATT
Organism: Valencia hispanica; assembly: GCA_963556495.2. NCBI lineage: Eukaryota > Metazoa > Chordata > Actinopteri > Cyprinodontiformes > Valenciidae > Valencia > Valencia hispanica. Next base: position 38,878,269 of record OY747718.1, read on the forward strand.
GCTAAATAAGTCTTAGTTGCATTATTTGGAATCCACAGTAAATTATTGAGACTGTTCTTTGGTGTGTAATAGAGCTGGGAGAAATAGACAATCCTTAAAATGGGCACAGAATGCAGGGTTTAAGCTTAAGGTACTTTTGTTTTTCTGGTGGAGAGTTTATCAGCTATTATATCAGCTATAGGCCTTTGCTACTGTCTTATATCGGTATCGATATTGGATCCCAAAAATCCATATCGGTTGGCCCTAATGATAAGATGCAAAGAACATGGTGTTTATAATCAGGATGTAAAATGTGACTATATTTTAGCAAAAATAAAATTAGAACAATAAAACACAACTCACAACTAAAGACGTATCTTTAGAGTTGCCTTTGAGCAATGCTTTAATGTATCATATGATGTTTTTGTGTGTGCTTCTTGCTTTATTGCTGTTTTTATTTTAAATGCTTTGTGTGTGTTTTACTGCTATTTTATTTTACCCTTTAATCATATAAAGCACCTTGAATTATCTTGTTGTTGAAAGTGTGCTATACAAATAAAATTCCCTTGCCTATACACTAAAATGTGTAGTGTGTAGCTTGGTTTGGATGAAAGTTAAGGTTCTGCTGTCATGTGTGTTTGACCAATTGCGATTCAATTTCTCAATCTTATATCTGACAATGTCACATATATCTTGTATACTCCCTGTTTATGTGACAGGGAGCCCAAAAAAATATGTTACATTTGACAACAAAAATCCCTGCCAAGGACCGTGCTATAGGCTACAGTTTCCTCATTCTCTACATGAAAGTGGAGGTAAATTGTTTTGTACCTGATGCAATCTTATGGTCCAACACAAACTGTAAGCTTTCTATTGACAAACATTTTTCTACCGCAAACATAATTTTGACAGATTACAATTCACATAATTCCCTGACCATTTGATGCAGACATTTTCAACTTTACCCACAGAGTTATTTAAAACAATAATAATAATAAAAATAAAGATTCTCATGAGGGCATCTGAGCGTTGTCTAAACCTGGACACCGTACTTGATGCATCTCCACATCTGGAAGCTGACAGCGCATCTGTGATCGGTGTGGCTGACCACAGACGCGCTCCAAAGAGCCCAGTTTTGCGCTGCCAACTGTAGTGTAAAAGCAGGATGTCTGCTACCTCCCACTGAAGCAATAGCTTGCCGGTCAGAAAACGACTCATTCACAGAGTCTTTCCGACTTCTGATCCCCTAAATTGGAGAAATGTTCCTTCATTTCAAAACTTTGACTGAAGTGGCGCTCCTCCAGTTCTGCAGCAGAGCACGAATTCGATCTCCAGAACAACATCAGGTTGTAAGACTTTCCATTCAGGCCACAGCAGGTGAACCGTTTGTAATTTTAGTGCGACCTTTTAATTTAGTTTTTTTAATGTTGTTACTACGGCCACAGTCAGTGATTTGTGTCACTGCGAGGAAAAACATTGCATGTATTCATCTGGTTGACGTGATGGTACGATGTGGATTCTCGATTCAGCTTATTCGGGTTAAATATTAATTCAAATGATCAAAAATAAATACTATGGAATGCGATTATCTTAAAAGGGATATTCCACACGGAAGTGAAATTAGGTCTGTTTTTTACTTCTTCCCCAGACATAGATAAGTGTGAAAAAGGATTTTGTAACCAGCCCAGTCATTCTCTTAATCAGCAGCAAGAAAAAGCATTCCGTTTGCTTTAGTGTAGCTTAAATAATGGAAGTGAATGATAATGGCAAGCGTCTCATGGGCAAAAGTCATACAAATTACTTAATAATTCTAACTATTTCTGGTGACCTCAATAATCATATCAATTCAAAGTGAAAATAAGTAATACAAAATAATTACAGGAGCAGGTTTAGATTTGGGACTACATTAGGACAAAGCACCGCAGTAAGTCGTCACTGCAAGGCGCAATGACATGACGCAGCACTGGCAAAAGACAGAGTTTGGACAGAGTTTTTACTGCCGTAGTTTGAATACTTTATAAGTCTAATGCAAGAAAATGGTTCTCGTTTGTGTAGCAAAGGGTTGTGATAACAAGCTGAAGACAATCAGCAACATGAGTGATGTAGTGAAAAATAATAGAAAATCCCATATAAAAACATTGCAACTAGGGTGGGCGATATGACCTCAAATCTATATTGCGATATAATCTAAAGCATGTGCGGTAACGATATCTATTGCGATATATTCTTTTCTTTATATGTCAACTTCAAAAAAAGTTAAAAATGCCATTTAAAAGAACATGTATTTTGCAAAATGCATAAAAAAAATAGTTTAATCTTTTTTTCTAAACATGCAACACAAACATTCTCACAACATAATATGAAGGTATTTTAAATAAATTAAAAGGTAAATGTTTTTGAAAAAACACAACGTTCAAAATTGTCTGCTTTCCTGGTTACTTATTTATAATTCTAATATTGCACAAAAAATAAACCTGCACATATTTGAATTAAAAATGCCTGAAGTTCAACGGGTTTATTTTCTGTTAACTGAAAAAACTAATTTTAAACTTGCAATATGTAGTGTAAAGACCAACACTCAATGTTAGGTAAAATAATAATGCTGTATTATTATTTTCTTAGGGTGTCTTTCTAATGTACTTTTTAAATGTCATTTTGGTTTCAGTCACATGCTCATTTGCATGACATCCTGTTCTTTTAATATGTTAATGAAGTGTGACTAAATAAAGAGAGACTGCAGAGGGGATGCTCTTTGAGACCAGAGACCAGAGACCAGAGACTATGACACTGGGAGGCTGAGAACAGACAGACACGGTTGGCTCATTCCTTATAGTATTTTCCTGGTCTCCCTCTGCAGAACTGATTATCCACATCTACCTCTGCAGAGCTTATTGACTCCATATTCTCTCCGACCCTTTGTGTGTGATTCATTGTAGGTCAACCACTTTTTAACCTAACATCTTGGTGCCGTGACTCGACGTACGGAGCACTCCCGCTGGTGGTCTCCGTCGAAGGACTGTTCTTGACGTCCAGATCGCTGAATTGCTGCACTGGCCGGCTGCATAACTTCCACGAGGACCCCCTGCGCGTGCTCCCGTGCGATCGATTTGGTTTGAATCACTCGCTTAGGGGAGAGATTGTGAGTACGTCTTTTTTGTGCACCTTCACATTTAAAAAAACAAAAACAAAACAATTCTAAGATAGTCAGGGTATATTCTGCTGTTTGGGCCTAAAGGACGCTTTAGCCTCTCTGATAAAATATCAGGTGTTGATCCTTAAGTGATTAATGCGTTAATTACTACAGCAAAAGGGTGTAACGGTACAGGTTTGCGAACCTGTCCACCTCGGAAAAAGGGTGTAACGGACCAGGTTTGCGAACCGGTCCACCTTGATGGGAAACGGTTGTAACGGGTTAGGTTTGCGAGCCAATCCACCTCGCTGGGAAATAAAGTACGCCAGTGTATGGGAGTAAAAACACAAACAGCAGAATCAAAACAATATACCGCACCCCAGGTGGGTAGAGTAAGATAGGCACAGGACATAATCTTTATGTATGCCAGTCCAACCTGAAACCTAACGGTGTTAACGTACGGTTTGACGTGCACTACAAGAGACGTTCTGTGCGGAATTATAGGTTACACAACACATCCTTAGATTAAGAAAGCCATAAAACGGCTCAATCTAGTTGCACAAAAGAGACACTTAGAGTAAAAACTATACAATCCAGTTTTAGCAGAATTTGATTACAATTAAAAATCTCAAATAAATGACCAAAAAAATTTATTTTAATTAATTAAAGAATAAATGACAAACTTTAACTCGACAGACTAATTTAATAGTTCTTGCTTTTTCATTCACCTTAATCTTAATATTAATAATTGCCGTTATCCTCCTAGAACTATTTGGTATTCTAACACTAGACTTTAATAGAACCCAATAAGGGTTATATAAAAACAACGCAAAGATGGGAAACGATGTTTCCACCGACAAATTAGAGGGAGATTCAAAGTATATGCATAAAAAGGACCCCGAAAATCTTCAGTTTCTGACAAAATGGCGCAAAAAGTATAAAGTAGACGGGAAACTTAAAGGAAATCAATGGAAAGAACTGGTATGTGTTCTCGAAGCAAAAACACTTATCGCTAAAGGTAAAAAGAAAAAACTTAAACAGACACAGTTAAAAATAGCACGTGTGTGGGCTGATGAAACAGAAAAAAAGGAAGCAAAATATAAAAAACAGGAAGAGAACAAAGGCTCTAAAGATGAGGCTTTTCTTATGAAAAAGCTCGGTGACGAACTCACACTGTGTCCCCCTCCTTATGCACCTCTACCTACAGCCCAGACAGACCCCCCTGGGGCTGTTGGAGGAGTACTTTATGCACCTCTACCTACAGCCCAGACAGACCCCCCTGGGGCTGTTGGAGGAGTACCTTATGCACCAACACCCCCATCAGATCAGCCGGGGGCTTTAGGGGAAGATCAATTTGCAATTGAAGAAAAAACAGATGGTACCACAATAAAACAAAGCTTAGAATTACAAAGAAGTCAGCTCCAAAAAAATCTGAGGATAAGTCTTATGAGAGTGAACCAGAGGACTCAATAGATGTTAACCCTATGATTCAAGTACCATCTGCCGATGGCACTCCGAGATATGTTTTTAGACCATGGTCACTTAAAGACGTTAAAGAGGTTGTAGAACAAATCACCAGCCATAAGAAGGATCCAGAAAAATGGACAGAGGATATGGTTGATGTGGTCAAATCCTACCGGTTAAACGGTCATGAATTAGGACAGGCTATGGCTGCATCGTTGGGAAAAGACTGGCACCATGTAGGAGGAAATTACACAGGAAGAGATGCTGCCGGAGTCGTGTTACAATTAATGGAAAACAAAAGGTGCCATTCTAAACGAAAATGGACTTTATGAAGTTCGTAATAAACCCATCCTACCCAAATCACTGTTTAAAGCTGCTGCGCTTGTGAGCCATGGGCCTTGCCATGTCTCCACAGGGGGGATGGTATCAATGATACAGCAACACTTTACAACATACAACCTTGAAACATACTTAAAACATTTTTGCAAGACATGCCTAACATGTATCAAACACAACCCACAAGGGAATATGAGACCCAAGCGAGGCCAATTTCCTCAACCAGCCTACCCATTCCACACAATCCACATGGATTTCATTGAACTAACACAGAGCGGCTTATACAAATATTGCTTAGTAATAATTGACGCTTTCTCCAAATGGCCGGAAATAATTCCCACTGCAAAGAATGATGCTCTAACAGTGGCAAAAGCACTATGTAAAACTATCATTGCAAACCATGGTATTCCACAAGTAATATATTCAGATAATGGACCACATTTTGTGAATGAGGTTATTCAAAATATGGCAAAACATTTAGACATCCAACTAAAAAATCATTGTGCCTATCACCCCCAAAGTGCAGGTTTAGTAGAAAGACATAATGGGACCATCAAAAGCAGACAAGGAACTCACATTAGCTGATTACATGAGGAAAATTATCCTAACCAAAGAAGTGCAAAACGCACACAATCTGCCTATCTCTCCTTCTGTTTTGCAGGATCCTGAAAAGCCAATCAAACTTGGAGACTGGGTATTCATCAAGGTGATTAAATGGACGAGTCCCCGCTGGGAAGGACCTTTTGAAGTCCTGCTGACCACGCCCACGGCTGTGAAAATCGCTGAGAGACCCTCGTGGATACACCGCTCACACTGCAAATTGCAAAGGCAATTAGGGGACTAGACACGGGACAGTGGGGAAGTCTGGGCTACAAAGGACAGAGTGACCAATAGGGCCTCTGGTCTCAAACCCAGCAGAACAGCATGCCTGTCCCCTTAGTGGTCAAACCTCTGTTTTGGAGGGCTAATCCTCTTATTTGCCTCTAGCCAACATGAAACTAGTTTGGCTCCCCTCCTGTCTGGCAGTTTGCCTTCCTCTATTCCACTGCTTTTTCCTCACACCTGATGACGCCCAGACATCAAAGGAAAGAAGAGCTAAAATTCTAACCCACCATGCGTTCAAGAACACCTGGTACCAAATAGTTAATTTGACTGCAAAACGTTTAGGTTTTAATACCAGCTGTTATGTCTGTTCATGGATCCCACACTCATCGATGACTGCTGTCCCAACCACCTTAAATAATACCTACCTAAGGATTGGTGTGGCACATGCAGTTTGGCTCGACTGCAACCCTCCTCATACATCATAACAGAAAACGGAGCACCTTCTAAACCTACAGAGCTGAATAAACGGGAATTCAACCCTCCACAAGTGTTCAAACCGTTCTCTGACAATGGTGGACGAAAACCTCTCTACAGTGATGCAAAAGGAATCTTCCACACCATGTTCCCCCTTGTTGGAGTTGCAAGCCTGACAAAACGGAAAAAATCACAGACATCCTTGCTGAAATGTCCAACCTGCTGGCCAACGATCCTGAAAAACTGGCGATGAAGACCATGCTAATGCAACATCGGGTAGCTCTGGACACTCTTTTTGCTTCTGAAGGTGGACTTTGAACTGTAATTGGTGAACACTGTTGTACTTACATTCCTAGTACACATGATAATTGGACTCTCATTCATGACCGGGTGCAGGGATTAACTGACTTTTTAAAATCACAAGAAAGCAGTAATGGAAAATGGGATCTCATGGGCTGGCTGACAACTGGCAGGTGGTATCAGGTTCTTTTAAAAATAGCTATGCCATTCATTGTAATTTTGATACTTTTCTGCATTTTTGTTAGTTGTGTTCTCCCATGTATAAAACAAATGATGAATAAGATGATAACTAACACAATGGTCCAATACTCTCTTCTTAATCAGAGGCTTGAAGATGAAGACAGAAATGAAGAAGAAGATGGGTTGTAATTAACATGTGTAAAAACCTTTTTATGATTCCATTAATCTAAACTACTGTTCAGGTAGCGATTAATTGGATGATGTCTAGGTGAAGCTCGCATTAATATCTTTTTGAAATTGCTACTTACTTTTGCAATTTCTTTGTTGTATGTCTTATTATTATTATTATTATTATTATTATTATTATTATTTATTTCTATTTTTAAATTTGGGATGCTACTTATTTTGCAACCTTTTGTTGTCTGGTTTTTATGATTCTTATATTTTTACATTATTGGAGTTGTTACCTATTTTACAACTTTTTGTTGTTCGTGATCACATTTAAAAACCACATTTCAGGGGGGAAATGTTAGGTAAAATAATAATGTTGTATTATTATTTTCTTAGGGTGTCTTTCTAATGTACTTTTTAAATGTCATTTTGGTTTCAGTCACATGCTCATTTGCATGACATCCTGTTCTTTTAATATGTTAATGAAGTGTGACTAAATAAAGAGAGACTGCAGAGGGTATGCTCTTTGAGACCAGAGACCAGAGACTATGACACTGGGAGGCTGAGAACAGACAGACACGGTTGGCTCATTCCTTATAGTATTTTCCTGGTCTCCCTCTGCAGAACTGATTATCCACATCTACCTCTGCAGAGCTTATTGACTCCATATTCTCTCCGACCCTTTGTGTGTGATTCATTGTAGGTCAACCACTTTTTAACCTAACACTCAACATCAGTATTTATCCTTCTTGATGACTTCATCGAAATGTGCAATCGCGGTATGCCGTTATAGTCAAAATCTATACCTTTGGCTAAATTTATATCATTTCTACCTTATACCTTTTATATTACCCACCCCTAATTGCAACTTATGTTGCAACTTTTAACAAAATCTGCTGCAACATCAGGCATTTTAGGCCGCAACAATCACAAACAAGTGTGGCAAAATCCTGGAGGGACTGGTTACTTTGTGATTTAACACATTTAGTCGCTCAAATGAAGAACTGTTGCTTTTCTGGGATTACTAGGGGTGACACACTTTTCTACTATAAAGCTAAGTGGATCATTTAACTCCACTTTTTAAACCTAAAAGTGCAAAAATAAAATGACAGTGCTGGTTGATTGTTTTTGAGCTGGATTTAGAGACACTGTCATCCCAAGAAAGTGACATGTTAAAGATTAGGCCTCTACTCCTGACAACCAACCTCAACTGCAGCTCTATTACTGAAAATTTATGTTTTCAATTCCCTAGGACTTACTTTGATGAGATGTAGTTTAGGTCAAAGAAAGTATCATTTGTGTATCACTTATTTTTTTAAATGTTCAATTCAAATAAAAAAGTACTGTTTCTGAATCATAGAGCAAAAAAAAAAATCCCTGTTTTACAGTTAAATCAAAAATATGAAATGTCAACACACCCCAGTAAGGAATTTGATTTATTATTTAAGTGTTCATGGTTACGTAAGCTGGAAGTTACTGAAAGCACAGAAAGATCTGATGCTGATTTCAGAACACAGCAGAATATCCACCTCCTGCACCATGTCTAAAAGTGGCGTTTTATCGAGTTGGGTTTCACTGTTAAGAGGTGTTCTCTCACCAGTTCGGTCCTGCTGTCACATTACTTCGCTCCTAAACAGAGTTTAATAGCAACACCTCATAAAACCCTCATGTTGCATTCAAGTACACCCAACACCAAAATGTGTGTTTTGAAAAAGATCCGAAAATCATACAGTCAAAGTTACAAAAATATATAGGGGTCAGACCAACACTCCAGTCCCATGGACAGTAGAACAAAAGAAGTCAGCTTCAAATTATAATGGAAGGATCAACCATGCATTATGTCTGTATATCACGGGTCAGCAACCTTTACAATCCCAAACGCCGTTTTTGCCTTTGGTCCAACAAAACAAAACTTGTTGAGAGACACAAAAGGTTCATGACCCTTTAAAATTAAACAGTTACTTTTTTTAAGATATATCAACTATAGACAATCTGTTTTGATTTTTAAAACCAAGGAAAGTAAATTTATTTCTTTTTTAAGATTCAAAATAAACATCCACGTTTAGACCAAAGGGAATAAATACATTTTCATAAATTATGGCAAGAAGAAAAGTCGTTTGCAAATAACAGACTTCACAAAAACATTTTATACTATTAGTCGGAAAAACTACTATGGCTATTTATTACTTTTACATTTTAAAACAATGCTCAATGCTTCATTTTTGGCCAAAGTTATTTATGAACAGGTCAACTTCATAACAGGGCAACACAGGGACACATGGAACAAGCAAAAATGTACGCACACTCCCTTTTGAATTCTTGACAAGAAGTTGGAACTAGAAAGAATAAATAGGTGTTTTCAAAAGAGACAACATGGTGGTATTTTAGGGTAATATTGCCAGCATGGCGTGTCTTTTGAGTGCGTCATGGTGAGGCGGGAACATTTCAGCATTCGTGCTGGCAAGCTTCATAGTAATATTACCGCAATATTGCCTCAACGGTGGACTTATGAAGATCACACCTTGGCGCAACAGAGGGTGATGTCATGATGATGTGTGGAATGTGCACTGAGCCCCGGCCGGCAACAGTATTTAAAATGCAAGTAAACATGGAGAGTTCATTTAGCTAAATTGTATCAGTTTAAATGGCAAACTGGAGTGATGCAGAGGTCCGGGAGGTTCTGGCCTTTAGAGCTGAAGAGCAGATCGCCAGACAGTTTTCAGGGTTTGTGAAGGACAATCACATTTTGAAGTAGCATGCAAAAAGACTTGAGGCTTACATCAGGGTAAAAACCAAGTTACATCCAAGCCATTTACTCCCTATATATCACAGACTTCTGTCTCACGGTTCATACGCAACCTTGCACGCTGACTGCCTGGACACCACCCCCACACCCTCCTTTTTTCAGCCATTGCATAATCTTTTGTGAAAAACACCTGACCGCGGCACGTTGGGCGGCCACTTATGAATGAACAAAAGGCTTACTGATTGCAGCATTGTCTTTTGAAACAGCCTAATGATACAAAGAATGTGCTGGGAAAAAGTTCATATTTTTGTGTTGTGACATTAACTGCCTTATTTTTCAAATAAGTCAGGACACACGCATGGCGAGGCGTCTTTCCATTATTATGCCGCTCACCTCTGGAACAGGCTGCCTGAGGACCTCAGGGCAGCAGAGAACGTTTATGTTTTTAAGAGCAAGCTCAAGACTCACCTTTTTAACATAGCTTTTAACTGATTATTATTTATTAAATCTGTTTAATTGCTCTGCATGTTTTATTTGATTGAATTATTTTTATTTTAGCTTTTAGCAGGCCATTTATCAATTATTGTTTATCTGCTTTGCATTTTTATTTGATCATATCTTATAATTGTTTAAATTTTAATATTTTAGCTTATTTTAGTCTTCCTTCCAGTGTTTCCTCTGTGGGAGCCCTCTGCCTCGGGGGCGGTGGTCGGCTGTGGCTGCCTTGGTACTCTCCAGGTGGTGCTTGGGTGGAGGTGGGGGTACCAGCCCTCCCTCCTCTGAGCTCTCTGGGTCAGTGCCTTGGCTGCTGCTGTTGATCTGCTGCTGCCGATGTAGATGGCTCCCATGATGACGTTTCCTGGTTCATCTGTACTCAGCCCGTTCTGCTTTTGTTAATGTGCTTTTGTTTATTGTGGCTTTTATGTGAGTGTATGCGTGCATGGGGGGGGGGGGGGGGGGGGGTATAGCTGTGGTGATGTTTTTTACTTTTGGGTTCTGGGAAACAGGGGGGGGGGGTTGTGGGTCAATTTTAATCTGTAAAGCACTTTGAGAAGCTTTGTCATGGTTTGAAAAGCGCTTTATAAATAAAGTTTGATTTTATTTTATTTGACTTTTGAAAAAACATATTTCATGAAGCAGGACAAATGTTGTATTTAGTAGCTTTTATCATTTTTTTGCCCATCAGTTACATTTCACATGTCTCAAAAATCAAACACTTTGGAAATTTTACAGGACGACTCAATTTTTGCAATGCTTAAATCCTGACTGATGATGACCTGTTCTTGTCTTGTTTGTGATGCGAGTTTATCACGCCTTACTGGCATCTGTTTCTCCGTGTTTTCTGAGAACTGACAACAGGTTCTCAACGGGGCCGGGATCTGGAAATTTTCCTGACCAAAGATAAACAATATTAATCTTTGAGTCATTTTTAGCACCTTCATCTTGTGAGACTGTGCTGGAAAATACCCAGATTACAAAGAGGCTCTTTGAGAGCTTTTGATTCTATTCTTTATACATAACATTGTTGAACAAAAGCCCACTTGGATGATGTGTAATCCACATTTATGGATTATATCACGATACTTTACAATCTGCAAGACAGAGAGGCATTTCATCCTTGGTTTTCATTTGCATAGAAATATGAAACATCTGACCACTATACACAATGATCTACCAGCAATGAACTGTGACCATATCAAATCTGTAGACCATTATTTATTTAGAGAAATAAATTCTAAACCAATGTTGGATAACAATAATAAAAAAAAGAAAACAGGACATATTAAAGAAACCCTCTGACCTGCAAATTATATGGCTGGCACAAGCCCTACAGCACAAAAATTATTTGTACATACAGGTTGTAAAGATTCAAAGGCACCACGTGCAAATCAGAAAAACCGATGGTTCATTACTATAACTCTGCAAAATAAGCAGATGCTGAAGGAATTACATTTTACTTCTGAAAGAGGCACAATACCATTGACTAAAGCTCCGCATTCCTGAAACCTTATCAAGTTACAGTCATGCCAATATGTTAACTACACAAAATCACATTTTTATTACACTTAAATCCCAGATACCTTAACACAATCCCTTTAAAAAGGAAACTGGCATATTTTAGGCAATCAGTTTTACTTTTAAACTGCTTTCTGAAGTTAAATACAATTTGTTGCCAAATCCCCTCATGCTTTTAGCTCATTTCCTTCAGTTACTGAGCGATTACTGTATTTCCATAATTAGGTGATTATAACGTAATGAGGAGTCCAAATGAAACAGCTCGTTATAAAATTATGTCTTAATACCTTTAGGACTTTCTCCAAAGTTTCGACAGTTTAATTAAAGAAGTGAAGTTTAATGAACTCCAACACATGAAAATTGGCTACAGAGAAGGTGTCTGGTTGGAAAATTGATCAATATTCACCGCAAGTTCAAACATTGAGGGGGGTAACGGTTTCAATTATCATTATTATTTTAAGAGCATCATCGTGCTTCTTTTTTGCTGTGTCAACGTTGCCTAGTGATTAATGTTACACACCTGTTGGGTTAATTTACTCACCTGTTGCTGTTGTGACGAACTTCACAGAATACAGCAGAATTCTTTTGAAACCTCTCTCATCTTTTCCCAGATTGATGTAGGATAAAGTTTATCGAAGAAACTTCCAAAAAATACTATACTTTAAGGACTGTGTAATCAGACATACTCAGCTCCACCACCTTTACTGGTAAAAACGTCGAAACCATGCAAACAGGTGGTACGGGCGTGCGTCTTTGCAGTCGAGCGCATGCGCAGGGTCGAAACTATTTGGAGTCTCATCTTGGAGATTATTGACGGTTAGAATCATCGGGGTGGTTCACACACCCAGAAAGGATAAATATTGATATATCTACCAAATATGTGTAAAGGTGAATTGTTTTCTAGACAGATTATTATTATAATTTCTGTGTAAACTATACAGATTGTAGAGTACCCAAAAATTAAACTCGAGTAGAAGTAGCACTAGTTCAACATATTTTACTTAGGTAAAATTAAAAAGTAGCCATTCAATACATTTATCAAGTCAGAGTAAAAAAGTATTCCGTAAAATGGCTACTCAAGTAGGCTACTGAGAAACTCATAGTAAAATCTGATGGACTGTTTAACAATAATGTATTCAGACAGAGAAAAATATAAAGTTTATGAAAATTCTGGAATTTTAAATACTAAAATGAAACCAATTAATACAAATAAATAACATAATTACAAAATAAAAAAATTGAAACAGAAAAAAACTTTCGATTTTTTTCAATATAAAACTTTTCTAACTAACAGCAGGTAATGTATTTACAGTATAGAGCAGGGTAAAGTACTTCCAGTGGCTTCAAGTGCAGATATATAGTGTTTTCCGTAAATTCACTGGATGTCCAAATGACACAGCAGTGTCAGCAGATAGAACCTTGTGAACAAAGCTTTTGAAGAAACAAGAAGTCTCACTTTAACATGAACTGTAGGTATGTATGTCTGTGTATTGTGCATTGTTAGTTGCAATATGTTTGTTCCTCAGTCAGTGAAGCTACTTGCAGTAGGTAGAGTAGACAGAAATTTTACTCAAGAGTAGATTCATAATAATAATAATAATAATAATAATAATAATTAAGTAAAAGTAAAAAGTATGGTACAGTGAAATTACTCTTGAAAGTAAAATCTTTCCTAAAAGTTACTCAAGTAGATGTAATTTGTTATCCACCGCTGAGTGTAACAACATTCCATATTCCAGTGAACGAAAACATTTACCAATTTTTCACTGTAGATGGCGATCCAAGCTACTACTATTTATGCATACATTTACAATTTTCAGGTGAAGTGAGACCACTGTGATCACAACAACATAACTTTATCATAAGTGCTGTCCGTGTGTAAAACAGTAGCTAACTCTTCCATACTACTTGAATTATGGACAGATTTCATTTTCAATGTTCTTGTTTACCGATATTTTGTACGTTCCATTTATTTTGACATCTGGAAGGTTGAAGGGTCTCAATAATAATAATAATAATAATAAAATAATAATAATAATAAAAACAATAATTGCTAAACTAACAAGGAACTTTGGAGAGTCGTATATATTATCTCCATTGGTGGAGATTACGTGTTTCTGGTAGAAGAATGGATGGAAGTCAAGTGTTTTCAGTAATAATCCTCTCATTTGGATGAGAGAAAATCTATTGTGATATCTTGCAAAAGTAATCTATCTATCTATCTATCTATCTATCTATCTATCTATCTATCTATCTATCTATCTATCTATCTATCTATCTATCTATCTATCTATCTATCTATCTATCTATCTATCTATCTATCTATCTATCTATCTATCTATCTATCTATCTATCTATCTATCTATCTTGTTTCCTTCAATCTCCCTTGCAGAGGTCTGTAGTGAGCTACTGAGCAACAACAGCCAAAACAATGTGTTGGTTCAACACATTAATCTTTGCTTCATCTTTAACTTCTAAAATGAGAAGGTTAGTGTGTAAGAAAACTGTACAAACTGCAATGGATGACGGTAACTGAAATACCTAAGTACTATGCTGATGGTGACTTATTCTGCTTTCATGTACCTTTGAAGTCAAAACTTGGAATTAAACCCAACTTCACCATGCTCCATTTCCGAGTTAAAAAACCAGTGGGATTTGCTAACTCATAACCTCAGTGACCGGGCTGCACAGTTGGTAGCACTGTTGCCTTGCAGCAAGAAGGTCCTGGGTTCAAATCCCAGTCTGGAGTCTTTCTGCATGGAGTTTGCATGTTCTCTCTGTGCATGCTTGGGTTTTCTCCAGGTACTCCAGCTTCCTCCCACAGTCCAAAAACATGACTGTTAGGTGAAATGGTTTCTCTAAAATTGCCCTTAGGTATGAGTGTGTGTGTGCATGGTTGTTTGACCTGTATGTCTCTGTGTTGCCCTGCGATGGACTGGCAATCTGTCCAGGGTGTACCCTGTCTCTTGCCCCATGACAGCTGGAGATAGGCACCAGCCCCCCCGCAACCCTGCATAGCAATGATGGGTACAGAAAATGGATGGATGGATGGAACCTTGGTTACCCAGTCTTACTACAATTAATGATACAAGGTAATTGCAATGGATACTTTCAAATACTTCTGCAACATGTTTTTACTAAAACAGGATTTATAGCTCTGCATGTGAAAGTTTTTTTCAGATTTTAAAAGGTCAAACAGTTTATCTCCTGTGGCTATCACTAACTTTTATTTGCAAGGCAGCTGTATTTAAATTTGAGCTCAAGGTTGGTCAGAAACCATACATCTGTCCATCGTCTGGAACAGACTTTCAGAAAACTGCAAAAATGTTTAAACACTTCCTTTAAATCAAGGCTAAAAACCATCCATCCATCCATTTTCTGTATCCGTCATTCCTATGCAGGGTTGTGGGGGGGCTGGTGCCTATCTCCAGCTGTCATGGGGCAAGAGACAGGATACACCCTGGACAGGTCGCCAGTCCATCGCAGGGCAACACAGAGACAAACAACCTTGCACACACACAATCATACCTAAGGGCAATTTTAGAGAAACCAATTCACCTAACAGTCATGTTTTTGGACTGGGGGAGGAAGCTGGAGTATCCAGAGAGAACTCACGCATGCATAGGAAGAACATGCAAACTCCATGCAGAAAGACCCCAGGCTGGGATTTGAACCCAGGACCTTCTTGCTGCAAGGCAACAGTGCTGCCAACTCCGCCACTCTTCAGCCCATAGGCTAAAAACCTTGCCTCTCTTTAGCGGTCATTGGGTAAAAGGCAGGGTACACCCTGGAAGGGTCGCCAGTCTATCACAGAGCAAAAGAACCATGCATGCACACACTCAGACCAAAGGACATATCAAACAGACTAATCAACTGAACAGTCATGTTTTTGGACTGTGGGTGGAAGGTGGAGTACACAGTGAGAACATGCAAACTCCATGCAGACAGAACTCAGGCTAAGATTAGAATCCAGGACCTTCTTAGCGAAAGGCAGCAATAATTTTTCATTTATCTGTAATCATTTTGTGTTGTTAAAATGTCTAAATGTTTTTCTTCATGGTTCAAATAATTTTAGAATTTCCTTTTCCCAACAGCTGTTGCTGAGAGTCTGTTTGTTCATAAATTCAGCTCAGAATTAACCGGAACTACAAACATCTTGCCTAAGATTAAAGAAGAGAAAACTGGTGCATGAAACAGAAAGCCTGCTCCGTGAGCTGATACGTTCTAGGCTGGACTGTTATATTTGTTTATTATAAGGAAACCATTAAAAATATTTTCACTGATCTAAAGTAAAATCAGAGTAGTGGTGAAAATTACAAGCTCCTCTTTGTTGCCTCGCAGTTCAATCCAGAAGAGAATTTGAAATGATTCTTCTTGGGTTCAAAAGGGAACAACCAAGCCACGTTCTGTCTGAAAGAATTCCCAGATCCATATGTTCCCAATAGAGCACTTTGCTCTCAGAAAGCAGGCTTACTATCGCTTCCTAGAATATCTAAAATGAAAAATGAAAATGTTTTACTTGTTGATGCTGTATGATCCTCTGATTCTGAATTTAATATTTTATAATTAGACAGAATTTAACTACAGTGGGATTAGAATGTGACCATCTCAAAATGTATGGCACTGAATTGAATTAATTTAGACTGAACTAGGGTTTACTTACCTGGGTAACAATAAGTTGTTTTGTTCTGTAAAGTGCCCTCTTTCATAATTTACATAATATAAATAAACTGGATTGATTTGAGGGAAATATGAATTTGTAAAATCAATAATTTCAAACTGATACCAAAATGTACTCTGTAGATCTAAGAAAATACATTTCTTTTCCAAAAATATGTTTCCATGTGTAAGAGGAAACTATGAATGAAGCATGTAGCATACTAATTTTAAAAGCTACATTTAAAGAGTATCTTTCCATCACTTTGAACCTTCTGTCTGGGTTCAGCCAGTTGCAGGAAGACCAAAGCCCTCATTAAAACTAAAGAAAGTGAAAAGATAATCTGTGTTGCTGCATCCAACACACACTCTTTCACACATTGTCTGTCAATCACAAAGTCTTTTTCCCAAATCAAATTTGCCGTGGTCCCAGACAGCTGCAAGGCTTGCTGGGTTTCTTTACAAGTTAATTAAGCAAATCCTGCTCTCCCCCCCCCCCCCCCCCCCGCTGCGGAAATAAGCGTAGTTTTACAGAGATTAAACAATCACCTGGGTTCAAAGTTAAGCCTAATGCTTTGGCAATCTTATCTGCCTTCATCCATCCAAATAAATTTCCATCCACAGGATTAATAGAGCTAGATTTTCAGTCTTTATTTATGCTTCTCTTTTTAATTTGGAAGGTAATAACACTTTAATGCAACACTGAAAAACATAAGCCTTAAAATGCTTCTTGATGTGGATTGATATTCAGAGAAGGCATTCACTCACCGCTCTTTAGCGTTTATTCATTTTTAATCTTATTATAGGAAAGCTTTCTAATTTATTCCATCATTTAATCCATATTTTTAGGCTTCACACAACATTGACCTCAGAAATACATCGTGAAAGAAGCTTATGTACATTTTTGATATTTTAGTGTTTGTTATCTCCAGCGCTGTATGATAGCAGTGTAGTTGTTTTCAACGTTAAGGTTTGCTTTTCATTTTACAGACCCTGGATTTAAACTCACGGGAAAGCTGGGACTTGTTAAAAAGTAATTGGTGTCTGTGGGATTTCATTGAAGCCCTTTCAGGGAGTTCACAGTATTTAACAAAAAAGTGTTTTTTCCTGTTACCCAAGATCTCAATAAATCAATGAAAGTACTTTCGGCGATACTTGTCAACAAAATGTGTGATAAAACTGGACCAAATGCAATTTCAAACTGAAAAACAATATGGTCTTGTCAGTTAAATTAGGATACATATTTTGACCCGACGGGGAACAGATGATTTTCCTTCTTCCAAGGAAAGGCTGCTGAAGTCCAAATGCAAATTAGTGAATACCTGTAGAGTTGCTGGAACCAGTCATGTTCCTAATTGGTCAGATACACAGAGAAGAGGAGAAACAGCCCCTTCTGTATGCAACCAGCTTTAGAGAGTCTTAACTCTGGTCAAATTAAGATCTCTTCTAATTCAGAGTTTTATAAACAAGATCTGATTTGCTTATGAACTGGGCTAATGAGGTCTGCCAGGACCTGAACTGCAAAGGAGGGTGCAAAATGCTACCCTCTGCTGGTTATGATGCAAGAAGTACTCTGAAGATCAAATTCTAGCCTTATACTAACCTTACTACTCAGACTTGTTTTGTGACTTCTTTCAAATTAAGTGAATTTAACTTGAGAATTAAACATTTCCCATTAGCTTGTTGATATTCACAGGCCTCTTCAAAACATGATTTTTTTCAAGACATTTTAACTAATAAATGATTAATTTATTTAGTTTTAAATCAACATGAATTTAGAAGTGAAAGCTTCCTAGATGTGGGAATAAATGAAGAGAAAAAGGGAAAAAAGTTTAAGTTATATCCTCAAAATACAGTCACGACTAAAAGATTTTATACAAACCCCTTTTACCCAGACAGTACTTAATTATTTTCATAACATGGAACCAGAGTTCTGAGAATGGGATGGCCATGAAAAGAAGTAGGTTTTGTGGGGGGTTTTCAAACTTAGTATAACTGTCCAGTGAACATACCTGATGATGATCCAGTTTTTTAGAGGGAGCCACCAGATTATTCCTTAAATTGTCCTGGTATGTCAAAGAAATAGGGATGCCATGCTGACTAGCAAAGTTACCGGGGGCTTTGGAAGAGAAGAAGGCCCACAGCATCATGAATCCTCCATCATAGTTTAGCATTGGGTATTATGGGCATTCCCACATATTCATCATTTGTTTCAAGTCAGACCCAACTGGAGTGTCTGCAACCAAAAAGTTCAACTCACTGGAATGCCGTCATCTTATGTTTGGTTTCATCATTTCTGCAATTCTCAAATACTTAGCCATTTTTTCATTCATTAGCATCCTCCCTCCTGTGTGTGATGACAAGATTAACTTACCCAACTTTGTTTGTTACAGTGTCATTTGTTTTATACTTTTTGATTATTGCTCTGACTGTGGAAAGGGACAAGTTTAGGGCAAGCAGCAATTTCCTTGAGGCCATTTCCTGACTAAAAAATATCAACACATTTCTACCTAAATAGAATGGCATGCTCTCTTTTTCCCCCACTTTGAGCAGTGGCTGGGGGAAATGGGCCTCTGTACCATACCATAATCGAATATTTTCCGTATATGGCCAGTTTTTTTAAATGATGGAAAAATCAGAAGGACATCAGTCATTTTGACAGATTACAATTCACACCCATCACCACTTTGTGCAGACGCACAGATTTTTTCAACTTTACTCAAGAGTTCAGGTAACTAAATTAATGGAAAAAAAAGAAAAAAGAAAGAAAGATTCCCATGAGAGCATCTGAGCATCATCTCAGACCTGGACACATTACTCAATGCATCTCACTACCCAGGAGCCGAGGTGTCAATTCACATTCATTACTCAAGTAAAAGTATAGATACTAGGGTTTAAAAACACTTCTGTAGAAGTCAAGTCAAGTTTTTTACTCAAGTAAAGGTAAAACAGTACGGGATTCAAAAGTAATAAAATAAAGCTTAATCTCCCCCACCCCACCCAAAAAAAAACCTTTTGCTCAAGGCCATAATGATTATGTTATATAAAAATGGTAATATTGAAACATTTGGGATATACTAGGCTACCTGTTTCAGCTGCATATATGTCCATTAAAATTTATGCGTTTTTGTGCAATGCAAATGCATTAAAGAACCGTATGTGGACTACTGAGCAGTAATACGCATTTCATGGAGTGGAAGATATAATGACTAGTTGCCTATAAATATTGTAATGCTGCATTTGCCTGAGTCTCTACCACCGGCATCTTTGAACTCTGCAACATACGTCTGCCTTGCCCTTGCTGGACTGTGAAGTGGTTTGTGTAATGCACAGCCAGAGGTCAGCTATACAAAAAATAAAAATCTGCATTTTTAAGTCATCAGGTGTGACCTATACACACAGTTTAAACACACAGAAAGATGACTCAAGATAGATCAATATATATAGTTTTCTTTCCTTCTGTGTCACCAGTAATAGTCGCGTTCCAAAGCCTCCCGGCCTGAGATGAAGCTCAGATGGCTTCATGCAAATCTTTTTATAATTAACTTTTTGATTCAGTTACTTATACTCCGCGTTTTAACTTCAAGCTAAAAATGTCTGCGCGTCTGAACCAAATGGTCGTGGGTGTGAATTATAATCTGTCAAAATGAGTGGCCTTCAGATTTTCCGTCACCGTTCTAAAAATAATGAATAAGGAAAATATTCGGTTAACGCGACCCCTGTGCGCACAGTATGGATTGCATACAAGCAGGGTGTCAGAATGGTAGATGTTTAAAACAATTTTCAAACTGCAGTCAAATTCTATCCAGTTGGTGCTTTTTTCTGGATAGGGTTTGTGGTGGAAAATTCTTATGTAATTAGGATTTAAGTATATTCTCTGTTTAGTGAATGCATCTAGGGTAAGATGACAAGGTTATTGTTCCAACTTAATGTTATGATAAATATGTGTCAGGTCACCAGAGACGGACGCCGGGGCAGCAAGATAACAGTCTAGCCTTGGATGTGCTGCTACATGCATCGCTATCGGACTCGCATGAACCAGTACTCCAGAGGCGGGGCGTGAAGGTTGGAGGAGACGTGCTGCAGAGATGAACAGTGATTGCTGAATACTATTCAAGCGGTTAGTCAGAAAGGTTGGGTAGGGCGATGCACGAGTAAATCTGTCCCCTCCATGCTTTGGCCAAAGCATGTTTGTATTAAACCTAGTATTAAACGCCTTCTGGGATTTAGTCTTCTTTATTATGGAAACCCTGAGGTGTTTTTGCCATTACAGGTTTTTGTGTGCGCTTCTTTTTAATTAAAGACTAAATGAAAGAGGAGTAACGAGGCTATTTTTAAAATGTAAGGAGTAGAAAGTACAGGTAATGGCGTGAAAATCTAAGGAGTAGAAGTAAAAAGTAGGCCCATAGGTAATTACTCCAGTGAAGTATGAAAATTTCTACTTAAGTTAACGAAGTATTTTTTATTTTTTTTGGTACTTTGTTAATTTACACCTTTGCCCAGGAGCAGACGTGCTGTTGAAGAGTTATGGAGTCTTTGGAGCACATCTGCAACTGGGCTGGACACAGACCAGAGGTGACGGATCATTGCAGCTTAACCACTGATGCAAAAAGCCGTTCAGAAAGTTTTACCTAATTCTGATCACTTCAACTGGAGAAATTTTCCCCGATTTCAAAACTTTGGCTGGTGGCGCTCGTAATTCCAATGACAACAGAGCAGATTCCACCTCCATTACGCACAAGCGGGAGTGCAGTTCAGCTCCATGCGGCGCATTCAGACCATAGCAGGTGAAATGTTCATAAATACATGTGACCAATTCTGTTTGATAAGTGATGGCATGATTTCTGTTCAGTTTGAATATAAATTAAAATGAATGAAAATCAAATATTACTGAATAAGTCATTATCACTTTATAAACTGACAGGTAAAAATAGATTATGATCAGATTTCTTTTTGACCCCATCAGTCAAAATTACCAGGACAAAAAAAAAAAAAAAAAAAAAAGATTCTAACGCAACCTCTGGTGCCACATGATAGGCTACTCACAGCCCAGAAAAACGTCATTGTATATAACTGCATTTGAATCAGTCCGTTACTGTTTTGATTATATATTACTGTATGTAAAATGGATCTGTGTCATTTTTAGAGATTACATGTGTTTTGAATTAGTGCTATATAGGTAAACTGGGATTATGGTCCCCTAAATGAAAAAAATTAGTCAAATTAAGTTAGATTTTTTTTATAAAAATTCAGTGTTAAGATTATGCTAATGCAAAAAAAAAAAAAAAAAAGGGAAAAAAGATGCAATTATTTTAGGGCATTTTATATAGGTTTACCAAGGGTGCCCAAAATTGTGGAGGGCAATGCAGCTATGATAAAACCAACCCACATTCTTTCAACGCTTGGATTTCATATCTACATTGTTTGAAAAAACAGTCGTGATTTCTAACATCAATAACCCAAAACATGTTTCAGCTGATCCAAGAGGCTCACTTACCTGATAAAAACCCCTAAACCTATCCTGTAAAAGGCATTTGAAACAAATTGATAACGGAGCTCGTTTGTAATCAGCCCGAGACTCACACTGAAAGTAAACCCTTTTGTTTTCCATAAAATAATGTAAAAAGACGAAGGTCAGACAGAAGCTGTTTAAATGTACGAGCACCTTACAACATAGAGCATATACAGCAAACAAGACAAACTTTATCATCCAATTCCCTCTCCCTCTTAAACATAAAATAGGACACTTAAGCTGCTCCTTCCTCGAAGCGACAAAGAAGCTGAGGATTAATCTGAAACTGCTACAGTGAGGCAGACGTAGCGCAGAACTCGGTGTCAGGAGGAAATCCTGCTGGAAATCCTTCCAGAGGAGCATGTTAGTCACAGTGGGACACCATCCTGCTGCAGACAGAACTGGGTAAACACCTCTCCATCAATGAGCCCCTACAAGGGACAGTGAAGGGACACATCGCTGCACTTTATAAAAAAAATAAAAAAAAAATGCAAGAGGACGACAGAAAACCAACAAGAAATACCAGCTGGCAACAAAACTTCACCTCTGCTTTAATGTTGCATAATTACCAGATCAATCTTCAGTCTGTCCCATGTTTTGAACAAAAATTATGTAGTGAAATTTAAAAGCAAATGTTTTCTTGAAGTGACATCAATAATCAGTGATACATAGAGTCCATCTGGGAATATTAACTGAATTACATACAGGTGGTATTTTCTGCAAAAAAAAAAATATCTATATATAAATTTTTAATATTTTTCTGAAGGTGACTTTTAAAGAGGCAACATAAGAAGAACAGGCATGTTTCTAGATGGGGACAGTGATAGTTTGATGTCAAAAGCTGTAGGTGTCCTCCGGTATCTCTCCCAGAAGTTCATCCAGGTCGTCATCTGCACAACAGAAACAAGACAAGGCTTTAAACAAAGTTTCGTGAAATTAAATAATTGGAGAAAAAGCACAAACAACGTTTTTACATGTTCATAAAGTGCAGCGATAGCTGTTAAAGAGAAGCACAGAGCAAAAAATAACATTTTGGTGTAAAGGTTGTGGCATTCAAAGTTTATCAAAAGTATAGTGGCTTTCACACAAACTTTGTTTTACAGGCAGCAACATATGGAGTGATTGTGATGAAACACAGCCACATGTGTGAGCCTGCAGGCATGAGCTGCAGGGCAAGAAACACCTGACAAAGGGAGAAACACATTCTACTCAAACTAAATCCCTGCTGAGACATCTATGAAACCTTCAGCTTGTGTAGAGATGGGGAGATGCAGCCAGCCAGTTTAGACTTAGTTTAGCTCCAATTAATGGAGCAATGCAGGTAAATTAATCATCTTATACCTAGAAATCAAGCATATTAGTGTTGCACAATACGCTGCTTATAAACAATCCACATCACAATAGTTGTGTTTGTGCACTAAAGCAAAAGACTGTTTGAAGTGTTACCTATTACATACCAAGTGTCATGAGGTCCCACTTTGCATACAGATGTAACATATAGCATGGTGGATGAAGTGTTGATGCAGCAGATGCCATTGCACGGTTTTATTTTTTGAAGCAACACAAGTAAACATGAGCTAAAAGTATTTATATCTACTAGGGGTGTAATGGTACACAAAAAAAAAAATCACAATTCGGTATGTTTTCAGTACACAATAATCAATAAAAAAAATGTGCATATGACTTGATTTTACTTTAATCAGCATTAAATATAATCTTTTTTCATGAATCCCTTCCTTTTAATTCCTCAAATTAATTTGATTTCATCATGTTCTATAATTTCAAAAATTTGAAAGTATAGACCTGACTGGAGATTTGATTGGATTTAAAATAAAGAAAATAGTACAAGCAGACATAGCCAGAGTACAAAACAATATAACCACTTGAAAACAGTGTTATTTTTTTATTTTTAAATAATATTTTGCCCATATTTGAGAATAAAACATGCTTAAATCACTTTGGAGTTGTTTTGATATTTTGACAACCTAGTTTCCCAGTTGCATTTGAATGTAGCTTGGGCAGCTGTTGGGAAAAACCCTACTCATCTACTTTCTGCTGACTTGCTTTTATACAAAATAAGGAGTTTGGGCTGATTGGACACTACTGGTAGCCATTTGGACGTCAGCTGGCTTTTTTCTAGTATCAGTGTTGTTTACATTCAGCTTGACATTGTTTCAGGTGAGTCATTCAGTTCAGTGCAGAGCGTTTTATGGCTCTTACTGCTGTTGAAAGACGCATTCGTTGATAAGGTTCTGGTTAGGTCTATCTTTCTTTTTTTTCTGTAGCTGCATGAGTAACAATAACAGAGTTAAGTGATAACTGGGAGTCCTTTCTGTTTTGGTTTGGTGTCATTCTTTAAAGTTCCAAACATAAACATTCTGCATGTGTTTAGGTAGAAAACAGCTGTATTTGTTCGGTACAGATGCGTATGGAACCGACAGGGCCATACCGAAAAATCCGAATACATGTACCGTTACACCCCTAATATGAGCTAATAGTATTTATATCTAGTGTATATCAAAGTCATGCACATTAATTAATACATTACTAATAATTTATCATTTCAGAACAATTCATAAGTAAAAACTGAACAAATATTTAAGTCACCAAAGCAGCTTTTTGTCTTTAGTTGTTGATGAGCAAGAAAATCTTCCTAAATAACAGAAGGCAGAAATATCTCCATCTACAATAGATGCAATTCACAGAGAACCTCTGTTTTTCACTCTAAGTCTCATTACATAACCTGCATCCCAGTCTGCGTCCTGCGGTGCTGGATTCCTGAAGCTCACATTGAGACCTCTACTGGAGTTGACCGATTTATTGTCCTTAGTGAGCATTTGCACCCGAGGGACCTCGCCTCCCTCTGTGCATCCTTCAGCCTTTTTCCCCTCGTCGTCTTCTTCATCAAACTCCAGCTGCATCCGAGACACCGGCTCCCGGGGGATGTCTGGAGCCCGAGCGGGTGACGACATCGTCGGCTCCTGGAGGGGGGAGGACAAAAGGGATTTAAAGGCCCAGGAGGAGGTTTAAAAAAACATTTTATGGATTTGCAATGATTCCTGTTCCCAGCTGGTGCTCACCAAGACAAACGTGGGGAGCTGAGTGGACAGACTGACTCCGTCAGGAGAGTAGATCCTCAGCAGGTTGTTGGGTGTCACGTTCAAGTAGTGGTTGCGATGGGATGGGGAAAACACACCCACCTGCTCCCAAAAGCAAGTCCAACAGATTAATAACTGTAGGCAATTTTAGGTCAGGCACATGATGGACTTTCTAGCGAGTCTCACCTGTTTGAGGAGCAGCACAGCTCCAGCTTTTAACTCCTCAGATCTTTCTTCTAAGAGGCGCCGATGCACAGTTCCCTGAATCTCCCCTTTAGCCCCAAATCATGAAAGATAAAAAGCAGTTTATGATCAAAAGAATAAAGAGGAAAATTAGCTCCAGTTCCTGTGATAGAGGCAGTATTTCTAAATCCAAGAAACGAATAAAGGAATTTCAAATGAAATCTTAATTTGTGCAGCAAAGCATACGCTCTAAATCTTTCAGATTTTTGTTAAACTAAAAAAAAAAAAAAAAAAGTACAAAAAAAATGCAGTTGATTTTAATTATTTTACTGAATTACTTTTGATACATTTAACAAGTCTGATCAGAGCTGATAAGTCCATCTCCTGTAAAACTACTTACTTATGATTACATTAAAAGTAATTTCACTTTAATTAAAATGCCCTGTGCATCCTCAATGGTAAACACCTCAGTGACTTAAAAAAAAAAAAGAATTTAAAGTTTAAAATAATTCATGTTTCGTCAGACTTGTTAGTTCCCAGTCACTCTTTATTTAGAGAGTACAGTTGAAATCAGTTTACATACAACACACACATTCACCTTTTTTTTTTTTATCTCACTGTCTGAAGTCAAATCAGCTTCTCCTTTTTTAGGTCAATTAGAATGACCAAAATTATTTCTATTTGCTAAATGCCACAATAATAATAGAATATATCAGAGATTTATTCATGATTGTCTTCAAAAACCAGAAGCTTACATACAGAATGATTGCTCTCTCTTTAAACAATGGGGGAAAACCCAGATGTTGCCCAAATGTCCAAAGAAGTCTTAACCTGTGGTTCCTCTTGTACTGAGCAGGATTACTATTGCAACATGGCTTTTGAAACTTCTGATCGGTTAAAGTGAATTGGAGGCTCACCTGCGGATTTTCTTTTAAAGCCACACCTTAGACATGCTGCTTTCTTGTTCGACACAATGGAAAAGTAAAAAGAAATCAGCCAAGATTTTAGGAAGAGAATTGTAGAGCTTGAAGGTTCATCTATTCAAACAATTATACGCAAGTATAGACATGATGGGAATATCCAACCATCATGCTGCTAAGGAATGTATGAAAAGCGCTTTATAAATAAGTTTATTAATAAGTTTATTAATAAGTTTGATATAGGAAGGAGGTGGGTTCTGTGTTCAGAGATGAAAATGTGTTGGTCTGAAAAGTACAAATTGAACCCAGAACAAAAGCCAAGGCCTTGTGAAGATACTGGCTGAAGTTGATAAGACATTGTGAAACGTAACCTGTACTCACATGGGCTGAAAGGCCACTCAGCGAGAAAGAAGCCATTACTCCAATAGAAACATAGAAAAGCCACATTGCAAATTGCAAATACAAACAGGGACAAAGACCTTCATTTTTGGAGACATGTCCTATTAGTCTGATGGCCATAATGACAATCGTTACATTGGAGGGAAAAGTATGGGGGTGGCAGCATCATGTTGTGGGGCTGTTCTGTTGCAGGAGGAACTTTTGCACTTCATAAAATAGACAGCATCATGAGGAAAGAACACTATGTGGAAATATTGAAGCAACATCTAAAGACATCAGGCAGTAAGTTAAAGCGTGAATGGGTCTTCCAGATGGACAATGACCCTCAGCATACAGCCAAAGTGGTTATTAATTGGCTTAAGACAACAAATGCAATGTTTTGGCGTTTCCATCACAGAGCCCTGATCTCATCGAGATCTTATGAACAGATCTGAAAAGCTAAGTGCGAGCGAGGCGGTCTACAAACCTGACCCGATTACACACTAATGTCAGGAGCAGTGGGCCAGAATTCCAGCAAACTACAGTGAGAAGCTTGTGAATGGACACCCAAAACATTTGACCTAAGTCATACAGTTCAAGGCAATGCTGCCAAATACTGAAAAGATGTATGTACATTTCTGATTTTGAAGTCATTCATAAATAAATAAATTTCTGACATATTTTATCATTATTGTAGCATTTAGCAAATAGAAATTATTTTGGTAACTAACAAACATAAAAACAAGAGAAGTTTGGTTTGATTTAACTTCAGACAGTAAGAAAAAAAAATGTATGCCTCTTTTTATTTGGTTTATGCAAACCTCTGGTTTCAACTGCAAATATAAGACAACCCAGATGCAGAAGGTTTATGGAGAGCTACAAGAAAGCAGAACTTCCAAAAGAAACCTATACAACTGTTCTCAATGCTTAGTAAAGCAGCATAAAAACTATTAAGCTATTAAGACTGAATTTGGGAGAAGAGTGATTTTCATGCACCAATGCCAGAAAAGTTCAGAAAAACAGTCTGACAAATTGTTTCTGGCCTTTACAATAAGTGCCTTTGACAGGTTTTTCACAGCGGGACATTTTCAGTTGAGTGTTCGCCCTAAAATGGGGATTCTCTTAGAAAACGGGTGTCTGGAAATACCTTTCGGAAACACTTCACAGCACTTTAGGAATGACTGAAACTCCTCGATGACCATCTAAAAATTACATACACTGCATATATTTAACATCTCCATAAGACTGAGGCGAGAAACAGGATCAAAGTCTGGAGAAAAGAAATATGAAGGAGCAGCTCTAGGAAGATTTCTCTCACGTTGATCGTTCTTATATTTCTTTTCATAAACACATAAAACTTTAATTATCACCTCAAAAAATAAATAAATGACTGGTGATTGCAGCAGGATAATGATTGGAGTCCATATCTCTGAGCTTAGGGTTTACAGAATGATGGATGGACATTCTCTGTTTAATTCAATTTCAGCAGGTCGTTCAGGTCCTGAAGAAGCAAAGTAGCCCCACACTATCACAGTACCACCACCGCCATGTTTGATTGTCAGTATCATGTTATTTTGCTGAATAAAAGTTCAGATATAACAGGAAAAACACCTTCTCAAAAGTATTGGAGATCATCAAGATGTTTCTTGGGAAGTGTGAGATTGGCCCTTGTGTTTGTTTTGGCTGTAGTGGATTTAGCCTTGGAAACTTAACATAGATCCCATTTTTGTCTCTTTCTTCTTGTTCAAATCCACATTCTGACCTTAATTGAGGCAAACAAGGCCTGCAGTACTTTAGATGTTGTTCTAGGTACCTTTGTGACCACCTGGATGGGTTGGTGATGTGCTCAGAGTAATTCTGCCCTCCCAGACTGACAGATATCCATGACATTTTTCCCACCTCATCCGTTCTTCAGTTTCTATAGATTTGAAAAGGATGCATTTTGGGATATTTTAGCCGACTTCATTTCGTCATACAGGTTCTATTGAAGGTATTTATTTGTTTTCCAGGTATGGCAGTAATCAGGGCTGGGTGTGGTTGGTGAAACTGAACCCAGCTCTCCCAAAAAAAATTATCAAACCAACCTAATTAATGATTTACCGAGGCAGTGATGACTCAAAACTGCATTTCTTTTTACTCTGGTTACATTTGTCTGATATTAAAATGCAAAGACAACATTTAAGCATGAAAAAGCAAAAAAAAACAACTGTACAATGGTCTATATTTGGTCATGACCTGTCGTCAAATTGTTCTACACTTTATAGAGCAACTCACCCCCCTATCGGAGTCCAACTCCGCTCACATTTCCTGTTTGAAAATGTGCCAAATGGAGGTGTTGCCTGGGGGACCGAGGGAGGAGAAGGCTGGGCGGTATCAACACTTCCTTGCTATTCCAACTAGCTACGGAGACCTGGCCTAGACTCAGCTGCTTTTACACTTCACAGCGGGCAGTGAAGCTAACATCATAGTTTAGACCTCACTGCAGAACCTACGGGGATGGCTCATTCAAATTCAAGTGTAGTGATGATGTTTAACCTGAAGAGGGCGCCACACTAACTGTTTTAGGCAGAAAATGTACATTTTAAATAATATGCACTAAAATGCCACAATAATGAATACACATGTAAACAGCCCTATTAGACACTCATTTATAGTTTAGCAGAAAAAAAAAGTTATTGTGGGGTTGAGTTGAACTTTAAAAAAATATTGATTTACACAAGCTATTTGTTTAAACTTCCACAATGGAACTACTCGGAGGTGGGTAGTAACTAACTTGAGTAACTTTTTCAAATAGAAAAAAGTACTCCCGAGTAGTTTTACTAGACCATACTTTTTACTTGTGTAATATTTTTATGAAGTATCACTACTCTTGCTTAAGTAAGATTTATGGCCACTTTACTGAATAAAAGTGATTGCTTGTTTTAACTAAAAATGCATGAGACTCTCACATACAGTTTATGTTGAAGAGAGACCTCTTGTTTATACACAAGCTTCATCATTTTAACATTATTTTCTATCTGCTGAGGCTGTTGTGCCATTTGGAGGTCAAGTGGGGGTACCTCACCCTGGTCTAATATAAGGTATATATACAGTGGCTTGCAAAAATATTCGGCCCCCTTGAACTTTTCCACATTTTGTCAGATTACAGCCACAAACATGAATCAGTTTTATTGGAATTCCACGTGAAAGACCAATACAAAGTGGTGTACACGTGAGAAGTGGAACGAAAATCATACATGATTCCAAACATTTTTTAAAAATAAATAAGTGAAAAGTGGGGTGTGCGTAATTATTCAGCCCCCTGAGTCAATACTTTGCAGAACCACCTTTTGCTTCAATTCCAGCTGCCAGTCTTTTAGGGTATGTCTCTACCAGCTTTGCACATCTAGAGAATGAAATTCTTGCCCATTCTTCTTTGCAAAACAGCTCCAGCTCAGTCAGATTAGATGGACAGCGTTTGTGAACAGCAGCTTTCAGATCTTGCCACAGATTCTCGATTGGATTTAGATCTGGACTTTGACTGGGCCATTCTAACACATGGATATGTTTTGTTTTAAAACATTCCATTGTTGCCCTGGCTTTATGTTTAGGGTCGTTGTCCTGCTGGAAGGTGAACCTCCGCCCCAGTCTCAAGTCTTTTGCAGACTCCAAGAGGTTTTCTTCCAAGATTGCCCTGTATTTGGCTCCATCCATCTTCCCATCAACTCTGACCAGCTTCCCTGTCCCTGCTGAAGAAAAGCACTCCCAGAGCATGATGCTGCCACCACCATATTTGACAGTGGGGATGGTGTGTCCAGAGTGATGTGCAGTGTTAGTTTTCCGCCACACATAGCGTTTTGCATTTTGCCAAAAAGTTCCATTTTGGTCTCATCTGACCAGAGCACCTTCTTCCACATGTTTGCTGTGTCCCCCACATGGCTTGTGGCAAACTGCAAACGGGACTTCTTATGGTTTTCTTTTAACAATGGCTTTCTTCTTGCCACTCTTCCATAAAGGCCAACTTTGTGCTGTGCACGACTAATAGTTGTCCTATGGACAGATTCCCCCACCTGAGCTGTAGATCTCTGCAGCTCGTCCAGAGTCACCATGGGCCTCTTGGCTGCATTTCTGATCAGCGCTCTCTTTGTTCGGCCTGTGAGTTTAGGTGGACGGCCTTGTCTTGGTAGGTTTACAGTTGTGCCATACTCCTTCCATTTCTGAATGATCGCTTGAACAGCGCTCCGTGGGATGTTCAAGGTTTGGGAAATCTTTTTGTAGCCTAAACCTGCTTTAAATTTCTCAATAACTTTATCCCTGACCTGTCTGGTGTGTTCTTTGGACTTCATGGTGTTGTTGCTCCCAACATTCTCTTAGACAACCTCTGAGGCCGTCACAGGGCAGCTGTATTTGTACTGACATTAGATTACACACAGGTGCACTCTATTTAGTCATTAGCACTCATCAGGCAATGTCTATGGGCAACTGACTGCACTCAGACCAAAGGGGGCTGAATAATTACGCACACCCCACTTTTCAGTTATTTATTTGTAAAAAATGTTTGGAATCATGTATGATTTTCGTTCCACTTCTCACCTGTACACCACTTTGTATTGGTCTTTCACGTGGAATTCCAATAAAATTGATTCATGTTTGTGGCTGTAATGTGACAAAATGTGGAAAAGTTCAAGGGGGCCGAATACTTTTGAAAGCCACTGTACATTACAGTAAGCATTGGGTTCATTAGTTTTACTTTGAAAAAAATGTATTTGAAAAAATAAATTATTCTAGTCAAATGTGCTATTTTACAATTACGTCATGTATTTGTATTTATTTTTATCTTTAGAATTTGCACATAATTTTAAAATTTTTGTCCAGTTATAGTTTTTAAATACTAAATCATATGGTATGATCTCAGAACAAATACTCAAGTACTCAATACTGGAGTAGCCTTTTTACCAAATACTTATTTAATCTTGAGTAATTTTTTGGGATTACTACTTAATCATTTTACTTGAGTAAAAATATCTTTAAGTAGTGCTACTTTTACTTGAGTACAATTTTTAACTAATATACTGTGCAACTGAAGGCACTGATATGTTACTTAGTAGAAAACTGAAAACTACACTCCTATTAGAAATCAAATTGTAGGAGAGAGAAAATGTTGTGGGTCTTGTGAAAACAAGCTGTAGAGCTTCCAGTGGGCGGGAGGCTCATTACGGAGAGGAACAGTCACTCTTGGTGTCAGGAGCACCTAATACCCACCCACCACCGATGCCTGTCCACTAAAACTGAATCACTAATAGGCACTTAAGTCGAGAGCTGAAAAACATCCACTCCTGCTGATAATCAGCTCACCATATGCGGCAGCGCTCGGGAGGCCATGGCAACAGACTCGGCTTTGGAGGTGGATCAGAGGAAGCGGTGAAGGCTTAGGACGGAGCAGGAGAGGAGACGAGTTCAGGAAATTACGAGGCTCCCTGCTGCAGACAAGGGGCACATGTGGACTGGCCTGCATGTGTACTGCATGCATGAGTGTGTGTGCAGCCAAGCTTGTTTTAGTGGCTGAAGTTTTGCTGGCAGTGCCATGTGGAGCAAGGCCGACGCTCCAAGAGCAAATGTCAAAAGCGAAAAGAACAGCCCACTGCTCTCTCTGTGGGTTGGAATCTGTATTATTTTAAACCAGAATGCTTGTTTTCATCAGAGTCTGCAGTGTTTCACCAGATTCAGCACCTCCCAAAGGAACATCCATCCATCCATTAGCTATACTTGACGTCACTAATAGGCAGACCTCTGTCCGAGTTGAACCGCTTTCTCATGCGGACCTGGACCTAATGCTAAAACAGAGATCCCCATTTAAAACCTTATCAACCGCTTTTGGTTTACCAGCGCAGGTTTTGCAGTCTTTACCGTAGTGTTCCAGCATCCATGGAAACCCACAGACAAATTGCGTGCAAGTTTAGCCATACCATGTGATACCAACAAGCCAATAATCACTTTGCAATCCAGCCGGTCCGGAAAACACCAAAGCGCAGACGGATAGGAGTGTGAGAGAAGTTACTTAAGAAAAAATAATATGGTACCACATTGCAAAAATAAATGGAGACATACTGACTGGTGAGATGGAGAAAGGGAGCGACAGAGGCAGCAAAAGGGAGAAAATCAGGGGCAGGAGACAGAAAAAGAAAAAAACTGATGGAACAGGTTGAAAAAGGTACATACAGGTGAGTGATATGGAGGAAAATTGATAGTTGAGAAAGAGAAAGGTAGAAAAAAAAAAAGAGTAAAACTGAGAAGAGAAGAAAAGATTAAATGGTGGCGTTTAAAAAACTATAAATGGACAGCGAAACTACAGCATTAAATCTGGAGAGTCTTTTCTTTTTGTTCTTCTCACTTATGGCAATAAACCCGTTTGTGGGACGTATTAAAAGTGGCAATGTGAAACGCCATTAAGAGACAAAACAAACGTTTTGAACAGACCCACTCAAATCAGAAGTAAGATCAGAGAAAATTTATAGTTTCAAAGCCCTGCATGACCAGTCCATCAGGATCCTGAGCC
Organism: Valencia hispanica; assembly: GCA_963556495.2. NCBI lineage: Eukaryota > Metazoa > Chordata > Actinopteri > Cyprinodontiformes > Valenciidae > Valencia > Valencia hispanica. The sequence continues at coordinate 38,911,172 of OY747718.1, forward strand.
ACACACTCACTGCTCAGCAATGAGATCATTAGAGTTCCCTCAGGGTTGTTTGGATTTTGGGTCAGCACAAGAAGCCATTTACTGTTAGAAAGGTGGTAAAGGAATGCATCATTCTCAAAGGAAGTCCCACAGTACTTTAAATGGGTAAATGCTGGGCATCTTCAGATGCAGTAAGTTGACCTCCAAGCAGATTTGGCATTGAAAGAAGAGTTTGTCAGGAATGACCCTTACTCTTTCTGGCTCCAGCCTCCAAAAAGGTTCCTGAGACAGCTTTATCAGGTCAGATCCATGTTTGGATCCACACACAACTATGAGGCAGCTTTCTACGCAATTATTTTTCTCAAAACCAAATATCATTCCAGGCTCACTAATGAGCACCTCCACACATGGATGAGAATGGCTCTGACTCCATTCAAGCCCAGTTTTACATTTCTGGCAGGGCAAGTAAGAGCTCCCTGTTCTTACTAGGCACAAAACAAGAACGCAATACCCTAAATATTTTCAGCTTTTAGATGTGTTGAGTGATAATGGTAACTGTAATGAATGTAATATTTTTGTTGCTTTGGAGGCGAGGGTATCAGAATTAGAAGCACGGCTCCGCGCTGTTGAAAAACCAGCAGATAGCCGAAGCCCATTAGCCAGCGCGGAGCCAACAAGGATAGAACCCCCTAGCTGTCCTCCGGTAGAGCCCGCGCAGCCGGGACCTCAGGCCGGCTGGGTGACTGTACGTAGGAAGCATAGTTCTAGGACCCAGTCCACAGGCCACAACCAACCCGTCCACGTTTCTAACAGATTTTCCCCGCTCAGCGACACACCCGCTGAGAAGCCGACCCTGGTAATTGGCAGCTCCATAGTCAGAAACGTGGCATTAGAGACACCATTGACCATAGTCAAATGCTTGCCAGGGGCCAGAACGGGCAACATCAAATCCTACCTGAAACTGCTGGCTAAAGATAAGAGTAAAAACAGTAAGATTGTTATTCACACTGGCGGTAATGACACCCGGTTACGCCAATCGGAGGTCACAAAAATTAGTGTTGCTTTGGTGTGTAAGTTTGCCAAAACAATGTAAGACTCGGTAATCTTTTCTGCTCCCTTGCCTGATCGGACCAGTGACGACATGTTTAGCCGCATGCTGTCATTCCATCAATGGTTGTCTAGGTGGTGTCCTGCAAATGATGTGGGCTACATTGATAACTGGCGAACTTTTTGGGGAAAACCTGGTCTGATCCAGAGAGATGGCATCCATTCCACTTTGGATGTAGCAGCTCTTCTTTCTAGGAATATGGCCGAATTTATTAGTCCTCTAAAACACTGACAACCCAGGGTCCAGACCAGGAAGCAGAGTCGTAGTTTAACCCACCTCTCTGCTGCTTCTGTATTGTTACCCACCCATTACCCTATAGAAACAGTGTCTTGCCCACGGCCAAAATTAAATGGCTTAAAAGTTAAGCCAACAAAAGCAAATTATGGAAATCTCATAAAGATAAATATGACTTTGACTGAACAGAAAAATAAATCTATTAAATGTGGTTTATTAAACATAAGATCTCTCTCCTCAAAGACTTTCTTAGTAAATGACTTGATTTGTGATAATCACATTGATTTGCTTTGTCTCACAGAAACCTGGTTGCAGCAGGAGGATTATGTCATTATAAATGAGTCAACTCCTTCCAGTTATTTAAATTTTCACATTCCTAGAAATACTGGGCGAGGGGGAGGAGTTGCAACCATTTTTCGTTCTGATTACTAATTAGTCCCAGACCAATTGATAGCTACATTTCTTTTGAACATCTAACCCTTAATTTTCCTCATCCAAGTTGCAAAACATTAAGACCATTTTTGTTTGTGGTTTTGTATCGTCCACCAGGCCCTTACTCTCAATTCTTGGATAAGATCTCACATTTTTTATCTGATTTAGTATTAAATACTGATAGGGTCATTATAGTGGGGGACTTCAATATTCATGTGGATACTGAAAGTGATAGCCTAAATGCAGCATTTAATGCTATTTTAGACTCATTTGGCTTTACTCAAAAAGTACAGGGATCGACCCACTCGGGCAAACACACTTTGGACCTTGTAATGACATACGGTATTGAGTGTGAGGAAATAACAGTCCACCCACATAACCCGGTCCTGTCTGACTACTTCTTAATAACTTTTGAATTTTATTTAACTGACCATCTTAAATCTGAAAGAAAATTTCATTATACTAGAGCTTTATCAGACAATGCTGTAACAATTTTTAAAGAATCTGTTCCATTCTTACCTTCCTCAGTGTCTCAGAGTAACACAGTGAATGGCAGCAATTCTATCTCTAACCCTTCAGAAATTGATGGTCTGGTTCACAGCGTTACGTCCTCATTGCGTTTGGCATTAGATAGTTATTACGGTGTATCCATATAAATGGCCCACCCTGTGTATATGCTTCCAATTGGTAGAATCATTAGACAGCATGGGATAAATTTCCACAGCTATGCCGATGATACACAACTATATTTATCCATAAATCCTGATGAAACCAGTCATTTAGGTAGATTACAGGCATGTCTGGAAGACATAAAAACATGGATGAATCTAAACTTTTTGCTTTTAAATTCTGACAAGACAGAAGTTGCTGTCTTTGGACCAGAAGTTCAAAAAAAGAAACTGATTAGTCAATCACTTCATTTGGATGGTATTAAATTGGCCCCCAGTAATAACGTAAAGAACCTCGGCGTTATTTTTGACCAAGACTTGACATTTAAATCCCATATTAAACAGGTTTCTAGGATTTCCTTCTTTAACCTCGGGAATATTGCTAAAATTAGAAACATCCTGTCCAGGAGTAATGCTGAGAATCTAGTCCATGCATTTGTTACCTCAAGGCTGGACTACTGTAATTCTTTACTATCAGGTAGTCCACAAAATGCCATTAAAAGCCTTCAGTTGATCCAAAATGCGGCAGCAAGAGTTCTGATGAATATTAAAAAGAGAGTTCACATTTCTCCTGTTTTAGCTTCCCTTCATTGGCTCCCTGTTAAATCCAGAATAGAATTTAAGATCCTTCTTCTTACATACAAAGCCCTTAATAATCAAGCTTCATCATACATCAGAGATCTAATTGTTTCATATGTTCCTAACAGAGCACTTCGCTCTCAGACTGCAGGTTTACTTGTAGTTCCTAGGATTTCTAAAAGTAGAATGGGAGGCAGATCTTTTAGTTATCAGGCTCCTCTCCTGTGGAACCAGCTCCCAGCTTTAGTCCGTGAGGCAGACACTCTGTTTACTTTTAAGGCCAGGCTTAAAACTTTCCTTTTTGATAAAGCTTATAGTTAGAGTGGCTTAGGTCATCCTGAGCTATCTCTGTAGTTATGCTGCTATAAGCTTAGACTGCTGGACGACAGACTTAGCAATTTTCTTCACTCTGCTACTTCCTTTTCTACTATGACTCTCCAGTTGTATTACAGTACATTCTGCTATTTCGACTGTTAACTTTGTGTTCTCTCAGTGTTTTTCTCTCCATAGAAGATATACCTGGTCTGGTATCCTGCTTGGCTGCAATGCCCTGTTGGACGGGGGGCATCGACTGGGATGATGCTCCCAGTGGCTGAACATCCACTGTGTCCTGTTATTAACGTTTTACTTTCTGTAACATAGAAAGTTCTCTTATATCGGATCTTCTGTTCCTTCTGTGTTCTGCTCTGTCTTCTCAAACCCTCAGACGGTCGTGGCAGATGGCCGCTCCTACTGAGCCTGGTTCTGTTGGAGGTTTCTTCCTGTTAAAGGGGAGTTTTTCCTCTCCACCGTCGCTACATGCTTGCTCAGTATGAGGGATTGCTCAAGGATTGCTGTGGTTGGAAAGTCTGCCCAACCTCACGTCAATGACTGATGCAATCTGCTGGGATTCCATAAATAGGAAACTTTTTAATTGATTGGAATGTTTGTATAAATGTATTGAAATGACTTCTTGTTAAGTGCCTTGAGATGACATCTGTTGTGAATTGGTGCTATATAAATAAACTGAATTGAGATTTTAATTCTTTGAAATAATTTGAGACGGTAGAGTACATGTGGAAAAAAAAAAAATTCAAGCTTTTCCTCCATGCATTCTTTTATGAAGTTAGTCATTTGTGAACATGGACAGTTGCTATGTTTTATTTATTTTCTTATTTGGATGTTATCCTACTTTTATTCATTAAATGAGAGAATATTACATATATATTGGAAGTCACATGTTTAGCACTTTGTTACATGACAATAAATGTCAAAAAGTATCTAAATTAGACTGAATTTAATTAATTTGTTAGGCAAACCAATGAGCAAAACTAATAAGCTACCTAAATATACATCACACTAAATCTTAAGAAATTATGATCTTCCGGACCTTGGTCTCAAGAAATTTTCTCTGACTGGACCTTTTAAAAATGTATTTAAACAATCTTGATCTATACCATCTATCCTTTGCACGGTTGCGGGGGCTGGTGCCTATCTCCAGTGGTCATCAGGTGAGAGGGGGAGTATACAGTGGACAGGTTGCCAGTTTATTGCATGTATTAACTATAAACCCCTGAATTTGATTTATGATTGTGCTTTACCTGTTGGGTCTTTAAACACAGCCTTAGCATCAGCGTTCGTATGGATGATGCTCTTCAGCAGCACGGCCATGTTGGGCACTTTGTTTCTTGGTAGCCGTTTCAGAGCAGCCTGATTGGAGAAGGAAAAACAAACATCTTAACTTTCTTTTTTTCCTTTTATCAACCAGACAGCCTGGGGAGGTTAAACAGGAGATTAGAAACCAGCATTTGTTTCTGTGGTAAAAGTTTAATTATGTTTCCTTAGTTTCAGAGCCTATGTAGTGATTTCCACTGTTATTCATGTTTTTTTTGTTTGTAGTCAATAAAGAGCAACGGACCCCCCCTACCAGAGTCTTACTCCACCTAGATTTCTGTAGTGCAATTATTACATCAGGACTTGGCTACAGGAGCAGGAGTTTAAACTCTCTTACAATGAGGGTACTGCTTTGATTAACGCTGATGACAATGTAACCAATCTAGAAGTTGAAGAGTTTAATTTACTCATTTAATTGAAATTCCAATCCTCACCTGTGGCTACAAGAGTTGGGTCACAACCAAAGGGGTAAGATTCCAGATACAAGCAGCTGTATGTATTAGTCACCATAACTATGCAGAAGATGGACAGCTCCACGATAATATCACCAGATAATTATTAAATTATCAAACATTGAGCAGATGCATAGAACAAATCAATACATGGATGTACGATAACTTTCTTCAGCTGAACAGAAAAAAAACTTTTGGACCTGAAGAGGAACGATCAAGAGTCAGCACACAGCTTCAGTTAATACAGCTTGAAACTACAGATCAGGCCCGAAATCTGGGTGTAGTGATGGACTCAGACCTGAACCTTTAGACACATGAAGACAATTACAAGGTCAGCCTTCTTTCACCTGAAGAATGTTTCCAGGATTAAAGCAGTGATGTCCCAGCAAGATCTTAAGACACTGATCCATGCATTTATCTTTAGTTGGATTAATTACTGCAACAGCGTCCTCACAGGTCTGCCTAAAAAGTCAAACAGCTGCAGCTGATCCAGAACACTGCTGCTTGCGTCCTCACTTGAACCAGTAAAGTAAAGCACATCACCCTAGTTCTGAAATCCTTATACTGGCTCCCTGTAGCTCAGAAAATGGTTTCAAAATACTTTTACTAGCTTATAAATCATTAAATGTCTTAGCACCAAAATCCATTAGAGATCTAAAAATCTTTCTACCAGTTCTGAGGTGATGACAATGCTGGACATCTACCGATACCAAAGGGTAATAAGCTTGATGTGGCTTTCATCTGCTGCACAAAGTTTCCTTGGCCGACCACTACGTCTACAATCCTCAATGGTTTTCCGATTCTTTGTGCTTCTTCAAAAGAGCTTCAACAGCACATCTTGAAACCCCAATCTGCTTTGAAATCTTTGTCTGGGAAAGACCTTGCTGATGCAGTATAACTATCTTCCAATCAATCAATCAAACTTTATAAAGCGCTTTTCATATGCCATTTAAAGAACATTTATTGTGCCAAATGCATTTAAAAATATTAAAATCTTATTTCCAAAAAATGCAATAAATAATTCTCAACACAAACAAAAACACAAAGTTCAAATTTGTCCGCTTTCCTGGTTACTTATTTATATTTTAATATCGTACAAAAATAAAGCTGTATATATTTGAATTTAAAATGCTTCGAGTTTAACAGGGATTTTTTTTCCGTTAAATGGAAATCAACAACTTTTAAACTTGCAATATGTCGTGTAAAGATAAACACTGAACATCAGTATTTAACCTCCTTGATGACAGCTTGATGACATCATCAAAACGCACAATCGCGGTAGACCGGTAGTCAAAATCTCTATCGTTGGCTAAATTTATATAATTTCTACCTTGTACCTTTTATATCGCCAACTACTAATTAGAACAACAAAGCTTGTGTACAAACAAGAGGTCTCACTTTAACATAAACTGTAGGTTTGTGACCTTGTCTGGTGTACTTTTGGTTGTACATATTTTATTCAAGAAAGAGTAGCGATACTTCATTCAAAATTTACTCAAGTAAAAGTAAAGTGTGGTGCAATAAAAGTAGGCTACTCCTTAAAGAATGTTTTCTTTTTCAAAAAATTACTCAAGTAAGTGCAACAGAGTACATGTAACTACGGTAAATACCTACTTCTGGTCATGAAGACATGAAAACATATTGTTAGCCTCTTATTATCCTAAACATGTTAATAATATTGGTAGTATAACCGCATTATTATGTTGTTATACTACCAATAAGAGCATGTTTGTTAAAAATATGGTCCCGCTTGCATCCTTTGAGCGATCAGATAAAAGGCCTCTCCAAACCAAGCTCCTGGGCTTAATTTCAACACTAGCCCACCCCTGAATGTATGCGATTGATTTGATTCAACACTTCCTCACAGAACAGCTCTCAGGGGGTGCAGCAGCTTTATTTACTTTATATTTATGCTGAGAGGCTTTGTCACTGTGACAAATTGTTTGAAGGGAAACCCAGCCTTTAATTCCTCCAGCTTTCATCTCCTCTAATAAATCTACCAATCGAGCATCTTAATCACCTCAGCCTTAAATATCACTGCTTTCACTGTTGATTCATTAACACAAACAGGAGCTATAAGGATGTCCTGATATAAACATACAGATCTGACTAGGATTTACCGCTGGGATGATCCTGTCTTTCCACTTCATTAGATGGAACAAGCTCAAGCTGCGTGCTAATTTGCTCATTGATGCAAACAGAGATTTTGGAAAGATGATATTATTGTGAGGAGCTTAACCTCATCGAGCACAGCCGGCGTCCTCCCAGCGACTCCGTGCGTGCGTATGAAAGGAGTAAGGGGGGGGTCGATGGAGAGGGCCGACGTGTGCGCTCAGATTCACACAAGCTGCCTCCAGTGGTAATACCCACAGAGAGAAGAGAGCAACGGCAGAGTCCCCATTAGTGTGACTGATTAGTGATCATACTTTTTATAATCACAAAACACCTCCAGAGCCGTGCCGCCGTTTGTCTTGATTATGCCAAAAGACCTCCAGCCGCCACACAGGCTGTTGTTATAGATGATGAATCATATTTAAAAAGCGCTTGACCTAAATATCAGCTCATATCCAGCACCATCGGCTGGGAGTACAGAAATCCGATTGTCTACCTTTCGAAGCACCATGACGACGCTGTAGGTGTGCAGAAAGCACGACAGATTCCTCTCGTCCAGTCCCATCTCAGCCTTCATCGCCGTCCAGGCTCGGCCGTTAAACTCATCTTCCTCAGACTGTGAGCTAGAATACTGGAAGAGGAGATGATGAAAGTTATTAACAATTATCACAGGCATAAGGTCCAGGTTCTTCCAATATGCTTGTTTCAAGTTAAAATCTGTTTAACTGGTTCTTAATTTGCTAAACAAACAAAATATGTATGTGACCACAGGGGAAGCCTATGCTGTTACACATACAGCGTCTGGCAAAATTATTGGTAAATCTTAAAGTTTTCCATATTTTAATCACATTACAACCACAAACTTCCCAGTATTTAACTGGGAACTTAACATAACCGTTAAAGAATAAATGTTTTCCTTTCCATACATCTGAAAAGCGTGCTGAGCATTTGCATTTAGCGCAAAATCTCAACAATATATCAAATATATCTGTGTGCACACAAACATTACACATGCATTGCCTCCAATTCACATTTTGTTTGCTAATAATATGTTGTACTTGTTGGCTGAGTTTCACTGCAGTAGGGACACCACCTGAGACAGAGGATGTCGTCTCTAGATGCTAATGGAGAGTTGGAAGCATCAACATGATAAATTAGAAAGAAGGCAGAGCGTAAAATGTGGATTTACCAGAATCAATATAGTCGTAAAAGTATGTAGCAATACTTTAATCTCACGGTTGCAGGCTTAAATTAGTTCAGGCTCAGTGAGATGGGATGGATCACCTCTGCAAGGATCCTTTTTGAAGCCCTACCTCAAATTGACAGTTGAATTTGGGTCTGGACTTTGACTTGGTTATTCCAATACACGAGTATGCCTTTATCCATTGTAGCTCTTGCTTGAGGTTTTCCTTCAGTTGGTTAAACCTACTCCCCAGTCTTAAAGGGGTTCTGGAACAACATTTTTGACAATGGGGCGACTGTGGCTCAGTAGGTAGAGTAGTTGTCTTGCAACCGGAGGGTTGTAGGTCCAGTTCCAGCTTCCTCGATAAGGCACTTAACCCCAAGTTGCCTACCTAGCTCTGTATCGGTGTATGAATGTGTCCGCGTCCGAGTGGCTGCAGTGTAAAGTGCTTTGAGTGGTCAGCATGATTAGAAAAGCGCCATATAAGTTCAGTCCATTTACAAGCTGTTCTTTGAGCCTCAACATAACATTTGAAACTTTTTTGAGTCCTATTAAATGGCCAAATATCCTCATGGTAAAACCCTACAATGCAAAAGATGGTTTTCTTGAATGTTAAATAAGCTGCGTGCTGATTCGCTGGTTTACCTCGATGGCTCTCCGGTGACCGCCATCGTTGAAGTGAGCGGGGACCTGTAAATTTAGAGGGGGTGTCTACGCCCTATGATGCGTTAGCTACGCAGCTTTTCCAAGACTGGCACGTCTCTCCATCGCAAATACAAAATTAAGAATTTGCATAGTTAATAAGGTCGGCGACGGCCCATTTGACAAGCCAAACTGGCTAAATTTAAACAACAATGTGAATGCAGTTTTGAATCTAGAACCCCTTTAAGTCTTTTATAGCATCTCAAGATCTACCTTCTGGCATCTTTTAGATGCATCCCTCCACCAATACACCTGAATCAAATTAACTGTTCGTTACTTGAATGACTGCTGATGAGGAAAATCAGCCATTTGATTCAGGTGTGTTGGTGGAGGGACGCACCTAAGAGTTGAAAGATGGTGGATCATGAGGACCGGAGTAACAGGTTTTCTTAACTCTGACCAGCTTCCCTGACCCTGGTGAAGAAACGTGTTCCTACAGCCAGATGTGGCCACTACCGCTGTTTCACTGCAGGTGTGGGTGTGTTGAGTGACGTGCAGTCAGTTTTTCCGTCAACACATAGCACCACCACTTTTAGGCTCAAAAGTAACATTTGGTTTTCACCTGACCGGAGAGCTGTCTTCCACGCGTTTCCTGTGTCCACTACATGGCTTGTGACAAACTGCAAAAAGGTGTCGAGTAAGTATTTGTATTTAATTAATTAGTTCGATCTTTAGTGTACGTCCTTCCAGGAAAGTTGGGAAATACTTTGTGAAGCTCCACAGATTCCTCTTAAGCCATCTCCTGTCTTCACGATGCCGTTTGTTCACAAATGTTCCCCGAGGCCTTCACAGAACAGCTGCACTTATACCGAGATTATATTTTTATTTGGAATGACATTTTTGTTTGTGCATCATTTTCTTTCCACTTCACAACTATTTATCTTGGTCTGTCAAACGAATTAAGGGGCAGGAAGACGTATACACGGCACAGTAGAGGTAGGGTTGTCGTTGCACTCACAAGTGTTAGGGCAATCATAAATAATAGAGGGAAATGTTTTGAAAAGTCAAATCCTAAAGCATTATTTATTTATGGCAGATCAGAAATCTTTAACCCACAGGAATTACTTTGTACTAAAACTAAAATGTGATCCAGGTAATCAGTTAGAATCTTGAAATTACTGTTTTCTGTTCAGCACCACTGGGCCATGGGACTAAAAAAAGAAATGAAACATAATTTTTGTGTTGTATCATTATTATTCTTATTACAATCTGAAAGCAAAATAATAGCCAACATATCTTTGTATCCATTTGGTTAGAATAAACTTACAGATAGCTGCTTTAGGAAAGAACCGTGCAGAAAATTATTTCAAAAATGGATAATGCCTCTGCAGTGAAACAGAAAGCAGCATAACAAATGTATTTGTATTTTCATTATTGCTAGAGGCCAACACTGTAAATGCAAATAAAATCTGATTAACCAAACAGCGAGCTCTGCAAACCAGAACTAGGAAGGGAAATGGTTGAGAAGCCATAAGAAACCCACATTTTTGTTTACATCCTCCGTGCTGTAAAGAGGGGAAGAAAATCTTCCTAATCAGTCAAACGATAAGGCTATTGTGTCATGTGGTGCATGAACACGGGCTGCTGCCGAAGATTGGGAAAAAAACAACTGATCAACAAATGTGTCAGAAGAAAAACAACTTAAAAGCACAGATTTCCCAGAAAGGCAGGAAAATGACTGCAGCAGTGATGATAAAGAAAGCTCGACAGCCACCCGTAGTAAACAACAATATATTTAAAGAGCAAAACACATTAATATTTTGTTAACACTCTTAGCCATGCCTACACAGACTCTATCGTAGCATATTTCAAATAATTTTGTTCCAGCCAGCATTTTTTTGCCAGTTAATCTACGAGGGGAAAACCGTAAATCACAGAGATCAGACCTGATCCTAGCCAACAAAATTTGGAAACGAGTCTGCATTAGTCTTCAGACCTGATCTGTTGATATCAATCTGAACATAGCCGACCCAGATCACAGCAGTGTTGCAAAAGGCCTCGATGGAAAACACAAGGCAAGAGGGTTCATCCCTCAGGAATACACCGATAGATCTGGATCACATGGTCTTTTACGCTTGATATTTATAACATTTAATATGGTTTGTATTTGTCCTTAAAAAAAAAAAAAGTGTAATGATTTAAAATCTAAATTGGGAGGATTGAAAGCCTGGTCATCCATTCTAAATATTTACCAACTTAAACCTGCTGCAATCATTTCTTTCATTTTATAATGCATTAGAAAGAACATTAAAGATATGAGAGTCCATCTAATGAGAATATTTGCAGGCTGGAGAAAAATAACTAATTCTGCTAGCTTGAGCTTCAGGAAATAGTTTTCACTGTCGGCAACACATGATAAACAGAGCTGTTTATTTGCTGTTTGTATTGATGTGTGCAGTGAGGTTTCCTCTGGGTTTTCTTTACCTGACTCGGCAGTCTAGCCGAAGCCCCATGAGCCGGGGTGTGAGGAACAGAAACCACTATCTCGTCCATATTCTGACCCTGAGGCTGCGAAATAGAACAGGATTAAAACGACGCACCAGAGCGAATACATAAACACACATGTCTGACTGCTTTAAAATGATTGTGCTGGGGAAAGAAAGGAAGAAAGAAAAACTTCATAAAAATTTGGAAAGGGTGTAACCTGCTGAGGCAGAAGTCCTGCAGGGCCAGGGAAGCGTCTCGTCCTGGGCTGCAGTGCCTCGGGGCATCGCCTCTTCTTGGGAAGTTTGCTGGAGGCAGACACCAGCTGGACCAGTCGATTGGTGAAGACCGGTGTGTGCAGAGGATGGGGGCTCGGAACCTGAGAGGAGGCTTGTGGAGTTGCCCATGGTTTCTGTTGCTGGTGGGGATGGCCGGGCGTCCTGGAGAAGCTGCTGGGCGCCTGGGAAGCTGCAGTGAGGCAAACGGTAGGAGTCTGTGGAGGCGCTGCGGGGAAACCAGGACGGGGACTTGGAGATTGTCTATAAGCAGTAGAGAGGCTCTGGGGAGGGGCATTATAACTGCGGTGGTAAGAACTCTTAGATGCAGCACTGAGGTCCTGAAGGCTCTTATTAGGAGGCGTTTGGCTCGCTATACAAGTAGAAGGTCGCAGTGATTTCACTGAAGATGGTGGCTCAGCTGCTACAGGCTTAGATGGTTGCCTTGTGTGGTTGTCACACTCATCCAAGTCGGTCAGGTCAACATCCCAATCGTCAAAATCATCCTGAGCCGTGCAGGGATTGATCAGCCCCTCCGTGCTGCCTGGACTCTGCTGTGGCTCAGAGTTATTCATAATAGAAACAAGAGGAGAGGCAGGCGCAGTGGAGGAGGAAGAGGAGATCTGTCTCAAACCCAAAGACACGGTGTGTGCAGCGCCACTGCGCATGCCGCTTCTTGACACTGCGCCAGTGCACAGTCCAGCCAGTTTCTCTCCCGCTGGCCGATGGCACATTTTCTCCTGTTCTCTGTGAGCAACAGAGGAAGCCCGCAGGCTGCAGGATGACACAGCAGCTGACACATTGGCTGGTCCTGGGACGGAGCAGGCGCGCCAGTCTGTCCCCAGCACATCCTGGGACAGATGGAAGCAAAGAGAGGTCAGCAGAGCACAGAATGGAAAAGGTGGGGGCCCCTCTGATGAATCAGGTGTGTTACCTCATCATCAAAGTCCTCGTCCAGGCTGAACAGGCCACTCAGTTTGCAGGTCTGTAACAGAGACAGCAGCCGGACGATTAAAACGTCTTCCATACACACACACAAAAGCAGCTAGAGCAAGTTTAACAGACTTTTAAAATAGTCCCTGATAGTGGCAACACAGTATTTGCTGTTAGTTCAGTTAGCTCTTCGGTTTGATGGAGTAAACTCACCATCGTAGTCACGGAATATCACCATGAAAGCCGAGTTCCGATAAACACACCGAACTGAAATCGAATGCCATTCAGTAAACGACAGTAAATAAAATGGTCTGTTTTTTTTCCAATCCCGAAGTTAATAAACAGGATCAACCAGAAGGCAACTTTTCCTCAGCTCTGCTGCCGCTTGGTAGCGGGCCGACACTTTCAAACTTGACGTACTGACGTAATGATCGCTCTCGTGTGGGGTTGACGTCAATCAAGAGCGTTCGCTGCTCGTACGGTTGGCTTCGCTAAGCTAAATGTTTAGCTAACGCCTGTAGTACTTTCTCTTGGTGTTTTAGTGCAAAACTTTAAAAAGCACATAACCACACCCCTGAAAAAGTTGTTTTAGGAATCAAATAACCTTCATACTATCAAAACATATATATATTTTTAGAATTTGATTTCCTGCTCATCATGTTCGACCACACACTGAAGAAAACTAAGTGAATCATGTAATTATTCTAGATTATGAGATTTCTAAATAATTGATGTCAATCAATATTACTGTTTATCTTATTTGATTAGTCTTTTATTCGTTTATTTCCAACCCGAAATGAAGGAATAGGTAAAAACGACAATCTGCTTCATGGAACACTTTTCAATGCAGTCCTCCTAGGGATGTTTAAACATTTCTGTGCTCTTTGCGTCCATCTTAAGATCAACGTAAGCTTAATGCTGCCATCTAGCGGTGACATCAAATAGTGCGAGTATCAGTTTGCACTCCGATCTAAAAATATCCAGAGTAGAACTTGTTTAAGCAGTTATCTTGTGACTATGTGCGCAAATGAAGGGCCTTTGATTCAGAAGTTTTTTTCGTATAGGTTTAACTTAAAAGAGAAATGGTTCCAGCTTTTGTTATTTGCTTGACATTTCTTTGAATTCCAAATGAACTTGAGGCAGTTCCAGTAAAGGGTGAGTAAAAGCTGACAGGAGGTCTGTTCATTTCTTACAGTCAAGAAGTTTAAATGAAGTCATTAAATGGAATTGGGATCATTAATATTACATTTCTGTTTGCTTGCCAAGCTCTCACAGATGTTACTTTTATGGGATTGACTGTAGGGTGTTATGTCCAAGGACACATTTCCATTCTCCTCTACCTCCCTACGCTCTCTCAGACTGGAGCAGGAGCTCCAGGACTGGGAGGATGAACGACGAGCATTGGCTCACAGGAGATCCATGATCAGGCCACCCCTTCCTCGGGCCCTCCGACTCCCTCCCAGGCAGCAGCGACTCCAAGAGGTCCGAGACCCTCCACCCCAGATCCGCTGCAGAGACACAAGCATCCACAACACATTTATGTGTGGGGACATAAAGGGAGTATACACTGTGCTGAAGGACCCTGCAATGGTCAATGCCCTGATGGAGACAGTGCATGAGGAGATGGTATGGGCTCCAGAAATGGGTATGCCCTTTGAGATTTTGGTTATATCATTAAGATAAGCATTAGTAGTGCCGGTAACATTGAGCATCCGTTCTGCTGCTCTGTCAGGCATGTGGACTCTGAGCTCCAAGGTGAAACAAACATCGGCCCTACGCCTGGCCGCCAGCCGGGGTCACACAGCGTGTGTAGAGGAGCTACTGTTTCGTGGAGCTGAGGTGAACGCCGACCCTGGAGGCAACACTGCACTCCACGATGCCTGCATAGGTGGCCACTCTGTCTGCGTCCAGCTGCTGCTCTCCCAGGGAGCAGATCCTGAAGTGCTGGCAGCAGATGGCAGTGCTCCTCTGCACCTCTGTACCTGTGCCCAGTCATTCCAGTGAGGTTTCAAACTGTTTACACATTAAATCATTATCTAACCCGTTTATGCAAAGCAGTCAGTACAGCACACAGCTATTCAAAAGCTTCTTGCTTGTATGTGATGGCATACTTGCATAACAGTCACTTTATTTGACTCTGGTGTGTCACTTCAGAGACTGCCATCTAGTGGAGAGTTAATGTAAGTTCACAAAAAAAATCTATTAAAAAGCATGGAATCAGTCAGACAGAAATACTGAACACCTCAGGATATTCTTGCCATTAAGAGACCCTTACAGTTAAAAATATATTGCTAACATTGAGTAAAAGACTAACATAAATTAATTATGCAAGTAATCGTCCCTGAAAATGGACATCATGCATCACATAACCTAACCAAAATATTATTTTTTGCATGAAAGTGTTATAAAACAGATGCTGTTAAGTGTACACACCCATGTTAAAATGAAAAACATTACTTTAATAAATAATTTTAAAACCTTTTGTGCATAAGATGTAATATAAAAGCTATCAAACTCAATTGAAAAACACATTTATCAGAGGAAAGATATAAAAAGGTTAAAAGGTGCAGTAATGGAGTTGCAAAGGTGTGCATACCCTTAAACTGATACTTTGTTGAAGCACATTTTTGATTCGGCCTCAGAATTCAGAGTTTACATAGAGCATCAATTTGAGTAAATCTGATTAAATTGACATCACGTTTGGCTGCTCTAGTGGGTTTCTTTTTGTATAATTTGCTCATTCGCGTCTTTCAGCCACAGTTTGATGAAAATCTTTTGTACCATGAAGATACAATCCATAATAGGAGAAAGCACTGGACCACAGGACTAATGATGGATTCAATGGATTTGAATCAGAATATGGATTGTATCTTTCTCCAAATTGGATGAAAACACAAGACTGAGACATGTTAGGGAAGCTGCCAAGACGTTGACAGCAACACTGAAGTGGCAGGAATTTCCAAAAATGACTTATTTTGTTCCACATGTAAAAACAGCCTGGACTGGCTAAATCTCCCAAGGCCTTTTGGGTTAATGACTAGTTGTAGTCCAACAAGACCAAGCCAAACACCTGGCCATAATTATAAATGGTATCCACATAATGGGGGGAGAGGGGATATCCTCCATACCCATGTTAGAGTATTATGTTCTGGGCCTTGCTTTACTTCAGATGGGACAGAGGCTTTGGCCAAGGTGGATGAAGTTAATTGTTCCAAATACGAATCACTTTTGGCCAAAAACACTCAGTTTTATGCTAGAAAACCAGAGGAGGAGTTTGTTTTTGAAGAATTATTTCATGGGAGGAAAAATAAAGTTTTAGATGTGAATGTGAGGGTCCATAAAACCCCACCAAAAAAACAGAAAATCTAGAGGCAAGGTTGTGGACAAGAGATGTCCTCACAATCTGATAGATCTGTTAAACTTTTGGAAGGTGGAGCAAATATTAAGTCCAGATGTAGGAATCTGATCAACACCTATCAAGAAGACTAAATACTGAAATTAAATCAATGAAAGTATAAGTTTACTGGTGTGCACATTTATGCAACCAGGTAATTCCATCTTTTTTTCGACACCAGAAAAAAAAACTTCAAATATGGTACCAACACAAAAGTGACCGCTTCACTTTTTGCTCTCTAATGTAAAAAAAAAAAAAAAGAATACATTAGTAATCAGGATTTGTGACTGTTTTCTAGCTGTGCTAAGCTGCTTTTAGAAGGAGGCGCAGACATCAATGTGAGGAGCAGGGAGTCGAGGCTCACACCTCTGCATGTGGCTGCTCAGCGAGGCCTGGAGGAGCACGTCCAGCTCTTTCTCAGCCATGGAGCAGATGTTTTAGCCACCAATCGAGAGGGGGAGACCCCCCTGAACGCTGCATGCTCTGGAGCCGAGAGGCCGTCCAAAGCTGGGAGGTACCTCCGCGTGATCCAAAAGCTGCTGGATGCAGGAGCTAATCCCCAAACTGCGGGCAGGAAGCAACACACCCCGCTGCACAACGCCTGTGCAAACTGCTGCTCCAGGATTGTAGATGTCCTCCTGCAGCACGGAGCAAAGGCTGATGTTGAGAACTGTGCAGGATACACACCGATGGACTGTTTGCTTCAGGTACCAGACTTTTTGCATGAGGGCAGCGACAACACAGATAGCAGTTTTAATTCAGAAAGCAGTATAAATGCTGTTTTTATTTTATTTTTAAGGTTATGGAAGATTACCCGACTCAGCAATCTGAAGCAATAGCACGATGCCTTATGAACTATGGAGCAAAACCTGTTTCACCAAAGGTTCAGCCAACACTGAGATTATCTACACACCAAAGACAATCCTTGTTAAATGCACATGTCTGTTTTTATTCTTAGAAAACTGATTTAAAATGTAGACATAAGCTACTGATTGCTAAAAAGTATCAAGTCACTTTTTTAGATCTTCCTTTTAAGCAGCGTGGGAACTGATAATTCTCCAAGCTTCCTTAAAGTCCATCAGTTTTTCATTAGACTTTGGAAACTGTTCGCGGATTTTTAGTCCAGTACTTTGCAGTTTCCCTTTGTTTGGGTTATTTTACAAAAACTCATTCAATAACCCCATTGTGTATTCATATATAACCTATTTTAAATCAGACCTTTGTTAAAACTTTACTGGCAACCCATCACAAAAAACAGATCGATCCCCTTCTTTGGTTGACTCAATGTAAAGAATACCAAAAAGCTAATTTTTACAGAGATAAATATGATGTATTTACCACATCTGGTGCTGTGTGAGGTTTATGAAATGACTCAACTTTCATCCGTCATAGATGCTGAAACAGCTAGCCTACTATCCTGATGTTCTGGGGGTGATGCTGAACTCGTACACATCCATCCCGCCCTTTGAATGGTTGGACTCCCTCTCTCTTGACACGGTGAGATCTCTGATGAATTATATCCCGCTCTCCTCTTGTCGTTTGCTCTCAGCGCTGTTATGTTTCTGTTTCTGCATACAGCTTCCCCTGGAGCACCTGCCCTTTTTCCACTCGGTGCGTCAGTTGAGCGGTCAGCCTCGATCCCTACAGCATCTCTGTCGTTGTGCTTTACGTCAGCATTTAGGAGCCCAGTGTCACTCAGCTGTATGTAAGCTGGACGTTCCTGGCTCAGTGAGGGATTATCTGCTGCTTTGCGACAACAAAACCCTTCAGTGAATAATGATACTGTCATATTACCAATGTGCTTGCATGGAGCTTTTCTTTGCCTTCACATATTAAAATGTATTATTATTGCTTTTAAATTCAAATTGTGTTTTTAAAAGTCACATAAAGACTGTATGGAAGTGCAGTAGGATAGCAGTGAAGCCTTAAAAATTAAATTAGCCTACGGTCCTCCCAAGAGAGGCTTTCCAGCGTTGAGATAAAGTGCCTTGGAAACGTATTTATGCCCCATTTAGCACTCTCTCCACAGAAGAATGGTGGAAGGCTTCTTAACCAGAGCCTTAGTGTTACAGGTTCATAAGTGAGTACCAAGAAATTGGAAGGTGGTTACAATCTCCACCTGTGCTCCATTTATGAGGACGGGAGAGTGGTCCTTCCTTTTTTTCCTGAAGTCCATGATAAGTTCTTTAGTTTTCTGGACCTTCAGGGTCAGGTTGTTTTCTGAGCACCAGAGCGACAGTTTCTCCACCTCTGCCCTGTACGCTGTCTCGTCCTCACCACAAATTCATTCCAACCACAGTATTGTTCTCCACATATTTTATAATGAGAATACTGGCGACAAGGTTTCACAGAAAGTATAGCTAAAGGTGGACAGAAACGTAGCTAGATTTGTCGTTAGGTGCATTTTAAAATTTTTTAAAAAAAAGTCTGCAGTGGTGTTTTTATCCCCGCCCAACATGATGATGATGATGGCTGGGTTTGCTTGAGTGATGAGGAAGAGTATCACAAATGGATCAGACCTTTAGATGAGCATGTTGGGTATTGTGTTTGGAGGCAAATCTGTACCATAATTTGCTCTTCTTGGATTATCATGCAGATTTGCTTCCATAGGGGCTCTTAGGTTTGTATTCTAATTACTGTACTGGTTGTTCGTGTGCTGTGGATTCAGTGTGTTGTTCTGGTTTGTTATACTCACCTATTCCTTGTCCACAGAGGTGGGTAGACTACACAGGAACTGTACTCAAGTAAGAGCAGCAATACTCAAGTAAATTAGTAGTCATACATAAAATGACTCAAATAAGATTTTAAAAAATGCCCTAAAAAGGCAACTTAAGCACTGAGTAACTAATGATGTCATCAAATGGAGAAACATATCATTTTATGTGCAAATCCTGGTATTTTAAAGAGTAAAATGAAAAGCTTCATGCAAATAAATAAATTCAGGCAAAAAAAACAAAACTTTTCCAAGTCATATTTTTTCTAATATAAATAAAAGTTTTGAAACTAATATTTACAGTAATATATATATATATATATATATATATATATATATATATATATATATATATATATATGCTATGTTAGAACAGGGTAAAGTTCTTCCAGTGACAACATATAGTGTTTACTCCTTGGTCTCCAAATAGCAGAACAGTAGCAGCTGACAGAAAATAACAGAACAACAAAGCTTGTGTAGAGGTCTCACTTCAACATAAAGTGTTTGTCTGTGTCTGGTGCATTTTAGGTTAAAACATGTTTGTTCTTCATTCAGTGAAGTAACTCACTGTTGGTTGAGGATCCAGTAATTTTACTCAATTAAGAGTAGCGATACTTCATAACAATACTACTCAAATAAAAGTACTGTGCGGTAATGCTACTCCTAGAAGTACATTTTTTCCAAGACGTTACTCAAGGAAACGTACTGTAACTAGTTGCTACCCACCTCTGCTTCTCCACTAATCCGCTCTCCCATTTCAGTTTAGTTTGTTCTTGCTGAAATCCTTTGATGTCTTTTCCCATATTTCTGGTTTGTGGTTCTGGTTTATACGTTCTTGTCTTCTGGCTTTGCTAATAAATCCACATTCAC
The DNA here is from genome assembly GCA_963556495.2 of Valencia hispanica. NCBI lineage: Eukaryota > Metazoa > Chordata > Actinopteri > Cyprinodontiformes > Valenciidae > Valencia > Valencia hispanica. Next base: position 38,930,883 of record OY747718.1, read on the forward strand.
ATTGTACTACTTGGGTACTGCAGGGATTTGGGTCCTTCAACTACACCAAGCAGCAGAGGAATCCAACAATTTGGATGTTGTGGAAAAGGTGAGTACATGACTGTGACTTGATTAGAAAGTCACCTTCAGTCAAGGGCGTTGCTAGACATAAGGCTCAACTGGGGCACAGGCCCCCCACTACTCAAAGCTTCTTTTTTTTTTTATTACAAAGGGCGATGTTGTATTTGATCATTTTCCCTTTCCAAAGCCTGTCAGTGTCTATTTCAAACATCTGCTGCTGAAAATAAAACACTGATAAAGGTTAAAGAAACAAACTTCATAGAAAACAACTATTTATACAAGCCGCTAGAAACTTGACTATGTTTTTAGATCTGTTAACAACAGCAACAGTCACTATGTTTACATGCAGCAAGAGAAATTTGAATTATTGCCTTGGTCCGACTGAAATCACTTTAAAAATGCATGTATCCACCTTAAGTCCGGCTGGAGTCGAACCGAACTGGAGTTTCAGAAGCTCGACTACTGCAGCTAGATAATGCGGTTAGAAATTCACATTTCTCTGCATGTAGCCCATACCCGTCGAGTTTTGGATTTGAAAATAAGGGGAAAATGCCATCAGCCGCGAGCCAAACCGCCACCACAACCAACCTATAGTATCTCTTACATTTTAAGATAGGTGTACAAAAAAAGTCTATAATCACTTTTCAACCAATTACTAACTACAATTAGGTGTTCAGAATCTGATAGGCCTACCTTTGTTGACATTGAAATGCTGTGAACATTATGTTATAATACAGCCTAAATGAAAACACAAAAGGGTAAATCAAGCACATTTATTGATTTTACATTTTTCAGTTCATATGCTATTTAACACATTACATACTAACAGTTTATTTCACAATGCTTGTCTTTAAGTTAAACGTTTACATTTCATTTTCATTACACATTTTCTTTTAATATATCACGTTCACTCCTGTGGCTCTCTGACATTCATTAGTGACTTATTATACAATAGGGTGACCATATTCTGAGAATCCAAAAAGAGGACACCCTCCCCAGCATGGGCGTGACTACCCCCCGAATCAAATCTATAAATGAATATGGATTCAGGTAAGAAAATACTCAAATATTAGATTGATGAGGTAAATACAGTCAGATGTCATTTCCATCTCTCACATGAATTTGAAGGATTGCTTTGAAAAACCAGGTTAATAAATCAAATAGACTAAAGAATGTTTATTCATATTTGCAGAAAAATATCATTATTAAGGATTGTTGGAAATGTGTTCCAGCAAATATGCTTTTAAAAATGATGTAGGAAGTTATTCTCCAGTAAATCACTGAGTCATGTTTAGTGCTTTACCTGCTGTCTGACAGAGAACTTCTTCTGTATCTTATAACATGCAGGCTGGATGTGGATGGTGCGAGTTGAAAACTTTATTTTCAAGTTCATGCTTTAGATTAAGTAATTAATCATTATTACATTATCACCATTATAAACTATAGAAGGTTTTCAAGATAATATAGTTTATTTTAAAACATTAAATCTGACACATATGCACCAATCTAGATCATAATAATCAGACTCATTCATCATGCTTTAAAATTGGAATATTCTCCTTTTTATTTGATCTATTTTAGAGCGATGACAGTAGCATATTTATCATCCTGAGCAATCCACTGATACTAAATATGTCCAGATTGATTACTGGGGAAGGGATGAAATATTGATCCAAAGTCGAACTGTTTTTTACCGCGACGTCTCAGAGTCAAATGATTTGAACTTCGGATAATAATTAATCTGTGTCGTCGCGAAATGAATCCCATCCTGCTGTAGCAGCTCCGATTGTGTTAGCTCAGGTGTGCTGCTCACCTGAGCTCCACTGCCCAGGTAAAAACGGCTCTGACGACCATGACTGAACATTAGAGTATTTTTTTCTACAATTCGTCTGTGAAACTACACTTTGGGCGTTTTAGTGACACATTACAAGCATGCAGCGCAGCTCCTCATTTGTTTTGTGGGCAGTGGCTGTTTTTAAAGTGAGCTAAACCAGGTGCAATATGGGGGTAAACCCGGGCATTTTATGATATTTAAATAATTCCCTCCCTGGCCAAAAAGAAGGACATGTCCGGCAAAAGAGGACGTATGGTCACCCTATTATCCAAGCTTGTTGCAGATTTTGCATTCTTTAACACGTTTTTTAATATTAACAAACCTTTGATTTTTTTGGCAGGAATTCCTTCTTCTCTTTTATCCATCTCTTTCGTTTGCTGTTTCTGTTATGTTCCCGCTATCTGCACAAATCTCGCGACAACTGCCATAGGGGCAACTGTATGTGGCGGTTCTCGCGAGGCTTCTTCTTCTTCTTCATTCTTTTTGTTCAACGGCGGTTGGCAACCAGCTTAAAGGAGCATTATCGCCTCCTACTGTTCCAGAGATCAGTTTGGAGAGGCAGAGGAATTTTAAAGATATATATATATAACGGGAGATTTACGGGAAAATAATAATACGGGAGGACGGCGGGAAAGCGGCGTAAAATACGGTACTTTCCCTGCCAAAACGGGATACTTGACAGCTATGATGTAGCCTATACCCTCGCCTTGAGAAGATGAGCTATCAGGGGCCCCTCCAGGAAATGATGAGCACGGAAGCCCCGTAATCAACAAAAAAAGCGATGTATTACGCTGTAATAATACGCTGTAATTGATGTAATACGATCAAACAGTACAGAATGTAACAAATCTACAGCGCGGCAGCGTTGTTGTCATCCTTTTTTTCCCCTAGTGTTCGTTTACCCTGAGTGTGTGACGCGAACCGAAAGAATCCCACACGAAGGGTTGCATGTCGGCACACTTCTTTCAATTATTCGATTTTCGGAGTAACATGTAAACTGGGACTCGGCTCGCTGCAGGAGGGAAGTCTTTAGTCCGATTACTCCAAAAAGCTCGATTTAGCTGTGCATGTAAACGTGCCGAGTGAACTCTTATCGATATACTGCCCAATTATTCTAAATGGTAGTTTATTTTTTACCCCCATCAAGGAGGTTATGCTTTCGTCAGGGTCTGTCTGTCGGTCAGTAGATGATGACATCTTCAGGAAATGTCCGCAGTGGGACCAGTGATTAGATTTTGGGGGTGATCCGGATCACCGAGCTGCTTTGGCAGCTTTTGCTTTTGTTGAAGCAAGCATAACCATTTTCCTGTCCAACTTCTCACTCGCTGTATTTTCATCTTTTCTCCAATTCTCTCCATCCCCACCTCTCTCCTTCTCTTCCTCTACCGTGCTTTGTGTTTGCTCTCAACTAAAAGTGAATCATACAGAGGGAGTGCAAATCCTGGCAGCCTCCAAGTCTCTGCTGTCAAAGCTGAGCATGCCCCGCTATTTCAAAGGAATGCAGTTACGTGTGACAAAACATTTTCCACAAAATAACAACTTCTCTGGTGTACTGGTGGGACTTTCATGCCTGTATAATTAATGTTTATTTTACAAGACACATTTGTAAGAATGCGTCTAAAACAAGGGGCAAACTCCGCCTGGCAAATGTGAAGCCAATGTGTGGGATTCTTCCTCTCATTAATGAAGAGAGCACCGTCATGGCACCAATTGGTAAGCTCCTCAATACAATTAAAGTATGCAGATTGGTTGACTGTGTTCCCTGTCTGCATTAAACCAACCACAACCATGTCATCAGCATACTTATACAAGTGACAGGTAGAGTTCCTAATATGTATTTCGTTGGTATACAAGGAAAACAGGACAGGAGAAAGAACGCAGGTTTGAGGCGCCCCAGTATTTAGGATTACAGTCTCAGAGGTATTGCCCCTGCACACCACTCTTTGTGGTTGGTCTGTAAGGAATTCTTTTATCCACTGAACAAGAAAACTATTTGTGTTGATGTCTTTTAACTAAAATATGTTTCTGCATACAGTTAGAAGCTGAGCTAAAATCAATAAATAATAGTCTTGCATAGTTTTTTGGCTGCTGTACATGTTTGCTGACCGTATTCATCAGTGTCAATGTTGCGTCACCAGTGTCCCGCCCACTCTTATATGCAAATTGGAGTGGGTCAAAATGTCTATTAAGTGAGGATAAAAGATGGTTAACTATCACCCTCTCCATACATTCGCACAGGATACTGATCAAAGCAACCGGTCTAAAATAATTCAACTCTATGGCTTGAGGTTTCTTAGGGACAGGAACTATATTTGTTATGTTCTATAACTTTGGTACGTGATGGTTGTTCAATAAAAGCTGAAACAGTTTTGTGAACACTACGGTGTGCTCAGGTAGTCGGATCTGCTCGGGGGCCCTGCGCTTGCCGATAACATCACACTACGGCAACGCCCCATTTTTTACCCTGCCAAGCACTATATATTAAAATTTAAAAGAAACATGAATGTTAACAGTTTCTGTGGGGATCATCAATAAAATGTGACTCATCTTTTCTGGCACTGCTCTTTCTCAGCAAGGCTTTGGAAAGAGTTTAGCAGGTTGTTATTAACCATATTCAGACTGATTTTCCCTCATGATGAAAAAATGCTTTATTTCTTATAATTTTTTTTCCATTTAGAATACCTAAAAAAGATACATTTGTAACTATACATAAACTCAATATCAGAATATCAACAAGAAGTCTCTCAAAACAATTCATTTATACTTTCTTTGCATGTACTGTTTGTATCTGTTGAATCATTCTGCATACTTCATTTGTACTTATGTTGTATACTTGCTATTTGTTCACTAAAGTTATCTTTTTTTTAAAAACGCACAGTACATCAACATGCTAACGTCCAGCCAATCATGTATTACGACGTCATAGAGAAGCTCAGGCCCCTGAGCAGATCTGGTACCTACACCGGCCCTGTTTTTACTGCTTAATTGTTATGTAACATTTCAATACAATGGAATGTATTACTTGCCAAATGGTTATCAACAAATAATACAATTTTGAACACATTCTGACAGGGACAAGTTATTTCAGTCTCATGGTACTGAACCAGTTTGTGAAAAATAAAGAATCAAAATCTATAAAAACAGCACAGAGCAAAAATACAAAACACGCAAAAACACAAGTAACTAAGCAATTAAATCTAGCATAGCAAAGAATAATATTCTTAAAGTATTTAACAGCATTTATCATTAGGAACAAACAACAAATTATTAACATAAAAATGGACTTCATGAATAAAAGTCTAGATTTAATATCTCCAGATATTTTATTAAACCTTTTAAAGAAAAATTCTACAAATGCTCTGAGGCATTTAGATCAATGTATACTATGTTGACTACAGTATTCGCTCATCTGCTTTCACACACACACATACACACCTATCAACTAGAGTGTCATCCATAGTCTGCATGTAAAGAGGTGTCATCCTGTTCTCAATCCATGGGGTAGATTAGATGTCAGCACACCAGTTAAGTTCTTCCACACCAAAAGTACTGTCGGCTTCGTAACCCATGTTATCGGCAACTCGCTTCTTACTCAGAAAGGTGGGGGCGCCGAACTCCAAAACCCCGGCGGGAAGTGTTTCAAAATAAGACCCAGAACCGAGAGACAGAGAGTAAAATAACACACACACAACAGATATCTGTTTCACACTGGACACACCTGCAGATGGGAGCCAGAAAAGATCTGACTCGCTTCTCTACAAGGGTGTACCATTTTTATTAAAGAAGAACAAAGAAAATATCACATGACTCCTCTCCCCTCCTCCTACATCTTAACAGGTCAACTATTTTCTCCAGGTCTCCTGACCTGGTTTTATAGCCGTACCATGAACTAGAGTCCTCCCTGATTTTAGTTCATATCTTTGCCCAAGAGTTTTATTACTTAAAACCTTACCCCCATAAAATACTGGTAAACAGTCATGTTTTACTACCCTGAATAATATAACCAGGCCTATTTACCTCTAAACGCTTACTAAGATATATTTAAAACATATGTACTGCATAATAAAAAATAGCCCCAAAAAAGTAGAATACAACAGTACTCATCCATGTTGTCGACCCCGCTTTGTGCACTGGTGGTGGAGGACAGAAAGAGGCCATTCTCAAACTGTTACCACACAGTTAGGAGCCTGAAATTGTCTGAAATGAGTTGGTGTGCTGCAGCAGTGTTGGCAAAAACTCCCACTCTCTCTCTCACATCTTCCAGTTCCAGACTAAGTGTCACTTAGTCTATGCCCCACCCCTTTTGTATGACAGCCCCACTTTAGGTCCCATAATAAAATACAAACGAGCATGTTTCAAAGCTTTGCGCATAAAGTGCTGGTGCTGTTACGGGGAAAAGCAAACAGTCAGTTACAGGCCGGGAGCGAGTTTCCAATGAACACACGCATTTTTCAGCTCTGGAGCGATGCGGAGCTAAGGGGAGCACAGTCGGGTGGATATCTCTCGCACCATTAGTCCTAGAAATGTTCTTCAGATGATAGAAGGCTGACCTATTGATGGCTTTTATGTAACCCTGGAGGTTCAGGTCTGAGTCCATTACTACACCTAGATTTTGGGGCAGATCAGTAGTTTATAGTTGTTTTACCTGAAGCTGTGTGCTGACTCTTGATCGTTTCTCTTTAGGTCCAAAAAAAGTTACTTCAGTTTCTATTTAGCTGGAGAAAATTATGACACATCCATGCATTGATTTGCTCAATTAATTTTCTCAGAGTTTGGATGGGTTTAAAGTCACCAGGTGACATTATAATGTAAAGCTGAGAATCATCTGCACAGTTGAGGTAACTAATCTTATTTCGTTTTAGAATCTTTGCTAGCAGGAGCATGTAGCTATTAAGCAGGAGGGGTCCCTGGACGGAGCCCTGCAGCACCCCACGTAACCACGTGTATCAGAATAAAGTTGGGTGAATACAAATGCACACTACACTTCTGAGGTTTTTGCTTGGAAAAAAACAAAACAAAAAGAAAAATGTATCATTTTCCTTCCACTCTACTGTTAAATACTAGTTTGCTTTGGTTTATCACATAGGAAATTTAAATATACATAGACGTTTTTGGATGTAACAAGTCACAATGTGAAAAATTTTAAGGGGTATGGATGCATTTGCAAACACTGCAGGGTAGCTTTTACAGGATTATTATTGTATTTTATTATCAATTATTTGTTTGGCAGAATTAGCTTTTAGGCAATAAGCTATTTTTGTTCCGTTTGCTTCACAGATCTTTCCTATTTACTACCCTCAAGTTTACTTTTTAGTTCACTTAAAGATTGTCATAATTAAGCACTCACTTTCTGAATAACTGTTTAATACTTTTCTTTAGATTAAGTAAAATATTAAAGAAAAGGTTATTCCTGTTGCTGGTGCACCTTTTCCTTCCACTTAACTTTCTATGAATATGCTCAGATACAGTTCTCTGAACTGCCAGCATCTTTAGCGTTGACCTTTTGTAGCTTACCCTCCCTCTGGAGGGTATCAATAACTGTCTATAAATACGTCTCCATGCCACATGACATTGATGGAGTAATTCATGCAATAGGAGACCCAACCAAGTATTGAGTGCATAGAAATGAACATACATTTCAGAAGCCTGAAATTTCTGTTTAGAATATTCTTCATTTATTATTTTTGCAATATCTTAAGTTTCTGAGCCATTGAATTCTGGGTTTCCATTATCTGCAAGCCATTATCATCAAAATCACAAGAAATAAGTGCTTGAAATAGTTCACACTATGTGTAATGACTCTTTATAGAACCTTGCAAAAGTATTCAACCCCCCCCTCGAATTTGTTTTCGGATTTTGGTACATTACAGCCTTAAGTTCAATGTTTTGTTATTCTAAATTTTATGTGAAGGATCAGAACACAATAGTCTAAGTAGGGGAAGTGAAATTAGAAAAAAATATAAATAAAACTATTGTTTAAAAATGGAAAACAGAAAACTGCTGTGTATTCACCACCTTTGTTAGGGAGCCCATAAAAAGCTCTGATGCAACCAATTACCTTCAGATTCACAGTGAAATTATGTCCACCTGCGTGCAATCTATTGCACATAATCTGTGATTTGTGAGTTTGCAAAAAGGCATTTGGGAAACTCCCTAAATGTATGGAGGAAGGTGCTCTAGTTTGATAAGACTAAAGATGATGAGCAAAACCTCTACCACTCTGTGCATGATTTGAGATAGGATGGAGGTTCCCCTTCCAGCAGGACAATGACCCCAAACCCACTGCTAAAGCAACACTTGAGTGGTTTAAGGACAACATGTAAACGTGTTGGAATGGCCTAGTCAAAGCACAGATCTCAATCCAATAGAAAATATGGGGTCACACTTAAAGATTGCTGTTCACAAGCGCAAACTTGAAGGAGCTGAAGCCGTTTTGCAAGGAGGAATGGGCAAAAATCCCAGTGGTAAAATGTGGCAAGTTTATATCGACTTGGACTGCGATTGCCACAAAAGGTGGCTCTACAAAGTATTGACTTAAGGGGGGGGGGACATGACTGAGAGGGGGCCCAGAGAAGCCCCCAATTAAATTGTGGTGCTAAAAAAAAATATTTGAGAGTGAAAATTATTAAATTTAAATTATTTTATTTGCTGTTTCCTGGTGTCTAAATTTTTTTTTGTTTAGGAAACACAAACGTCCGTTGGTCCCTCTCCCCCTCTCAATTATCATAAAATGGTTCAGTCCGCCCAAATTGTATCCAGGCAACACAAACCGCTTCACTTCGCCGTAGCGGTGACGGAAGAGGAAGTCAAAATGCCTCCAAAATCTGGAAGTCAAATATCGCAAAGAGAAAAAAGTTAGAGAAGTGAAAGAGGCAAAGGGACAGTATGTTACCCAATATTTCACAAGAAAAGGTGAGTTTGTAAGTAGGCCTAAATTGTTAGTGGACCACGCAGGTACCGAACTTGTAATATTAGGCAAAGTTGGTCAAGATAGCTTAGCTAAATGTCTCCCCATGTTGGCTCAAGAACCCACGAATTTTTCATTTTCTCTGTTTTAGGTCACTAATCAATGCAGTCAAACATGTAAGGGATAATGCCCGACGAGGCGTCCATTAACAGAAATTAATGGACGATGCGGAGGCGTGAACGGTTCGCGGAGGACGGTTGCTTCCGTGAAGTCCATTAATTTCTGTTAATAGACACCTCGAAGGGCATTATCCCGCTTATACCATGGTCACTTACGAAAGAAATAAGCATTTAATCAATTAATATTACTTTAATGTGTTTTAGAGTTAAAATCGTGAGGGTTTTTATAAGTTGAGCGCACTATTTAATATCTCCCGTTGCCAAGCAAAGTGGCAACAGCAACCCGACCTTGTGTCGCTTCTCCTTTTTCTTTTCATATTCTCTTTTTCTTCTGCTGCATCCCAGTCTTCAAAGTTGTCAAACTCAGAACATAAGTTAAAAGAAATGATAAAATCACTCATGTTTTGTCTGTCTTGCTGTTGCAATGAGTCAACTGTGAAATAACGTTGAATCTCCGTTGCCATGGTTACCATCTAGCGTTTGAGCCAGCGCAATAGTTTAGAACTGTCATCAGGCAATTTGACGGGACGCCTTTCCTAGGTGTACATTATCACTTTTTAACCTACACCCTCCCTCCAGCCAATCAGAATCGAGTAATTACCCAAACCATGATATAAGCTGTTATATAGACTATCAGTTGGCCTTGCCTCTATCAAAATGATGTCTCGATCGTTTTGAACAGTCAAATGCAATGCACTAAAAGTGCATGATAAAAGTGCAACATTCCGGAATTGCGCCGCTCAAGGTGGCAGCATGTTGGAGTAGCTCCGTTACTTTGGTTCATATTTTTTTCTTTTTTTAAACTTTAATTCTTCCATTTTTGGTAGAAACATTGTTTTTGTGGACAACTGCTCTCTCTGGTTTTGAATGCTGTGCAGCTGGAAGGATTTTTGCTGATACTTTTTATTTTTGGACATTTGTTATGATGCATAACCATGGCAACAAGGTGGTTTACAACTGGCAGCAGCTGATTAACATCACAAAAGCTCAAATAATACCTCAACTACAGCCACAAAACCCTGATGAGATGAAAAGAAGACCCCATAGATCCAGAGCATCTTCTACATCAGACTGTCATACAACTACAGAGCGTCTTCAGTCAGAGCCTTCTTCAGATCTGCAGAGAGCTACAGGAGATCATCCCTACCCACAGCCATCAGCATCTAAAACAAATCTTTGAAGGAACTTGCATAATGAGTTACAACAACATTTAATTCCCCTTTGGGATTAATAAAGTAATTTTGAATTGAATTGAATAAGCGACTCAATTTTCTTTTCAAATTTTCTCCCCATGTTAGGTCAAGAAAACACTGGAAAAAATAATAATACACAGTTTTAGTTAAATGTTCAATGCAGTCAAACGCACTTTGTCAAATCGTGCCTTGTTCCGAACAGAATCAAGTGAACAAGCAGCAGCAGCAACTGGTCCGGCTGTCTTCCAACCCCCAACTCCAGCATCCCCTGAATCAGCCCCTGCGCTCCCACATGAAGAAGAAGGTGAGCGGCTAATATGATTGGTTTAATGGCAACACATTGATGTCTGAGAGAATTGCTGATATTGTGAACGAGTTTTATGCGATTCTGAAAGTTGGGCAGATTAGTGAGGACAACCACTGATCACGAAGTATTCCAGTGATCTAACTCCTGATTTTGAAAATCAAGTAAGACACCTAAACCGTGTATATGCCTCCAACTTCCCCCCTAACCTGTCACCGCTTGAACTCCTAAATTCTATTTGTAAGCTGGAGCTGCAAAGCGTCTTTGGAGAAGTGTGCTGCTTTGCTATGGTTTCCATTGAGAGCGAGTTGGCTAGAGAGCTCGATTTCAAAGATTTGATTAATGATTTTGCATCTGAAAAGGTCGTTGGACTTTTATTTAGAAATGTTGAGCAAGGACGAGATTAGAAATGATGTGGAAAGAGTAACTCAGACTCAGCTATGTTATACCTTGGACATTCTTTGATATAGTATGTTTATATATATTGTGTGTCAAACCAGGTGGTCAGCAGCACAGGAGCCCCACAGGGGACCGTACTCTCACCATTCCTTTTCACTCTGTACACCTCAGACTTCCAGTACAAATCAGAGACCTGTCATCTGCAGAAATACTCAGATGACTCTGCAATTGTCAGGTGTATCAGAGATGGACAAGAAGCTGAATACAGAGAGCTGGTGGACTGCTTTGTGACATGGTGTGGAAACAATCGTCTCACCTTGAATGTGAACCAAACAAAGGAGATGATTGTAGATTTCAGAAGAAACAGGGATAAGTCAAACACTGTTTCCATCATGGGAGAAGAAGTGGAGATGGTTGAGGAGTATAAATACCTCGGAGTTCACCTTGACAACAGACTGGACTGGAGGCGCAACAGTGAAGCCGTCTACAAGAAGGGACAGAGCAGACTGGACTTCTTGAGGAAGCTTAGGTCCTTCAAGGTTTGCAGCAAGATGCTGGAGATCTTCTACAAGTCTGTTGTGGAGAGTGTAATCTCTTCAGCCGTCATCTGTTGGGGTAGCAGCATCAGAGCCAGGGATTTAAATAGGCTAAACAACCTGATAAAGAAGGTTCTGGTTCTGTTCTGGTTCTGTTCTTGGGACAACTGTGGAACATCTGGAGATGATAATGCAAAGAAGGATTCTTCATAAAATCTAAAAAATTATGGACAACCCTGAGCATCCTCTTCATGAGACAGTCATACAACAACAGAGCGTCTTCAGTCGGAGGCTTCTTCAGTTTCGCTGCAATACAGACTGCTACAGGAAATCCTTCCTGCCCACAGCCATCATCATCCACAACAACTCCTTAAAGAATTAATTATATACGCTATACCAACCCTTAATTTCCCTCTGGGATCAATAAAGTATTTTTGAATTGAATTGAATCTGCTTAAATTATTAGAAATTTTATGTGGCCATTTTGTTTTATGGTGGTGTTTTCTTGCTGAGATTTTTTTTCCACCACAGATTGTAGTTCCTGTTTTTAAGTTGAAGAGTTTTATTTTGAAATTTCAGTATCAGCGTTAAAGCAAATAAATATAAATACATTTCATTGTATTAAGAGTGCTCAGTGTTTCCGTTACATTTCAACTGTCATGTTAAAAATATTAGGTTAGATCAGATTAACTTTATTATCATTGCCAGTGTACAGTACAAATATGTACAGTACATACATACAAATATAAAAATGTGAATACACTATATGTAACATGTACAGCTATGTACAGTATGTACATTATACAGTATTGAAGTAGTGCAGTATTACAGAGGACAAATTACAGGTGTGGACATGGGATGGAGTTCAATTGTCTGATTGACTTAAATATATGAGAATGATAGTCAAAGTGATAAGTATCTGCAACACCTCCATAAGAAGTTTGCACAGAAGGCATCCTGAAAGTTGTCTGAACTACTGAGCGGCAGTTCCACCCTGGGCTCCCTTTGGATGACCAACCTCCTCACCCTGATGTCCATTAGTGACGGGAACAACAACCAAGCACTGCAGATGAAAACTTGATCTTTCCACCTGCTGATCCCAAGACAAACTAACGACCCATAATTTATTTTAACATGCCATTTAATTTTTAGATGTTAGTTGAATTTTGCAGATTCGTATTTTATTTAGTATTTGTTTTTTATTTATTTATAATTTTTGGTGATTTTTAGTGAGAGGGTCTTTATTTTTGCATCAAAGATACCACCCAGTGGTTTGGTTTTATCATGTATAAGTCTCAACTGACTGAAAAAACACAAATAAGAAATAAAATATGAATATTTACTTTGTATTTTATAAAATAGCGTATGTAAGACACATAACTGCTCACTATGTTATGTGTATTTGCAAAGATATAAGTAAGAGGTGGGTAGTAACTAATTATATTTACTCAGGTACATATAATGAAGTAAGTTCTTGGAGAACATGTACTCCTAGTAGTTTTACTACACTGTACATCATACTTTTACTTGAACATAACATTATTATAAAGTATCGCTACTCTTGCTTGAGTAAAGTTTCTGGATAGCCACTGTGAATAACTTCCCTGAATGATGAACAAACATATTTTATCCAAAAATGCATGAGGCACAAACCCACAGTTTATATTAAAGTGAGACCACTTGTTTGTACACAAGCTTCGCTGTTCTAATGTTACTTTCTATCTGCTGAGCCCGTTGTGCTATTTAAAAGGTCAAAAAGATATAGAAAGCACTATATTCAATTCAAATTCAAAATGTATTAATCCCAAAAGGAAGTTTTATATTGAAACAAATTGATTTGGAAATGTGAACCTTTTGCCTAAATGTATTATTTCGTAATTATTTTTTGTGTGTTTTTTTCCCCTTTCATTTTAGTCTTTAAAATACTTTACTTTTTTTCTGTCTGATGATGTCATTGTAAATATTAATTCAGATGTCATGATACAGTTACTCAGTACTTAAATATCCCTTTTATCAAATCCTTTTTAACTCTTGAATATTTTCTTAAACGGATTATTTTTACTTTTACTTCAGTAAATATATTTTTGAAATAGTATCTTAGTTGAGTAAAACGCTTGGGTAATCTACTAACTTCTGCCAAACGTAATTCCCAACCCCCCTAAAAAAGTTACTTAATATGTAACTATTACCTCCTGCCTCTGTTTACTCCCTCTAAAGTTTGATATTTTAGTTTTTCTTTAGGGAGCCTTCTCATCTTGTTGCTCTGCTGGCTGTAATGCAGTAAATCTATTAGTAGGCGGAGCAACAGGCGTGTCCTGTTTCCATAACAATCGCCCCCACCTCCCACTGGTGACGTAACCGAGCCTGAACTGTTGTTATTCTGTGGTTTCTGAGCCGTAGCTGCTAACTAGATCTGAACCTGGTGTTTAAGCATGCTTTGATTATTACAGCTGGCAGGTAAGACTACTCTGGATACAGTTTATCAAGGACTTATAGATGTTTGCTCGAAGCCAGCGTTCAATGTGAAAACTGTTGCGACAGGGGGAGGCTAGCTGTGTGGCTCGTAAACAGCGGAAGGTCGTTTTTCATCACGCTAGGAAGGCTAGCTGGTAAGCTAAGGGGCTAATAAGAGCAGAATGACAGCAGAACAAAATTATAGTTTCCGTATTTTCGGAATAAAGGCTGATTGTGAAGGAAAACGACAATGATACGACAAACGACGCTGACAGTGGTTTTCTGCATAACAGCTGCTGCAGGGCTTTTAAAGGGAACCACGTCTTTCATGACTTTTTAATCCGTAAAATGGTCTAAAAATAAACGTCTGCTTAAATATATTTATATCAGAGCTCCCCAGTGTGTGTTTTGAAGTAATTTCTGAGTATGCTAAATACCTAAGCCTTTAAGAATGTCAGCAGCAAAACTGGTTCCTCCAGGTTTTTCCCCCCTTGTATGGGTCCTAGTAAAAAACCCACAAAGAATCAAACATGTATTCATGCAATAAATTATATAAACTTTTATATTTAGTTATTATCCTTTTCAAAATTCAATATTAGATCAAAATTAGTCTCAAGTCATTTAGTTATAATGCAATCAAAACATTGTAATAGTGTCATGGCTCAAAAAAAGTTCAATGCCTGTACATAATTAAGCATTTGCTTCAACTTACACTAATGCAAATGTCACAATTTGTCTGCTGAATATTCAAATTCAATTCTAAAATACTTTATTGATCCCAGAGGTAAGTTAAATGTTGTTGTAGCTCATATAATTAGTCCTTTTATTTATATATATATATATATATATATATATATATATATATATATATATATATATATATATATATATATATATATATATATATATGTGTGTGTGTGTGTGTGTGTGTATAGCTGATATAACAAATTTTGTTGCTACTTGCAGTTTTTTTTAAAGCTAGGTTCAACAGCTGTCATATCTTGTCTTAAAATTTCTTGCGGATCTAAAGATTTTGAATTGGTCTCCTTATAACCTGGAGTTAAATTCTCGCAGTTTCCTGGTATTTAAGTTATTTTATTTTAGATATTCTAGATCCTAGGCAATTAATACTACTACTGCAGCTAAACTATTAAAAAAATTGCAGTTCTAATATTTAAATGACACTTGTTTTAATGGGCCTAAGCAGAACTTTAAAATACTTACTAAATATAGTAGTTTAAGTGCATATTGCATAGAATAGTATATCTTCTGCTTATTTTCTACACTTAAAGCCAATTAACATTAAAGCTAATTAACTGGTTTATTTTTAAAGTTGCTTTTCCAGAACCTACAGTTAGCTACTGTACTTAATTGTACTCTTGCATTTTTACGAGTGTTAGTCTAACATAAGTGATGGATATTACTACTTGAGTTTTTCATAAGAGGAAATATTCCTAATCACCCTGTGAGGGATTTTTTTTTTTAGCAGCCTTCTTTCAGCCATCTGACTGTCAGTGCGCAGCAACAAGTGCAGGGAGAGGCCATTTCTGAGACACTTCATTAAAAAGGACTTGGTGTGGTAGATATTCTTTGTGTTTGAAACCATAACTACTAGTAAATGGCTCATGTCAAGTTGGTTCTTTTTGTTTATTTAGTTTAAAAGCCAGGATCAACTAATTTTTAAGTCGGTACAAATATTAAAGTGTAGTTGCCTTGAAGAGAAAATGTTTTAGTAAAAAAAGAAACCCAAAAATGTTAACGTAACTGGGACCTGCAGTGTTAAAACATTTACTGGAATGTCAGATGTCTCTATTTTTGCGTATTTTACTGTTAATGTTATTAAGAATTTGTGTTACGAACATGAACCATAGCTGGCCTTCTCCCCTCCCAACAATCTTTTCTCCTGCAGGTTCGAAGGACAGAGATGGCGGTGTGTGCACTGACCATGTTGGAGGGGGCGGAGGAGGAAGTGGTGGCCGCAGGCGGCGTGCTGCTCCTGGCCCTTGCCCTCGTCCTGGCTTGGCTTTCGACCCACGTGGCAGATCGGGGAGACCACATACTGGGCACCATTCTCACCGTGGGCGCTCATGCCTCTTTAATAGGACTGGGAGCCCACGATACTTACAGCGGAGGGCCCAGTGGTGCAGACGCCCCCGAGCAGCAGGCCGCTCAACCATCACAGGAGAATAAGCCGGACGATGGGGATACTGCGAACGAGAGGGGAGAGGGTGATGGGGAGGGAGCTGAGGATGTCTGGACTGACCTGCGGCTGGACATACAGAGCAAACAGCCTCAGGCTGGAACGCTGCACTCTTCCGATGGGGAGGAGGATGAAGCCGATGAGGAGAATGACGATGAGGAAGAGGAGGTAAAAGGGGCAGAGAGACAACCTGTAAAGGCTGTTTACAGTTCGAGGACCACCACTCAGTGTGCTTCCACTGCCACTTCCATCTCCGTCCGGCTGAAGTTTTTAAACGACACAGAGGAGGTTGCTGTTGTAGAGCCAGAAGATACAGTGGGAATACTGAAAAGGTCTGTAGATTAAAAATACCCAACAGAAAATCTTAAACTTACATAGCAATGAGGTTAGTCCAACATTCTGGTAAACAATCACTGTAACAGCTTGGATGTCCGTCCCAAAGCTAACAAAGATATATCAAATAGTTTTCTGCAGATCACGTCGACAGAAGGCCTAAAGGCAGAAACGGACACACCTGTTTATCTAAATCATGAGAATTACTATATAGATTACTCCAGACTCTACAGTGTATGAAAACAAGTTAAATCTGGGTGGTTTTACCTGACGTGTCACTGCCAAACCACGTTCAAGGATATCCAAAAATTTAATTATTCCTTTAATGCATCTTTTAACAACTCTTTTCTCCAATTTCTCTCCTTTTCCAGCAAATGTTTTTCAGGACGGGAGCATCAGGTTAAATTAATCTACCGAGGACAGCTGCTGCAGGATCCCAAGAAGACGCTGTTTTCCTTAAACATCACCGACAAGAGCGTGATCCACTGCCACATCTCCCAGGCCCTGCAAAGACCCAACCCCGAGGAAGGCGCCCAGCCTGGAGCAGGAGTCGGGCCAGGGGCGCCTGGAGGATTCAGGGCTGCCAGCGTGGCCGTCAGCAGCAGCAGCCTGGTGGTGCCGGTGTTCGTGGTGATCCTGGCTGTGGTCTGGTACTTTCGAATCAACTACAGGCAGTTCTTCACCACCCCCGCGACCATCTCCCTCGTGGGAGTCACTGTGTTTTTTAGCTTTCTGATATTTGGAATGCACAGCCGCTGAGAAGAAAGACACGGCTCTCAGTTTCAGCTCAGTACAAAGTGGAATATAAAAATAACTGCCAGCAGTGGGATGATGACCGGAGAGATGGACTAAATAAAAAACAAAGTGGCTTGATACCAATGCTAAGGCTGCTTAGTGTGAGCCTGTTGGAGCATGTGCCAGAAGGAAAAAAATAAATAAAAGAGTAAGTACGGTTTAACCGCAGTGAAAGAGGATTAAAAGGGAGCATTATTTAGCGACTAAGTTGTCAACACCACCTTCCAAACACTCTGGCTTCATCTCGTCTTTTGTTGGTAGATTTATGGATCTCTCGTGTATTACTCTTCATTTTCAAAGAAAAAAAAATTGTGTTTCAAGGAAAAGAAAAACATTTAAAGTGCTGCGCTTTACCAGTTTGACTCATGTTACAGCTTTAGAATGAATAGAGCTTTCTGTGGATGAATACAAACTGTTCAGCTGTCTCAGATCGAGGCGAATACATTTCGGTTTTGCTGCTTTGCATCAATACCTTCAACTATCTGCTAGGCGAGACTGTAAATACGTTGTATTTTCTGTAAATAAAATAGAACACATCTAATAGAAACTACATCTGGCACTTACACTCGCAGTGGGACATTCCTCCTGATTAATACTGGACCTGTCTTGTTTCAGCTGTATCTAGAATTAAAGAATTTCCAGTCAAGTCAGTTTTGTTTGCCTCAATCTGTTGGTGCAATAAATGTTTATTTATCATGGCATTAAAGAAAAAAAGTCTATTACATTTAGATACATGGCACTGACAGATGCACTCATATGTGCTTGTTGAACATCAGTCGATATTGCATTTTCATTTTAATGCACATCAGCAGCTGTTGGTTTCTTTCACAAAAGTGCAAGACGCAGCGATTTAAAATGTATCTGTTAGAATATATTAATAGCGCACGTTATGAGCCTCGGCTGATTGTCACCTTCACACCTGAACTACATATAGTTCTGGTCAGAAGTTTACATGGCCTCACCACGGTGACAAATGCATGTTTTGTGCTTTTAAAGATGCACTTGAAACAAAATCATTTTCAAAAACAAGAACTTGGCACAAGTTTAAATAGTTAATTTCCTCTTATTCACACATGGTCATAAGTATGCATACACCTTAGAGCTAGGTATCGATTTAAATTTCCAAAATTGATTCCATTTCGATTTTCGGGAGTTAGAATCGATTGTCACAATCCAATCTGTTCCAATTTGATATCGACATGGGTCAGCGACATTAAAACTTTTTTTTTTTAGCTGTTAATTATATGCCTGTGATTTAATGACAACGCTGAATGGTTATTCCAGCTGTAAAAAGGGCAAAAATGTTAAACGATTAAATAGATTTTTAGGAATCTTTATAGG
Organism: Valencia hispanica; assembly: GCA_963556495.2. NCBI lineage: Eukaryota > Metazoa > Chordata > Actinopteri > Cyprinodontiformes > Valenciidae > Valencia > Valencia hispanica. The sequence goes on from OY747718.1 coordinate 38,949,418, forward strand.
AATCTATTCAGAATTTTTCTTTTTTTTCAACGCAACTCTAATATACCGATAGGTTAAGCGTCGCCTAGCAATGTGCTACATGACGTTTTTTTTGTAAGTCAACAAGCCTCTGGGATAATTCTTGCTGTGTATTAATATTAGCACGTTTCACAGCATTAACCTAGTGCTTAATCTTAGTTTACACATTTTCAACAGGGTTGCTGTCAGGATTTTTTTTTTCTAAGCATACATTATTCCTTCTGAAACCAAACTTAATGTGTGTTTTGGGTCACGGCTCTGTTAGAACACCGAAAAGTGTTTAGGTACTGGTCATCTGAGAGAATGCTCATAAAAACCCAATGCCATTGAAGTTGGCGCAACAGTGGGCTGATAAAGACCAACCGCTGCTTCAAAACCAACACCTTCAAGCTCCACTGACAATTACAGCTGGACAAGCCTTCGTGAAGAAAAGATTTATGGTCTGAGAAGACCAAGATTGAACTATTTGGACCTGACGGGAAGTATGTCAGGAGAGACAGAGGCTTTCGAACCAAACGCCACTGCATCAGCTCTCAAGCACAGTGGCAGGTATAGCCAGTGTTGTCAAGTCACCATCTCTCGAGTCCAAGTCACACTTGAGCCTTTAGTGTTCCGAGTTCAAGTCACATAGGATTAGTCCAAGTCAAGTCGCTAGATCCTACAGGCCAAGTCCCAAAAAGAAGAGCAAGTCAAAAATGGAAAACAAGAGTAGGGTTTAGAGTTTTAGATGACAATAATAGCATCGTTTACTTGAAATAATAATAAAAAAATGCTGAAAAAAAAAAGTGAAAACACATAATCGACATATATACTTACAAAGGCTTTGGGAAGTTATTACATTTATCTAGTAATCTGACCCAACATAATAAGCTAACATTAGGATAGGCTACATGCTAATTCCAACAATAGCAATTTATCATGTCAGAGTCCAAGTCATCTGTGTCCTGCTTGAGTCAAGTCACAAGTCCCTCAAACGTTACTCTGGTCAGAGCTTGAGTCCAGGACTCGAGTCCTCCATCCCTGGTTGAATCATCCTGAGGGACCTTTTTGCTGCCAGAGGTACTGGTGAACTGTACACCGTGTTGAGAATATTGCAGTGCGAGGACTACCTCCCATTTATCTCAAATCAACAGCAAAATGGTTAAGAATTCAACACATTTGGATGTTCCAACAGTACAATGTTTCCAAACAGGTTTTGGAAGAGACATAACCTGTTAATGAGAAGCTTTTAGAACGTTCTGCTAAAAGCCCCAACCATGATACTGTTAAGGACATGTGGATTATGTTTAAAAGCTGAGTCTGCACTTTGCAAATTGACCAATTTAAATTAACAATAGCCAATCAGATATGAAGAATGGTAAATATCCAGCAAGAGTGATCCCAGGACCTTGTTAATCGCAATCAAAAGCTTATACGGTATTTTTTTTTGCACCAGTAACTTGTTTTAAAAAGAAACAAATCACTGAAACTAGATGTTGCATAATTAGGCCACTAGAAAAAAAAAAAAAAAAGAGTTTCAAATGAATCATTAAAAGCCCAGAATTAATTACCCAATCATGCAGACAATGATGGGATGTAATCTTCTGATGGGAACTGTAACTGAAAATGACATGGAGCCAACAGCTAGCAAACCCAGATCCACCATTAATTGACTTTTTGGTCCAACTGTATCAAGACATCATGGATATGGCAACATGCCAAAGTTTTTCAGGTGGATTAAGAAATATAACATTATTACTTCTCAAGAACATGATGTACAATCACAGAACACAGAATCATCACTCTTACTGCAGTGTTGATATATTTTTCTGTCATTTATAAACAGAAAGTGCCTGAAAAAAATAAAAGCATAAAGAAAAATACACAGGATTCCTGGTTCAGTTTAAGCTACTAAACGTTCTTCATATATGTGCAATAAAAGCCCCTACAAAAAAAAAAAAAAAAACACATTCACACAAATAATATATAAACATCACTTTTAAGGCATTCACGAAACCTCACGTTAATGTAAACACAGGTAAATATCCAATATGACCAAAGTCCTTTCTTAAAACGTCACATTCTATGATTTTGTGAAGATGACACACACACACACACACACACAGACTGAGGTGACATTCACAATGAATGCAAATCAGCCCACGGACACACAATTGTGCAATGCAATGCCAGGATTAAGCCACTGATGAGTACTGGGTGCATCCTCATAGCCTGGTTGGAGCAGAAAAAAAAATTAGAGCAAAATAAAAGCAGGAACTCACAGAGAAGCAACAGGTGAGGGAGAACTAAAGATGTCAGGCAGAAAATAAGATAGAAATTAGGTTTTACATGCAGTCACACCTGGATTCACTAAAAAAACTAAATACATTTTTTTTGTTTTGTGTCTGATTAGAAATCATTTCATATATTTCCAAAAAGTGATGTTTTAAATAAAATGTTACATTTATCCTGTATTCAACTGATAGAACTTCAACTAAAGATTTATTTGAGACAGAAACACAAAGCATAACCAAAAACCAATATAAAACCCAAAGTAAAATATTGTGGAGGCAGCATCATGATCTGGGATTACTTTGTATCATTGTATTGGGTTTTTGTCAAAAACCTTTAAGTGTCTGATCGAAAGCTGAAACAGGATTTCAGTTTTCAGCTTCACAGCGAGTCCAAGCACACATTGAAATCAACAAAAGAATGCCTTAGGAAGAAAAGTGACGTTCAGGAACAGCCTCGCGAGAGACCACAACTGAACGCTGCAGAAAGAAAGTGGGAAACGTGGCATGGGTAACTTTAACCAAAAGATGCTTTAACAAAGTAAACGTTTTGGTGCGTGCCCACTTATGCCGCCAGTTTATTGTGGTTTTCGATACCCCCCCCCACCCCTAAAACAGTGATTCTCAAGCCTTGTCCAGTATCCCGCATGTTTTCTGTTTCCTTGCCCCTACGCATCTGACTTGAATGAACCTGTGATAAACAAGCTCCTTGAGCGGTTGAGGGTTTGCTGGAGCAGAGACATCTAAAACATGAAGAAAAGTGGCGCCTGGAGGCCCTGGGTTTATTTCTAAATTTTATTATAGAAAATATGTGTCACATTAAAAGGTGAAAAAAAGTTTTGAAATCCAGATCCACTGTGTGGATGTCAAAATGGGTTTGACAACTCCTACAAAGAGACCCTGTTTTCCACATTTGTTTCTATGTAGTAAATTATCATCATCATTTGTTCCAGGTCGCTTTTTTTCCTCCCCATTTAATTTTTTTTTTGAAAACTTAAGTCATTTTTAGGGCTGTTCATGTCCCCCCCAGTGACATGAAATGGATCATGAAGCCCCCAATTTTCATCCAAAGCAAGCAAAAGTCTTGGTAATAAAAAAAAAAATCTTAGTTTCTTGTATTTAACTGGAACTGTGCGAATAAATACCTTAATTAAATGTAACTGACCCCTAGAATTAGTTGAGTGAGAGTTTATGATGAAGACGAAGGAGTCCTGCTTTCAAAGATAAGCCATATCCTAAACCTTCACTAGTTTAATTCATCATAGATGCTTGAAACAGAAGGTGCTGCTGTTTTGGGCTTCTTTTTTTTGGTCGATAAGCTGATGTTAGCCTGAGAGGAGCTGCTGCTGCTGCTGCTGCCTCCAATCATATTTACTCCTCCCCCTCCACTGTTCATGCTCAGAGCCGACCTCTTCTTCTTTTTGGGCCTCCTGGAATCAGAATGGTTGGTGCCTGCGACAGACAACCGACATATTCATGAGACAATCGTCGGTGTTACTCAAAACTGATCGACAGCGTTGACACTTCCTTACTGGCTTTTGATGAGGCAGAGTCAGTAGGGGAGATGTCAGGGAAGTCCTCCCACTGCAGGCGGCTCAGTAAGGCCTGTCCATTGGGAATGTCAAAGCTGTCACCTTCAACATCAGCATCAGGAAGCGTCGGCCTTTTACACACACACACACACACAAAAATAAAAAATAAAAGAGAACAATACAGTGAACGCACACAGATGAAAAATCTAAGTATTTTTTCTTTTTAATGCGACTGCTACACTGATAGAAAACTAAACACATCCAAAAAAAATAATTACAGCTCTGAATTGTTTTTATTACTCTATTCTTTTAAGAATAAATTAAGACAAACATGTTTAAAAAAGGATATTGAACCAGTTTTGTTTGGTTTAATGATTAAATGTACTTCGGATGAAATTTTGTATTTTTAGGGTATGGAATGGCATTCAATGAAAACACCATTTAAAAAAGATCTTAAAACAAAACAAAAGTTTGAAACAAAACTTTGTCACCATATACTTTTCTGAAGCCCCAAAATTTTATTATACTGTATAAATAAAAATTAGGGATGGCTCTGGCCACGGCTGCTTAAATAGGAAAGGCGTGTCAAAAAACAACCGCAGCAGGAGCATGCTGTGACTTACAGCGCTGTTTAAAAGTATTTGCCCCATAATAGATTTCCACCATTTTTGCCTTTTTGTTCTACTTACCCATTTCAGATCAAACCAATTTCAATATCAGACTAATTTATATCATATACATCTCATTTATAGAGAGAATAAAGCTCTCCAAGTCAACCTAGCCCTATAAAGAAAAAATAGATTGCGCTCTTGTTACGGGTAAATAATAAGGACTTGTTTATTTTATTGAGAACCCCATTAGCTTCTGTCTTAGTGCTGGAGCTATTCTTTCTGGGGTCTTCTTCATTTTCATTACAAGTGTTTTATTTATTTGCATTAAAAAAACCATTGATTAAAAAGTGAAATTACAGTGAAGTTCAATTTCACCCTTGACCCTCAGGTCTGCTTACTGTAGAACCAATAAAGCGCTTATAAAGAATCTGGAGAGAAAAAAAGTCTGATCTAATCAAACTAACAAAACATAAATGCTTATCTGGGGGAACAGGATTACAAAGTTATTTAAAATAGGCACAATATCCTCATAGGTTTACCAATCCCCCTCCCAAACAGCAGTTTTTACTGCAGTATGACTGACTTAATTACTTTTGGTATTGTTTCCAATTTGTGGTTTAGCAGAACAATTTCTCTACCTACTGGTGATCTTAAGTTACATGAGTAATGTTTTCATGTATTATATGTTTTGTGTGTGCTTCTTGCTTTATTGCTGTTTTTACTTTATATGCTCTGTCTGTGTTTGACTGATATTTTTATTTTACCCCATAATCATGTAAAGCACCTTGAATTACCTTGTAGTTGAAAGTGTGCTATACAAATTAAAGTGCCTTGCCTTGAGTGACCCATTCGATAATCTGTGATGGTATTATTTTTTTGTTAGTAGGACTTTGTAGGAAGCTACAGATGCATTGCCTAAAATATGGATGCATTTTAAATACTTTCTATCATCAGCTTTGATATAATTGCAAAAAACATATACATGTCAGTTTTTATAACCCATTCCTACATGGAGCAATGGTGAAAGCTTCCAGGACTGACTAACCTACTAAATGTGCATGTCCACCTCTCTGAATGGGTAAAAAAAATAAAAGGAAGGATAAAGAGGAGTGGCGTTTTCAAAGTCTGGACTTAATCTGAAGATGCTGTGGTAGGACTTTAAACCAAACCTTCATGATTCATAAAAAAATAAAATTAAAAACTATTCTGAAAAGAAGCATGGGCCAAAATCCCTACATGATGATGTAAAAGACGCATTGGCAGTTATTGCAAAGGCTTGATGACCGTCGTTGCCTCCAAGGGTGGCATAGCCAGTTGGAAAACAAAAGAGTAGGGTTTAGTATGACAGACCATAGCACTAATTCGAATATATTTTCTTCTTAGCACAGTTTGTGGTGATGATTTGAATGAGCAAAGGGGCGGGGCACACTCACGCGGACGGCCCCAGGAGGAACAACCTGATGGCCCTCCTCTGATCATCTGTGTGCTGTGGACATCGATGAGACCTGGAGGGACACAAGGTGGCATCGTAAATCCCTCACCGACGGGCCGTCCAGATCCACAGCTTGAGGCATTACTGTGGATGCTTTTCATTATGCCAGCATGTCTCCTCATGTTCATTTTTCTCTTTGGTCTCTTTCCAGTGAGAACAATACAGATCCAAGAAGGGGCGCTTTCTGTGTCCAGCTAAATCAGGTGGAACAGACTGAAGGGACAGCGACTGACCAGCTAGAAACACTAGAGTCATTTTAAGCAACTGCACTGCCTAAAATAAAAGGTTTCATTGTTTAGATTTTGTGTATCAGGAAAAATCTGAAAACCATTTGATCCCCACCAGGTCCTACTAAGGCTGGGCAATCAAATCAAATATATACAGTTCCCTATTTATTAAGATTGCTTTTTTCGGAATATTGGGGTGAAAAAAATAAAAATAAATCACAAATACACCTCTTGGGTTTCCATAGTTCAAAGCAATGTCAGCCTGCCCAAGGCGTTCCATCTTGTTTCACAAGCATAAGATAAGAGATACTTTAATAATCCCCGTGGGGAAATTACGTTTCGGTACAACCAATCCAAGATCATACAAACACTTACAAAAATTAACACAATACAGGATTTGGAAGACCGCTGCAAAAACATATAAGCAAATGTATCGGTCATAACATATGAGAACACAAATGGGACGGGGAGGAGGTTCAGAGTCTTAGGGTACCCCGAGCATGTTGAAATCCAGGACTGCGTGCATGTCTAAAGCTGTGGCGTGAGCGTGTGTGCACGTATGTGTGCATTAATGTGAGACAATGAAACATGTGTTACAGTGTGTGTTGATTTGGCATTTGAATTCTGGTCAACTCCAAGAGGGGATGATTGAAATAAAAGCAAGTTTTAAAAATTATTTTCCCTCATTTGTAATTTCTTTTTAAGAAAAGAAAGGGAGGAGAAAATCCCCCCGATTCATACCAAAAATTTAATTTGGCATGAAAAAAAATGTACGATTAAATTTTTTTATACATTGCGCCCAGCCTTAACCTCCTTTGATTTTTCCAAAACAATTGTATAATGTCAGATGACATGTTCAACTTTTGAAAATAAATCTTTAAATAAAAAATAAACCTTTGATATTTTCAAATAGTACCGGGGAATGTTAAATAATGGCAAAAATTGTTATTTGTTTTACATGGTGAGATATGAAATGAGATATATGGAAAAAATTTAAGTAATGCAATTTATTTCCTGTATCACCAATCACCCAGCCCTAAGCTCCTAAATTTTGTTAAATCTAACCTCAACAATAAGAGACGGACGACATATTTTAAACAATTGATGCTAAATGAATGAAAAATGCAATAAATAAATAAAATCCATGATTCTGCATGTGTCCCATTCTTACCTAGAACAAGTTAGGATGATTAAACAGAGGAGGGAGGGAGCACTGAATCAGTGTTATAATGCTGAAAAACCCAAACTGAACCTGAAGTCACCCTCATAAGCCACTCATCCTGCTTTATTTGACAAGTAAATAGAAGAAATACTTTGTCGCCATCTGTCTGTCTGAGTATCAATCAATCAACCAAAGTGTATGGAAGCAGTGAGTGTGTAGTCGAGTTGTGGTGTGCAGGTGGTTTTTCTGTATTATTTGACATTTTATCATAGAGGGAAAAAATATATATTTCAATTCTGTTTACAGTGTTAAATTATTTACCCATAGCATTAAATATGCAGCAACACAAGATAGATCCCATAATGAATAATACTAAAATAAAGTCACATGCAAGACATTTGACTAAAAACAAGTGAAACCACACTACATCAGTCCAGAAAATCCACACTGATTACCTTGTGCACATCTTCTTGGTATGCTCAGAGATCACCCCACATTGCTGCAGAAACACATCACTTTAATTAACAATAAAACAGAAACTGTAATAATGAATGCATGCCGCCATGAAAGATGCTCACCGTTGTTAATAAGGATCGGATTTCATTCGGGCCCAAGCTTTCATAGCTGATCCCAGCGTTGTAATTGTACTGCTGAGAAAGACAAAACCATCTGTAATTGTTACTACGTTCTGCAAAATGCAGGAGGACAGTCAGAAATGTTAGAAGATTTGTTACCTTGTAAGGATCTGAACTGATGCTGGTCCCAAGCTCACCTAAAAGAGAGAGAGACAAAAAAAGAAAAAAAGTCTTGATCTTCTTTATTTAAAAAAAAAATGTTCAATGCTGTTTAGGTTTGGGAAATAACTCCCCACTTTTACTTTACAAAGATGTAGCCTCTTCATGATCCCCTGTTCTAAAACTACAGATGTTAGTTAACTGTGACTCTTAACAAATTTGTGCAACAGCATTATTCTTTAGATATTTATGAAGCATGGTTAAAATTCAACGGGGTTTAAATTAGCAAAAAAAATTATTCATGCTTATTGAAACATTTTCAACATTCTATAACCCAAGTCCTTATAAATAAATGTAAAAATGTTGTTAAATAAAGTTGCCAACCATTACAAACTAGTTTGCAGAAACAAAGCACTACCATGACATGTGTAGCTGCTCATATTTCTGTTGTGGCAATAAATAAAAGCATATGTCACGTTCAGCTTCCTGTGACTGAGAAAAAAATGTTCATTCTGAACATCTTGATAAATGTGGCTCAAGGTTATCAGCTCAGCTGAATCTTTTTCGTGAACCAGAAACTAATCATCCAAGTCACTCACCGTTCTTGTGTTTCAGAGATTTGGATCTTCTCGGGGAGTTCTGATTCTGCACGAGGAAAATATCATCATTAAAACTCCTGCCTGCACCCAGAAAACTGTGGTGTAAACAGTAAAACTAAGTTACCTTATCTGACTTTCTCTTCTTGGCTGCAAAACATGCATAATAAATGTGCTCAGTATGTAAAATTCAGCATTAACAGAGTTTTGGATAAGAGTTGTTATGTTCTCGCCTTTCTTTTCCGCTCCATATGACCAGTCATTGTCGTTAAGGTCATCATTGTCTTCCTGATCGCTCTCAGATTTACTGATGTTGTTATTGGTGGCTAGCCTTTAAAAACCAGACAATCAATGAGATAAAGTAAAAGTTCAGAACTTCAAATGACACATAAATCAGTTCTGATAAACATGACTGACAGACCTGCGGTTAGCGATGCGACTGCTGTTCCGTCCCATGCCGAGACATTTTTCCAGGTGTGGGGCAAAGCGAGAAGCTGCTATTAACCTTTTGCAGTTGGGACACTCACACTCTTTATTCTTCCACTGATTAAACACCTGACCGAATATGTCCACTCCTGGCTGATCCACTATTTCTGGATGAAAAAACAGATGCCTATAAGGTAAATGAACCTGGTGAAAGAGAAAGAAAAATGGACCAGAAAACACTGTAAGAACTGGCACCAACCAAACTCCTTTATACTGTCTTGGTCCGTTTCATCCAAGAAGAAATAGCCCTGTTTAACGGCACGGTGCACCTCAAAACACAGGCCCAAACAGGCATCTTCCACCAGCTCAGAGTAGATGTCTTGTATCAGGGCCTGCAAAAGCAAAAAACACCAAGTGCAAAACAGGTATTAAATATTCACGAAACAAACAAAAAAACAGCTGTTAGAACAAGAGTCACCTCCAGCCTGGTGTTGTCTGGGCCTGAGAGGGGCTTTTCCTCCATTTTCATTTGAAAATCTGTGATGGACCTCTAGATAGTACGCTGTTAACTTCCTGACCTGGGAACATAGAGGATGCAGAGATATTTAAAGATACTATGCAGTACTCTATTTTTTTTCACACACACACACACAAAAAAAATCAACACTGACACTATGAATAACGGCTGAGTAGTGAAAATTGACTTTCGACACTGCAGGATTAAAAGAAACACAAGGTGATCAAACCATATCAGTACAAATTTAGGTGGATTAATGCTTTTTTGACACATTCTGACAGATTCTGAGGCTTTCGAGTTACAAAAAGGGTCTACCTTATGTTTACCAACCATTACGGTTGCTAACATGGATGGTGAACCTCAACCATGCGTTGATAAAGACAGCTGCGGCCTTCAGAACTTTAAATGGTACAAATCAGTTCATATTCCTGTTTGATTCCCCCCTCCCTCTCCATCTGATTGGATTCTGTGTATCGTCACGATTCACGGGATTATCAAAGAACTCCGATCAGGTGCCTCATGTCATGTCACCAGACGTGTGCACGAAAGCGTAATTTTAGGCTGACAAGTTGTATCTGGAGTGAACAACATCAAACAACAAAAAGAACATTAAATGTCCTACGTGTGGCAAACTAGACCAAAGGTGAGTTTCATTTATTTTACAGTGAGGTCTGGTTGGTAGCTTCAAGAGTCCCAAATCTACTGTGCCATTACTGAGGAAGTGCGATTGACTTCAGAATACCTTAGTTTTAAATTACATAAATAAATCTCGCTTCATTTTGTTAAACAGAACATAATCTTTAAACATAAATATGGCCATACGTTTCTAAGCATACATGTCTGATTTAGCAGGCCTATAAAAGGCTGTCATTCATTTAAATAACATGTAACGATAATAAACAGCCAACATCTCATCGAAATTCAATAGCTTATTCATATAAACGCTTTCCGGCATATATGCATAATTTGCATTTTTGATAGCAACAAAAACACTTAGCTGTCGTTTATGGCATACAAAGGCTTGTCATCACCGTTTGCTGAGCCAGCAACATTTTCTAGTCCCGTTAGTCTACTACATTGTTTTAATTTCGACAGGGTTTATGCGATTTAAATAAGACGAAGTAATGAAGCAAACTCAGACAGAAATACAATTTAAACGTAAGCCGTTTCCTCTTACCCCGTCATACCAGAAAATCAGCCCGAATCTGTCCGTTTTCCTGAGGTGGGCAACATTACCGGTTCCGTCCACTTAAACTACGACAAACGAATAAAACAACCGCTCCTAGGCAGCCGCCATCTTTAATGCCGCAAGCAAAACAGGTTCCGCGGTTTAAAGGAGAAACCGTCGCAGGTGGCAGCTAGCTAAACTCGGACGTTAAAAAGCCAGTTTAACCGAAGAGGCCAACATAAAAAAAAGCAACACCGACAAACAAGATGAGGAAAAGAAAACCTCACAAACCCACTAACTTCTCGTTTTCAATTTTAGAAATAAAAGTTTCCTCTTTGTGAAACTGACATGCTATTCAAAAGACTGAGAATTTATTGATATCAATTTTATAAAACATATTCTGTATTTAATGGTTCAGATTTAAATGTTTAGCTTTATAGGTCTAGGTTATCTAATCTCAACAAGAAGTCTGCAGTTTTCTAGCCTACTCCATCTTGGATTTTACAGTCATAATTGGTGAGGAAGCTCCGACTTTCCCAGTTATAATTTTTCAGCATACATGTAAGCAGTTTTTTTTCCATTTGGATCTACTTTCTTAGCAATACACATTTAATTACTGACAGTCAGTCAGTTTTTGTTTCATTTTGTAGTCTAGAAGAAAAAGCGTTACATCTGTGTCAAACTGAGACAACACACCTGCAGTAGGTGCAGTGACAGAGACGATTTGATGTTTACATTTTTCATCATCTTTCACTTTACGTAGCCTATCAGTTTTGGAAACATATTTTGGACTTCAAGGAGCAGTTGAGAAAAGCAACAACTGCAAACACTGATATTGTTAATAATGTACTGCCCTTAAAGTTGCACTGTTCATTATTACTAAAAGGCAGAGCAGATTATATGCCCTTACAAGTGAATATATATAAAAATCAATTCCCAAATTACTTATAATCCCCCCCAAAAAAATCTTCCATTTTCATTGGCATAAAAAAAAACATTTGGATGCTTGCAGAGCGATATTTCATTGCTACCAGGATTGAATTGTAATAATTTTGTCAGCTCTAGCTGTCGTTTATTTCTATACTTTATTTTGAAACATCAGCTCATCCGTTTCCTCTTTAAAACTTGCAAACCTGACTTTTATCTAAGACATCAATAATTGAGCAGCAGATATTCGCTCCTTCTCTAGAACCAGTTGAGTCTGAGCAGGAAAGTAAGTTGAGCACCTCCATTACAAACTGTAAGCCCTGATCAATAGCCATATTTTATTTGTTTACCATGCTAAAATAAGAATAGCTTTGGTTTTCAGGGCACATTTAAACTAGTTAAAATTTAAAGATATGTTAAATGTGCTACTCTTTTGTGATTACAAAAAAGAAACAAGCTCACATCAAAGCAAAATCAAGGACAAGACGTTTGATCTAAAATAATGTATATCCTTGCCCATTCACTCATTCATACATACAGACAGACAGACAACAGACTGTCTTAAGGATAATCTTGTTTTTATTTGCCCAAATACTTAAACTACAAGGACATAAGAACATCCTTCGCTATATAAAACATCAAATCCTGTCAAATAATCAGCAGTACAAACTTGTAAAGCTTTGCTGTCATACAGATCTCTAGAAACCAACAAAGGGAAGAGAAGAAACAAGTAAAACAGGTGACCTTAAACTAAAAACTCTTTTCCCGTGAGTGGAAGACTCACTGGCCCTGGAAGTCACAGAGGATGGTTTGCAAAATTAACAAACTAATAAAACGAAATCCACTCAATAAAAAAAAAAAAAAACATTATTTACAGAAAAATTACACTCTCTTTACCCCAAATCTACAGGTAACTTCTACCCAGCAACTACCTTTGTGTCAGTCACTCTTTCCCTTTCCCCAGTTATTTAAATAGCCCGCGCTGGTTTTTGTTTCCGTCAGTGAGACAGTCAAAAATATTCCATCACATACAGATCAATAACAGAGTAATCAATCAGAATAAAAATGATGGAAGCTTTGTCCATAATTGGGGAAATAAATGACAATGAGGGGAGGTTGGGATCCAAAAAAAAAACCAAACAACTGAATATGTACATTCATGGTGTTGGTATGATGCCCCCACACAGGCAAGAATATGCACGCCGTAGTCACAGCTTGAGTTGCAAGAAAACAGCGAAGAACAGCAAACATTAAAGCAAAGAAACACACAAACGCACACACACGGTCGTATATACAAAGTAATGTGAATGCGTGCATACAAACAAACTCAGGACTGATTTACATTAAGTGCACACTTTTTGGGAGGCTGGTGGGGGAGGAATAAGACAAAACCCAAACTCGTTACAGTCACTGAAAAAAAAAAAAGATTGAATAATAAAAAAAGTAACCATTCAGGTCCTTAGTAAAACAATAACGCTCACAAAAACCTGTAAGCATATAGGCCAAATAACAAAAGCAATTTTTTTCGGTACGGTATATTGTTAAAAAAAAAAAAAAAAAAACTGCAAAAATGGCTGCACAGTTAACACCATTTCTCCCTTTGAGGTCCAAACTGCAGAAACAACAGCGTCAACCAGAATTGTTTTAAGACTGATAAATTAATCTGATGAGACGCACTGCTTTGGCGACAGAGTCGGATGCTGTGATGTTACCAAATATTTACACGTGTGTAAGAAAGGCCTGCAGATTACAGTGAAAACTTGAAAATAAAGAAACTTTACCCTTTTAAGTCAGTGACAACAGGTTTTCAGTTTTACCTTTTTTATGTTTCATATGGTTAATATTTTTTGTAAAAACTGATTGTAACAGCAGTAAAATTCCAGTATTTTTTTATGCCAAAGTTAAGTTAAGCTAAATGAGTTTACTCAAAATTGCAAGTATTGTATTTTCATAAAGGTGGAGTAACAGTTTTGCCAAACAAATGATTCATACCTCTGTCAGATTTTAATTTAGAGGAATCTTTTATTTTTACCACACATGCACAAAGAAGGTCAGCCACTATTGGATGGGTTTGTTTGCTGTAATGCCAATAAAGATTTGTCCACTGATTATAAAAAAAAGGATATAAACATTTAAACATGCTTTTTTCTTTCTTTCTAAAACGTAAATAAAAATAGACCCCCCCCTGCCAAATGTGACCCACCTGGTACATTGTCCTTATTACCTTTTGAGAGATGCCTGCATCACTTCCAATCAAAACCAAACTTCTCGCCTGAACGAAAATACCTTTAAATTGTAACTCTGTCAGGGGTATGAATGAGTTGGAGCCCATCCAATCTGAGTCGCTGTTAAATGACAAAAACATGCTGAATCTACCGGAGGAGAATGTTCAGTGAGAACAGGGATAAACGAAGACATCTGAAAACGACTTCCAGAGACAGAAACACATTCATAATGGCTTGACTTTGCTTTTTACTCCAGAAAAAAAAACCCCACCTTTGTAAGAACCAAATCATAAAATCAAAATCAATTGAAAATACAGGACTAAGCAACAACACCCAGTTGAAGGAATAAAAATTAAAAGGAAACATTCTAAAGAGTGCAATTATTCAGTGCCCTGCACATGCTCCCTGCCTCCCTCTTCCTGAAGTGATCCAAACTGTTCTTTGGCTCTGAAGCCTGTTCACAACCTCCCCAAAACACACACAAACAAAAACACTGGAGGGAAACTGATTACCTGAAACATTTAACTCGAACTTTTACTACAGAGCCTGCAAATAAAATAACCAAACTCAGATGAGAAATGTCCATGCCATCACCAAACCAGTGGGATGCCGTTTTTGGTACAACGTCAGCTGTGAGGTGACCGTCACACCCGGGAGGGAATCGGACTGATTTCAGGGCCAGGGTTCCTTCTTCAGTACTCGTGAACCACAGCAGCAACATAAATTGGGTGTAGGATGGATGAAGCGATGCGGAGGGTGTCGGAGAGCTCCCTCCAGTGGGAGGAGAGCAGGGTTGGCACAGTGGCAGAGCTCCCTGGACTCTTGGCTCAGCTCAGCGCTGCTTCAGTCCGTCTCTGGATGACTTCGGCCGTTTTCAGTCCGAGTCCGATTCCGACGATTCAGCAGAGTTAGACTCGCTGCTGCTGTCATCATCCGATTTGTTTTCTTTGTCATCCACCTCATCGTCGTCATCATCATCATCATCATTCTTTAACAAAAAAACCCAACAATTATTCCTGCATTTTTTAACTCCATACTTTTAAGCAATGAGAGATTTCACTCACATCATCCTCGTCTTCATCGTCATCGTCCTCCTCACTAGACGAGTCCGCGTCAGAGGAAACCTTCTCGTGGTCATCATCGTCTTCATCCTCGTCGTCGTCTTCATCCTCCTCTTCCTCTGTGTCCTATCAGAAAGCACATTTTCAGGCAAGGCAGGAAACATTTGAGCACAAAAAAACGAGCTCAAAGACTTTAAACCAACAAACGAACTCCAGGACTCACAGATTTCTTAAACTTTGCCTTGGCGCCTCCTGGTTTCGCTGGATTTCTTCTTTTCTGTGAACCAAGAAATAAAAATACAATTCAGCTGTTTAAACAAGGTAAAGAATGACACACAGAGCTGAAAGCATGTAATCTGAAAGAAAACTGCTGATACAAGAGTTGAAGACTTACCTGAGAATTGTACTCTTTGTAGGTATTTCGCTCTTGTGAAGACAAGCTCTGTTGGCCGACCAAACATACATCATTTAAAACTAGTTGGAAATCTAGATTAAAATGTCTTATGTGTATAATTTAAAACAACAGTCATTACAGCGAGCCATTGCTCCAGGAGGACTTTGTACTGCCTCTGCTTCTCCTCAGCGATCTTCTTGTAGCAGTCCTTGTCCTTCAGCGGCAGCCTCTGCCACCGGCTGCCGATCTCGGCCATTCGTTCTTTCATCGGGAGGTGATTCAGCTCGCCGTTAGACAGCATCTCCTGGGAGAACTTCTGGTAGCCGTTTCTAGCAGGGTGAATGTTGTGTCTCTTAGATTTTGCATCATTTTGTAGTCGGTTAAAACAGAACAAAAGTGTCGCGGCAACTTACGATGGCGGCTTTTTGGGTTCTCCTTCAAACTTCATCTTCTTCACAGAAGTAACCGTGTTAGCAGGAGATCGCATCTCACACAGGTCTCTCTGTTAAAGACAGACAAGTCAGTTAGCTCTCCACTGGTTCAGTGAGTGCGTTGCAGAAGTACTCAGTCAGAGCAATATGGATTTGTATTTAGGCCAATGTGCAGTGTGCCTAACTCTGTGTGCTGGAAAACTAACGTCACATCTTGCCCTTATCACACCAACCCCACTATGAAACATGCT
The DNA here is from genome assembly GCA_963556495.2 of Valencia hispanica. Lineage (NCBI taxonomy): Eukaryota > Metazoa > Chordata > Actinopteri > Cyprinodontiformes > Valenciidae > Valencia > Valencia hispanica. The sequence goes on from OY747718.1 coordinate 38,965,460, forward strand.
GGTGGGCTATTATTTACTGTTTGCCTTACCAAAATGAGCCTTCTGGTGTTTTTTTTATTAACCAAATGTTTGAGACATTGGATAAAAAAAAAAAAATCAAATCTGGGTCTCATCTGACCAGAGTAGTGTGTGACATGCACAACTAATAACTTTCTTACTAATGAGTTCTCTACAGCTCGAAGGTTATCGAGGCCTTGCTTCACTAATAAACGCTCTTCTTGCCAGACTTGTTCAGTTTAAGTGGACAGCCTGTTTCCAAACTCGTATGATAGATTAACAGTGGTTTATGATATTATTTTAAACCCAACCAGCCCTGCTTTAATTTTTTTCTAACAAATCTCAGGTCTCCACAGAACAGCTCCATTTTTAATGGAGATTAAATTTAGACACACAATGACTTTTTACTGGCGAGTTCTGAAAGCAAATGGGAGCATCGGATTTTATTTAGGTGACCTCAGAGCCCCGCGTTTCAAATTTTAATTTGTAAAAAACTTGAAAATCATGTCTTATTGATAACTTCCCTGTTATGGACTATTTTGTGTTTTCTACCTAATAAAATCCTGATAAAATACATTTAAGTTTGTGGTTGTAATGTTAAAAGCTCAGGGGGCATAAATACTGTTGCAAGGAGCTTCCTTTAAGATATTGTGTTAAAAATAAAGCGGCATCTTACTTCATATCTTTTCTGGTCTTCTGCAGCTTTTTTAATCCACATAATTTTCTCCTTCTTCTCCATTGTGCTCCATGCCGTTTCCATCGCTTTATGCGCCTTTGGTCGGTCATTCTGCAAAGAAAAGGCCTCGTGTAAATTTCCCTAGGGGAAAATAAAAACAGAGAAACTAGTATGTTGTATTTCGGAAGCCATGAGGCAAAACACACCTTAAATCTGGCGAGGTAGTCCCCTATGACGCTCTGCTGCCAGATTTCTTGAGCCGTTTTGGGCGGATCCGGCAGGCGACTCCTATCCTCCCTTTCCTTCTTCTCAGACTCCGCTTTCAGAAGAGCCTCCAAACGTTTATACTTCTCCTGAATCACACAGAACAAGACCACCAGAAAATGTGATTAGAACGACTTGTATGGAAATTCCCTTGAATGACTTTACATAGAAGACAAGTTACCTTCTTTTTATCAGGCAGCTCGTTCCACATGCGAGCCAGGAGTCTAGTGAGCTCGCTGTCGGGAATGTCCGGTCGCTCCTGGTGCAGCTTGGGTCGTTTCTCCTCAGCGAATATGAACATGGCAGAGATGGGCCTCTTGGGTTTCTCTGTACTTACCTAGGAAACAATGAGAAAATTAGAACAGAGTAAAAAAAAAAAAAAAGATAATACTTATTGGAATACCATCCTCACCTTTGTTTTAGCATTTTTCTTTTTAGAGGCAGGACTGCTGGCAGCACTGTTCTTTTTAAAACCAATCTTATCCTCCCCCAAAACTCGCTGCTGCTCCTTCTCTGACAAAGTCTAAAACAACAGAAAACAAGCCATGTTTGATTTTCAGATAAAACCAAAACGGGTCCGAAATGCTTAGAAAGAGACAGTAATAGAATTAAAAAACACTCTAGGAACTTACACTGAGAAATCTGTTCATCTCAATTTCATACTCCTTCTTCCTCTGGAAGAGAAATGCAAAAACACAGAAACAAATCAAATGAAACACGAGAAGATTCTGAAGGGGGATTTTCCAGCTCAGCGACGTGACGATGTCGGACTGACCTGCTCGCAGCGTTTCTGGTAGGCATCCTTTTCGTTCTGCTTCAGGAGCTTCCACCGCTGGCTGCACATCACCATGCGCTCCGTGCTCGGAACGTCCTTCATGCTCGACATCAGCTCAGCGCAGAACATGGAGTAGCCGTTTCTGAAAACGTTCATGCGTAATGTGTGGATAAGTCGTTGGCACGGCAGAAGCCTGCATACAGTCTAATGGAGAGCATTTCACGGCTGAAACTTACGGAGGGGGTTTATCGGGCCGGCCGTCTGACTTGTCTTTAAGGTGCCGCTCCGCCTTGGTCAGGGTGGACTTCCCAATATGTCCCTGGGTCATGTTCAGCTCCGGGTGCTGTTGGATGTATTCCCGCATCGTTTCCTAGAAAAAGATCAAAACTAATTCATAAACCAATTTTTATAAAACTACCCTAAATTATTGTGGACACACTTCAGTTTGCAATAAAATAACTTCCCGCACCTCATACAGCTTCTGCTGCTCCAGGGACTTGCCGATCCATTTGAGCCTCTTTTTGTCAGACAGTTGCGTCCACTGTTTGCCAAGACTGTCCTTGATGTCTTTGGTGGTCGCCTGGTTGTGGGACACAAACGGTCAACATCTCTGTTCACATTTACAAAAATTTAACTTGGTTGTGGAAGTTTTAGACTCCTGGGCTTACATCAGGCCGTGACTTGAGGACCGCCTTCTTTTCATGGTTGTACCACAGCTGTTGGGGTGTCTTGGGCTTTTCTGGGACATTTGAACCTTTCTTGGTCATGCTCTCCATGAGGTCTGGATGTTCTTCCCTGTTTACACATCAAAAGTAAGAAGAGCTGCCATTCAAATAATTCTAAAGGTGTAAGACTATATGCAACAAAGATGAAGCAAATTTTTTTTAACCTGAATTTCATCATGCTTTGCACAAATGTTTCCTTATCGCGCAAGAAGTCTTCCACGTACTTTTTCTGGAGCAGCAAAAGGGAAAGAAGTTTTGTTTAAAATTAATCGACATGTTTGTGTTTGAAAATAAAACCTTAATGACCCCTCCCTCACTGACCTTCTTTTTGTCAGGGAGCTCCCGGTACTTCTTGGAGAGGATCTTTGTGAGGTCCAAGTTACTCATTTCAGGATGCAACTTTGCATACTTGGCCCTCTTTTCCATGAAGAAACGGAAATACGGAGTCAAAGGCTTCTTGGGGAAATCTGGGTGTTTCTATTTACAGACAGACAAAAAAAAAAGTCAGTCTCCACTAGCATGGCTTGGTAACTGTCCATTTGGTATTGGAAATCTTGACCGTAACTCACCTTTAACTTCTTGCCTTTGTAAGGGTTCTTGATGTAGTCCTGGGCATCAACTATCAGCTCGGTTAGAGTTCTGAATTTACGAATCTTTTTGGGATAAAACACATATGGATTAGCTCTAAATGAGGCCTTTTTTTTAAAACGTTGCGTCTCAAACGGGTTATTTGCAATGACTCACTTCTTTTGAGACTTCTTGCCACTTCTGCTTGCACATCTCTGCGGTGAAGGAGTTGAAGGCCACCTTATTCCAGTCAAGGTGGGACTCAGAGGTTTTATATTTTGTCAGGTCTTTCTGAGGCAGAGCCACTTTCATGCCATCTAGCAATTTTAGGAGATCATCCTGCGCCCACACTATGGTGTCATAAAAGAAAAATAGAAATGCATCAAAACCAATTAATTAGTTCCTATGGTTGATTCCTAAACCCCCTTGTGTGTCTAGCTTTCATAAAATAATTTTCCAAAAACATGAATTCTTCACATTAATTAGGGATTTTGTTTACTCGTGCATTTATTGGAATAGTTTTGATTGGATAAATTGAGATTGAATGTATCGATGGGCAAGAAAAGGGTATGTCATTGCAGAACAAACAAAACTGTTGGAAAACCATACCTTGGTCCTGGGCCACCGCCTCCATTTCTCCATTCATTTGTGAATATGCTGCCTTGAATCTGCAAATAAAGTCAAAATTTCATTATCACACAAACCTTGGAGTTTATCTGAATATATAATACATTTCTGGAATGTCTTTAGGCCACTTCTGAAGCTGAACTACAAATATTTACTTCAGCTTTGCTTCAAAGATACTACTAAATATGGCCTTTCTGAGAGTTAAATGAAGGCAACTGGACTTTTCTTGTACTAAATATGACCATTAACCTCTTAAATAATAATGAGATTAGAAGACATAAATGGTGCATGAGAATCCATTTACCATGCTTCTTACATATTCCCATACATTTCCCATAGATAAATAAGATAAGAGAATAATTAATAATTCCCATGGGGAAATTCAGTTTGAAGTGCAACAGAAACTGAATTTGGTTGGATGGACGTTGGACAAATTGGTGAATAAATGATTGAGAAACTGATTGGTGCCTTCATTTAGACACTGGGAATAGTTTGGAAATCTAAATATTTTTCCAAACCAATGTAAGAGAATATCTTTACATCAGTCTTTCATTTTAGTACTTTAAGAAATTACGATTTCTTTAAGAACATAAATGCTTGGAATACAAAAGGTGTTTCAAGAAACTAATGTCTTTCCTATGGGAATAAATTACTACATAAAAAAATATTAAAGACTCACGATGTATAAGATCCCTAGAATCTTGAGTGAACAACCTGAAAACTAAACAGAATTTATGTGAATCCGTTTTTTTTTTAAGGTGTGTTTTTATATTCGCCGTTTAAAAAGGTTGCTTGCTATTCTTCAATTTGTGGATCAACAAGAAATCGATTTCTTTGCGACTGTAAATCTGCCTCGACATGGTGGTTTATGTTCATTACACCGCCCCTAAAACGTTTACGCTACATGGTGAGACGGGCTATTGCTTGTGACGGCTTCAAATATCAAATAACACGAGAGAGGGCTTCAAACTAGCACAACTCGCTACGACAACAGGAGTCTCAGTCGATCTTTTTTTTTCTTCTCCCCCTAACCGGAATTTGGCGAATTAGCTTTGTCCTTTATTTCACAACAAAAGTATCGTGGACACACAGCAGCGACCATTTTCTCCCTCGGTCTGCTCGGTAATGGAGGATTTTTCTGTCGGGAGCGGAGTTTTTGGGGAGGATCTACGGAAGGAGGAAGCGAATGTACGTGGAGAGACAGGCAGCTGTAGGCGACCAGCTGACCACGGACTGGGGGATCTGCTTTCGGTCTCCGAGAGGCAGGAATGGTGGCTTGGAAGCACTGCAGCCAAATGCGCCACTCGGAAGAGGCGCCTCCTATAACCCTTGGATCCGGGCTCTAGCTCCGTCATGCGAACCTTTTAATCGCTTATTTCTCTCGTCAACCTCCACAAACGTACAGAGAGGTGGAGGTCATACTCGTTTGAGGCGAATACGAGCGCTTTGGTGTATTTTGAGAACGCTCGAGTCGTGTTTAAACCCAACATGGCGGAGCAGTGGAGCAAAACCGAGAGCATTCTTCAGCGAGGCGTAGCCGAGCTGTGCTTCCATGATGGCGGATGCTCGTTTTTCATCTTGTCCTTGATGGCCCCAGCTCAAACGCGTGACCCAGCGTTATTAAAACGACATACACTAACATTTCTGCTCATTCTGGAACGAAATTATATCAACACCGCCATTGAGTTTAGGCAATTTCGACCAAAAATACAGCATATGGATGTTTAAAAAATAACCGCAACCGTACCACAACCAAAGACGACTCACCATGTTAAAAATAAATGCACGTTGGGTTGCCTTGTAAATTCATACTTTACGTTGTTTTAGGAAAGAAAAACTAAATTATAAATGTTTAAGAGTAAAAAATTGAACACATCAGCTGGTGTTTACAAAATACCCCCCTCCTCCTCAGTGATATCTCGCAGATTTATGGCCAAAACTAGCTAACCTTTTTCAGTTGAAATGACCAGCGGAGCCGCAGGAAGAGATGAGGAAAATATTAAACGGAAAAAGAACACGTTGATCTAATTGTGTTCGATTTTTAAGATTTATCATCGGTTAAGATGTTACAAAAGTATTACAGAGAAAACACGGATCCTAAATAAGTCTGCTTTATCTCAAAAGGATGTAAAGATATTATGAGTCCGAGCAGCTCATCTGGCGCGGCAAAAAAACAGCTCCAGGTCCGCCATGCTTCAGCCCCGCTCCGCTCTGCTCTGTGAGGAAACCTACCGTGACAAGGTCCAATGGCGCAATGCAAACACTGAAAACGGAGCTTACAGCTAAAGCCGGGGCGTTGCAGACTCCCTTCCCCTACACCCGAAAAGCGCATAAGCGAGGACGAGAAGGCGGGTTCTTCGAGCTCGGTCGTCGCTGGTGGTTCTGGGCTACAAGTCGGTGAGAGAGTGAGGGAGAGAGGGAGGGTGAGATATTAAACCGAGATCCCTGATGGCTGGCCGAGAGAAGCGGCTAGCTGTTCCGCCAACAGCCGCATGGAGGTCTCGGCGCGGAAACCACCGCTTATACCCCCCACACACAAACAAACAACCACCATTATTACATCACAAACGGCTCGGTTTCGATTAAACTGTTTTGGCTAATGTGTTTTTTCGGGCTACACTTTTTAGGCAGAAACGAAACATAGATTCCGGTCTTGCAACACGGTTCTTCCCCGCTGTTCGGGATAAGTAAATCGGCTATGGCCGACCTCGTCAGTACCCTTTCACAACCGTCGGTCTGTTTCGTTGCTACAGAGACTACCGTGCGAGGGGGGGCTTAACTGACAACTAACACCCAAACCAACGATTTATACGTAAACTTTTTTCCCCCATTTTTCTGCATTTTATTACGAGCGCCATGGCAGTGTAGTTGTAAAAACCGACCGAGTTTTGTGGTGCCTTACCTGTCTCGTGAGCCTCAGTGTCGCTGTGGAGGAAGAAGGGGAGGGTTGAACTATAGCCAGCACTGCGCCGTCGATGCTGGGCTCCAGTCCCCGCAGAGACGGTCCTTCCCCCCGCCTCCATCTCACTCGCAGTCTCCCTCCACTCAACGCGCAGCAGCTCTCCCCTCTCCATCCAACCATTTCGCTGCGCCGACTCGACACCATTTTTTTTGCGGTGGCGCACCGTTGGTTTTTGAATGCAACCCAGAACGATTATTTTTGCTCCCCGAGGCCGATCCTGCTACATCCCCGGGCCGAGTTTACACCGCGGGTATTTTAGCAGGCAACTCCGGCTGTCATTAAAGGCAAAGTTGCCCCTCCGGTTCTCGAATTTATTATAACCATTTAAAATCGATTAATGAATATAAAATGAAACTTGTAATTTGTCAGCATTTATTTGTTTTCCTAAGATGTCTTCATTCCTGTGCTCAAGCAGTTTCGACCAGCTCCAAAGCTATTTTACTGAATTGTATGCGGCTGTTTGACAGCTTCATTTTGGCCCAGAGTTTTTTTTTTTCAACTCCACCTTGTGTGTTTGTGGGCGGAACCCGCGGCCATCCAATCCAGTCAGTCTGATTCATCGAAAATAAATGACTTTCAGGCACTCGGCCTTGTTATACTTTGCTGAGTTCACTTACTGTAGGAAAAATTAAAATCCCATTATTAAGAAGAAATAAGTAAATTCGTAGCAGAACGTAGCGGCTGTTAAGACGTTTGTATAGCATTTTAAGATAAAAATGTGTATTACCCGGTTTCTATTTCTCACACATTTTTCTGTTTTATTTAAAATGTTGTGTTTGTTGTCACAGAATATAATTAAAGTACCAGTTAAACTCAACTAAATGTCCATAGTGTTTTCTGTTACATTTTGTTCAAAAGGCTCCACGATATTAAGATAGACGTTGGTAGAAATAAATATGAATTTAATATATAAATGGGCGAGTACACAGTATGAGCTATATAATTGTGTGAGTGGATCACTGATGTTTTGTGTGTTAGGGGCCCACTGTTTTTACAGTTTAAATGTAGAGCATGCGATGTTTGCATGATGTCCTTGAAGGCAGCATCCATCATTACGCCCCTTTAAACTCCTTAACAGGGTAAAAACAAAAAGGAAAATGTGTAGTATGCTGTTTCTCTGTTGCAGTTATGATGCCAAACATTTTAAAGACTGATTTTATTCGTAATAAAATAACAATCCAAAGCAATGTACAGTTTTTTTTAAAGCACACACATTTGATAAACACAAAATGCATTTTAGGTCATTTACAAGAATACTTTCCTGGTGTTATAGTCCAACAATTGACTAAAACGACAACTCATTATTAGTTTCTATTTACTTTTTGTTTATTTTGTCTAATTATTTTTTAAACTAATTTCACTCTAAAATCTGATATTGGTAACTCACACATCCCTTTTATACACATTTCAAGCAGGAACAAAAAAAATACTATGACATAAGGGATACGCATGAAATCAAACAGCAAACTTAAGAACAACAACCTAAAACATATTTAAGAAAAATACTCTAGGCAATAGAAAAGGCACTGGTGAAAGTCTCAGAAATTCATATTTGTGAGGATTTAAATAACTCATTAGGATAAGTTAGCTGGAGGAAGGAAATCCTGTATTAGAGCAAAGGCAAATGGAAATCATTTTGAGCAGTTAAAAGCCATATGTTAAATACTTACTGGACAGAAAAAGAAGGATAAATGTATTTATACGGAAAAGTGCCTCTAAAAAAATGTCTTTAATCAAAATACTGTTTTATGTGTAAGCCTTTGCATGTCATTGTAAAATGTATCTTGGTTCATCCACAGAAATATTGCATGAATGCTGGATATGAAAAGTAATATTCTAAAAAAAATAACAACAGTTTGTTATTACAATTAATGAGTGATTTTTCTTTAAATTGGTGCTTATGCCAATCCGTCCTCCATGTCTTCATCGTCGAATTTCACTTTGGCATCATCTGCATCCAGCTGCAAGACAAATCCATCCATTAATAACAGCAAAAATAAAATACTTCAAGATAATTTGAGGCCTGTGGTAAGTTTTTGCAGATGCAGCCCAGAACTTACGCATTTCATCTCCAAAGGAGTGAAGAGTCGGCCGGTCATTAAGATCCGCAATGGGACGGTGAGAATGAGGAAGAAAGGGAGTGCCAGAGAGAAGGTACTCTGCTTGACAATCCACAGGACGGCCAAACACACAACCTGGATCAGAGTGAACAAATGCATCCGCAGAGTTTTCACCTGCAAAGAGAAACAGACAAGATGATGTTAGCAAGGCTTATTTTGACTGCACAGACCAAAAGCCAACAGCCCTGAATGCTTTAAGTTGAATTAAAACATGTATTTCTCGCGGGTATAAAAAGGTGCAGGAAGATCTACAAAACAGTCGACCGAGAGAATGATTGAAACAGACAGCCAATAACCATATCTTTGAAATTACTTATTTTGAAAAATGCTTTGGTGTACTAAATTACAGAGTAAAATAATCAGTATTAATGTTAGGACTGATACCCTGGTAGCATAGGCGTCTGATGGATGGTATTTCTTGGGTGTAATAAGCAGACGAATCCTGTCCCACATCTGGACCCCATTTAGAGAGGTGATACCCATATAGAGGAAGATACCAAACAAAGCCGTCATTGGAATCATCCGCAGGATTGGTTCCATGAAAATCGAGACTCCTAAGGAGGAAGAAAGAGGATGGTTGTAAGAGGAGAAAACAGTTATCAATTTCAAACTTCTTGTGAATGCATAAGCGCTCTAGATGCCAGCACCTACCAACCATGATGGCCACGACCATAGCACTGATCCTCTGCTCAATCACCTTCTCGATCACTGGTTTGGGCCCCTTACTCATGACAGTCAGAGCGTTGGCATGAGTGACAGACCGCACAGTGGCAGCACTCAGCCAGGGGACCCCAAAGATGGAGGAAATGCCGCCCATGGTGACCAGGAGGAGCAGGTCAAAATGAAAACCAGAGCCTTTTACCATTTTCCTCTCAGGTTTGCTCACAATCAACCTAGGCTCCAGAGGGAACACACAAAAAGATATTTCTTAAAAATTGTTCAAAGACTTTGTAACGGTGATGTATCATGTATCCAACTTTACTCACGTAGTAATCTGGGACTCCATGAAAATGAGAATAAAGACAAGCAGAGCAGGTACACAGCAGGCACCCATCATCCAAATTGGGAAATCAATTTTTTCTCCCATGGGATTTATTATCCAGCCTCTGGCTTTAGGGTTGGTCACTTGAACACCTTTCGGCACAACTAGTTTCTACAACAGAATATAAACGTTGGTTCATAAAAACAAAACATGATTTAAAGACGCTATTATTTATCAAAGTTTGAAAATGTGTTTGTTTTGGATTCAGACATTCTTGAAAATAAGTTTGGCATCCTACGCTAACCAAAATGCAGGAATCTGAAGTTTGTCAAATTTCTTAAATATTTATAACAAAAACAGCTCATCTGACATCAGGTCTTGGGGAAAACAAGCCCAGGAGAGAAACTTAGACATTTATCTCCCCAGCAACCTCTATTCAGCCTATTGTAGGGGATCCTAAAACATTTTCAGTAAAGAAGGCATACACATCCCCCCCAGGGGATTCTGAATCTGCCCCAGGGTCTTGCCCCAGTGGGACATGCCTGGAAAACCTCCAATAGGAGGCAGCCAAGATGTTTTCTGGTCAAATCCCTAAATCAACGTAACTGACTATTTGCAATGAGGAGGAGAAGCAGCATCAGTCCAAGTCCAAGCTCCACCCTGAATGTTGGATCACATATTTCCAAGGTTTCGTTCTTTCAATCATGATCCATACCTCATGGCCATGAGTGAGGGTTGGAAAATAAACAATCCAGTTAATCGAGATCCTTTCTCTTTTGCTAACCCCCTTATCCCCAAGACAAACTGAAGCATAGCCCACAATACTGCAAACAAGAATCCATTCTCTGTTTCTATTCTTTGCATGATAATTAGACTTCTACCTGAATCAGTGACTGAATCCTGAATACTAGGTTTTTAGAAGCTTACAAGTGAATTCCCTGCAATGAAAATTACTCCACATCAAAATCATACATTTCTTGAACAATATACAAAATGATACAGTAATGTTAACTGTGGTCTGTTTGAAACCCCCCCCAACCCTTTTAGATCTTTTTTTGGCATATTTGCACACACCTGAGTGTAAGCATCCTCAATGCTAATATCCACTGCTATCATAAAGAAGATGGCAATAGGGACTCCGAAATCTCCAATCAAGCGACGAATCTAGAGAAAAAGAAAAAGATAGATCCCCATGAAACTCAGTTAACTTCAAAGAAGTGATATTTAATTAAGAATACTTTAGAGTTGGTTCAGAATTAGTTCTTACTGGGCCAGGGAAGAAGTTGCTGGTTTTGAACTGACGGAGGAAGATTGCAATAAAAAAACAGCCAAACATCAGGCACATAGACAGCAGCGCAGTGTTGGGGTATGCCCTTTCAACCTCCAGCTCTTTAACGGTCACATTGCCATCTGGATGAATCTCTACGTGCTCCTTGATGACTGGGTGGAAGGGGTTGTCTACTGTGTCATTAAGATGTTCGTAGTTCAGGATTAAAGGATGGGTTTTGAAGATCTGGGCAAGAAAAGGGATTTGAAGTCAGGTACAGTTGAGTAGAGCAAAATTATTATTGGTGTGAGATAAGTGGAATGAACTGTGGAAACCTTCATGAGTTTGGCAAAGGTCTCGTAGATGAAGATGAGTGAAATGAGGATTGAGAAGATTTCTTGGGTGAAGCGTGAAATGAATCGAACCAAGAAGCTGCCTTCCACTGCCACAACTACAACGACGATCACTATCAGCCACATACCCACCCAGATACGACCCACAATGTACTCAATGCCCTGGGCTTTGCAGAACTAGTGTGGGGAAAAAATGGATTGAGTTCAATGAGGATAGTGGCTCTTTGAAAAACATTTTCAGAAAACTTGCCGCCTGACTGATTGTACATACGGCATAAAAGGCTTCCTCAAACAGGAGCAGAGGTCCAGAAAATCCAATGATGAGGACAGGCTGGGCTGCAATGATGCAGAAGATGACACCCTGGACGCTGGTGGAGATCATAAGCTCTGAGACACCCATCAGTTTTTCTGTTTTGTCAGCTAGATTGGATTTAAAGAGAACAACAAAAGCTTCAATCAGATTGAGAGATACTTTTTTTTTAGGAACTTCTGTGGTCATTAAACACAAAATAAAATATTTTTCCACCCTAGACTTTATGTATTCACCTAGAAGCCCTCCGAAAGTGATGGCAGGTGACAGGGCTGCGAAGTAGATGAAGATGATGGCAGCAAGAACCTGAGGGTTCAGAGCATCTGTGTAGTCGCTTAGGTAGTGGCGGTAACGGCGCTTGATGTCTTTCACCATTCCACCAAAAGGATAGCCTGTACGGGCCAGAGGGTCCTCCCTTGGCCCTTCAGGAGCCGTATCTAAAGGGAAACAACAAAACATCTCCAGATTATCTATTTATTTGGAAATAAATCCCTTTAACTTCTATTTTTTTCTATTGTACGTTTTTCAACTATGGCCTACATTTTTCGGATTGTTCCTTTTTATCTCAAAATCAAACAACATTTTAACCCCAAATTGTTATGCTTTGTTTTTCTATCTAACTGGATTTCTGAAACATTTGTTGGGTTTTACAGTCTGAAACAAAAAGGATAAAGATGTCAAAAAGTTACAATGTTCCAGTTGCAGTCTGGTCAAGAATGCTAACCTGCTGCCCCGTCTCCAAACATAAGGCGGGTGTCAACAGGACGGAGTCTTTCACGCAGCATCTTCTTCTGGAAGTCAACTACTGATTCCAGCATTGTCTTGTCTTGGATATCAGTGGGAGGAATCACTATGCTGCAGTCCATAAAGTCAGCCATTGCAGTCATGAGATCTTTCTCGGTTTGGGCAAGGTGAGCTTCCAGACTGAACACCTAACAGACAGGGGGAACAGATAACTATAAACTGCCAGCACCAAACAAGTTTGATTTGAAAGTGTGATATTATTAAACCTAATGTCTAATGATCTCCACTATTCCTGCTTCTACTTTTTTCCTACCCAGTCAGCCATCAGCGCACCCATGGCACGGCCAGCTTGAGTGTAGTTCACCTCACTGCTGGTAGGGCCAACCATCATGAAGACGAAACGAATGGGGACCGAAGACTCCAGGATAGACTCCATCACCACTGTGTCACTCAGCCTGACAAAAGCCACCACTGGTTTCTGCAGGAGGTCGAGTACACCTGCAAGGTGTCCTCTTTACATCAGATCTGTACCAAACATGTGCTCTTTATACAGGAGCAAAGCTGCATCTCAACAAACAAACCTGTGAGGACAATTGAAGCCTCCATGTTGTCGGAGCTGTCTCTCTGCAAAATACAGCAGATTAAGTAGATTAAATATATTATTTGTTTTACACAGACAGATTAAAAGGTAAATTAATTACCTTCTTTACAACAGAAAATGTTTGCATCTGAATGTCTCCAGCGGGAGTAATCACAGGTCCGTCATTCTGACTGCAAGGACAAGTAAAAACACTCAGAATGGCTTTGGGAGTTCATTTAATGGCAGAAGAAACAGAAACATCCCCCCATTGGGTTACCTGCGTCTCAGAAGGAGAGCTCTCAGCAGGGCGTCTCTATCACTAGGTCGGATTTCGTTTTTGCTGACCAGCTCGTCCACTATTTTCTCAGCCACAGAGGACAGGGTGCTGGCATTCACGTCGAAGATTATAGCTCCTGTGGACCAAGGCTGAAGGTTACTATAGCTTCAAATAGTTCAGTCAGTCCTAAGAAATGTTTAGATATAATTATCTAGCTCTACTACAGTTGTAAAATCACCTGTGTTCATCGCCCTGCGGACTTGGATCAAGCTCTTAAAGGTGAGGTAGGAGACATGAGATGGACCCCACTGTCTTGTGTTGGGGTCAAGGTTCTCCTCATAGCCCACCCATCGGCTGGTTTCCTGCCAGATGTTGCCCTGGAGCTCATTCAGCTCAACATAAGCCTGTTATAAGACATTTACAAAACAGTAGGTCAAAGACTTTGTAGCATATTGGTGTTATAGCATAGAACAGTCGGTTTAAAAAAGTGTGCTTGCTCCGGTTAAAATGTCAGGTTTGTGGGATTAAATAAAATAGAAATGGCACAAATAATTTCAAATATAACTTTAAAATTATTTTTGCACAATTCATCTGAAAAATAAACAAATCTATTTAGGGAAAGTGTAAAATAAATAAAATGATGCAGTTGCATATACTTTGCTGATTCTGTTGAGCTGTACTTTTTTTTTTTTTTTTTACTTTTCCACATTTACATCCTTTAGCTAAAGCCATGGTTTGCATAGAGGTGAAAGAGGATCGGAAAGATCTCATTGCACAAAGGTATTAGTCATGAAGAGGATATAAAATGTTTGAGCAATATTTATAAACCATTAACCAATGAAGACAGACGTAAATAACTGGAGAAAATGTGAGACACGACTGGCATTATTAAGACTTCCATAATTTTTGAAAGGCACGATAAAAACTGGTCAGGCAGACTGCTAAGAGAACAACAGGAAGATCAAACAAGTAATCTCCTGTCCTTTCCTAATGTCTAGGCAACAGAAAAGTGTTGGAAAACAGAAGCCTGGATAAAATATCCAAAAACCTTGTGGAAGAAGGATTTACAGTATGAATAATTGGTAACAATCCCAAAATACATGTTTGTCCTAGCATCTCCTAAAGAACATCATGCCCACAGTAAAACATGGTGGAGACCCCTTCAAGAGGTCATGGTAAAAAATGCTTTGTTGTTGGTCATTTTGACTGACGGGGTCAAAAAAATCCAGCAATTATCTTTTTTTACCCATCAGTTTCTAAAGTGATATATTTAGTATTTTCATTCATTTTAATTTATGTTAATTCCAAAAAACTGAACAGAGAATCCACATTGTGCAATCACACATCAATGAGTTTAATTAGGCTACATGTATTATTGAGGAACATTTCACCTGAACGCTCCACATGGAGCTGAACAGCACTCCCGTTTGCACGTAATGAAGGCTAAATCTGGACTCTGTTGCCACACTGGAGAGTGGAATTACGAGTTTTGAAATCAGCAAACATTTCTCTAACTGAAGTGATCAGAAGTCGACAAGACTAAACGAGGGCTTTTCTGATCACTTCAGCAGGAGGAAATCCCACAGTATGCATTCCCTCAGCACCAGTGGTTAATCTGTCACCTCCAATTTGTGTCCAGTGCAGTCACAAATACACTCCATTCCTTTGTAACTTTTCTACGTGATGTCAGCTCCGAGATGCATTGGGTATGGTGTCCAGGCTTGCGAGGATGCTCAAATGTTCTCATAGGAATCTTTTTTTGTTCTATTCAGTTACCTGAACTCTGTGCGTTAAATTGAAAATGTCTGCGTGTCTGCACCAAGTGGTCAGGTGTGTGAATTGTAATCTGTCAAAATGACAGACGGCCTTCAGATCCCCCACCCCCCTCCACGCCGTTTAAATAAACCAGTCAAATAAGCATAATAATTTGCCTGGTTGAAAGATGAAGATGGGTCTCATTTTTCAGGATCGCAGTGAGTCCAAGCATTTACCCAAATCAATAAAATAATGGCCTCACAAGATGAAATAAGTGCTTTGGACCAGCCAAGGCAGAGTTAGGCAGAAGATGTGTGAAGTCACCTGAAGAGGTCTGTGGGACAAGAGATTGTTCCATAATCTGATACATTTGGAGGACTTAGCAAGGTACAGAGGTAAAATTTGCAAGTTTAAAGGTGTGCACATTCATTGTGATTTTTTTCCCTAGGATAAATCTTTAATTATGTGTGAAAAAAGTTAAACATTTCTTAAAATCTTGTTTTATTGTTTTACATCACAAAAACCTGGGACCCAATAATGGAGTGTTCACTTTCACAAACACTATTTATTTTTTTTTTTTGTCAGAAGAGTAAACTGACCTGAGCATCCCCCCTGGTGGTGGCGTTGGTGTTCACATTCAGAAAAGCTAAAATAAAGAGGCAGAATAGTGATTTTTCTTTTGTACAAAAAGGGGACAATTCAATAAAATTGCCCAAACTGAAACCTTACCATCTGAATCACTGGGAATAACAATGGCTTCAGGAGGAGCCTCAGTCTCTTTCTCTTTTTCCTCATCATTCCTTTCGACATCAAAGTTGTCGCTCTGGTCTTGTGCAGTCCTGATGGGTTTATAGGTAGAGAAACATGAGCTACATCCCTCCACTTTATACACAGAGGTTACAGACAGAATGATAAAGGTTGCTATTGTTATTTTTTTTACAGAGATGCAGTTCAATCATTTATTATTATGGGTGTGGATAAAATTCCTAAAACTAAATTTTTTTTAAATGCATGCCAGAATAAACTGGGGCAATGCATTACAACACCACAAGATGGCAGCACATTGGAAGCTCGTTTATCAGCTGCATTCTTATCTTTGTTTGGACCAGAAGACCATCAAGCGTAAGTTCAAATGTTCAAATTGTTCAAATACAAGAATAAGCTGTGTCTTATATTCTAAAAATAGGAAGTTATGTTGTTTGAAGCAGTAAAAAAAAAAAAAACCCAGACAAACCAACAAACCATAGAACAAACAGAAGATTGGTAAATTCTCCTTTTTTCATAAGATTTAATTTCAAAGTGTTTCAAAAAGGTATTTTATATTTAAACTTTCTTTGAAGTATCTTTCATTTACCTTCCGTTGTAAAGAAAAATATTTAATGCTTTTTGTATTGCACTTTTTTAGCTTCATTATCTTTTATCTAAAAACAATCCAGACTAATTTGTTTTTTGACTCAATATAGCCAAAATAAACAAGTCAATACCTATGTCTAAGAATAAACAATAAATCAAAAGGTGCATGTATGTATCGCAGACGACACACCCTTACAACCCTTGGGACCTGAACTGCGTAATTTAAAAACTGGGCCTTGGAATAGAATGGTAGAGTTTCCACTATCTTATCAGAAACAGTGTGAAGAAATTCACTGTGGGGAGCAGTGCTGAAGAGCGATGCTTAACGAAGATGAAACACTCACAGTTTTACAGGAGAAGGAAAGGCTGGATCATTGTCTTCGTATGACCTGTCGCTGCCCTGAATTCGAGGAAAGTTCGAAAATAATTAATTACAGTGATTGAATGGACATACTTGATAAAAAACAAATACTGGACAGCAACTACAAGTCTACCGTCCAATGACACTGTTGGATCAGTAAAAAACAAAAGACCAACCTCCTCAAAAGTGAAATTGTTCTCCATGGATGTTGAATTGACTCAACTTTCAGCTACTTAATGCATTCCCTAAAGCAGAAAACAAATGAATTGACACCCAGAAGTTGTCTCTGATAACTCCTAGTCAACAAACTGAGGACCAGCTGTGTTAAACCTGGGAGGTGATTTGACAAACTTATCATTGAAAGGAACACACACAGTATCCTGGTCACATGATACCCTGAATTTATAAACTTTTGCAACAACAATCAAAAGGTCCAACTTTCTGCAATGATGATATTTGAGCATTGTTACTTTGGAGAAAAGCCTATTCAGTCGAATACCAGATAAAAAAAAAAAAAACTAACAACTTATGGACCTTTTTGGACAATTTTGAAAAAATAAAAATACAATCATCTGCTATTACATTGTGGATTCCAAGTCCATCTCTAAAGATGCTACTCAGGTCAGATAATAAACTGGCCGTTGACAATTTGAAGTACGATATAGCTTAAATAGAAGACTACAGAGCCTTATCTGTGGGTTACGCCCTTCAACCAGGCTCATATGTTCCTTTCAGTGGTAACACAGTAAAAAAATAAATAAATACATTTGCTTCTGCAGCTGCTGTAACATAATTAAATACCAAAAAATGTTTTCTGTGTTTTTTTGTATTTTGGAGAAACAAAAAATGTATCAAGGCCTGCTTTTGGTTGGCAATACATATACGTTTCTCTTGTACGTAAAGATTTTGCACCTGCTAACATTAATAAGAAATTACTATGTTAAATGAAGTTACTGTGTTAAAAGTATACATGTATGCATCACTTTATACATAAAATTGTATTAAATCAAAAGCAAGTTATTTTCATATTTAAAAACAGCAAATTCTAAGATCTCTATATCATCTATAGATAATTATGTTCCATTTCAGAATCAGTAATGAACGCATGCTGAATTTCTAGTGAAAAATAAATCAAGACAAATAGTTATCCTTTAAAGTTTATGTTAATTTGTTGAATTATCTCAAGTTTGAAAAAAACTAATTTGATCTCAGACTTTCTGGTTTTTATCCCCATTCTACATCAAGACATTAGTCTTGCTCAAGATTTGCCTCCATCACTACTAGTCCTAAAAGAAAGCATGTCTAAACCCCGGGCCAGGGGAGGCCACACCCCTACCTGAGTGAAGGTAATCCCACCTGGTATCCAGCACTGGAAACAGGATGATCAGTGCCCTGTTAGCCTCGACGAGCCCGGTGACAAACTGAGCCAGGACAGACGAAAAGAAGAGGTCACTGAGGGGCCCGAAGTGAGCGGGAACACCCACCTGAAAGTACGTAGGCGCTAAAGTGCAGTACCCCACAACCCCTGTGGTTGCTCAACAGGGTGTATGACACACAAACATCTCTATCTACCCTGGACACCTTGAGACAGGGATATCCCAGCCCTAATTTGCCTGCACCGCCCTTTCAGCGAGAAACAAATCTAAGGACAGAAGGAGTCTGAACCTCTTGATGTCTCAGGGGCACACATGGGCCAAAGGGGGTCGAGACAGGGGCAAAGTGTGGTACAGTTAGGAGAACATCTCTATACGTCATCTTGTTTACAAACTGGGGATTCCCTCATGATATTGATAAGAGATGGAAGGGGTATTTCCAAGTGATGTGATATGAAAACATTAATCTAAACTTTACGTATGCAACACTCCAGCTCACTTGGTTTTTTCGAGTACATCTAGGACAGGAGCAACAAAGCGAGACCTCCTCTGCTGGCTGGAGGTGTAGCTGGTTGCTGATGACACACACAGGCACATGATGCTCCACAGACTGATGAAAAAGAGAAACATATTATAAAACGTGTGTGTTAAATGTGCACACAGCATAAAACATCTGTTACAGTTTCGGCCAAGACAATCCTGACAAAGTGTGGAATACAACATGTAAAACGCTGACAGCGCAGTTTAATTAACGTAAAAATTAAACAAAGGTGCTTTTTATGACAACAAAAAGGATACATATAAAGATAATTTATTCCATTTATACACAAACTAATAACAGGTACTCACAAGTATTGTGGTTTCAGGGGTATATGCACTACAAGGATGCACACACCTTTAATGTTTACAATTTCCAATGCATTTTATTGGAATTTTATGTGATAGACCTACAATAATAGTGCATAATTGTGAAGTGGAAGGAAAATAAAACATCAAAATGTTTTAGAAATAAAAATCAGAAAAGTGTGTCATGCCACTGTATTTAGCCCCCATGACTAAATACTTCTTAGAACCACCTTTCACTCCAATTACAGTTACAAGTTGTTTTTGTGGTATCTCTTTTATTGCAGCTCTGATTGCATGTATAGTGTTGGTGACCTGCTTCAAAGTGAACTCCCTACCAGCCTCTAGTAGTTTGCAGCCTCTTGCAAGGTTTTCTTCCAGGATCGACCTGTGTTTACCTCCATCCATCATCCGACCAATCCAACCGGCTTTCCTGTGCCTGGTGAAGAAAAACATCCCCAACCGGCTGCCACCACTGTGGAGATTGTAAATTTATGGTGATGGGCAGTGTCATATTTCCACCACACATAGCATTTGACATGTAGGCCCAAATGTTTCCTTTTGGTTTCATCTGACCAGGGCACTTTCTTTGATATTACTTCTGATTGCATCAGATCCTATTTACCACTATTACACCGGCATTTCTGCTTCCACTTAACAATTATGTGTTAGGCTCTGTTAATCTATCACATATAATCTCCATAAAAACACAATGAGATTTGTGTTTATAGCTTGAAATACAATAAGGGCTATGGATCTTCACAGGTTCAAGGGATTCAAATACATTTTCAAAAAACTATATGAGATTTCAATCCAGATGTTTCATTAAAAAACAATCATCTCAGATATATCAATGTCGTTTGCATTCAATGTCTGCACATGTGCAATCCATACGTTAATGTACATTTTAAAAAAATCTAGCAGAAAGTGTCCCCAATACTAGTATACTCCCCTATGGTGATGATGCAGTCATTTCCTGCTGCCCCATCACACAAGAAGAAGAACTCACAAAATTTTGAAAAACCTTCAATACTTTTCAAATTTTTTATCTGTGACTTAAAACACTGTTTTTGATGGCAGACTAATCCAAAAAGATGCTATTGTCACATGAGATGGAAGTTAAAGAGCATATAATGCATGTAAGATTTTGTCAAAAATTACTATTCGAAAAGTTTATTGAGGGAATTTCAAATTTCACAATGCATAACAGCACAAATTCTAATAAAAAAGTTTCATAATCTTGACCTGTGGCCTAAGAGGGGGGAGTCCTATGCTGTGCTGCCTCAGCTCAGAAGGTAGTTATCAGGTGGAGTGGTCATGTTATCGAGAGTCAGTGTGTTCACTAGTTTTGAATTGTGTTCATTTTTATTAAAAATGGTAAATTATTGTGTTTGCTTTACAAACACCAGCCTTTCAGGACATCGAGTCCACAGCTTTCCAAAAGAAAACTGGCACTATCTTTTTTTTTTTTTTTTGTGTGTTTACCAATCAGTGAAGAAACTTAAATAAAACCCGTCTTTTATTGTTGGGATGGGTCCTGTTTTTACATTAAAACAAGAAAAGATTTGTTTTGCAACTTTTAAGGCCGTTTGGGAAAATGTCGACATTATATGCATACTTCCTCTCTGCATATGTTAGCTCCTGGATTCATAACAAATGAGAAGGTAGGACTGGTCTCATCCTGTTTGCAGGAGAACTAAACCACTGGTACCTCCTAATTTATAAAGCAATTCTTGAATATCCACCTACATACCAGCTAAGCTATTTCAACTATATGATAGCAGGAGTTTACTCTCTTTGCTCAAAGAACTTTTAGGTTCTCACAGTCCCAAGGGTCTGGACTGAACTGTGGAAGAGGTCATTTCAAAACGAGTCTCCGTCTGCCTGGAATTAGTTGAAGAATGTTTCAAGTCTCCAGGAACTGGTATTTGAATTATTTCTAAATGATTTGGAAATGAGTACATCTCCTTCTAGATTCCTCCACATAATTGTTAAAAGCTTGCTCATTTGGGGGTGGGATGCTACTCTGCTTATAGGTTAAAGTTTGGAGTCCAAATGTTGACTTATCTTGCTGAAACAGAGGTCATGCCTTCACTAACTTGAACCTAATGTAATCAAGTCGCTAATGAGGAAGTTTTCCAGTAAATTTAGATGTGATTGCAACCATTCAGGAATAATCACTTCAGCATTAAATAAAGGAAATTTGTCTCCAGTCCACTCCTGCAGCAGTTCTACTATGACGGTTTCTGTGAAATGCTTAAATTCTGCACTCTGATGTGGTAATATCTAATTGTTGGTAGGGCTGATAAATCTGCAGCAGAGGGGAATTTTGGTTTTGTCTGATATTATTTTACTTTTTTACATTATAATAAGTTATTCAGCAGCACTTGAAGTAATCTCAAAAGCTCCTTAAAAGAATAACCCACTCTACACTTTATGTCACACTCTAACAACCTGACATGTGGGGTACCACAGGCTTCAGTTCTGGGACCCATTCTTTTTCTCCTGTATATGCTACCTCTAGGACTTCTAATTAGGCAGTTTCCTGATGTCTCTTACCACTACTACACTGATGACATTCAGGACTTCTGCTCTATCAAGCTGAGTCTTCAAAAGTAGTCCTCCTTAATGAAATGTTTAACTTCCAATCAACAGTGGCTTGATAACAACCACCTCCAGCTGAACTCAGAGATGTCTGAAACATTAATTATAGCTCCTGACAGTGAACTGTCTGCAATCAGGCAGCACCTTGGTACTCTGGGCTCCTCTGTCCAAGAGAAGAAAAAGAGAACACATTACAGCTACTTTATTTTCATTCCATTGGCTTCCAGTTCATTTTAGAATTCCTGCTATGATGCTTCTGCGTACATCTCTGATCTTTTAGAACTCGTCTCACCTTCTTGCAACCTGAGATCAACTATTCAAAGGCTGTTGGTTGTCCAATGAACTCGTTTTAGGAACCAGACGAGACAGATCTTTTAGACCGGTGGCCCTTAGGTTGTGGAACATATTGCCTCCATCTTTAAGTTGTCTTGACTGTTATGTATTATTTTAAACAGCAGCTGAAGACTCATTTATTTACTAGATTTCTGCTGTATTATTTAATTTTTTATCAATATTTTAATTTGGTTTTATGTTGTTTTTATATATTTTGTTTTATGTACATCTGTTTCATATTATTGTGAACCACTTTGTGGTTTTTATCCTGTGAAGAGTGCTATATAAATAAAGTTTACTTACTTACTCATCTCAATGTAGGATGATCATTCTTGTCATCATTTGCTGCTATACTAAGGCTTGACTTGACAAATAACAGTGTCGATTTTATGAGAATCAAGGTTTAACTGAAATCTACTTGGGACAGTTGGACAATATGTCAGGATAAGTATTGGAATATAAAATCATTTTTATCGATATTTCTTTTTAGTGTAAAATGTCATACCTTTGAATTATTTAATTCTATGAAGCTTTCAGTTGCAGAAAAAACAGAAATCCTTTAAGAATAAATCATCAACCTCCGATTGCAAAACCCATTTTAAACATGTCGACACGTGAATTGAACATTTGCATCAAACTGGTCAGTTTGATCTCTAATGTTTTACTCACTCCGCAACAAGCTGTTGTGTTTTATCAAATGGCAGAAAAGCAAAGTTCTTCAACTTAACTTGTTAACAGTCCTGTGAAACAATCACTTTGCTTGTGCTTGTGTTTTTGCCATTGAGCAGCTAAAATAACAACTCTTGCTTGACATTAACATGCTTCTGTTTTGTCTTTTGAGAACGTACCTCCTGAAGTTTTTGTTGCGATGAAGTCAGTCAGCGCTGTATTCCTGCATATCCGTACCTCGATCCAAAAGACTGACAACACCAGTTAAAATGCCGCTGATCTGTATTTGCTTTGATTTAAACACAAAAAATGAAAACTTGACTCAGAATGAAGCCAATTCAGTTTGAGTGGAAAACATGAGTAGTTTCACAATTAGCATGTGTTTTTTCTCCTTTTTGCTTTGAAATCTGCGAGAGTGGGGCTGCATAGACTCCACAGGAGCTGATAACCAATATTCCAGCATTACCTGACCATGTCACAAGGGTTCTTATGACGTCAGGAATGTTTGGCTTTGTTTAGAAGAGTTCAGATTGTGTCTGTGGGGGAAAGTCCATTTTAGGGAGCAAGCAGTTGCCCTTTTTGCTGTTTTTAGCTTGCAACGCCTTGATTAGTTTTTATGTCTCACTGTCCTGTTGCCTTATTACTGCTCAGAAAATTTAGAATTAAAAAAATAATTTAGGAAAATTAAGAAAAGAACCTAAAATATGACATTTTTACTCACTGCATAAACAAAGTTCTTCTCATTATTTGTATTTAAAATTTTAAAGGTGATTTCCTGTGATTTTACTTAACTTATTTATGCACTAGCACTTTATTTTATAGCCTGAAAATAAAACAAAGAACATCCACACTTGTACTATTTATTTCACACATATCTTGGTGTACGTTTTTGTTCTGTCTGTATTCATTTGAGGTTTTAGGACTTTTTTATTTAATCACGTAAAACAAAATTTTCAACTTCTTTTGTGTTGACACGTTTTCTTCATGGATAATTTGGAAAACTCACATTACAGAAAGACTATTGTACAGGTCTTAATTTTAAATCAGCAGAACAAAACAATTCTCGAAACTTGGTTAATTATCTGGAGTAAAATCTAAAAAAGTGAACCAAGTTTAATAACGTTAGCCACGCTGAGGAAACACAGTGGGGCCCAATTTTAGACCGTCTGTGATAGAAGCTTGTTATCGCTTCTCATAGAAGCTATCTGTGGAGGCCATGTGGCTTTACCTACAGTGCACAGACACTCCCAGTTTCCACTTAGGCACCGCTAATTGGACATCTTCACATTCAAAATGTTTTAGGTGGGGCACAGTTTTAAAGTAAATAAAATGACATGCCAGTTTTGTGGACAAAGTGCGATTTGAACTTTGAAAAAGCTAAAAAAAAATAAAGATGAGAAAGACTAAATGGCTCAAACCAGTGTTTTTGAACTTAATCCTGTGTAAAACATTCTAAGTTTCCTGTAGTTGCATTAACCTGAAAATCAATAAAGAGTGTAGTTGAGCAAAAATAAATCTAAGTAGTACATAAAATAATATTTTTAACATTCAGTTATTTTATTGGGCAACTAAGGATGCAAATATGAGCTCTATCAGCTCCTCGACAAGCAGACTGGTGTGAGTTATCACTAAAAGCCAGAATCAAAGACCCACCTACTCACAGTAGCTACATTTTAAGGCAAGGCAAGGCAATTTTATTTGCATAGCACACTTTCAATGACAAGTGAGCTGTACAATGTAATTCAAGGTGCTTTACATGATTAGGGGTAAAATAAAAATAGCAGTAAAACACAGACAAAGCATATAAAGTAAAAACAGCAATAAAGCAAGAAGCACACACATGATACATGAAAACATTACTCAAAGGCAGCTCTAAACAGATACGTTTTTAGTTGTGATATAAAAGAACTCAGTGTTTCAGCACCTTTGCAGTTGTCTGGGAGTTTGTTCCACATTGGAGATGCATAGAAACTGAAAGCTGCTTCTCCATGTTTGGGTCTAATTCTAGGGATGTTGAGTAAACTGGTCTTTTATGTTTTAAAACTGATGATTTTGGCATACAGCTCATGAAAACCCAAAATTCATATCTCAAAGAATTAGCATATTTCATCCGACCAATAAAAGAAAAGTGTTTTTAATATCAAAAAAGTCAACCTTCAAATAATTATGTTCAGTTATGCACTCAATACTTGGTCGGGAATCCTTTTGCAGAAATGACTGCTTCAATGCGGCGTGGCATGGAGGCAATCAGCCTGTGGCACTGCTGAGGTGTTATGGAGGCCCAGGATGCTTCGATAGCGGCCTTAAGCTCATCCAGAGTGTTGGGTCTTGTGTCTCTCAACTTCCTCTTCACAATATCCCACAGATTCTCTATGGGGTTCAGGTCAGGAGAGTTGGCAGGCCAATTGAGCACAGTAATACCATGGTCAGTAAACCATTTACCAGTGGCTTTGGCACTGTGAGCAGGTGCCAGGTCGTGCTGAAAAATGAAATCTTCATCTCCATAAAGCTTTTCAGCAGATGGAAGCATGAAGTGCTCCAAAATCTCCTGATAGCTAGCTGCATTGACCCTGCCCTTGATAAAACACAGTGGACCAACACCAGCAGCTGACATGGCACCCCAGACCATCACTGACTGTGGGTACTTGACACTGGACTTCAGGCATTTTGGCATTTCCTTCTCCCCAGTCTTCCTCCAGACTCTGGCACCTTGATTTCCGAATGACATGCAAGTACTTTGGACCACTGAGCAACAGTACAGTGCTGCTTCTCTGTAGCCCAGGTCAGGCGCTTCTACCGCTGTTTCTGGTTCAAAAGTGGCTTGACCTGTGGAATGCGGCACCTGTCGCCCATTTCCTGCACACGCCTGTGCACGGTGGCTCTGGATGTTTCTACTCCAGACTCAGTCCACTGCTTCCGCAGGTCCCAAAAGGTCTGGATTCGGTCCTTCTCCACAATCTTCCTCAGGGTCCGGTCACCTCTTCTCGTTGTGCAGCGTTTTCTGCCACACTTTTTCCTTCCCACAGACTTCCCACTGAGGTGCCTTGATACAGCACTCTGGGAACAGCCTATTCGTTCAGAAATTTCTTTCTGTGTCTCACCCTCTTGCTTGAGGGTGTCAATGATGGCCTTCTGGGCAGCAGTCAGGTCGGCAGTCTTACCCATGATTGCGGTTTTGAGTAATGAACCAGGCTGGGAGTTTTTAAAAGCCTCAGGAATCTTTTGCAGGTGTTTAAAGTTAATTAGTTGATTCAGATGATTAGGTTAATAGCTCGTTTAGAGAACCTTTTCATGATATGCTAATTTTTTGAGATAGGAATTTGGGGTTTTCATGAGCTGTATGCCAAAATCATCAGTTTTAAAACAATAAAAGACCTGAAATATTTCAGTTGGTGTGCAATGAATCTAAAATATATGAAAGTTTAATTTTTATCATTACATTATAGAAAAGAATGAACTTTATCACAATATGCTAATTTTTTGAGAAGGACCTGTACTTTGGTGCTAAGCTATTCAATGATTTATAAACTATTAAAAGTATTTAGAAGTCTATTATCTGAGCTACAGGGAGCCAGTGTAAGGACTTTAGAACTGGGGTGATGTGCTCTACTTTCCTGGTTCTAGTGAGGAACACGAGCAGCAGCGTTCTGGATCAGCTGCAGCTGTCTGATTGACTCTTTAGGCAGACCTGTGAAGATGCTGTTGCAATAATCAATCCGACTAAAGATAAATGCATGAATGAGTTTTTCGGGGTCCTGTTGCGACATCAGTCCTTTAACCCTAGCAACTCCTTAAAACAGTACCCTTGTGTTAATAAAGCGAACCTATAAAATCCTTTTGGATCTACAATGATTTAGAGGTCCCACAAAAATACTACTTTTATCATTAAAATATTGCATGTTTAGTTTATTGTTTAGCATGTAAAAATACAAGATTATTCTGTTTTGTGTTTCTAATCATAACAAATATATATTTTGCTTTGGACTCACAACTTGTGGATTTTGGCTCAGAAGGCAAAAAATTTGAACACAAATATATTATACCTAGGGTTAAATCGGAGTGTATGCAATTGAATTGAAATCTGTCTATCGGATTGGAATGAACTAATTATATAAATCTTTAGAGCTCAATATATTAGAGCTGTTAGTCTTTTAAAGTGCCTTGAGATGAAGTGTCCTGAGTATGTTTCTTGCTGGGAACACATTTCACAGGGGTGAAACCGGCCATTTAATATCTGCTCCTGTTAATTTATGTATTTCAAAAGGAAACAGAACAGTTGTCATATCAAATTTCTTTCTGGGACAAGAAAACAGTTGATGGAAAACAGCTTCAAAGAAACAATTTCACTTTTTTCCAATTGTATTTGGTTTCCCAAACATTTGCAAAAAACCATACAGTGCTTTGTGGAAGTATTCATATACCTACAACACTTTTTAAACACCAACTTTAATTTTTTATTGGGATTTTGTGTGCCAAAATGAACAACAACACACAGTGGATCATTCTGAACTGCAAACAAAATTCCACAAATCTGACAAAGGTAATGCGCTTTCAGCCCCTCCACTTTCAGATTTAACCGAATAATTAAATACAATTTGTGTCTGTATTTTAATTTAATTTTAAACAACTATTCTATGACGGTTTTAGAGGTTTGTAAGACAACTTTAGTGAACCAACAGCATCATAAAGACCATGGAACACCGCAGACAGGTGAGGGAGAAAGTTGTAGGAAAATATAAAGCTGTGTTAGAATGTAGAAAAATGTCTCAAGCTTTGAACACCTCACATGAGAATGTACAATCCTAAAAATGTAACCAGTACAACAACAACCTACTGGGGGCCCAAGAGGCCCACGCTAATTCTGGAGGAGATGCAGAGATTACAGTCTTAGGTGAGAGAATCTTTTGACATAAATGTTGCACATGCACAAATCAGTCCTTTATGGGTGATTGCCAAGAAGTCAGTATTGACAGAAACCCATGAAAGGTTCATTTTGCAGCTTGCCACAAGTACAGAAATGCAGTGATCAATGCAATGAAACCGATAGAAATAAAAACTGCAATCTTGGAACCTTGATACAGCCAATGGTACAACAGAATAGTTTACATTAGGCCTGTGAGCTAGAATGGTCCACACAAATCTAATCGGCAATCTGTGGCAAGACCGGAAAAATGGCTGTCGCCACTCTCCCTCCAGTCTAACAAAACACAAAGTTTCAATTTTTTTAAGTTTGTGGTTGTGACAAGATCAGAATCATTTAGGGTGTAAAACTAATTTTGCAAGCCACTAAAAGAAAGGGCAAAATGTAGCACACTAGTCCTCTATGCTCCACTTCTGACTAGAGGCAAGGCTGGGGTGAAGCTTTGAGTTTGGCGCCCCTTAGTGTAAACATACGGGATAACTACATTTACCAAGTGTCATTATTTAGTTATCTATACATTTTTGGAAATATTTAATGGTGTGCCTTTAAATTACTATTCAACACATGTAGTCATTTACCAGTAGCCCGTTTCATGAAGAACAAAAGAACCTGTCCCACAGGAGCATTAACTACCAACTGTAATGTTAAGGGATACACAGAAGAAACCGCCCTAAGGAGCGGCCCAAACAACCATAGTGCCAAGCTGGGAATTCTAACAAAACAAAAAAGGTGTGGCTGTACACAGAACAAGAGAGATGACAACTGTATTACTCAAGGATTTTCTTTATTTAAAAACATGTGGCTTTAACATCAATTAAAGTGGAAAATGAGACATTTAATCCTATTACAGCAACAAATGAGGGTTCTCAGGAAAGCAGCTGAATATGGCTCCAGTATTTACTAGTTTGAATTGAAAAATATGTTGTGGGACAGATGAAAGGTGTACTTGCCTCATGCTCACTTGAGAAGTTTAAAGCTATTCTAGCCATTAAACCAACCCCCCTACAAGCAAAACAAAAACCTACAAGCTATGAGGAAACGACAAAAATGAATTGCTCAACAGAGTTGTGCAGACATCAGTAGCATCCCTTCCTACTTAATTTATTTCACCCTTCATAACATTCTGTGTTCAATGGGAATTTCTACTTGCATGTGACACAAGTAAAGAAACAAACAAAAACAAAAAGATGTAGAGATCTGACAATGTCAGGCATTCAGGCCAAAGGTAAAGAAGTGCGCTCCCTTATATCCATCTGTGACAGCTTCTCCTTGTCTCTGTTCCTATATGAACGGAACTCCAGGAATGCCTTCATCATACCATAACCTTTAGTAATTGAAGTCACAGCAATCATTAACAGCCTGAAGAAACTAACAGGAGCAAAGAGAGGAGCCCGCTGACACAGCAAAGACTTGGAAAGAAGCATCACAGAAACCAGCGTGTGGTCAGAGTGCTTCATCCCGGCTGGATGGGAGCTGCGCCGGGGAATCGCCCTCCGTGATGCTGCCGATGTTAACAGCGGATCGCTGGGAGAGCTACATGATGACGCACGGCGCGCGGCTTCTGGTGATCACCTCCAAAGGTTTCCCATCCATGGCATTCTGGACTGCGCCCATAATCTACGGTGGGGTGAGGGAGGGGGGATAGCATAAACACTCTGCTGTGGTCTAAGAAAAGACCGAATGTGTGCAGATTACTCACGTCATCCTCATACGGGAAGCCCTTTGTCTCAAGCTTGGAAAAGATGAGCTGCCCGTTGATTTCTATTTCGAAGCTGCCTGTAATTTCAGAAGAAAGAGAGAGAGAGAGAGGACACGCTTTAAGGAACCTTGAGTTGAAATACAATAAGAAAACAATAGCAGAACATCACGAAGGACGCTTCAAATGGTTTCATTCGTCAGTATGACTTGTGATTTTATTTACCCCTCCTTCCCACGAAGCCCGACACGACCGCATCGGGAAACTCGCCCTTCACGACCTGGGCGAGCTCCCGATAGCGGGGTTCGTATCCTCATCCGCCACTACAGGGAGCAAAGACAACATGGAGATTAAGCTGAAGCAGAAACTTGTAGCTGAGGACCAACAATGCTAACGCCTGCTAAACAACACCTATAACTAGGCTTAAACTTAAGACTCAAGGGAATACGGGACACGAATGTAGAGTAAAAACCCAGGAGAGACGGGAAATAAAGCACGATAAATGAGAATTACCAGTATTCTACTTTTATTTCCACCTTCCCCATTTTCGATCTTCCTTAAAGCTGTACGCGCTGCCAACACAGAGCTGCTAGCTTCTGCGACTGACGGCCTGTGTAACGCTGATTTATTAAAGGGGGGCGGGGCTTATACTACGTAACAGAATCACGTGTGCGTTTATGCTTACGGAATCGCATCCTACAATGTTTTATTTATTTGTATGAGTCAATGGTAAACATACATAATTTTACAAATCAGACACAGTTTGTGGCAAACAAAACCGGGAATTTTAGAAATCTTCAAAACAGTTTTCTTTTAATTTAATGTAAAATGTGAAGACTGTCTACTGACTCCTACTGAACATTTTTTTATGCTGTACAGCGTCATGTTTATGAACAATATTAATGCCTTCTAAATCAGGACTTTTCAACCTTTACAATCCATAGAGCCATTTTTTGCTCTCAGACCAGATAAAAAAAACCCTTGTTTAAAAAAAGATGCATGACCGTTGGAGGAAAGACAACTTATAGCCAAATTTTGATAAATATTTATCAAAGACAATTTCGTTTCTATTTTTAGGTTTTAAAATAAAAACAAACATTAAACTTTTGCTAAAAGAAGATGTAATTTCTTCTATATGAGATATTAATATTTGTGGGAAATGATATATAAAAGCATTTAATTTCAACCTAAAAAGTTCTAAACAGAGATTGCTGGTGCTTTAAGTGTGATTCTGTTGTGGAAATGTAATGCCAGTTTTCCACAGAAAAAAGCAGAATCACTGCTAAAACCTGTATTTGCTTTTTATATCTAATATTTAAAAACATAAATTTTTCCAATGCTATTAAGATGCGTAACGTCCAAAAAGCCACTTGTGGCTCTGAAGCGGCAGGTTGCAGTCGTCTGTCCTAAACCACAAAATACAGCATATTCAACTTGGATTTCATGGGACAGACCAACAGAAGGTAGTGTTTCATTGTGAAGTGAAACGAAAATGATGCATCGTTTTCAGAATTCTTTATGTAATATAAAAAAAAACAAAAGTGTGGTATGCCACTGTAGCTCCATGGATCAGTACCTTGTAAATTCACCTTTTCCTACAATTACAGTCGCTAGACCTTTGTGGTATGTTTCCACGAGGCTTGCACATGTGGAGTTTTGCCTGTTCCTCATTACAAAATGACTCAAGCCAATCCGTCTGGATGACAAGCATGTGTGAACATTGATTTTCGAGTTACGCAACAGAATCTCAAATGGATTTAGGTCTTTTGACTCGTCCATTCCACATGATGTTGATCTATTTGATCTAAACCCTTATATTGTTGGTTTGGCTGTGTGAATAGGGTTATTGTCTTTCTTGAAGGCGAACATCTGCCTTTGTTTCAATTCTTTTGCAGCCTCTAACAGGTTGTCTTCATGATTGACATGAGATCCTTGACTCCTTGTCTGAAAATGTAACCTTGCCTGGCCTGTCAGTTTGGTCAAGTTTCGCCTGTGACAGTGCTGGTGACTCTTTACATTTTCAGTATGGATTAAATAGTGTTCTGTGAAATTGTCTATTTTCACAGTTGCATCAGTAAAATCAACATCTTTATTGTAATTATTTCAATTTTTTTGAAGCAGTGCTTTCAGCAAAATACATTTATTATATCACAGCAGTTGTACCTAAAAGTTAGCTGATTTCTGTTGGTGAGTCATATTTAAGGATGGCCATATTTATATACACAGGAAAAAAATGTTATGCATCTTTCACTGCAATTATTTTGTCATTCTTAAACAGATCTACTATCTCAAGCTGTTAACATATACTGAAATGCAGTTGACACATTTTAAAATGTGATGCAAAAGCTCCATGAGGTTTTTTTCCCCCAGTGTGCTCTACTACAGTACCTCGTTGTATTTGTACATTTTCAAACTCACTCATTTGCATGTTGCAAATCTCCACAGGGCTGCAGAGCAGGACATTCCAGCCACAGCGATTGTATCCAATGGTGGCATGGGGCCAACCAGGGTGTGTCTGAGAGATAAATGCCCAGTGCCTTAAAGTGCCCCAACAGATTTTAAAAACTACCTGAATGTATGACGGGGTTCATCTCAGCTTACAGCACCAACTGCTGATACATGTGGCCGTGCAGGCATGGTGACCTAGATGACACAATTTTTCATAAAAAGATGGTTGCAGTGTGTTTTAGTGAGGGCAGTGCTCTTTTGTTTTGTTAAACGCACCTGTGTTGCTCTTTTCTTCTTGTTTTCAACCATTACTTGTATGGTTTCAAGTATAGAACTGACACATTATCTAAACTGATACAGGAGATTTGGCCTTTAGTGAAGCATAATTATGAAAATGGCAAACTAGACAATGAGGCAAACTGTTTGTACTTCCTCATATCATATGGCAAAAAGATGAACCCTATCAAATCATTTGACTATGGAAACAAGAAAAATGTCCTGCACATAACTTTGCAGAGATGTACAGATGTACTATGTTAGCAGAGAACTTACTGTTTTTCTAATCCCTTCTGACACTGTTTTACCCTTATATTTGATGAAACAATTGGACAATTACAGAACATTTGTGTTGTACTGTGAAAAAGAAATAACCTCCCCACAATTTTCCTCTGTGTTTTTTGTAACACTGAAATGATTCGTCAGCTCAGAGTAGAGCCACCGATTCTTCACATCGAGAGATGCCAGCTGAGGTGGCTCTGGCATCTGGTTAGGATATCTGCTGGCCTCCCTGATGAGGTGTTCTGGGCTCGTCCCACTAGGAGGAGACCCAAAGGAAGACCCAGGACATGCTGGAGGGACTATATCTCTCATCTGGCCCGAGAACCTCTTGAAATTCCCCTGGTGGAGCTTGGCCAAATGCCTGGGGAGAGGGAAGTCTGAGTCTCTCTGCTAAAGCTGCTGCTTCACAACCCGACCCCAGATAATCAGAAGACAATGGATGGATGGATTCAGATCAAACAAACTAAACAAAAAATCAGCATTTTGTGTTTACTTTGTTAGCCTACATAAACACAAAATGCAGTTTTTAAATGATGAGTCCATTTATACCTTACCATACCATACCATACCATACCATACCATACCATACCATACCATACCATACCATACCATACCATACCATTTATTAAAACAATAAAAAGCTATCCAAACCAACTTGGCCCAACTTCTATCAATCATTTATGCTAACTGGCACTGAGTCTTTTATTCAGCTATGGAGGAATTGTGGCCACTCCTATTTTCAAAATTGCTTTTATTAAGTCACACTGGACAGTTTTTGAGCATGAGCAGCCTGTTAAGGGAAATTAAAGTCTCAGACTGCAAAACCTTAATTTGTTAAAAATGTTGAGACATGAAGCAGCTAACTGACAGATGTGCTTACATCATTGTTCTGCTGCACAAGGCCCAATACATATCTCCCAGTCCATTGTATTGTCCGCTTGACCCCGGAGCCTGAGTGATGTAAATATTGTCAAATGCACCCATGGTTATATTATGAACAAGTTTTCCAGGTCCTGATGCTGTCATTCAACTCCCGGACCATCACACTAACGCACCCATGTCGGACTGTTTATCTATTGTTCTTTCTTTTTTTTTAAATTTTTTAAATGCTTGAAGTCCGTCCCACCACCTTGTCTCTGAAAGTTTGGACAGATATTTGGATTAATTAGATAGATTATGCTTGCAAACCTTAAACTTCCATTTCAGAGAGAGAGAAATTAATAAAACTGAATGCACACAACATATGTTTCTAAAATGAGACTAATTCTTGATGCATACATATAAACAAGTTATTGTATCAGTTGCTGCAGTTAATGATCTATTGTTTATGAGACTGGGCCACTTTCTACAGTGCTAACAAGAGGAGAACTGTGATTATAAGAAGCATTTCTATACTAAGCTATGAGCTAGAAATTGTGAATGTCTTTAGATGGTTAGGTATTTACTCAAACCACAGAAAAAATGGAAAAGAACGCAACAGCACTGGAGATAAAACCAAACATTCAAGTGTGGGAAAGAATTCCCAACCTTCCCAGAATTCCTTAAGAGCGTAGTGAGTCAAATTGGGGATTTTTTTTCAGCTGATCTGCATAGCGAAATGGTAAAGGAAATCCTTTTTTCCCAACCTCACTGACCTAATTAACTGATGACTCATATTGACTTTATTTATGATTAAATTTTACATTGGCTTTGTTTTACAATTGTACAGCGAGAGTCTTATTCCACATTAAAATAATAAACCTGCTTCAAAGTTGGCTTTGACTTGAATTAACTTAATTAAAAAAATGTTTGGACTGTTTTACTTCACAGATTTGTCAGATTACAAATCATATAGATTTTGTTTCATCATAACTGAGATGCTGAAATTTAAGCACATGTAGGAGTTTGCTTTCAAACACTGAAGCTCTAATTCGTCCCCAGATCTATGAGAAAACAAGAAGATGCCTTTTCTTTGTAGAAATGCAATGAATACTTAGACATGTGATGGTCAGTACTGTAGGTCACAAGGAGTCCTGCTGTCATGGCAGTAATCCAAAGGCAATTTGATTACAACAGTAAAGAACAAAGCATCAGTAGTAAGAAAATAATTATTTCTTGATGGTGTGTCTTTTGTCCTCTTTTTTCAGTGTAGCAGTTTATTGCATAAAATTGTAGGAGCTAACCCTTAACTGCAATAAAGCATGCCATTTTCTCTCTTGTTTTCTAGGAAGGACTTTGTGATTGAACTATCATGGTCTATTTAATTATTTGTTGTTTTAGATTGTTTCTGGTGAAAGTTATGGTAAATAGTAAATACATTTGATCAATATTATATTGTATTACAATTACAATATTATAATAAAATGTACCTGTGTATATTTTGTTCAACTCATTGACTTGAATGAAAAACACTTAATCCACTTATTGTTTTTATGTGTACAGTAGAAATGAAAGCGACCTGACTTGACTGATGACAACCATATCATCTTGTGGAGGAAAGCATGTACTCTCATGACTGCATGGCTTTTTTGTGAGTCAGCGCGACTTGATATGAACATGAGATAGCTTTACTTCGCTGAACTGTCTTGCCAGATGGTGATAATGACTGTGAATGGCTTTCTATGTGCATCAGATTGAGAACCTAATGTTTTTTCTAATAATTTAGTTTTAGCTCAGCTGGGCTTACCATTATTATTTATATTTGCTAAATGTTTGAATAACGAGAAAGAAAGTATTTTTAAGAATGATTATTTTTACTTCTTTCAACATTAGAGGTATACATACTGTCAGGAATCTGGGTCGTGCGTATGTGTGTAATTTTTTCTCTGTTCTGGAGCTGCAGGTCTGTAGCAGGAGAATAAGAGGAGTAACCCAAGCCCTCTGTATTCTCCTAGTTGTTCTTCCATGTCCATCAAGCCTTTCCTAATTATCTCCTCATACTCAGTCTTTAAGGTTACCTCTGTGCTGTTTCTTGGACTCTCTTCTCTGAGCTATTTCTTGATTCCCACTCTTCAAGAATTCATCAGCAATTAAGATTCTGGATCCTCAAAGGCGGCTAATGCTCCTCTTCCTCATTCCTCCTGCGAACCAACTTGTTTGCCCTCCAACGCTTTCAACATTCCACCTGCTCAAGCCGTCTAAAAGAAGGACAGAGCAGACTGTACTTCTTGAGGAAGCTTAAGTCCTTCAAGGCCATCGTCTGTTGGAGTGGCAGCATCAGTGGCAGGGACTTTAAAAGGCGCAACAACCTGATAAAGAAGGCTGGTTCTGTTCTGGGGGGCGACAGAGGAACCACCGGATATGATAATGCAAAGGAGGATTCTTCATAAAATCGAGAACATTACGGAGAACCCCGAGCATCCTCTTCATGAGACTATCCTACAACAACAGACTGTGTGAAGAAAAGCATCCACATATGATGATGCTGCCACCACCACCGTGTTCCACTGTGGCCATGGTGTTTTCAGCCACAAATAGCATTTTGCACATAGGTCAGAAAGTTCAGTTTTGGTCTCATCCAACCAGAGTACATGCGTGCTTTGTCCCCATACATGTGGCAAAATGCAAAAGGAATGTCTTATGGCTGTCTTTAAACAACTTTCTTCATGCCTTCAAGAATCAGGTTCGTGGAGTGCATGGCTAATGCTTTTTCTACCTGAGATGTGGATCTCTGCAACTCCCCAAGAGTTACTGTGCGCCTTTTGGCTGCTTCTGCCAAATACTCTTCTTAATTAGCATTTTGTTAACAACTCCACTGGAAATAATGAGCCTTCTTCTATATCCATCACACGGGGGAGCTGGAGCTCTGGCAGCCCAGTATTTTGCACAGTAATCAATAACATGCTTGTCGTTGCCTACATTTTTATCACTCTATGAAAGCCATTTACCGTACTCTGAAAGGGTTGATAACCGGCAATAAACCTTTACCCTGACCATTTGGAATCCCCTTTTATAGTATAAAAAGCACTAAATGAGTTAAAAACATGCTGTGGTGTGTGATATGTGTGTGTGTGTGTGTGTGTGTGTGTGTGTGTGTGTGTGTGTGTGTGTGTGTGTGTGTGAATGTGTACATGTATAGCTATACTTGTGTGGACCAACATTTGACAGGCCACCAGCATTGTGTGGACATTTGTAGTTGTGAGGACATTTTGCTAGGAAGGTTTAGAGGTATGATGTGAATTAGGTTTAGGTTA
Organism: Valencia hispanica; assembly: GCA_963556495.2. NCBI lineage: Eukaryota > Metazoa > Chordata > Actinopteri > Cyprinodontiformes > Valenciidae > Valencia > Valencia hispanica. Next base: position 39,001,772 of record OY747718.1, read on the forward strand.
AGGTTAGGGTTCGGCATGTATCACTAATGGTTAGGTTTAGGGAAAGTGTCTGGGTTAGGCATAGTAAAATCAATGGAAGTCAATACAAAGTCAACACAAGTATAGCAAGACAGGAGTGTGTGTGTGTGTGTGTGTGTGTGTGTGTGTGTGTGTGTGTGTGTTTGTGTGTGTGTGTGCGTGTGTGAATGTACTGCCATGTTATCCTGTTGCTGATTTCTTTATGGCAAATATCTTTACAGTTCTACAAAGCCACATCAAAGCATTCCGATGAGAACGGATGAATAGCACTTAAGGCAAAGAGGGAAAGTGATGATAGATACCCTATTTGACTCTATTTTTTGTGACACTAATTTATTCTCTAAATCTCCAAACTGTCATAATTTTTAAGGGATCTAAACACATTTCTCTATTCTCTGTCTCTTTAAATGACATGTTTCTCAAGCCTAGCCTATCTACTTCTCAGAGGTGTGGCTGATTACTCATTGCAGACGACCTATGGACTCATATAATATTTAAAAAAACAACCCACCCTTTTGTTGTCACTCCTTCAGTAGCAAACTTTGTATTTTAGGAGGTGGACACTGAAACACAGATGAGACAAAGATGACAGTTTTTAAATCTATGGGCAAAAAAGTTTGAGATGGCAGGCAGCAAGCTTTCAGCGTGTGAGTTTTAATTTTAACGACTAACCACTTTTATTAGGCAACTTCATTAATTTATTTTAGAATTGTTGTTTGGGAAACCAAAACTTCCAAGTTTCTTGAGGTTGAAATGCTTTCTGATGATGAATTTTGCTGTGTTGTTTTGTTAGGGGATACCTTGGGTACATCACAATTAAACATCGTCCTTCTCGGAGGAAGGAACTGTGGGAAGAACTCTCTGGGGAATCTGATCCTTGGCAAAGAGGAGTTTGTAACCAAAGAGAGGACTTCTTCTTCTAGGAGACTGGGAGTGGTGGCCGGACAGTGGCTCTCAGTGGTGGACACTCCTGGCTGGTGGTGCGACTCCAGTGCTCAGGACACTTCAAATCTTGTGAAGAGGGAGATCATAACCAGCGTCTCGTTGTGCTTGCCAGGCCCTCATGTGTTTTTGATCACGGTAAAGGCAAGCTCAATCTTTTCAGAGAGGCGTCGGAGAGCTGTGGAGGAGCATGTAACCCTGCTGGGTGACGGGGTGTGGGGTCACTGCATCGTCATCTTCACCTTCGCCTACAGGTTGCAGCACACACAAGCAGAAGAGTGTGTGGCAAGAGGGGGGAAAGCCCTCCGCTGGCTCACTGACAAGTGCGGTCAGAGGTGTCACAGCGTTGTTCTGAATGACGACATAGATATAACAGAGCTGCTGGTGAAGATACAGAAACTTGTTGCAGAAAATGGAAGCAGAGTGTTTGAGATTCAGGAAAACATTTTACAGGTGACTGCAGAGGAGAAGAGAGGAGTCATTGAGAGGGCTCAGTTGAGATTTTTAAGAATGAGACGTGAAAGATCTCTCATGCGGGGTGAGTCAAAGTCTCGAAAAGCTTGAAAACTCTCAATTATGCAAGGTTGGGTTTAAATTCAGCTGTACTTTACATTTCTTATTCATGTCATGCTGCTTTTCATTTTTATTCCTAACAACATTTTCCAACATTTCCCAGCCACACATTCATCTTTGTGCACAGGAATTTTCCTGCAGGCCTTTAATGTGTTAAAAATGTGTACTTCACAGTTAATCTTTTACAGCTAAAAAGTAAACATGCCAATGTGCCTTCTTACTATTTTGCTGGAAATGTATTGGCTACTTTTCTTCCAGTGCCCCCTTTAGCACTGAGAGGATTCCTCAGCTTATCTTCGCTGCAGCAGCACATGAAACCCATTTAGAGATAAAAAAACCAACTTCCTCTTGCGGGAACAAGTAAAGGACAGTGCCCAGCTGCAGATGCAGAATGTGAAACCTGCGAGAACAGAGAAATTAGGTTGTGTAAATGTTTTATCTGATAAATCTATGAGTGCACAAGAGCCAGACAGGAGACATCGCACATGTTGTAGATATGCTGTCTCGATCATTTTGTGCATGCACAAAACTCTATTCCACAACTCCATTATTGTGCAAACTTGTGCAAGCTCCAGTTGCTTCAAAAGTAGTTCCTCTGTCTTCACAGTTGTTTTGTTTTTTTAAGCTCAAAAGAATATATAAGTCCATCAGTAGCCTGTAACTTAAGACCCAATATTAGACAGTTAATAGGAACCAGTACTGGTTACATTTGCTTGATAAATGACATTTACAGACAGATCCACGAGGACTCTCTTCTATTTTGACATGACATTTATATCATGTAGATCTTTAAGGTCTAACATTGTTTAGTCTGCACTCCTTCACTGTGCAATCTTAAAAGAAGAAGCAGAAATAAAAGCACAAGAGGATGAAAACATGGTTGTCTTGATCCTTCCTGAGAAACAGCTAGATAAGGGTGACGGCTTATCTGAGACCTGCCAATCAAAAGGACATGCCCCTTATTATTCATAATTTCATGCCTAAATTCCATCTACAGTTATAATTATAAAATGTTTTACCCCCCTCAGAGTTGTCATGACAGTAAACTTGACCTTTTAAACCTAAAAATGTTTTTTTGGACCAGGCTGTAAGCATGCTTTTTTCTGCTGTGAAGTTGGCATTTTAAACGTTGGAGTCAACGGAACTTTCTATTTTCTGGAGCAAGTCACTTCGTGTCACTTCCGGGTAGGCTTCACATTTGACTGGTGGAGTTTGCCCCTTGGTTAGGACATGCTGGACATTTCACCTGTGAAGACTAAACAACAGTGGTCTGTTTTAGCTATAGTTTAGCTGTGCAGAGTATTTTGTGACAGATTTAGCTCAAACAGATTCACCAAAATATTCAAAATGGAAAACCTTGGCACTGTGACATGTAGCCTTAAAAGGGGGGTGGCACGTTTTTCTCAACCAGACAGAACAATTCTATGGTACAGTACAGCCATAATATTACCGTAAATCGATCTGTGAGTTCAGTAAATAATATAAATGACCTTTTTGAAACTGTACCCCATAGCGCAACATTGGCAAAATGAAAACGTAACATGTTTTATTCTCGATCCCTCTCACATAAGAAACAGGGAGTGTACATGATATGCAACCCCATCAGATGTAAGATTATGAAAGGGAGAGTCACAACTGGTAAAAGGTGCGGTAAAGTTGTGTTAATTGTATAAAATTGCAAGACGTGCAGAATTCGCAGGGATTGGCTGAATTTGCTTTAATAGTTACGATCGCAACAACGCAAATTCCTGGAGGGACTGAATAATAAACATGAGCTACAGCGCACAGATTTAACTCTGAATTTGCCTAAGCTATGTTGTTCTAACAAGCTGAATCAGAGCATTTCCACTTACAGGTGTTGGCTCTGATATAATACTCTTGAGAGTGGGGATTGCATCGTTCTTCAACGTTAACTTGCTTACCAATCCACTGTCAAATAAACTTTTGTTCTGGATGCAATCTTCTGTGAAATGGCCGCCACAAACGAAGCAAATCTTCTGGGGAGGAGGGTCGTTTCCAAAAATGAATTCCAACCATTTTTGACAAACAGCCTCATTTTTTGGAAGACTAAAAAGAGGGCAGTCGTCCTGGCATCCAAAGATATATTTTCTCCAAGAAGGCATTATGCAATTTGGAAAAGTAAATAGCTATATAGAAGTAATATCCACAGGTGCTAGCTGATTGCTGTTGACCGGCTGCTTTTCTGCTTGGGGAGCGGTGGAGGGAGGGCTTTGGAGAGAAGTGGGCGGTAATCAAAATTCCGCGGCGTTGCTGGGGGGTGAAAGGGTACCTCGGAGGATTCAGGCATTCAGCGCTCAAAATGGCGGCTGCGAGAGTTTCCAAAGATTACTCAAAAATACATAAATTACAGTAAGAAACACTTTAGGCATGTTTTTAAGGAGGGAATGACATAACAATGTGATGAAAAGCTTAAAAAAGTCGATTTTACATGCCACCCCCCACTTTAAGTGTGAAATATATATTGATTTTTTAACACTATGTACATGTGTTAGTCAATTTGCATTGTGGATTTAGCAAAGAAACTGAAGAGAAAGAGTCAGCACTAAATTTGCATCTCTTTTAATGTGTAGAGAAATTTAAGAATGCAATTTATATTGTAGTTGCTTTGAAGAAAGCACATATCTTAAAAATTCACAACTATTCCTTTGACCCCGCCTTAAAATTACACATTCAAAGCAAGTAAGTATAAACTCATCCATTTGCTCTCCTTTTGTGCTTGTAGAGAGGCTAAGGCCAGTCACTACCATCCGCCTTGTGCTGCTCGGAGCGAAGGGTTCAGGAAAGACTTCAGCACTGAACACCATCCTGGGCAGAGAGAACAGCCGGAGACTTTGCAGAACAGCTCAGTGTTCGGTTGGAGAAGGTCTGGTGTTTGGAAGACAGATGACAGTTGTGGACACACCAGGCTGGTGGATGAACTACTTCTGCAATGAGAGTGCCCTCTTCGATAAGAGGGAGATGGTGCTCAGTTTGTCTCTCTGTCCTCCGGGGCCTCACGCCTTTCTGCTGGTGATTCGTGTGGACCGAGCATTCACTGAGACCTACAGGCGAGCTGTGCAGGAACACCTAGAGCTCATCAGTGAGCGGATCTGGAGCAGTGTAATCCTGCTATTCAGTTTCGGGGACTGGCTGGGGGGCACCACGACTGAGCAGCTAATTGAGAGCGAGGGGGAGCCTCTGCGGTGGCTCGTTGAGAAGTGTAGCAACAGGTATCATGTTTTGAACAATAAAACTAAAGGAGATGGATTTCAAGTTAGAGAACTGATTGGGAAGATTGAGGAAACAATGTCTGGTTGCAGCGTCAGCTGGCATTATGAATTAGATTGGAAAGAGTTGGAAGAAATGAAGAGGAGGATGAAAGAAGAGACAGAGAGAGGCAACGAACGACAAATGAGGAAGGACAAACAAAGACTGGTGGCAAAGTCTGAGCTGAGTAAGTTGGATCTGTCTGGTAAATACTTGTGCATTACGTAGTGCATTATTTGTTGAAATGTTCTGATTTAATATACAAAACTTTACACTGACAGAGAAGGTTACCCCCCTGCAAGAGCTGAGAATTATACTGGTTGGTGGCAGAAAAGGAGGAAAAAGTTCATGTGGAAACACCATCCTCAACAGAGATGACTTTGCCACAAACACTAAAACTGTCTCCTGCAGTGAAAAGCAATGCAAAATCCAAGACAAGACAGTGTCTGTACTGGACACTCCAGGAGGCTTCCCTGTAACCTCAGAAGTCCTGAAGATTCCTTCAGCTGTCCTCCTGGTTGTCAATGTGAGCACTTCATTCACAGATCTCCACCGGGAAGCTGTTGAGAAACAGCTGGATGCTGGGGGAAGACAGCTGTGGAGCAGAGCGATCGTTCTGTTCAGCTATGGCGACTGGCTAGGAGACACAAGTATCGAACAACGCATTGAGAGCGAAGGAGAGCCGCTGCAGAAGCTTGTAGAGAAGTGTGGGAACAGGTACCATGTCATGGACAATAAGAACAAGGGAGACAGAGCTCAAGTCAGGGAGCTTATTGAACTGGTGGAGGAGATGATGGCCCCAGAATGGTTGGCTGATCTTCATAAAAGTGACCACATGTGGAAAAGGGTTGGTTCAGCCGAGGAACGGCAGATTAATGAAATGCTGTGTAATAGGAATCTAAGAAAGCAGATGAGCAGAAGACACCGACTGTCTCTTGACTGTGAGTAAACCTTTTTAGCTTTTGTTTTTCTCCACACAGACGAATAAAGGCAATTATCTGGTTTTCGATAAAAAGTCTGCCTCTATTTAGTAAGAAACATTACATGTTGAAAAGCATTTATGCCCTTTTAAATAATCACTACAAAAATCTTTATTGGTATCACAGCAATTCAACACCTATTTTATTTGCTGACCAGCTTTTTGTTTCCACTGGTATTTTGACTCATTAACTTTCTGGTGATGAAGACCTCCTTGCAATTACCCATCCTCCATTTTTATCTAATTCCTGTTGGTTCGATACACACGTGTACCACACGAATACAGCTGTTTTCTACTTGAACACATGCAGAATGTTTATGTGCTGAACTCAGAGATCAGTGCAACCTTCCACAGCGCAACTTTAAGAAAGAACACCAAACAAAACAGAAAGGACTTCCAGCTATCACTAAACTCTGCTATTTGGGAACTTTAATGGTTTCTCATGCAGCTACAGTAGAAAAAGGAAGATGGACTTAACCAGAACAACAGCAATAACATAACATGCTCTGCATTGAACTGAATTACTTACATGAAACAATGTCAAGCTGAATGTAAACATCACTGATACTTGAGAAAAACCAGCTGACATCCACATGGCCACCAGTAGCATCCAATCAGCCCAAACTCCTTATTTTTGGATAAAAAGAGTCGGCAGAATCCCTGTTGTTGAGGAGGGATTTTTCCAAGGGCTGCCCATACTGCATTCAAGTACAGCTGGGAGACTAGCTGTACTTGGATGCAAATTATCAAAACAACTCCAAAGGGATTCAAGCATGTTTTAATCTCAAATATGGTTAAAGTACTATTTAAACATTTCTAAACATTAACACTGACTTTTTTCAAGTGGTTATTATGTTTTCTACTCTGGCTATGTCTGCTTGTACTATTTTACTTATTTAAAAAAATCCAATCAAATCTCCAGTCAGTTCTATACTTTTAACTTTTTTAAGTTATAGAACATAACAAAATCTGAATAATTTCCTGAACTGAAAGAAAGAAATTCAGGAAAAATGTAAAAATGTAAAAAAGAAATAGAAAAAAAAGTCATATGTATATTTGTATTTATTTTTCTTGATTAAAGTGTACTAAAAACGTACCAAACCATGACTTCTCAAACTTAACAAAACCGTGACTTTAAAACCCTAAATACATACTGAACCGTGATTTTGGTGTACCGTTACACTGCTAATTTCCACTGATTGTCAGGATACCGGCTGGGCCCTTTCAAAACAATAACATTACTTCCAATCAGTAGAAACTTGTTTGTAAAATTAAAAGATGATCTTAAATATAAATCTGGCAGGGGGATAAAAGAATGTTGGGCTTGGCTGTATTTTAAAACAAAAATAATTGTTGTAAGGGTTTTTTCCACCTTTGACACATAAAACCACAAATAGTTAAATAAAAAGATGTAGGTAATAACTGTAATCTCAGGAAGACTTTTTAGGATCAACTTCATAACTAAAAATATTTTATTTACTGCCCTTTGAATGACATCTGATTATGAAAACTGTGATTTTTAAGTTAAAAAAAGATAAGTTTTTTAGAAGTAAATTTCAGCATTGAGTGAAAAATAACTCATCTCATTATCCTCATTTCTTTGTGGCCACAGTGGCCTTTATTCAAAGTGGACATGCTTACAGAAGGGGGAGAGAGGCAGGGGGAGAGACATTCGGCAAATGTCCCTGGGCTGGAATCGAACCCGGAACGACCGCATTGAGGACTAAAGCCTCTGAACATGGGGTGCCCATCTTAATCCACTGCACCACACGACGCCCCATTGTCCTCATATTGTAATCCTTTTTTGCCTCATAACATAAGAAAAAGCCCCGTTTTTTTTCCATTTTCCAACAAAAAGATTAAGATCAGCATGGTTGTTCCCTGCTGATTTATTGTAACAGTTTTACTGAATAAATACAGGGTCATACTAATTCATAAATATGAATATAAATACAGTGGCCTGCAAAATTATTCGGCCCCCTTGAATTTTCCCGCATTTTGTCACATTACAGCCACAAACATGAATCAATTTTATTGGAATTCCACGTGAAAGACCAATACAAAGTGGTGTACACGTGAGAAGTGGAACGAAAATCACACATGATTCCGAATTTTCTTTACAAATAAATAAGTGAAAAGTGGGGTGTGAGTGATTATTCAGCCCCCTGAGTCAATACTTTGTAGAACCACCTTTTGCTGCAATTCCAGCTGGCAGTCTTTTAGGGTATGTCTCTACCATTTTGGCCAAAAAGTTCCATTTTGGTCTCATCTGACCAGAGCACCTTCTTCCACATGTTTGCTGTGTCCCCCACATGGCTTGTGGCAAACTGCAAACAGGACTTCTTATGGTTCTCTTTTAACAATGGCTTTCTTCTTGCCACTCTTCCATAAAGGCCAACTTCATGCAGTGCGCGACTAATAGTTGTCCTATGGACAGATTCCCCCACCTGAGCTGTAGATCTCTGCAGCTCGTCCAGAGTCACAATGGGCCTCTTGGCTGCATTTCTGATCAGCGCTCTCCTTGTTCGGCCTGTGAGTTTAGGTGGACGGCCTTGTCTTGGTAGGTTTACAGTTGTGCCATACTCCTTCCATTTCTGAATGATCGCTTGAACAGTGCTCCGTGGGATGTTCAAGGTTTGGGAAATCTTTTTGTAGCCTAAACCTGCTTTAAATTTCTCAATAACTTTATCCCTGACCTGTCTGGTGTGTTTTTTGGACTTCATGGTGTTGTTGCTCCCAACATTCTCTTAGACAACCTCTGAGGCCGTCACATGGCAGCTGTATTTGTACTGACATTAGATTACACACAGGTGCCTCTATTTAGTCATTAGCACTCATCAGGCAATGCCTTTGGGCTACTGACTGCACTCAGACCAAAGGGGGCTGAATAATTACGCACACCCCACTTTTCAGTTATTTGTAAAAAATGTTTGGAATTATGTATGATTTTCGTTCCACTTCTCACGTGTACACCACTTTGTATTGGTCTTTCACGTGGAATTCCAATAAAATTGATTCATGTTTGTGGCTGTAATGTGACAAAATGTGGAAAAGTTCAAGGGGGCCGAATACTTTTGCAAGCCACTGTATCTTCACTAAAGATGGATTATTTCAAAGGTGAATTTATAATTTAGATAAAAAAGTTCACTCATATAAACAGAAACTTTGCTTTCAGAAAACTGTTTTTATTTCACCAATACAGTGACCGTTATATGATTTATTGGCAGGTATTGTTACTGCCATGTTGATGTGCACACAGCTAAGCAGATGATTTACACACAAAGAAAGCAAAGTAAATTTTAGTTATTACCAATTAACAGTAATATGTAACATATCACATGACACTTCTGGTGTAGCTGGTGAAGTAGATGTTTCTGCAAATGAGATATAAGCTGATTAATTTCTTATGATGGCTGGAAACAGCTGACAGAGCATGTTGTACTCATGATATCACATAATGTGTTATGTTTATTTTTCAGTGACTGAATCTGCATCTTCCACGTCTTATCCAGAGGAAGTAAACCCAACACAGGCAGTGGCTTTACCAGGAAGAATATCGAGAAGACAACCTGGATACATGTTTTTGGACTGCAGCAGCTTAGTCTTCCTGTCTGTGCTCAAACAAGGACGGAGCTGGTCAACAATAGATTTACCTTTAAGGTTCCCTTCTCCCCACAGCCACATGCTCTCGCCAAGACGTCAAACGATGCTTCTGGTTTCATGTCAGAGTCAGACAAGCATTTCCTCAGAGGAAGACTTTGTTAACGTCCATTCCCTCTGCCATCCGGCTCTGAGAGAGCGTACCCTCCGCAGAATTTCTGAATCTGGAGGCCTGCAGGCTCTTATCGATCAGTGGGGCCACAGCAGCCTGGAGGAGCTGGAATCCTTCATTGACTCTTACTTTGAGATGGTATGGGAACAAACCATGGGGTCATTTCAGCCCTCTGAATCTGACCCTCCTGCCACCATGCTGGATGCTGTTGTCAGGGATGTTGGAGAAGAGGAGCTGCTCCTATCCATCGACAGGAAGCTTACAAGGCTGGAGCTCTTGGACGAGATCCGGAGGGATTTGGCAGAACTGAAGCGGAATCTGGAGTGCAACTGGGGGGCCACACGAGAACTCAGAGACAAACGTGAAAAGGATGTTGATTAGAAAAGGTTTAACAAACCCATAAATAACTACATCTGTCCAAATATATTGCATTCATACTCATATATAAAAAAAGATAAGTGAATTGTTTTTTTTCCACAAGATGGCGCTGTTGTTCTGCAATACGTTTATTTAGAACGCCGTCTGATCTGTGCAACCACTACGTTTTACACACAAAGTATTAGATAGGCCTACATTGATTTTGTTGATAGGACAGGAACTGATTTGTGACTAAAATAAACAGCTGTAAGACGGTTATGTGTCCAGAAAATGTGAGTCGCTTACACACCATGTAAAGAATGTGTTGGTTTTCTGAGACTTGCTCAGTTTCTTTTGCCTTATTGAAACTTTCAGACAAGTGTTGAGGGTCTGTTGATTCTTTAACAAGGAGCTAATCAATCAGAGAAGGACATGTTTGAAAGGTCTTTTTGCTCTGCAAGATTTCTGATTAAAGGAAATGACTCAGAGCAATCTAATTGAGAACTTGGTGCAATTTTATAATAGTTAAGAAGAGTAGTTTGTGTTTACGCATATGTAACATATGAAATGAGAAAATTACCTAATACTTAAAAGAAGTTTCTATCATAACATTGGAAGTAAAGCTGTTGTTTTTTATACAACAGTACTAACTGGTAAGGAGACAGGAAGGACCGTTGCAACCTTTGTTTCTGTGTTAATTCGTCTAGCTGATTATGCATGAAAGAGCTAGACACCCTTAATAAATCTGATCTGCACATAACACTGTATATGCAATGGGTTATTTGCAGCCATTTTTGGCAATGTATGTCCGATAGTAATACACAACGCTGTCCATATTTTTTCTGGCAGAGGTGGAAGCTTGTTGAGCAACCATTAGAGCCCTAAAAAGATCCAAGAGTCTATGGTTGAAAACAGGAAGATGTTCCAGACAGCTATGATTTTTTCTTTCCTCTTAAGGAAACCTGTGTGCTGGTTTCATTCAAAGTTTTTCTTCCCCCTATCAAAAGCTTTCAAGTGTATCACACACAGAAACACTCCCCTGCAAAAAACACAATCAAAAGGGACTATAGCTATGTAAACTGTCCACTGCTCTCAAGGTCGTGTTGCCTTTAATATACACTTAAGAGCCAGGGGAGTTTTATTAGCTGATTTATTGTGTCTGATGTAGGTATTTTTATTTTTGTCACATCTGCACATATAAAACAACTGAAATCAAGGCAGCAACGGGTGTGTTATTCATCACTGGGTTGCCATTAACTTTATTAAAGCTATAGTAGGCAACTTTGCAAGGTAATGGCATCACAACAGCATAACACTAAACAAACAACGGAGATATCTGTGATTTACACGACACAAGATTTCTATTTGGTGGTTCATAGGTATGACTCATTCCCATTCAGGATGTTTGATGTTCCTTTATGTGCTCCTTACAGGACAGAGAGGGATGTGAATATACATATAGAAAGAAGGAACAGGGAGAGAGAGAACACAAAGTAAGGCAGCAGCCTCACAATCATAATTTCATAACTACAGAGATAGCTCAGAGAAACCTAAGGCTCTCTCACAAGTTTTATCTAAATGGACAATTTCAGGATTATTCTCAAAAGTATACTGGATGTATTGTTGCATGGACAAAACAAATAAATGAACAACAAAGAAGCGAACTAGCATTAAGAGATTTACAGTGCCAGACACATTCATTGGCAGCCATCCAGCCCTAAATATGAGTACATTTATTCAGTGGGGAAAACTAATACTATAACAAAATCACCAGGGCTTCCTCCCCCAGTCCCCCTCCCCCGAGTAACACTTAGGCCTGCTCTACATGGAGACAAAATGGGTATAGTTTCAAAAACACAGTCTGTAAAAACGGCATCACAAAAACCTTTGACCACATAAATTCACACAAAGCGGGTTAAATGCTACAGTACATATGCCTGGCCCACTGGTGGCGCTGTGACATTGTCAGAGAAATGCAGGAAAGAACACTGAGGATACGTAGTCAACCAGATGGCAAACTTATCAGTTATCAGTGCGAAAGGACTCACACACCAGCAAAAAAAACAAGAGATCGAACAATGGAAGAAGAAGGGATGGTTGCTGCATTCTGTTTGACATGTTGTTATAAACTGCTTCGCCAGCAACTCTTTCAGTTTTACAAAGCTGGTTGTTTGGCAACGTCTGCTCATTTCCCTCTGAGTTACAACCAACCAGCATGACTTAATCACAGCTGCTGAACAGCGACTAAACTGGGCCATTATACATACCCCAAGACTGGTACTCGGTTGGTTTCTGAAATGGCCCTGAAAATTGCCCTGTCAGGCCGGCCTAATGAGGTGGAGACTCGCACATACTGTGAAGGTGTGGTAAAACTACCCTTAAATTACGATAGTGGAAACTCGCCTATTGTCTATCTGCCGAACAATTTCTGCCGATTTTGAAACTCTTAACTCTTATTGAACATAAGATTTCTCTCCTCAAAGACTTTGTTAGTAAAATACTTGATTTGTGATAATCTAAATAATTTGTTTTGTCACACAGAAACCTGGCTGCAGCAGGAGGATTATGTAATTATAATTGATTCAACTCCTTCCAATTTATTACAGTTTTCCATTCCCAGAAGTACTTGGTGAGGAGGAGGAGTTGCAACCATTTTTCAATCAGATTTACTAATTAATCCCAGACCAATTAACAGCTACAGTTCTTTAGAACATCTAATCCTTAGTTTTCCCCATATGAGCAGCAAAACATCAAAACCACCTTTGTTTGTGGTTTTGTATCCTCCACCAGGCCCTTACTCTAAATTCTTGGATCAAATCTCACATAAAAAAAAAAATCTGATTTAGTATTAAATACTGATACTGACAGTGGGGTATTTTAATATTCATGAGGACACTGAAAGTGATAGCCTAAATGCTGCCTTTAAGTAAGTAAGTAAGTAAGTAAGTAAGTAAGTAAGTAAGTAAGTAAGTAAGTAAGTAAGTAAGTAAGTAAGTAAGTAAGTAAGTAAGTATAGCTTTATTTATATAGCACCTTTCTAGAAATAATCACAAAGTACTTTATAGTAACAATATTGCAACAATCACAGAACATACAAAATCAGAAAGTAAAAAGAACTAGGCAAAATAAAATTTAAAAAGATGGGTTTTAAGCTGCCTTTTAAAGGAAAACTCTGAATCAGCAGTTCTCAGTTCTGAGAGGAAGGGAATTCCAGAGAGAGGGAGCCACTACTGCAAAAGCCCTGTCACCTTTGGTTTTTAAACGGGTTTATGGTATCTTAGACTCAGTTGGCTTTACTCAAAACGTACAGGGACCCACCCACTTGTGTCAACACACTTTGGATCTTGTACTGACAAGATCAACGTTATATCTTCACATTGAGTGTGAGGATACAAAAGCCCTCCAACATTACCAGGTCTTGTCTGACCATTTTTTGATAACTTTTGAATTTTTTTAACTGATCATTCCAAACCTGAAAGAAATTATTATTATAGTAGAACTTGACCTGACAATGCTGTAAAAAGTTTTAAAGAATCTGTTCCATTCTTACTTTCCTCAGTGTCTCAGAGTAACACAGTGGAGGGCAACAATTCCATCTGTAACCCTTCAGAAATTGATGGTTTGGTTCATAGCAATACTTCCTCATTGGATCTGGCATTAGACAGTATAGCCCCCTTGATAAAGACAGTAATTAGCCATAGGAGGTTGAATACCCAGTTTAATTCAGAGCTAAATACTTTAAAGCAGAGTACAAGGAAATTGGAGAGAAAATGGTGGTCTATACACCTAGAGGATTCTTATTTAAACTGGAAAAATAGTCTACTGCTGTATAAAAAGACCCTTCGACAAGCTAGAACAGCATATTTTTCATCATTAATAGATTTGAATAAGAACAATCTGGTTTCTTTGTAGTACAGTTGCCAAACTTACACAGAGTCCTAGCTCATTTGAGCCAACTATTTCCCCTGCTCTCAATAGTGATGACTTTACGGGATTCTTCATAGATAAAATTAATTATATTAAAAATAAAATCATTGGCATCCTCCCAAACATGATTACTTCTCTCTCAGTAAGTGAGATAGCATCAAAGAGAACTGTTGAACCTCATTTGTGTTTGGACTGTTTTGATCCAGTCGAGCATTCTGAATGATCATAAATATTAGCCTAATCTAAACCTTCAACTTGTATGTTGGACCCAATCCCAACCAAATTATTTAAGGAAGTGTTCCTTTGAAGAATTTCAGTCAGGTTCTAGAGCTCATCATAGCCCTGAAACAACACTGGTAAAAGTTAATAATGATATTCTCATGGCCTCAGACAATGGACTTGTGACTGTTCTGGTCTTGTAAGATCTCAGTGCTGCTTTTGACACAGTCAATCATTATATTCTCTTAGAAAGGCTTGAACATGTAACAGGGATCAAAGGAACAGCACTAGACTAGTTTAAATCATATTTGTCTGACAGATTCCAGTCTCTTCATGTACATGATAAATCTTCTTCACATTCAAGGGTTACTTGTGGAGTACAACATGGTTCTATGTTTGGACCAATTCTTTTTACTATATATATGCTTCCAATTAGTAAAATCCTCAGACAGCATGGGATACATTTCCTCTGCTATGCTAATGATAGGCAGTTATATTTATGAGAGAATATTAAAAAGAGAGATCAATTTTTTTCTGTTTAGCTTCCCTTCAATGGCTCCCTGTTATTTCCAGAATAGTATTTAAGATCCTCCTTGTTACATAATAATAATCTTAATTATCAAGCTCCATCAACTATTGCTGCCTGTCTCTGTCTCTATCTGTAGATGTTGTCGCTCCTCCTTTCCCTCTCATCACTTGGTACCATCTTGGATAGTCTGTTTGGCTCTGTCAATAATGCCAAAATGATAAATGTACTTCTTTCATTGAACATTAAACAATAAAGTGAACATTACAATAGCAAGGGAGAGGCTTTTAATCATATTTGTGTACAAAAACCTCTTACATTTTAAAAGTGGGTGGAAGTTGTTCAAGTGAAAAGTTTTGGTCTGAAAATAAAAAAGTAAATATACAGTACTGTTGTTGACCAGAGACAGGAAAACGTCAATTGTTTTCAGCCTTTCTGCAAGAGGATGTAAATAAAAATGTTCTGTCTTTGCATGATTACTATCTATGAATTGAGAGCAGAGTCAAAGTCCAAAGGAAAATATTAAATAATTTTACAGATCAAATGACAGCTTCACTGCCTCTAAAAGGTTCGTTAGAAGTTTGACTCCTTTGTTACTTCTTGTTAGATTTCCAATAAAAACAGTTTGGCTTCTAAAAATCTTTGTGTTTTTAGTGTATTACATCTTTGGGAGCTGTATTTGTGGCACTCCTAAACAACTGAAGAGATTTGATAACGTGACCAGCATTTCAGACTAGAAGGTCACGGTTAGAGCTATGAATGATTGCAGTTGTACCATGCCATCTACTGTGCCAAACTGGAATAATGCAGCAAAAGATGATAGATAAACCTCTGAAAATATTTCTGTAAATAACCAAACATAAAAAGATTGGAATCCAGTTGTTCCAAATATAAAGTAACACATTCATGACAGTTTTCTGTCAGATCAAAACTTCCAAAAGGCTTTGATGAAAAAGAAACCTCAGCTATGGGGTGGCAGAAAGAGGATGTTAATGTTTAAAGAATGGACTTACTCAAAACATAAACAAATTGCTTTTTCTGCAGTCATCCACTCTATCTTCCTTCATCTTTGTGTTTTTCTTTTGCATTATATCTCTTTGGATATCATGACTTCTTCAGTCCTCTCTCCCTGATGTCTTATCATTCATCTTCCTCTAATGTCAGCATGTCATTCCTCCACTCTACTCTCCTGCTGCTCATTCGCTCTCGCCCTTTCACTCTTCATCACTTCCTTCTCTCTGCAGGGCTCCATCTCGCGGTCTCCTCTCATTCCCCTCAAATCAAATCGTGAGGACTCAGCCCCGCCTGCACATTAAAGGAGGGCTGTAAAAGACGGGGGAAGGCGAAGGAGGAATGGATCTCCCCTCTCTGCCTCTGTGTTGAGCCGTTCAGGCTGTCCTGGAGGCAATCTTTAGCCCACATCCATCTCTATTAGCAGGACAGCACACCGACCAACATAACCCCCGCCTGCAAGCACCCACTCTCTGCCCTGTATCTGATTTCACTGCCTTCTGTTTTTTCAGGTGGAAAGGGGAATCTGGGGAGAAACATATGCAGGAGTCAGGAATCGGGATAGAGAATACATGGAGGGAATTAAAGGAGGAATTAAATCTGCTTAAAAGAAGTCCCAAGCTGGAATCTCCTGAATATCAGGGAAACAGTGTTGAGCGTGCTCCTTGGATAAAGGTCTTTTCTACCTTATTTAGCTCTTAAAATAAACTTAAAAATATCAGTTTTATAGCCTCAAAACCAGGAAATGCAATCATCATCTTTAAGAAAGAGAGTATGATGCTTCTGAGGAAATGATGTCATGATTCCAGGAAAGCTGGTGTGAAAAAAGATGCAGTTCCAGGAAGACTAAATGAAAACCTGAAATCTGGTCAGCCAAACATTATTATACAAAAAGAGTGATCAGGGACAAAAAACCCACATAGGGTTGTGTTTTTAACATTCTAAGGTATCGAGACAGAAAAGATTAAACAAATAGTCAACAAATGAAGCGATGCAAGACCCTCAGATTTTAAAGCAGTTATAAAGACAACCTTACAAGATAAACCAGTCCACATTAATCTTCATCAAAATATTAGAAATAGTCTGTGAAACCATCTGCTGAGCAGAATGTGGAAAATTTCCCCCCAACCAGTCGTTTGGAAACTCTAAAATCAGATATTTTTTCCATCAGTAAATACTCCATACCAAAATGCAAGCAGGTTGAACTAATCTCAACACTCTTCAATGTGGGAGTTTTAACTGAAAGTAGAGGATTTAAGGTTAGCTTTTTTGGTGATTCTGCTTTCGTATCTGACATTTTTTAGGATAGCTGTCTTCTACAAGACACCGTTTTTACACGTCTTTTTTTTTTTAAGTGTCCTGTTTGGCAGTGTGGAGCTCAGAATTGGTGTCTGAGTACCAAGTAGAAGCCCAACAGATTTACTTTCACAAGCGGAGCAGTACAGCTTTTGCTATAGTACTCCACTTGATTTAAGTGTGAAAAATCTTTATTATGAATTGTTGGGGTTTTTATGTCCTGATGTTATGGACACGGAGACGGAAAATTAAGGAGAAGAAAGAAGGAAGATGAAGAAGTTGAAGACTTAGGATCATTGAGAATAAGTAGTTGATTTTGGGCAAAACCATCATTTTTATTGAAGCAACCCTTCCCATAAGTGATATGGGTAGAGATTTCCATCTGGCAAGATCATCTTCCACTTTTTTTAAAAGTGGGATGTAGTTTAACGTTATTAAATCTGCCAGTCTTGGTGAGACATTGATACCTAAATAGGTAATATTCCCTGACTGCAGTTGTGTATTAGTTGGATTCTGGACAGAACAATTGATTGGAAGAACTGTAGATTTTAACCAATTTATAGAATAATCTGAAACATTTGAGTAAGAGTTTATCAACCCGATTACCTGAGAGAAAGAGGTTTGTGAATGCTGGAGAAAAAGTAATACATCATCTGCATAAAGACTGATTTTATGTTCTATGTTATTGCATTTTATGCCTTTAATATTGTGAGTTTGCCTGATCGCTGCAGCTAGTGGTTCAATAAAAATAGCGAACAGGGAGGGAGAGAGAGGACATCCCTGCCTGGTACCTCTCTGAAGATAAAACCTAGATGATGTTTGCTTATTTGTTCTGATACACACTGTTGGTGAACTGTATAATATTTTCAACCAGTTTATAAAAGAATTTCCAAAGCCAAATTTATGTAAGGTTACAAATAAGAATTTCCAGTTAACTCTATCAAATGCTTTTTCTGCATCTAAAGATAATATATTAGTTTTAATGTTTTTACAGTTAGAAAAATCTATTAAATCTATTAATCTACGTGAATTTGTGGATGAATGTCTCCCTTACACATGTCTTTATGATATTTTGTCAAATTGAGGTGAATTTACCTAGGAGCGGACCTCAGTGGATACCAGGAAGGTTGATTGTATTTCATGGTTTGCTATTAAGTCTTTCAACACTCAACATTATGCCTATTTCATCCAAAGAGCATCTCATTTTAAAATTGACGCTAAATCTGTGCAGCATTTCTTCATACCTATTGCTCTCTAACTAAGTACTTGTTCATGTAGGGTTTATTTGTATTTTAGTAAATAGACTAACATATAAAGAGAAAATTAATGTGTTAATGCAGATCGATTAATTTGTAGAATTAACGCCATTCATTTTTTAAAAGCAATTAATGCATGCACAGGATGGCCCGCCCTGTTTATCCTACAATTCAGCCCGCGTCATATTCAGTGCTCCTCACGTATAAAGCATGGTAGACCCAAACTGGGGGTCCACTGTATTTTCTTTTTAAGTGTACAGACCTGTGTGTTGGAGGTTTCTTCCTGTTAAAGGGGAGTTTTTCCTCTCCACCGTCGCTACATGCTTGCTCAGTATGAGGGATTGCTGAAGGATTGCTGTGGTTGGAAAGTCTTCCCAACCTCACGCCAATGACTGACACAATCTGCTGGGATTCCTTAAATAGGAAACTTTTTAACTGATTGGAATGTTTGTATAAATGTATTGAAATTACTTGTTAAGTGCCTTGAAATGATATCTGTTGTGAATTGGTGCTATATAAATAAACTGAATTGAATTGAATTAATCAGTGTATTTAGTTAGATTTGTAAAAATCTCATCAGCATTATACTTTGCCTCTTCTGAAAGCAACATTTGATTCAGTTTGTATGTATGTGAAAGCCAGAATTTCATGAAAACAAGAAAAAAAAGAAAAGAAAAGAAGTCCTTAAAATTTTAAGGCTACGCCTGAGCAAAATATGTGGTTCAGCAAAAAAAACAAAAACCTTTGTGCATACAGGCTAAAAGGCTTCTTTGTTATTATGTTGGGGAGAAATGTTTTTGTGTGTGAATGAAAATCGGGCTAAGCTGTTGTTCTCAGAAGTATCACTTCGTCATCTCTGATTCCCACGAATCAGGAAATCCAGGAAATCAATGTGGGAACTTTTGGCCTCATTGAGACCCCATTACAACGTCACAGTTTGCCTGTGGGAACGATTTCACCGAAACGGTTCAGGAGTGGCCTTGCCTCTGAGAGAGTGATGGAGGAGTGTAGGTCAAAAGTAAATGAGGTAAATTTGGCTTTGCTACCAGCTGGCCCTGACCAGAACAAACATGAAAACAGCCCCCACCCAAACACACACATGCACAGTACGCATACACACACACACACCCAAACACACACACACCCACCCACCCACACACACACACACCCACACACACACACACACCCACCCACCCACACACACACACACACCCACACACACACACACACACACACACACGCACCCCCCCCCCCCCCCCCCCACACACACACACACCCACACACCCACCTACACCGCCCCCCCCCCCCACACACCCACCCACCCCCACACACACACACACACACACCCACACACGCACACACACACACACACACCCACCCACCCCCCCACCCCCCCACACACACACCCACACACACACACACACACACACACACACCCACCCACCCACCCACACACACACACACACACACACACATACACACACACACACACACTCACTCGCAAGCGTCCCATTTCCCATCTACCAAAATCCATGTCTGTCATTCTGCCTCATCAGGACAAGACGGGTCAGGGTAAACCTCAGGGGCAAAGTTGAGGAAGCAATTAGGGGAAATGACTACGCACCAGTGGCTGAAATTCCAGTTCCATTCTGGAAATGTGTCTGTCTCTAAGAAGGTCTCCCTCGTTATATCATTAACCTCACGGCTGGAGGCCACGAAAGAGGAAAGCAACACAGTTGTATGCTTGAAATTCAGATGCCATTTGCTTCACACGTCCATTTTAAAGGAGCAGAAGAAGAGTCCCCTGTAGATCAACGGTGGGTTGCTGGGGCTGACCTCTGACCCTGAAGTCAAGTTCATCTTCACACATGTATCTCCAAAATATGGACGGGGAGGCAGACTGCTGTTGAAGCATTGCATCAATGAAATTCTCAAGTGCTTAAATAAGATAGTTTATCATAGTCTTCAAACATTTCTCACAACTTTTTATCAGGACCTTCCTTAGGCTGCTCTAAGAAGTGGACTTTCAGACCACCAAGCACTTTAAACAATTATTAAACAAGCCCATATTTCTGTATTAGACATGTTTCTTTTGGTCTGATGTAATATTCTAATCTTAAATGTCATATTTGCACTAGCTGAATGTCAAAAATGATCATAATTAACAGAAATAAAGGTGTTAAAACTTCAGTCTGGATGTAATTGAGCTGTATAATGTGTTTCCAGTGGCAAACTGAGTCAGTGAAAAAAAATTAACTTTTCAATTATATTCTAATATTTGAATATAGCTGTATTTGGGAGGATATTTTTATAGCTTCAACTGATAACAAATGATTAACTTCTCATGTTTCTATTCTAGGATAATGACAGCAGCCATGACAGAGGACTGCTTTGCTTGGATATGTCATGTAGTATAAGGTTGTGGGAGAACCACATTCCGGACAGGACTTGGGAGGCACTTGGTGAGAGAAAGCAGAATGTAATGAGATGTCTGAGCAAACAGGAGCAGCATAACAGAAGAATTCAGCAAGGAACAGTGGAAACCAGTGAGCTTAAATAGTGAGGAGAAGTGGGGGGCAATGAAACCAGGTGAGTCTAATCAGAGGAATGCTAAACATGATGTCAGGGAAGGCAGTGCCTCATCTGTCATATAAAACAAAGTAATTGACATTTTTTGGTTTGCAAAAGATCAATAAACCTGTAACAATCATAAAGCTTTCCAAGAGTGACAAGCCTATCAAAATCCCTCCAAGAGCAAATCAACAATTCATCCAGTAGGTCACAAAAAACCCAAGACAACACTTATAGGACTGCAGGCCTCACTTGTCTCAGTTATGGTTACTGTTAATTCGACATTATAAAACAGACTGGGCAAATATTACACACTGTTGATCAAAAACAACTCAAAGATCCTCGTCTCACATTTGCTAAAACATTTTTTGACAGTCCCTACGAATTGGGTTCCAAAATGCTGATCATTTTGAAAGGTGTGTGTTCTGTTACATGTGGCATGAAAGTAACACAGGGTGATGAAAAACAACATCAAAACTACAGTTAAATATGGTGGTAAGATCCTGATTGTCTGCTTTGTTGCGTCGAGACCTGGACTACTTCCTGTTACTAATGGAACCTAATCAGTACCTCTCAAACAATCAAAGTTTTGTAACAGCCTATAGTCGGGACTTGAATCTGATTGAGATGCTGTGGCATTACCATACATAAGATGTCCCTTCTTGTAAACCCTCTAATGTGGCCAAATTAAAGCAACTCCTCAAAGAATAGTGGGACATGTTTTTTGACAGGGATGCATCAGAGTCTTCATCAGTTACTGCAAATGCTTGGCTGCAGTTGTAACTGCCAGTTGGGTAGTAGATTTAAGGTGGAATTTCTTTTTTTTCCTCAGAAAGCTTTTCCCCCTCAATGAATGGATTCACCATTTGAAAGCTGCCTTTTGTATTTATTCTGGTTAAAAATTCGTGTTCTTTTTCATGAAAAGTGCAGATTGAAAATCAGGGTAATAGGAGGAATCGAAATAAAACTCTGTCATGTGGAAATTATTTTATGACCATCTGCTCCATTTGTTGTAGGATGAGTCATCCTATACGTTGGTTTAAATTCTCACAACTTAAACTTTGGAAACCACTTTCTAAGTGGGTATCAGTACTAAATAGCTTATTCATTCAGACAACTTAGTACCATAAGACAGGTTATTTTACACATGACAGGATCCATCAATAAAGACTGGCTTAGATACAGTCATTAACAATATATGTGGATGACTGACTTTTATTGCCAGCAGCTATTTGACACTGCGACCAGAGGCCCGTTTACTGGCAAAGAAAATGAGTGCCTGAGAGGAGAGGCCCGAGCTTTGCCACTTGAATGACAACAACATAAAGCGACGTAAAGGGGTTATTGAGATTCATGCTGTGTAAAGACGGATGAAGTGGTGCCTCCTGCAAGATGGGATAATGGGGAAAAAAAACTGGAAACAAAAACCAGGCAAACCCATACAGATTTCAGCTTTATAGTCAAGATTTAAGTGGACTGGACATATCCAGCTTATATAAACTCTAATTTTGGAACACGCACACACACACACACACACACACGCACACACACACACACACACACACACACACACACACACACACACACACACACACACACACACACACACACACACACACACACACACACACACAAGCACGGCCTCAAACACTAATGTTTACTTAGTCTCGGTGTTGAGGATTTCCAGGATATAAAAGGCCGAGCATGTACCTTGGTTGGGTGAACATGACCGGTTATGGCCTTTGATCAGTGCCAGTGGGACAGAAAGCATGATGGGATGGAAATACAAGATGACTACACACCTAACAAACAACACATAAAGATGCCTACTCATCTCCATTACTCCTGCATGCTATTGCCTGCGGTAACGCAATCAAATAAAGATGAGGAAATACCAAAACATACACATAATTCTACATGTTCAGAAACAATTAAAGCTTTTATTATTTAGTATCATCTAATTAAACTGAGCTATTTGCGGAAGTCCAGACCACAGGAAGATTATATTCTGTAGATGAAGGATGCTTGGATGAAGGTAGAGGGAAGGGATCAATTTATGCATGCTCACAATCCAATATCTGCCATCCAGCTAATATTATTATTCAAGTTTTATAGCCTGGCCATCAGTGCACATCTGCAGGTTGTTTTCAGTCAATACTGACACAAATATTCCATTCTTCTTTGCTCTTAGCTCATCTTTTTTTCATACAGGGCCTTGCAAAGGTATTCATTCATGTTGAACTTCTTCAGATTTTGTCTCAACCACAAAGTTCATTGTGTTTTATTAGGATATTATGTGGTAGATCAACACAAAGCGGTGCATCATTTGTGAAAGGAAGTTAAAAAATATTTTACTGAATGAAAATCAGAAAAGTTTGATATGCAGAAGTAAAACATTGGTTTTTACTCATTTTTCATTGCAAACTGGTTCAGGCACAGTTAGATTGGATAAATAGTGTCAATTCTTGCCCCAGGTTTCCGTTTAGATTTAGGTCCGGACTTTATCCATCCATCCATCCATTTTCTTCCGCTTATCCAGATGCCCGAGCCACCTCAACTGACTCCTCTCGATGTGGAGAAGCAGCGGCTCTACTCTGAGCCCCCTCCGGATGACTGAGCTTCTCACCCTATCTCTAAGGGAGAGCCCAGACACTCTGCGGAGGAAACTCATTTCAGCCGCTTGTATCCGTGATCTCGTTCTTTCGGTCACCACCCAGAGTTCGTGACCATAGATGAGGGTAGGAACGTAGATCGACCGGTAAATCGAGAGCTTCGCCTTTTGGCTCAGCTCTCTCTTCACCACGACAGACCGGTAGAGCGCCCGCATAACTGCAGATGCCCCACCAATCCGTCTATCGATCTCCCGCTCCATTTTTCCCTCATTCGTGAACAAGATCCCCAGATACTTAAACTCCTCCACTTGGGGAAGGACCCCATCCCCGACCTGGAGGAGGCACCCCACCCTTTTCCGGCTCAAGACCATGGCCTCGGATTTGGAGGTGCTGATTCTCATCCCAGCCGCTTCACACTCGGCTGCGAACAGCTCCAGCGAAAGCTGTAGATCACGCTCCGATGAAGCCAACAGGACCACATCATCTGCAAAAAGCAGAGACCCGATCCTGAGGCCACCAAAACGGATCCCCTCAACGCCTTGGCTGCGCCTAGAGATCCTGTCCATAAAAGTTAGGAACAGGATCGGTGACAAAGGGCAACCTTGGCGGAGTCCAACTCTCACTGGAAACAAGCCCGACTTACTGCCGGCAATGCGAACCAAACTCTGGCACCGGTCGTACAGGGACCTAACAGCCCGTATCAAGGGGCCCGGTACCCCATACTCCCGGAGCACCCCCCACAGGGCCCCCCGAGGGACACGGTCGAACGCCTTCTCCAAGTCCACAAAACACATGTAGACCGGTTGGGCGAACTCCCACGCACCCTCCAGGACCCTGCTGAGGGTGTAGAGCTGGTCCAGTGTTCCACGGCCAGGACGAAAACCGCATTGTTCCTCCTGGATCCGAGGTTCGACTATCCGTCGGACCCTCCTCTCCAGAACCCCTGAATAGACCTTACCAGGGAGGCTCAGAAGTGTGATCCCCCTGTAGTTGGAACACACCCTGTGGTCCCCCTTTTTAAACAGGGGGACCACCACCCCGGTCTGCCAATCCAAGGGAACTGCCCCCGATGTCCACGCAATATTGCAGAGCCGCGTTAACCAACACAGCCCCACAACATCCAGACCCTTGAGGAACTCCGGTCGAATCTCATCCACCCCCGGAGCCTTGCCACCGAGGAGCTTTTTAACGACCTCGGTGACCTCAACACCAGAGATTGGAGAGCCCGACCCCAAGTCCCCAAACCCTGCTTCCAGATTGGAAGGCGTGCTGGTGGGATTGAGGAGGTCTTCGAAGTATTCCATCCACCGACCCAAAACGTCCCGCGTCGAGGTCAGCAGCACACCATCCCCACTGTAAACAGTGTTGGTGGCAGACCGCTTTCCCCCCCTGAGACGCCGGATGGTGGACCAGAATCGCTTCGAAGCCGTACGGAAGTCGTTTTCCATGGTCTCTCCAAACTCCTCCCACGCCCGAGTTTTTGCCTCAGCAACCATCCGAGCCGCATCCCGCTTGGCCTGTCGGTACCTATCAGCTGCTTCAGGGGTCCCACAAGCCAAAAAGACCCGGTAGGACTCCTTCTTTAGCCTGACAGCATCCCTTACCGCCGGTGTCCACCAGCGGGTTCGGGGGTTGCCGCCGCGACAGGCACCGACCACCTTGCGGCCACAGCTTCGGTCAGCCGCCTCGGCAATGGAGGCGCTGAACATGGTCCGGACTTTATGCCATTCTAACTCATGAAGATACTTAGACCAATTCCATTGTAGCTTTTCATATATGTTTATTGTTTTTGTTCTGCTAGAGGGTGATTGTCTGCCCTCGCTGCAAGTCTTTATGACCCACGAACACATTTTTATCCATTAGTTTTCTGTATACACATCCATCCAAGTCCCTGCCGAAGAAAAGCATCTCCACATGTCCTCCACACGGTTTCCTTCCACTTCACAATTACTCGCACATTTGTGTTGGTCAGGGGCATGAATACTTTTGCAAGGCTCTGTGTTATTTCTTTGTCTTTGTTGTTATTCCACAAATTCTATCCAGGCAGATATTATGTACCGGTACATGTCTGGCTTTGGTGCATAAGTGATGACTTAAGTAAGAATTAGGAGTACATAATGGCACAATAATTGTTTAATAGTCAAGAAATTGCAGATGTACTGCCTCTGGGCTGATTGTAATGTGTGTGAAGTTTCCAAACCACAGAATCACATCACTATCATTTCACCAACATAAAGTGAGAGCAGCTCATCCTTTTGTTATTGTGGTTAGCTGAAGTGTCATTGTGAGAAGGATGGAGAGAAGGAAGCGGATAAATATCTCTTCACCCATTAAAACAGATAACAGAACGATCTTATCTTCACTCGGGAGAAAAAAGGGTGAGGACTCTTGAAACGCAGCTTGCTGTCCTTGCCATTTTCAAGAGAATGATCAATAAAGTAACTCAATACAACAGAATGAACTGAATGAATTAAAAGAAATCAACTGAAAAGAAGTGCAACTACACACAAAATATATTGGATAAACAAACCTTAGCAGACAGTAAATGAATAAATTGTTGTTAGAGTGCTGTTTGGGTATTCAAATATTGAAGCCGAGGATGTGTCAGGGTACCTGCACTTAAGGATGGCTTGTGTCTCATTATAGGTGAGGAACTACAGGCAGCATTGTCGTAGGGAAAAACCTGAGGATTCTTTTTCTGCAGGCTTCTTAGTGCACACAGAATAATAATAATAATAATAATAATAATAATAATAATAATAATAATAATAATAATAATAATAATAATAATAATAATAATAATAATAATAATAATAATAAATGTTACAAAATGGTCATATATATGCCCAAGTCCATTAAATCATATGACAAACGTGCTTCAATCAATAGATTAACCAAGAGCAACATTCAGTGCCAAAAGTAACAAGCACATCCCATGAACTTTATGTTGCAACCAGAAACCTCAAACCCTTTTATTGGGATTTCATACAAGATATTTTATATAAATACATATAAATATTATTTTGAAACAGAACAAACATTGCAAACCTTCTCACCACGTATTAATGCACATTTCTAAAAACTGTGCTGTGCTTTTGTGTTCAGCACCCCCTGAGAGAATCCTTTGCAGAACCAGCTTTCCCTGCTATTACAGCTGCAGGGTTTTTGGGGGAATGTCTCTAATGGCTGTACACATCAGACTGAAATTTCTGCTCATTTTTGTTTGCAAATTAGCTCAAGTTCAGTCCGTCTGGAAGGAAAGAGTCTGTGAACAATTTTCAATTCTTGCCCTTTGACCTTTGACAAGCACTTTGACTAGGCCATTCATCTCGAGTTTTCCCACGTAGGCTGTGGATTTCTGCATCTCCCCCAGAGTTACCATCATTTCCAGGTGATGGCTTGTACAGTGCTCGGTGAGGTGTTAAATGTTTAAGATAATTTTTTATAATTTTACCTGGGTTTAAACTCCATAATACTTCTCTCCTCGACCTCTATGCTGTTTAATTACATTTTTGGAATTAAACACAGTGTAAGCGGTGGATGGAATAGTTCAAAATATATGTCAGTCCATGCCAGTAAATGATAAATGAGCCCCAGTTCTGCAGCTTTAGCTCAAGAATGCCAAGGAGGGTTCTTAAAAATTGTATCCCAAATCCACCTTCTTCTCAAGTTGATTAAATTGTGGTTAAAACCACAAATGCTTTATTGTCACCAAGGGGTTTCAATTGGAAATGACAGTATCTTTCCACCAAGTAACGATTACTGGAAAGGCAAAAATATTACATAAGGCTTTAAAAAAAAGACATGTATCTGACACAAAACTACATAACCCTTTGATGTTATTACTTTGCCCTCCAGTAGGTGAAAGGTTGGTGCTACTACTATTTCATGTGCAAGAGGGAATCATTTGTAAGTTCTGTCTATGTGTCTTTTATTTTTTATCTCTAAATGCTCTTCACTAGTGAAGACTATTGAAGACTAAAATAATATTCGGGCAAATCTGTGCAAAAAACATTTGCTATTCTACCATGAAAATGTTTGAAGTAGTTCTTTCATCGTTCCCAGCTCATCTTTCATGTAGGCGCTGTTACTCTGGGGTCTGTAGAGAATATCTTACACAGCTCTCTGAAGGTCTGGCAACAACATGCATCTCTTTTCATTTTAGTTTCTGAACAAAAAAGTTCCTTAAAACACATAATAAATAGAATATGTGAACAGCTGTGCTTGAAGGACTTCAGAGTATCTTTGCTGTATCTTCGCCAGGGTCAAACATGTCATAGGTTTAACGATGTAAAGTGTAAAACGTATCCAAACAGTCAATCACTTCTTGGCTCAGGTTCACTTCCTGATTGTATGAATAAGACAAATAGAGCACAGGTTACCACTGCTTTGTTTGAAACTTGGCCTGAGATCTGAGAAAATATGTAAGTATTCAAGCTGAGTCTGTATAAAACACAGATGTTGTAGACATGGAGAAGACAAGGCAAGAAGACTGCTCTGCTGGAACTTGAAGATGACCCCGGTTTTATGTTATAACCACTTAGTTATTTCTTATCTTCATGCTGCTGAGGTGACAGATTCAGTCATTGGACAGAGCTGTAGCCCAGCATGCTTTGGGGAACCTGCAGGTACAGGGTACTAAGAAAGTGCACCACATGTTTTAACAGACTTCCAGGCAGGGATTAGCACACCTGTGACTCGTTACACATTTAAAACTGGAATTATTGTTACTATTCAGCACAGAGGATGGGATGCATTCAAACTTCACAAATCATTTCCAGTATTCTAACCCCAAAATGTGCATTCTGAAAGCCAGGTGATGGCAAAAACTGCAGAAGAATACACATTTTTCTGCTGGTAAGCTGTTTTTATTCTGATATATCTCTCACTGGGGCTTTCCTCTGCCTTTATCTAACATTAACTGTGAAATACTGCCTGGGTCCAACATGATGTACCTAAATATTAGAGGTTCAAAGGAGGGAAAATATTTTTGCAGCTTAAGAGTCACTGAAAAAACCTTGTTTCAGTTCTTCAACCAAAATGTCATAATATTTCTCTGAATTCCTGATCTGTTTGTCACCAAGGACAAATAGCTGCACAAGTCCTGAAGAAATGTTTGAGATTAAACTGAGAAAAAGATTGCAACTAATTATATGAGCCATATGGTTTACCTCATCATACATTCACTCACAGCTTCCTCCATTAAATGAATTATGATCTATACAAAACATAATAAACCCTAATTTCTCTTACATCCATGTGTTCCTTGGCCTGAATCTGTGCTTGTGGAGTAAACTGCTCCTGCTGGATTCCTGTTTACAATCCATATTCATAAAGCCAGATCTTTCCATTTGAGTTCAGGAGCAATTTATTGGAAGCACACAGACTTTGTCCAAAATAAAGACTTTTCATCTTGCAGTTTTCCTCTTTGTTCTCAGCTGTAAACCTCCAGTGCTCTTTACATTCCTGAGTGACGGCTTGGGAGCACTGACATGCGGCCAACAGCTTACATGGGATGCCAAGAATGAGACAGACATGTAGTAGCTTCAAAGGCATAACAGTTTATAATAAATCACAAAAATTCCTGATGTTTCAAAGCAACAATTAGAAACTAAAGCCAGAAATTAACATGAGTTACAAAGGTTTTTTTGGGGGGTAAATTGTGTATGTGATAATCTTACTGAAACCATCTATTTATTATGCTGGTTTCTACTTCACACACACACACACACACACACACACACAATCATACTGTTTACATCTTCGGCAAGAACTGATAAACACCAGATGATTTTAAATAATGTTCCGCTAACATTTTATTTAAATAAATGGTTATAACAACTAACAAATACCACTTCTGTGAGGATATATCAGGGAAATGATGTTTTCATTGTTTTGGTCACAGCAATGAGCATTTGTGAATCCTATAGAAGACATATTCAAAGATTAAAATTTATAAGTGACTGATGATGCTCCAAAGATTACTTGTGATTTATTTTAATTTTTTTACAGATTTCTTTTGATTTAGCTTTTTCGTCACATTTTAATGTTTCATGTAACTAAGCAATGGTAACATCAGATAAAGATAATCTGATTAAATACGGCAGGCAGTTTTCAAAAGATAATTTCATTCATTAAGTAAAAAAATGTTATCTAAATCAACCTAGCCTTGTTTGAATAAATAGCCCCCACATCTAATAACTGGTAATAACTGGTAGGGCCACATGAAATGGTTAGTGGCAGCAATAACTGCCATTAACCGTTTCATTATGAAACTTCAGCATCACTGTGGAGGAACTTTGACCCACTCTTCTTTGCAGAATTGTTTTATGTCAGCCAAATTGAACATGAATGACCAGTTTAAGGTTGTTACAAAGCATCATAATTCCATCTAAGAGCAACTCAGAGCTCCACTTGTTGGTGTTGCTGGATTATTGTCCCGTTGCATAACCCAAGTGTGTCAAGATGTTAGGTGGTTGTGTTTTTAGTTTCAGTTATTTCATTTCCTTATCTGGTTTATCTTATCATTTTAGTTTATTCCTTGGGGTTAGATTCTGTTAAATTATACTTTAGGTTCATAATATTACTTATTTTGGACTTTGTCTTCCTTCTATATGTTTTCTTCCTATCTTTAGGCATTCCCACCTTTGTTCCCTTGTTTAATCTTTTATTTGCTTTTCCTTCCTTGCATTATTTGTCCCGGTTAGTTCTGTTATACTTAATTCCTCTTATTAGTTAGTCTTCTTATAAATAACCCTCTCCGTGTAGGTTTTATTTCCTTCAGTTCTGTTTAATTCTCTCTAGTTCTCTTGAGTTTCTCTTACGTTCATTTACCCTCAGATCTCTAGAGTTAGTCTTTGTTCCTCTTCAGTATAGTTCTCTGTCTAGTCATTTGTTATTTTGGTTCTTGGCCTTTCTCTCCGTTTCCCTTACCATTCGGCCTCCCTTCCCAGCTGCTGATTGTTTCCACCTGCTCTCTCCCTCTCACCTGCAACTGTTTCTCCCTAATTTGTCCTCAACCGTCTCCCTGCCACTCTCACACCTCCTCAGTAGATATAAGGACCTCTTTGTCATTCTTAACTTGCTGGTTCGTCATCAATTATTATTGTTTTCCCATCTCTGCATTTTCTGGTCCTCTCGAGTTATGTAAGTTCCTTGTTCCTCGTTCCTTGTTTAAATAAATTCTAGTTTTTTGGGTCTGGTAATTGTAAACATGACAAAGTGTGCTTAGGTTTAGGTTTATGAACTCATTGCTAAATATTCTCCGTCAGGATTTTCTGGTGGAGGACAGAATTCATAGTTCTATTGCAAAATAAATACAATTGTTTTGTTTTTGGCCTCCTATTATTTATAAAAACTGTAACCCACACTGCAATGTTGTACTCACAGGTTCCCTTTTTATTCTTTAAAAAATGGCTGCATTTTAGTAGAAGAATATTATTTGCTGTTTCATGTAGAGATCCTTTAGGGCAGTTAGATCTCTTTCTAGTAAAAAGTGTAATTCTATTAAAAACTCCTTCAATACAAAAACTTTGATGCGTGATTTTAAATTCATTGCTGGTTTTCCATGATTTGCTCTGGATTAAAATTATAAGTAACAACTCAGATGTGTTAACGAAGTAAAATTCTAAAGTGCACACAGTACTGTAAAATATCAGGTCATGGCAATGTGAAAATCACAATATTAAAATTTTTATTGTGGATCCTTTTATTTTGACTTGCTGAGAAATAAATTAAGCATGCAAAAGACATGCCTCCCCCTTCCATGAAGTTTTCCCTCCAAAAAATATTCAACACAAAGATATATTTTTAATAATATAGCATTGTCCAATAAAAGTATGACACAAATGATTCAAATTACAAATGCAAAACGATGAGTTTCTATTTGTTGAAAGAATATGATTCCCCTCCTCACTATTCCTCAAAGTGGTAAAGTCCATAAAATATGTGGACTGCGTCGCTGCTCCTAGTAAGCTTCAGTAGTGACAGTCGCTGGGAGAGTTGAACCAAGCAATGTGGGAAACCAGTAACGGTGCATTCACACCAAAGCGTCAAAAACGCGCCGCACGCCAAAGTTTGGCGCTTGAAAATTCGCAGCTTGACGTGCGTCCAATTGGCTTTGGACGCACCTCAAGCCAGAGATACGCAACTTTTGGGAGGAGCTAGTGCCAGAAGGTGTTTTTTTGCAAGATGGCAGCTGTCGATCTAGCATTGGAAGAGAGAGTCTCCATTCTCTACTTACTGTGGAGAGTACTCTGTGCAGGTTCGCAGGGTCAGTAATGTGAAAACTTTCCAAAGTGAAATGAACTTACCAGGTTGCCCTGTCTCTTCACTTATATTCCTCCAAGCCAGGTGCTTTTTATTCCTGTCTCTGTAGAGAAAGCAGCTGGTGTCGTATAGCTCGGGGTGATTAGCCACGGCCGTTATCAGTATTTCCTCCATGTTGAATGAAAAATTTTGCCGGACCCCGTGAATTGGGTCACAGCATCACATGACACTACGTCACCAGGCTCCTGATTGGTTGACGCGGTCCGAATTGACACCGAAGTTCAGATTTTTCATCTTCAGCGGCAGATGCAAAAAACGCACGCAAATGCACCCCATACAACGTCAAGCACTAAATTCCAGCGAATTTGACACGCGAATGAGGCAGAAATGCGTTTTCGCGACGCAGAAAACTTAACGAGCGCCAGCATTGACTTGACATGTAAACCTGATGCCCTTGACGCTTCAAATGCGTTCGGTGTGAACGCACCGTAAGTCATTTATCACATCACTTGTTCTATAAGCTGTCTGTCATTTTGATAGATCAGTATTCATACCCCTGACCACTTGGAGCAGCGGCGCAGACAAATCAATAATTAAAAAAAGAGCATCTATTCATGACATCTCGCTCTCCGTAAGCTGACAGTGTGTTGAAGAATTACGGAGGCTTTAGAGCACTCTGAAGAGTCGTGCCAAGCACCTCTGCCAAAGCGACGTATGAGCCGGGATTTCCTCCTGCTGAAGCAATGGCTTGCGGGTCAGGAAACGACTTGTTCAGTCTTTCCAACTTCTGATCACTTAATTTGCAGAAATGTTCCCTGATTTCAAAGCCTTGACTGAAGTGGTGCTCAATTCCAGTCTCCAGTGTGGCAGCAGAGCGCGGATTCAGCCTCCAGAACGTCATCCAACCCCCCAAGAGAAGTCATCGGTGTGTCATGATCAATCCCAGGCAAAAGTCCAATACTTCATGATAACCTCTGGGGATTTCAGGTCCATGTGAATCGAGGAAGTTGTGAGTGCTATCATTTAATTTCATTGTTTATGTGTAGTTCCTGGCGCCACAATCGGAGATTTTTGTCTTTGTGGAAAAAAAGTTACATGGATTCATAAGCTTGATGTGTGATTGCACGATGTGGATTCTCTGTTCACCTCATTTGGATTAAATATTAATTAAAATGAATACCATTAAACACAAAATGATTGCCAATTTAAAAATAGACTTATTATAGACTGTATTATGACAGTTTTTTGTGGAACATTCAGTAACAAAAAAATTTAATGACTGGACTTATTATATAGGTAGAAGCTTATCAGAAATTCACTGACCTCACTGGTGACCCAATTTTTTTTCACCATTGTTGGTGTCTGCATACCCAGATGGTGGGTTTTATACACCTGTGGTCATAGAAAAGATCGCAACATCTGGATTCAACGATTTGGAGGGGTGACCCAGTAGACGGTTGTAGAAATTCTGAAATTATTTATTTGGGACTAATTTCTTTGCTTAAAACACATGCCATCTTAACAGGTGTTTGTAGAATTTCCATCAACAAGCCACATTTTTACAAAAATGATTGCCAATTTAAAAATAAACTTATTATAGACTGTATTATGACAGTTTTTCTTTTGTTTTTTTTGACCCAGTCGGTCAAAATGAGGAATAGTCCACTGCAGCCTCTGATTCAGCGCCATGAAAATCAAAATGAAACTAGACTGAAGTTGGTTTCAGGTTGTAAATTCGACAGATATTCATTCAGCTGAGAGTTTTCAATGTTTCACTAAGTTGAGACCAATTCAGCGGGTCTGATCATCTCATTGTGTTGCTTCTGATCACAGCAGGTCATTTAGTGACAGAATACAAAATAAAATCAGCAGATTATACATTCAGGGTGCAAAGATATGTTGTTAGATGTGGTAATAAAGGTGCATCATTGCCAGTTTCCACCTAATACCTTTGTTGATATTGGTTGTAAATAGAAAAACCTGTATACAGGTAGAATATGGACTAATGCAGAGCAAGGCAATAGCTACTATTATTTAACATTCCATACCATTATTTAACATGCTGAAGGCCCACCCTGCAAGGCAAGTTGCAAAGAAGCAGAAGAGACCCATTTTTTTCATGTTTCCCCCTCCAAAAAAATTACTCTCTGAAATGTTACTGTTTATTGTCCCGCCAAAAAATGAAATGGGATTTCCGCCCCTGATTGTACCACTTTGTGCCAGAGTTGGTGTAGTTCGCAATCGCTTCCTCTTTGTTATAAAACCACCAACTGTTGATTGTGGAATATTCAGTAACAAAAAAATTTAATGACTGGACTTATTGTATAGGTAGAAGCTTTTCAGAAATTCACTGACCTCACTGGTGACCCATTTTTTTTCACCATTGTTGGTGTCTGCATACCCAGATGGTGGGTTTTATACACCTGTGGTCATAGAAAAGATCGCAACATCTGGATTCAAGGATTTGGAGGGGTGACCCAGTAGACGGTTGTAGAAATTCTGAATTTATTTATTTGGGACTAATTTCTTTGCTTAAAACACATGCCATCTTAACAGGAGTGTGTAGAATTTTCATCCCCATCAACAAGCCACATTTTAACCAAGTGCTCCCTTCTGAAAAAATTTTCTGCAGGCATACATTAAACATGCTTTTTAGTACTAAATATTAAATTTATTTTCCATGGCTGTTCTTCTTTCCTTGGCTACTTTACTTATGGATTAGATCTTGTGCCTCTATATCACTCCATCTGTACCTCTTCTGTCAACTTTCCTCTGTTACTTAAAATGTATTTGCCTTATCATTAACCCCTGTGTTGTCTTGGGGGTCTCAGCATGTTGTTGTGTCTTGTTTTACTTCCTCTGCTTGTCTGCCTATGTAATTGCCTTGATTGTTTCCACCTGTGTTTTGTCAGACCCATTTTACTTCCCTGCCATCCCTTCTCCCTAATGCATAGTGCAACCCTGCTATCCTTGTCTGACATATTGTGAAGCCATGCAAATAGACATGTTTGACATTTCTGATTTATGGTACCTTGGACCTTTCAGCATCAAGTTCTTAGCACCTTCTGTTGTAGGAAGTTAATTAAAATCTTTTGTTCCTTTTTATCTCCAGGTTTCCTGCGTCTTGCATGTGGGTCAACCCTTTACCCACCATCTGCCCATTTCACAAGAAGACATGGTTCTGGTTCTGTTTTTTCCTGTTACAAGACATTTTTCCCTCTCTACTGTCCCCTGTTGTGATGTGCAATCTACGGAGAGGGAACTGAGGCGAGGAAAAAAAACACCTCTAACTGTTTTCTTTTGCTAGAAACTCAAAAAATATAGGTGTCTTACTGTATGTAATTGTATGAAACTGGAGTTAAATATAATACAATACTATTAAATCTGACTTTTGTCACAGTCAGCACCCTGAAAACATTCAGTGCCTGAGGTAACAAGTTTATGATGATCGGCATGGACAACACTGGGTATGAAGTGTTTAATGCGACTTGAAGCACTGTGCTGCACTTCACTGAGCATGGAAATAGTCTCATATCAAAGGGCTAAAAGAAGCTAAAGAGAGAGAAAAACCTGTCTTCTTCCTCGCCCTGACACAGCTGGCCAATCTCAGCATGAAGCTGGTGTGAATATCTGATTAAACGGTTTGGGAGGTATGAAAATGGTCAGACACAGAGCTACAAATCCAAGATCATAAAGGTGCCTGGGAAGGAGCTCATTCAGCGTCTGTTCCCTGTCTCTATTTCTATTATGGCCTCACAGAGCTGCTTCACATGGCAAGAAAACCCAAGAAATACTTTCTGGCTCTGTGAGTTTGAGAAACATTGCTTCATACACTTTTTACATTTTGGCTATTTATATATATTTTTTTTAGATGATCATCGTCCTTAACAGCTCTTTGAAAACCCTTAGATAATGAGCTACAACAGAATTTAATTTTCTTTTGAGATTAATAAGGCTTTTGAATTTATTTTTTTAACACCTCAACACTGATGGGTTTTGACAGGGAACAATCTGCTTCAGGTCATGCCACAGCCTCTAAATGGGAATTTAGTCAAGAATTTGACTAGGCCAAAATATTAAATGTATTTATTTTTGAGTCATTCTGAGTTGGACCGGTGTGCCTTGGATCATTTTCCTGCTACGCTACAAGTGTGCAATTTAATGAACTGATGGTAGTCAGAAATTGAAATTCATGATTCCATTAATTACAGCAAGTTGACCAGATCCTAAAGCAGCATGATGTTTTGCCCTTTCAGATCTTTTGGCCTACCTAATTCTAATTAAGTAGTTTCTTGATTTTACAAGTTTTGGCTGCAAGTAAGCCTTTTTATTAAAACTGAACCAAAAAAGGGATTATTCTCATTTAATTCACGAGTTAAGGATGAGAATTATATTTTCATTCAGCAGAAATTTATTTTTATTTTCCTTTTTTTCCATGAATAAAATCAGCATTTCAAAGCAGCTTTTTTATATTTATTTAGCTTATCTTTCACTGATATTTTTTTATTATCTGAAACATTTAGGTATGACAAGAAAGAAAAAACGAAGAAATCTATGAGGGGACAAATACTTTACCAGGGCAATGTACCCCTGTTTAAACAAAAATGCTGCTATTGAAAGGATCCATACAAGAGACTCTTCGGGATGCAGCTCTAAAAGCAAATGAGTCATCACAACTGTTGTGTAGCCATCACATGAATATTTATTTGGATTTGTGATAACAATGATTAATTTAGCAGTTTCAGCATAATCGCTACAGAGCACTGTCTTTCACCCTGTTGCACATGTGCAGAGGGATCATTTCTGATCAAAAAGCTCATGCCCTGGGGGATTTCAAAGACATTCAAAGAATAGCTGCAATAAAACATCTGAGAGCTCCTGAGTCGGTTCATTGTATTTACCATGACCCAGCACACACAGCCACTAAATCCTTTTCATACCTGCTAAAATCATGCAGAAAACACATGAAGAGTAAGCAGGTGCACTGTTATATTTCAGGACTCAAAAAAAAAAAAAGACTCTCCCCCTGTTTTTGTCTTTACATGGCTGGTGGTCAGAAGGTGCTCGCCTCAAGATTTGCCCCCTAGATCCCCTGCTGTCACCATGTGGGGAGGCAGCAGCATGAAAACTGCAGGCTGTAAAACAGGTGACCCTTCTCAGCATACCTGGAAACCAGAAGCCCAGAGGAGCAGGGCACAGACTGTATTTACACAGGTGAAGGTTCAGACATCTGAAACAAACAGCATCAATTTTAAAAAGATATTTCATACCTTGTTTAAGTTTTGATCCTTTGTGGTAGCATATCTTGGATCCATGTAACATAGCATAATAAGAAGCTCAAGAAAGCATAAACTAGAAACAACAGGTAACTCAGTAATCAACAGAGGCGGGTAGAGTACCCAAAAGTTGTACTTAAGTAAGAGTAGCACTACTTCAACATATTTTTACTCAAGTAAAAGTAAAGGGTAGTTCAACAAATCACTCAAGAGTAAAAAGGTATTTGGTAAAAAGGCTAGTTGAGTTTTGAGTAACATCTGATCTAGTATTTTTTTAAACTGTGCCATCAGACAGATAGAAATACAAAGTTATTTGCAAATTGTGGTATTTTAAAGGACTAAAATAACAAAATTGATACAAAAAACGAACACAATTACAAAATAACAAATTTTAAGCAGAAGAAACAGTTTTCTAAGTTATACTTTTTCAATATAATACCAATACTTTCAGTAGGTAATCTATGGTGTTTACTATATATTTACTTGACCTTTAAAAAGAAAAAACAAGCTCAACAGATGAAAAATTTGATTTAAAAAACAAACAAAGCTTGCGTAGAAATAGGTGACATTTAATAAACTGTATAGATTTGTGTTTGTGTCTTCTGTATTTTTTGTTAAAACATGCTTGTTTAGTTATTCTGTGAAGAGAGTATACAGACATTTTACTCTAGTAACAGCAAAGATACTTCAAAAATAATATTACTCAAGTAAAAGTAAAAAGTAAGGTGTAGTAAAACTACTCCTAAAAGTACATTTTGTCCAAAAAGTTAATCAAGTAAATGTAACTAATTACTACCTACCTCTGGTAATCAACTCAGTTGTTTAAAGAATTATATGATTAACAGTGACAAAGTAAGAAGATTAAGGATCAGGATACCTTCATTTTTCCAAGAAGAGTTTATCTGGATAATCCACAGTGATCACTGACTGCTCTGTGGCTTATCTAGCTATAATAAGAGCAGATGAAACAGGAGCTGTAGAGATTAGCCTGAAGCCAAAGCGATAACATCTTTCAGTAGCAATGAAATCTCGCCTCTACCGTAGTGCACTGTACATCTACAGCCATATGATGGAGAAACAATTTAATGATTATCTCGACGTGTGACACAAAAGATAGAAGTTGTGATGTTTAAAATGCATCAGAAATCAATAGGCTAATGTAATTTTTACATCCACATAGTTCTTTCACTATTTGGTGAAAATAGTATGAGACACAAATAGAATGCAGTCCAAATTACCATCCATCCATCCGTCCGTCCGTCCGTCCGCGGATGTAAGCACCCAGGAGGGAAACCAAGACATCTTTCCCCTGAGCAACACTTTCCAGCTCACTCTGGCACATTCCAAGGTGTTTCCAGTCCCTCCATATCCCTATTCTGAGGTTTCCTCCAACAAGGATGTGCCTAGAATTCTTTAAAAGAGAATCTTGAGGGCTTTACCGTTTTACTCAACTGTTTCGTAAAAAAAGGCCAAAGGAGCACCAGCATTATTGCAGATAACCCAAAATATATATCTCTCCATCTCCATTCCCATTCCACTGCTGCTCGTGAGCAGGACACAAAGATCTTTGAACTCTTGATAGTAGTGAGTTTAAAAAGCAGGTGATGACATCACCTAAGTGATAAAAAAGAGCAGCACTCGTGAAAGGATTTGTAATCAAGTGCACATTTTAAACACTGAAGGATCAACAAAGTACCTATTCCCCAAAATCTAATCTGTTTCAAAGACAGAATGGTAGGGTTTTACAAATTTGTAAACTGTGTTTTTTTTTCAGTTGCTTTGAAATGTTGTCAGTTGCCGCTTAACCAGCAGAGGGTACCAAAAAGCTGGAAGCAGTCTATAGTCATTTGATTGGCTAAAAGAAAACACTCCAAGTCTTTAGGTTGGAGGTCACTGAGAAACTGCTTACGAGCGGAATATTAAATGATATAGACCACTGGATACTTGAGCCCTTGCACTTTTATCATAGAGCAGGTCAGGGGGTGGGTGACGCAAGGAGAGTCATGCTAGGCTACAGTCTATAGATCTGTTTTTAACACTACCAAGCCTCACGTTTCAATTGACAGGCTTATTAAGAATTTGTCCCACAAAGAAGCAGTTTGTTACCTTAAAATGCATGCACAGGTGTGCCTCAGTTTATATCAGAACCTTAGAAAGCCATTAAATCATCATCTCAAATTGCTGTTCATGTGAATTTTTTTATATTATGTACAGGTGAAACTTGAAAAATGTGAATATATCTGGCAAAAGTTCATTTATTTCAGTAATTCAGTTTAAAAGGTGAAACAAATATATGATATAGACTCATTACATGCAAAGCAAGATATTTCAAGCCTTTATTTGTTAAAATTTTAATGATTATGGCTTACAGCTTATGAAAACCCCAAATTCAAAATCTTAGGAAATTAGAATATTGTGAAAAGGTTCAATAAATATAGGGTCAAGGTGTCACACTCTAATCAGCTAATTAATCCTACACCTCCCAAGGGTTCCTGAGCCTCTAAATGGTCTCTCAGTCTGGTCCAGTAGGAATCACAATCATGGTGCAGACTGCTGACCTGACAGATGTGCAGAAAACCATCACTGACACTGACAGCTTCAAAAGGTAATAGCAGAATAAGTTGGATGTTCCCAAAGTGCTGTATCAAAACACATTCATGGAAAGTTAAGTGGAAGGGAAAAATGTGGAAGAAAAAGGAGGACCGCAGCCTGCGGAGGATTGTCAGGGAAAGAACATTCAGAAGTGTTGGAGACCTTCACAAGGATTGGACTGAGGCTGGAGCCGCCACACACAGACGGATCCAGGACATGTGCTTCAAATGTTGTATTCCTTTTGTCAAGCTGCTCCTGAACAACAAACATCAGAAGCGTCTTACCTGGGCTTAAGAGAAAAAGAACTGCAAATTTTGCATCTCATTTGGAAACCAAGGTCCCAGAGTCTTGAATACGGATGGAGAGGCACACAATCCAAGATGGTGGAAGTCCAGTGTGAAGTTTCCACAGTCTGTGTTGATTTGGGGAGCCATGTCCACTGAGCTTTATTTAGTCCAGATTTAAGGCAGCCATCTACCAGGACATTTTGGAGCACTTCATGCTTCCTTCCACAGACAAGCTTTATGGAGATGCTGACTTTATTTTCCAGCAGGACTTGGCACCTGCCAACACTGCCAAAAGAATCAAAAACTGGTTCATTGACCATGAGATTACTGTGCTTGATTGGCCAGCAAACTGGTCTGACCTGAACCCCTTAGAGAATCTATGAAGCATTGCCAAGAAAGATAAGAGACATGAGACCGAACAATGCAGAAGAGCTGAAGGCCGCTATTGAAGCAACCTGGTCTTCCATAACACCTCAGCAGGGCCACAGGCTGATAGCATCCATGCCACACCGCAATGAGGCAGTCATTTATTAAAAAGGGGACAAAACCAAGTGCTGAGTACATATACATGATTAGAATTTCCAGAGGTCTGAAATTTCTCTATTTATAATCCTTGTTTTATTGATTTCATGTAATATTATAATTTTTTTAGATTTTCAATTTGGCGTTTTCATAAACTGTAAGCCATAATCTTCTAAATTATGAAAAATTAAGGCTTGAAATATCTTGCTTTGCATGTAATGAGTATATATCATGCATTAGTTTCACCTTTTTAAGTTGAATTACTGAAATAAATGAACTTTTGCACAATATTCTAATTTTTTGAGTTTCACCTCTACATAAATATCTGGTTTTAACTCTAAACATGTCATTTCTTAGAGAAACAACTTCAACGAAATTATCTTAATCCTGGTTGTTTTCTGTATGGTAGCTTACATACTCTTTTTCCTAAACAATTGTGCTGCTGCAATGCGATATGAACAGAGAAGGTACATGTAACCCACCTGGAGCTTTGTCAGCACATATCTGTTTATTAACATCACTACCTATTGACCTCATATTCTAAGGGCAGTTTTCTATATTTGGTTTTCTGTTGGATATATTCCCTTCAAGGGCTGAACATCTCTATTACACTGATGTTAGAAGTGAGATGTTTACATCACATTATTTCAAATATCACTACAAGAAAACTGTATTGATAGAAATGCAAAACATTATCAGAATGGTGTTTATTTGGGGATAATATCAAAGGAGTATAGAAGCAGTGGGGAAATTCATGTGTCCCTGAATCAACACTCGAAGGCCTTTCGATCGCTATAATGACACCTATTCACCGTGTGGCAGCTGATTATCTGCATGGGAACAGATGCCAACATCAGGAAGATCGTTTGAGAAGAAATTATGAGGGGTTTGAAGCAGGTAAAACGGTTTTCTTTTTTCTGGTAACACCAGCTGCCTTATCGCTGCCGTATCTTGGATCAATATCCATCAACGTTGCTCTTCCTTGAGTGGAAAGACTAGTCAACATCAAGCATAATTACATTGCCTGAATGTGGATTTGTGGTTTTAAAGTGCCGTCGCCAAATTTAGTATCATCTTGAAACAAAAAATGAACACATGCAAAGGTTGAAGCAGCGTGGTGTAAAGTTTAGAAAACATCAGAGAGGTGTCCAAAAAAGGGAGAGATTTTACCGTATTTGACCAACACGGAAAAATCACTATGTGGGATTTCATAAATTCGCACTGAACACAAGTTATAGGTCTGTGCACATTAAGTCCAGAATCAGAGAACAACACACTCTGTCACTAAAAGGTTGAAGCACATGACAGAGAGAGATATTTCTGACCCTCAGCTCAGCTGAGGTGACCCCTTGTGCTACATATAGGTACTGCATCCCCCTAGAAGAAAAATCAAACATGGGGGTACATTCATGGGTTTTTGCTAGATAAATAGGAACCCCCCCCCCCCCCCCCCACACACACACACACACCAATTTTTGGCAGAAAGAAAGATAAATAATTCATAATCTTAAGGTCAAGAACATCTGGACATGTTTTGCTGAGAAATCAGTTTGTGTTCAGCTATTTCTGCAGAAAGGTTTTGAGGCGATATTTGTGGTACACTAAATGGACAGGTGTTTCCAATACAAAGACCTCCCTTCATTTACATCCAAAAACATTGGAAACATACTTCAACATAATGAGGTCCAGCAGAGCAACGCCACAGTCTTCAGTGATCAAGAAGAAACATCTTCTCTTTACAGTCATCGTCTGATTTGGTGTCAGTTGTTCATTTTGTGTCTCACTGAGATCATTTTATGTCTCATTTTGACTGAACTGTGTCTTTTTGTGGTCATTTTGCATCTGTTTGGCGTTGTTTTAGATCTTAACGGGGCATTTTTGGTCTTTGAGGTTAATTATGGTTAACTTTGATCATCTTGAGTCACATGTTGCTCATGCTGGTTCTGTTTTTAGGTCATTTTACGTCACATTTCTTTTATTTCTATGTCTCATTTTTTGTTGCCGTTTTCTTTAGTTTCTAACTTTGGGGTCACTGAGTGTCTCTTATTTCACCATATACAGTATTAGATTTTTGCATCCCTCCTTTCTTGGGTACCCTGATGATTTTTTTGACTTTTTGTCACATTACAATTATAAACTTCACAATACTTTTACTAGTTTATAAATCACTAAATGGCTTAGCACCAAAGTATGTGGAAGACTTGTTGTCACTATATCAACACCCGAGACCACTTAGGTCTTCCAACTCTAGTCTACTAATCATCCCTAGAATTAGAACCAAACATGGAGAAGCAGCTTTCAGTTTCTATGCTCCCCTTATCTGTAACAAACTTTCAGACCACTTCAAAGCTGCTGAAACACAGAGTTCCTTTAAATCAAAGCTAAAAACCCATCTGGTTAGAGGTGGCTTTGATTTACTGATTATTGATAGCTGAAATGTCATATGTTTTAATGTGTCATATGTCTCTAATGTTGTGTTTTATGCTTTTATTGCTTTTATTTTTGTTTTATCCCCTAATGATGTAAAGCACCTTGAATTGCCTTGTTGTTGAAAGTGTGCTATACAAAAAGTTGCCTTGCCTTGTCAATGTATTTTATCGAGATGTTATGAGTTTTACAAGCACAAATTAGTGCACAAATGTGAAGTAGAAGGAAAATAAGACTTGATTTTCAAAATCTTCACAACAAAAAAATCATATGCATATGTATTCCTCCATAAGTTCATGTTTTGGAGAGCTATCTTTTATTGCAGTTACAGTTGTACACCTCTTAGGGTTTATCATCTTCATTTTCACGCGTTACACAGAATCTATGGAAAGATTTACAATTGGTGCTGACAGAGACTCTCTATTCAAAGTGTAGATTTAAGTCTTGGCCATTCTAACACATGAATATACTTTGATCTAAACCAATCCATTTGAGCTGTGACTGTATGTTAAGGGTCATTGTCCAGCTGGAAGGGCAACTTATAGCTCAGTCTCAAGTCTTTTGCAGCCCCTAAGATAATTTCTTCCAGATTTTTACTGTTTTTAGCTCCATCCATCTTCCCATCAACTTTGACCAGCTTCCCTGCCCCTATTGAGGAAAAACATTACCATAGCATGATTCTGCCAACATTCATTTTGCACCATGGAGATGGTGGGTTCAGGGAGGTATGGAAATCAGCTTTAGCCACACAGTGTTTTCCATGTAGGCCAGAAAAATCTATTTCTGTCACCTCTGAAGAGCTCAATTTCTTCTCCATCTTTGCTTTACACTTAATGGCCCGTAGCGCACACAGAACTCCTTATGACTTTTATTCAACACTAAGCTTCTTCTTCCCACTCATCCATCGAAGCAGAATACAAATATATCCCACACTTTTCAGATTTTTATTTGTAACAATCTTTGAAAACCAGGTAACATTATTCTCTGACTTTACAATTAAGCACTACTTTGTTTTAGTCTATCATATAAAATAAACGTAAAAAAACCCTTTGCCCCTTATAGTGGGGAAATGAAAAAAGGACACTTTGAAGCCAGGCTTTGTTTTTTTTGTTTGTTTGTTTTTACTGAAGAAGCCCTGACTCCTTGAACCCTGACCTGCTGGATCCTCTCAGTAATCTCTGTATAATTATTCCAAACAAAGCAGGATCTTCACCTTTTATCAATATTCAGTGATGTAATATGAACACTTTCTGTAATGTAAGCAAATAAAAA
The DNA here is from genome assembly GCA_963556495.2 of Valencia hispanica. NCBI lineage: Eukaryota > Metazoa > Chordata > Actinopteri > Cyprinodontiformes > Valenciidae > Valencia > Valencia hispanica. The sequence continues at coordinate 39,045,742 of OY747718.1, forward strand.
GGGACAGAGATCAATTTAAATCAAAATACAGAATATTATAGTCAAATGATAGAGGGTAGTTAATGCCACCGTTGCAATACGGCAGAGCTTATGAGAACACAGAGGATGAGGGGATCAGGTTCGACGGCATCAGGAGGAGTAAAAAACCGGAGGCTGGACATGACTCTCTCCTCTCCTCTCTTGTCTCCGCTCCTCCGCAGTGCACTTGCAGCTCAGCAACACTCCGGACAGGACTGTCTTCTCCACCTTCACCCCTCCTCCACCCCTCCTCCTCCTCCTCTCATTTATATCACTTCTGTGTGTGCGCTGGCCAGAGTAATAGTGGCACTGCTGGGAGGCTGCAGACACTTTCATCCGACTCCACAGTGCGGAGGTTTCCCCGGGCTGACGCGTGACGGTGCGGACTCATAGCATCCCCCCTTCCCCCCCAAAAAAAAAGAAACAAAAAAAAAGAAACAAAATAAAACAAGAACAATCCGTGCCTCTGGAATTAAGATGAGCACTTCTGCTGAACGGCTTTCCTCCACATAGCACCGCATTTATCTGCTCCTGATCTGTTTGATGTGACTCCTGCATACGAAGGAGGATGACTACTACCTTACCGCTGGTAATCCTGTGCGCCTTGGTGAGTTGTCGCTTTCCCTTTAATAGCAGCACCCGACTTCTGAAAGGACTTAGTAGTTATTCACCTTTTTCCTGCATTTCTAAGAATTTGTATTATATGTGCCTTTCAAGCCACGTACCTATAAAATGCACGTAGCAGCAATGTAGTAATAAACTAATTACTAAAGTTTTGAGTAAAAGTTCCCCTGCTCTGGTGTTCATTAAGGGCAGATCCTGCAGGTGTCTCATGCAGTTCAACGTTTACGGAATTCTGCACCAAGGTAATATCACATTCAGCTGTTGGTGCGCACTCAAGCCTTTTCCTGCTGCGTTTTATCCAGGGAGGCAAACGTAAACTGTGCTGTTGGGATCCCCGGACAATTAAAAATCCAGCATGAACTACGTCCTAACATGCAGGCGCGACTCTGTGTTTCAGTCAGGAGGAGCTTTGATCTCTTACTGTAATTTCATCCGATTTTTGTTTTAGATCAGGGTTTTATGAGGCAAAACATTTCGTTCAGCAAGAGCATGGGGAATGTTTGTTGTTTTTCTGCATGAGATCCGGAGGCTTTCGGGTTACAATCAAGAAAGTTAATAATGAAGCGTAATGGGGAGCACATCATCCCAGCTCTCTGGTATGTCCACAGCAGCTGGTCTAATTGGGCTGCGAGGCTCAGTCATCATGTGAACAGCCCTGGATGTGAGGGGACACTCTGTTATGACAGCTGGTGCGAAAGAGTGGCAGCAGTCGGTGCGCTGTGGTAGAATTCAATTTAGAAATAAACTCACAAATTGGCCATGAAATTGAGGAGAGGACAAACCAAGCACATTACAGCCGTGTTGCTTCATGGCTTCATGTGGGTTCCTGCTGCTGAGGGCCACATCTTTATTTACTGAACTTGACCTAAATTTGTTTTAACAGAGTAAAATTCCAGGTGGATGACAAAGGGACTAAGCTCGTGGGCAGGTGAAATGCATATGGTGTCTCCTTTCATGTTAAAACGAACGGTGTGACTTGTGCAGAACTGTTGGCCATAAGAAGCTGAGGTGCGATGGGGAATGTTGAGGAAAAGAGGAACAGAAGTAGAAATGAGAGACAGGAGGGGAGAGAGCAATGCTGGTTGCTTGGTACATCTGTTTCTGAATGAAAGCAGAGAGAGGAGGGGAGCAGCCAATGAGAGACGAGGAAAAAAGATGTCTCAGCAAATGTGAATTAAGTGGAAATGGGGTTTTACTTATTACATAATAAAAGCCAGAGGACATGAAAGAGATGCAGGATAATCACATTTATTTTTGTTCTAAAGCAACTGGTTGCAAATTCTTGTCATTTAACTTCATTTAAGGAAGTTTTAGTTCTTGTGCCAGTAAGCTGCATGGTTAATATGCCTTGGGGAAATGAGAAACAAGAGCAGACCAGGGGATGTAAGATATTAGACAAGATCAGTGCTCGTGCAACAATCGTAATTTAAATGGTGTATCGGTGTATGTCAGAATGAATATGCACATATATTCATCTGAACTTTTTAATGAATAATGTTGACGTTAAAGTGTTTGTGTGCACCATGATTAATAGGAAGCAGAGGGTAGTTCTCACCTTTGGACATTAAATAGGATGGGCATGTGCATTACACTGTGCATACATGACTTTATGGTTCCTGCCCCGGCCTGAATGTATTTCAGGTTCATTAGTAGAGCTGATGTGCCTTTAGGGGAGAAACAAGTTTAGATGGCAGGTTTGTGCAAAGTCTCTCCAATACAGGCAGAGGCACGATGATTTATGGTGAACCCTGATAGCAGTTGGATTGAAAGAACCTGGCAGTAATTTCCACCACTTTGCCCATGTGTGATAGTAAATGACTGAACCTCTGTCCCCACTGTGCCAGGCGACATTAGTGCTGGCGTCCAAAACTGAGCGAGCCTTGGATGTTGAATGTAACACTGGCCAGCTCACCGACAGCGGGGAATGCTGCATGGAGTGTCCACCTGGAGAAGGAGTGGTGAAGGAATGTGGCGCCACTCAGACTGTCTGCGCTCAGTGTTTGGACAGTGAGTAATGATTTCTCATGGTTTGCACCTCTTTTGTACATGCATGTGCATTGAACTCATCAAACTCAATACACGTAACTATCATTTTCAGCCCTGTTGGCAATAAACCTTATCATTAGCAAGTCCTAACAGATTGATTTCCAACTGCTTGATCTGCTTTTTGACCAATCGCCAATCAATAATGAGGGAAACCTCCACATAGTCCAGCCTACATTGTTTTTGCAAAGATGATATGGTTTTCAAAATAAAAATAAAATCTCAAGTAATTGTAGCCTCCTAGCAAGTGCTTTACTGTAACTGCAACAAAAATACTTCTGACACAATGCTTTGCAAGAATATTTATTCACATGGAACTTACATGTTATTCTAATACAATCACAAAGTCTAATGGATTTTATTGCCATTGAGAGTCAGTACTTGGTAGAAATACTTCTTGTTGCAATTATGGCTTCAGATCTTTTGGGGTAAGTTTGCACATCTAGACACTGATTATAGAACCAATGTTCTTTGTAAAAATATCAGGTTTAGTCAGATTAGAAGGGGAGTGTCTGTTTACTTCAGTTTTCAAATCTTCCCACAGACTTTCAATTGGAATTACTTCTGGTCTTTGGCTGGAATATTTTAACCAGAAAATGCTTTCATCTAAACCATTCCACTGTAGTTTTGGCATTATGTTTAGTGTTGTTTTGCAGGACGGTCTTTTGCAGCCTCTAACAAGTCATCTTGCAGGATTTCCTGTTACCACTTCCATCTTTTGACATTTTTACTTTAATGTACTTTAATGCTGAAATGGGACTATTTTGATTATCCTTTTCATTTTATGTTGGATTCAAAACGACTGCCTTGTTTACTGCACAAGCACAATTTGCTCAAGATCAATATTTGTAAGATTATATTTTAGATTGAAACAAAATTGATGTAATCATGTTAGTATGTGTTAAAGTCATTGGAAAGAAAATCTGAATTGACCAGAATAATAAAAGTCAGATCAGACCTCAAAGAAAAATGGAATTAGGTATAAGGCAAGGCAAGATAACTTTATTTGTATAGCACACTTTCGACAACAAGGCAATTCAAGGTGCTTTATATCATTAGGAGATAAAATAAAATAAAAGCAACAAGAAAAGCATAAAACACAACATTAGAGACAAACAACGTATGACACATAAAAAAATGACATTCCAGCTATTGTAAATCAATTACTCAAAAGTAGTTCTAAACAAATGTTTTAGCTAATAAGCTAATTGGTGCTAATTGGTGATTGTTAGTGTCATCGTACACAAGCTGTTACATACCTTACTCAATGGAGTCAACAAATAGATAACCCTGCATGCTAAAATAATTATTCATCCCTTGTTGGAGAAGGAGATTTCTGCAGCTGTGGACTAAGAAGCAGTTTATAGTAAGCTGAGTAAAAAATTGCTTAAATTACAGTGGAAGTATATGTAAATTAGAGCACCTGTGCAAAATAAAAAAGCTAACGTAAAGCAGGTTTTTATGTCAAAAGGTTTTTATAATCACATAATCTTTCTCGAAAATCAAGTCTTTTTTCTCAAAGCCAAAATAAATTATGACAGCCTATTTCTTTCTGTGCGTGTAAGGTAAAATTACAGTGTTTTCTCAAGATAAAATACTTGGATTGTTTTAAGTGGGTCCAAATGTGGCTGCAGCTTGACTTAAGCTGCAAACCATTAACACTTAGTCCAAAGCTGGGAGACCAGGCAGCTTCAAGCAGGAGAATAAGGAGAAGAATCAGAGTAAATAACTGTTTGCCTCTGGATTTAGTAGTCTCTGTGTGCCAGCCCAACAGCTATTTTTGTAATGCTCGTGTATTACTTTCTAAGCATGCATTAAAGTTTAGGTCACAAGCATCACTGCAAAGCTTAAAGACAAACTTCTGTTCTCTGAGTTGTTGAATTCATGAATAGATACGGTTCCATATCCTGTACATGACAAAACACGTTTTTAGGATCCAACCCTGACTCAGTAATGTCAGCACTGTTTAATTATGACTGAGGCATTTCTTTCATCCCTTTAAAAAGATGTTTGTGTTTTTAAAAAGTCTCTATCTTCATATTTTATTTCGCACAACAGGCACAAAGTTCCAATTTCCCAATCAAAGTATGTCAACATTTGCAGCAAAAAGGTTCAGGGATAGAATTTGTTTCTTTTTCTAAAGTATGACAGTACAACAGGGTAAAAACTAAAAAAAGGACACAAATGCTGTGAGCCAATTTCACACAAAACAACCCCATCAAAGTCAATGTTAGAGAAGACATAGGCATGGAATTCAAACAGGAGCACTGCAGTGTAAGAAAAGGTTCAAATTCAAAACACTCTTCTTGTGCTTTTGCGTCCATAATGTTGGAAATCCGCCTAAAAATAAACAAAATAATTGACAGACGTCAAACATGTGCAATGTCTGGTCAATGTCTTTGCACCGATGTCATTAGAAGTTTATTTTATAACTGCATGATGATGCGAACAATGATGATGCCCTTTTTCCTACATTGTGAGGTAATTTTCAAGTCTGCCCTCAAGTGAATTTACATTTGTCACACCAAATCCTACCAACCCCTTTCACGTTATCTTTCTTTTGCTGTACTCCCTCTTCACAGCCACCATTCTGTACCCCCTCCCTCCCTTGCAGTAACTATGAGTCATCCTCTGTATTAGCGGATAAGATGGTATTAGAAAAGCCAGGCACCAAAGGGCACGATCTACTCATTTATCATGCATACTGTTACATCAGTCTATCTTTACCCATTTGATCCAGTTAATTAAACCATATTGAAAGCTTATTGTGCCTCCAATAGTGAACAATTATCCTGCCCTGCTGTACAGGAATGGTAGTCACAGCTGATAAACACTCAACAATTAAACCAGAATACCCGAGAGGTTGGACCCAATTTCCGGTGTGAGTGTGTGTTTATATACGAGTGTTGTTTCAGTTAAAGCAGATATAATCTTAATGTGTGTGTGTGTGTGTGTGTGTGTGTGTGTGTGTGTGTGTGTGTGTGTGTGTGTGTGTGTGTGTGTGTGGCTCACAGAAGCACACACAATCATAAAGCTGGATATATATTGAGGATAAAAGCTGACCTACTCTAAAAACAACTGAGACCATAAATACATTTTCTGAAGTGGTGAAATGAATAATTAAAGAGTAAAATTTGACAAATCCATTTCCTGTTTCATAGTAAGCATGGACATATCTGTATTTACCATGAGACCCCTTTAATGTCCCACTTCCTGTTGGTTAGACACCCCTCCCCACCTAACTGTATTCTTCCTGGCTCGGGATGTGCATCAGTAGTCCTGAAATATTTATTAGTCTCCCCCACTTTTCTCTGTGGTTGAGGGAAACAGGACAACCGAACCTGTCTCACTTAGTGAAGTATTCAGAGAGGTTTGGGCTGAAAATGGACTGAATGTCTTAAGAGAAAAGCATGACGAGACTGTGGATCTCCAGGGATTTCAGCAGGAAGGAAAGTGGAATCACAGGCATGTCTGGTTGAGGTCTGGAGCTGAGCATCAGGAATTTCTCTAAGATTTGGATGGAGATGAATGATGTGGGGATAAACAGAGATTTGACTTTGAAGAAGAAGAAATATTGGGAAACAAAATGATTAAAACGGGATGTGGGAGCAAATGTTTGGGGTCTAACCATGATGAGACACGACAATATGCAATATTGGAAACACTTCATTTCAATTCCATTAAATTCTAAATACTTTGATAATCCCAGAGGAAAAGTAACAACTCTAGTGACTCAAACTATCTCTGTTTCTTCAAAGGGTTGTTGTCGATGGTGATGGCCATTGGCAGGATAGATCTCTTATAGCGGTCTGTATTACAGCAGTTCAGACAATGCCTCTGATTGAAGGAACTATGATGCTGAACTACAGTTTTATGAAGTGGATGTTCAAGGTTATCCATTGTGGTCTTTATTTTATGAAGCAACCTTCTTTGCACAATCATATCCACAGATCCCAGAACAGCCTCCAGAACAGAAATAGCCATCTTCATCAGCTTTTGAGCTTTTTTAGGTCACTGGCGCTGATGCTGCCACCCCAACAGATGATGAATATTGCACACTCCAAAACAGATTTACAGAAGATCTTGCTGCAAACACTGAAAGACCTAAGCTTCCCCGAGAAGTTCAGTGTTTGCTCTGTCTCTTATTGCAGACAACCTCACTGTTTTGTCTTCTGTTTAATCTGTCGTCTATGTGAACACCAAGTCTCTTGTCCATCTCTGATCCACCCAATGAATTTAGTCATCTGACTTGTACTGAAAGTCTGAGGTGTACATAGTAAAAAGGAGTAGTGAGAATGATGAACAGTCTTTATTAGTTGTTTCAAATTTAGTTAAAATATGGTTTTCTAGCCTTTCTAACATGAGTGGTTATTGATTATTTAAAAATCCCAGCGGCAATCTCGCACTCAGTGTGTGAGAGCATTCCTTGTATATTTTAAAACATAGACAAAATTATCACAGAGTTGGCAATTTACTCAGTCTTATATTAACCTTTAGCAACATTGGTGCGGCTAGGATTACTAAAATATCTTTCTCCATGTGCATTCTCTAAAAACATTGATCATTACTGTTACCTTGAAGTTTCCAAAAGGCTGGCAACATTTCCAAAGCTTCTGAAAGCTCAAAAAGATAAAACAGAGTGCATTTGCTAAGACTCCTATTATCCATTGGAAGTCTTGCTCTCTCTCGCTGTTCAGCAGCCTGAATTAACAGACATATCTTGACATGTCTTTAAATACAGCTTCATTTTAAATAGCCTCCTATATCAATATGCTTTCTTTGACATAATTTGAGACACCCCACTGATATTGAAAATACTACTTCTCTCAGTATTAGCGTTGCACTAAAGAGTGTTGTTCCTGCAACACAATTGGACTTAGGTATGTTTAAAATTCAGAAAAAAATAGACTTTTTGAGTTTGCATTCAATTGTTCAGTGATTAGGGTTGATCAATCTGAAAACTGACTGACCCCAGACAATTTCTACGTGGATCGCTGCTTTTAACACAGCAGGGCTACTACTATATTTTCCTACTTAATTTAAAGTAAGAACCCCAAGCGTATATGAAGCAGATGAAGGTTTAAGCTACACCTTCACCTTCATATCCAGGGCTCACTATAACAGCTTATAGTTATTTCACAAGATAAAGTAATACCAGAAAAACTAGATTGCACTTAACTAGACTGAAGTCACTTACGCAGAAAATGTTTTTTGTGTTGCCTATTAAACACTAATGGTTTAAAAAGAACTTGCAGTCTTCAGTCTCCTCTTCATAAGTTTGGGAATATTCAAAAACACCTGTTTCAAATCTGGAGGGGGTTATTCAATGAAGTGGGACGATGATTACACACAGAAACGTTTCAAAAGACAAAATCAACAAATCAAACATCTTGGCAAGTGTTGATAATTTATCCTCCCTTTGCAAAAGGTCAGCAGGTCATTTGGGAGGAAAATGTTGTCCCCCTCCCCTTTAAAACACTGACATTTTGTGGAGTGTCACAAAGGTCCAGCATCAGTAAAACCTTCCACTCAAAAGAGCTGATTCTGAAGATCAGTGAGCAGTTTCAAGGACATCCACAGCTACATTATTAATGACACTAATGGGACCAAAAAACATGAACAAGTGCAACGCACCCCCAATCACAGCCATATCTCACTTTACCATCATCCAACTTTCAGCTTAATATGAAAACTCTAAATACCGGACAGCTCGGTTCATCGCTCAGCTGGGGACAATTAGAAAGAATCTCATATTTTATTTAAGGAGGCACTTCCCGTCTGAATCTTGATGGCCTTTAACTTTCTTCTTTAAGCTCTGGATAAAAGCGCAGTTGCATAAGTGGGGTCCGACCACCCCCTCTGTGGCTGCATATGGTCACATTTATAAATGTTTACATGCAAGCACTCCGAAGTGGGGGGAGCTCATGCATACAAGTTAAAATGAGCGAGGAAGCAGTCTGCATGCTGCGGGATAATTGATATGAATGAGAAAGGGAGCTTTACTGGTTCAGCTTGACTGCAAAGAAAACAAAAGCTTTCAAGCTCAACTAATTCAAATAATCGTTTACCTTGGAGGTCTGTTGTTTATCTCAATCTGAATCGTTCGGTCACTGTCGCTCCTCTTCTTTACTTCTGCCTCCTGATTGTAACAACAGCAAAAGGTGGCGACAAAAAATACAAAATACTATATTTAAAGGGTGCATCAGAGAAGGAAACAGGACCCACAGAAGTCTCTAGTTAATCTATTTTACCTGACCCTTCCTCCTGCAGCCGTCAGCACTTTGATTACTAAATTATGTTTTTTAGATTAGGTTTGGACTTTGAGCTCCAGACCACCCTCAGAGACTGCTTCCGATTATGTCGCGTCAAGCTGCCTTGAGATTCATCCGAGCAAATCTGGTGGTTGCTTGCATGTCGTCCCCTTTCGTCTCTACCTGCCTCCATATCGTAGCCCCCATCTGCTCTTCTCAGTCTGCCTGTATCACGTGACAGGGCTAGGCTGTATTGGTGTTTACAAGGTGTTTAAAACTTCAGTCGGTGCCAATGTTGACATACCAGGGAGGTTTACAATGAAAAAGAGGAGTGCTGGGACATTGCTGCAGGGGTTTTCACATTGACAATATGCTGTTGCTCAATGCGACAACCCCTAAGCAGTTCCCATGAAGAAAAGAAAACAGCACACTCTGGCATATATGGAAAGGCAGATAAGAGTTGTGCAAACGTCCCACACTCCAACCCAGTCATGTGGCTTCATTTATGGTTCGGTAAATCTTGATGATTTATGTCATTGCAACCCAAACAATTAGATTTCAACCAAAGTAAACTCAGCAGAGTCCTTGTTTTGAAACTTCAAAAATAAAATCCTGGGGTTAATTAAATTGTTTAAAAAGCGGATATTGCATTCATTCCTGTCTCATGGTGTCATGCTGGGAAACTTTCATGCTGAACCTCCAGCTGTACGTATCTTCTTAGGGATCAAAGTGTGTTCCTTTCTGAACTGCAGGTTTCACAAGGTGACCGCTCTTGTGTTAGGCATGTCACTGAAAAAGTAAAATGCGAAATGAAGCTGCTCGTGTAAAGAATCTGGGCTGCAATTTTTTTTTTTAAAATCTCCCTCCCATCAGCCTCTTGGTTCTCCTTGCATCTTTTTCAACCCCTAAAGTGCACTTGTATGGCACAAACACTTTCTCTCTCACTGTATGCATAATTCAGCAGGCATCCAATTATATCTGAAAATAATTCTATATGAACATGTAATATTAATAGAGTACATAGTGCCCTGAGGAACTGTTCAGCGTAAGACTGAGCTAACTTGAGGTCATCACTTCCTTAGTGATGCACTGTTTTAAATTTGCCAGAATGCCAAATGTTCCTGGAGAGCAAATCTGAGGTATGTGAAGAAATTGAAAAACAGCAGGCAATTAGTCGCAACTACTGCTACCCCTTTTTGTTCATCGTGGTTTTTTCAAACCTCAGCTGTTATCTAGTCTTTTTTGCCCACAGTCTTTCAAATGAAAAAATAGTAGAAAGTGAAGAAGTTGTGCTTCAGAATAAATGTGTGTTTGACACACGATCAACTTTTTTTAATAATAGCCATGCATGTTACCCAGGAGGCTGCATGGTGGCATGTACCATGCACCATGCACAAATACAGAGGTGAAATGCTACTTGATAGCTATTGCCTGGCATTCTTTAAAAACAGGTATTTAGAAGCTTTTTTTTTTTTTAGAGGGAACTGATGTCGCAACAGGACCTCGAAAAACTTAGAACCAGGGATAGTGAAGCAGCTTTCAGTTTCTATGCTCCCGTTATTTGTTCCAGACTACTGCAAAGCTGCTGAAACACTGAGTTCCTTTAAACCAAGGCTAATAACACATCTGATTAGAGCTGCCTTTGATTAATTGATTAACAGCTTGAATGTCATACCTGTGGTATGTTTTAATGTTCTTCATGTTTCTGATGTTGTGTTTTCTGTTGTTTTATTGCTGCTTTTTTCATCCCCTATTCACCCAAAGCACCTTGAATTGTTTTGTTGTTGAAAGTGTGCTATATAGATACATTTGTGTTGCCTATAATAACAGACCAACAATGAGTCATATGTTGACAGTGTTTGTATGTTCTAAATGAATGCATTAATTCTATGCAAATCTTTTAACATACGTTTTTGTTGCTAAATATCTAAGTAAAACACTATGGTCTGTGAAAGTTCTGGAACATCTCAACTGACTTATGAGCACTGACATGTTTTTTAAAGATACTGACATTTTAGAAATAAGAATTGTTTTAAGTTGTGACTACATCCTAACGTACACTTTACTGAGTACCGGTAGCCTGAATTATGCAGCTCATGCTTATAAAACTACTAAGTTCAAATTACTGCTGTTAAACACTTTTTGGCACAGACTTAGTTGTAGTCCCATTGTTTCATTTTTAATTTCAGAATTCAATAACACATTCCATTACAGCAGCAAACTTTGGCAGCTTTATTGAAACACTTCCTCATAGTCTATTCTACTGTAACACGTGATCAGAAGTGATAAAACTGGATTGCAAGACAGCTTCCAGGCATGCCAAAGGACACCCTAAACAGATATGATGCAATAATATTTTCTAGCTTTATAAGTCATTCCAAATTTGCACCACTTCACTAAATGTTTTAAAAACTCAAGGATACCAAAATAATTAAAGTTTGCAGCAAGAGGGCGTAACACTCTGAAAACATCTAAATTCAGTTATGTTTAATTCTACGTCTGAGTATTATATATATATATATATATATATATATATATATATATATATATATATATATATATATATATATATATATATATATATATATATATATATTACTTGTTGTGTATGACTGAGATTGTGGATGTTTACTCAGCGCAGCACAAACACAGTCAGATCAATATCATAATGTGCACCACAGGCTTTTTACTTGCTACCCAATAAGAGCACCTTTCTTGTCCTGGAGCACAAATAACTGAGAACCCTGTGGATCAATGCGTTCTTCCTGCTAATTAATGTATAGTAAAGATGATTAATGCCATTAAACTTGATATTTATCTCCATTTTATCTTCTCATATTTCATTGGCTCTCCTTACTTTTTTCTGCATCTCCTATTTCCTCTGACTGACTCACCTGTCCTGTCCTTCTTTTACTTGTTCTCTGATCCGCAGGTGAGACCTACTCAGAGACCTACAGCCACACGGAGAAGTGCAAGCCATGCACTGAGTGTACTGGCTTGATGCGGATGGATACGCCCTGCACCGACTCCAACAATGCCAAATGTGTCTGTAACTACAACTTCTACTTCGACAGTCTCACTGAACAATGTGAGCTGTGCACTGTGTGCCCGTTGGGAAGGGGCGTTTACTCCCACTGTGGCCATTACCATGACACAGTCTGTGAGGAATGTGTGGATGAGACATTTTCTGACCGAGAAAGCCACCTGGAACCCTGTTTACCCTGCACCATCTGTGAGGAAGACATTGAGACTCAGCTGGCTGAGTGCACGCCCAGCAGTGACTCCATCTGCCACAGTAAGTTTGTCACAGAGTTATGTTGTTTTCGGAGTTAGAGCTGGTTAAATTCCTTAATCCAAACTACTTCGATGCTAACTCTTACAAACCTTTCATATCATGCAGTTGCATTGGTTTACCAGTTAGTGACTTTTCTAAGCCTTTGAAGTGATTAGAAAGTGAATTTGAGAGACTAGGATTTGGATCAGATGCAGCATGTTAAAGTGGTAATGCAAATGACATCTTGACCTGGGCTTGAACGAGATATTTTTCTGGTAAGTACAACTCTTTGTTTTACTGTTTTCAGCATCAGCAGTGTGCTTCCAGATGCTGCTGAGTGGTCTTTGGCCACTTCCTGAGAATGAATAGAGGTCTGAGAATGACATTAATTTGGTCTAAGATACAAGATAAAATCCAAAATAATGTCACAACCCATACTGCTAGTTTTCGAGTGATACATTGAGGTTTGCTTGAATGTTTTTTGTACAAAAGAAAGCACCTAGTTTATTAAGAATTTTTCTGATTTCGATAAAAGAAAGCAAAAAAGGCCTAAGTGTTGTCTAACTGTTGTTGTTTGGTCTCCATAAAGTCTAAAAGACCTGACCTGAGAAGGTGGTTTGTTTTTAACGTGTACTGAGCGTGACAGCACCTTAACCAAAGACACAAGAGGTTTCCAGCCCACAAAGTGCCTGAGGTTATTTCAGATCGGCGTTGGAAGCCTCATATAATTCTAAACTACACTTGAGCGAACCACCGGGGGCGACCTCCACATGGGTCTGTGTGAACATGCGTGGTCAAAGGTCGGGCTTGGTCAGCTGGAAGTTGAAAGTTTTAGCATTAAAAGGTCAAAGACTACTGCAGTGTCAACACAGAGACGATCAATAACCCGCATGCCCACAAAAACAGTGCCAAGCTTTCTGTCCAGTAGTAAAGGTGGCTCGCGAACCCAGGAAGCTGTAAATTCACACAGGTCAGGTGAGGTGGGAAATTGACCTCAGCTTTGCCTTGGGTGGCAGTGCTAATTTCTTGGAAGAAAACACAAAAAATAACTCCCACTTGCTGAAAGTTTCATGGAATGTACACCGCACACAAGCTTGCTTTTAGCTCTGTTGAGGTAATAAAACCCAAAAATCTTTCTACACTTCATTGTTGAGGTGCAAAGGACCACATGAATTGTTTAAATTCCACTGTTAATCGACTGTAATGGCACTGAATGGATGTGGAGAAACTGTGTGTTGAAAGATAAGGTCTCGAAGTGTAGATAAGGTGGAGGAAGAGCAAATAAATCTCTCTTAACTCTGTGCTAAAACTGAGCTTTATGTAAACTGTAATTCACGCTTCACTGTATGTCATGTTACACACCAACAGATTCTATATATACGGTCATACTCTCCCTCACAAAATATCCATGTACATTAGCTACAATGCAGGCTTTTGCTGCCCATTTAGCGCCCACCCAGGCAGCTCAACTTTGACCTGTCCCATCCTGGCTGATAGCACGATAGCAGCCATAATCGTAGATGTTAGAGATGGCATCATAAGTGACCTTATGAAAGGAAAGTCCTGTTAAACAGCGGGTATGTTCCTGTGGGGGTAATGGATGTGGACCCAGATGGTGTGTTGGTATTACCAAGCCTTCATGGTGGTCTTTATGGAGATATTATTTTCCTGGAGCAAACAAAAAACAGTTTGCCCATCTGGGACTTGCTTCCTATGTCTAAATTCATTTTTAACACACAAAAAGTGTTTTTAATCTAATTTTGGAGTCTGTCTTAATCTTTGCACATGCTGTAGTGAAGATGCGATGGGGCATGTTCACAATCCCCAAAAATCTCCACTTCATATCCAGCTGTCAGAAAGTGCCAATTACACAATGCAGCGAAAGAGACGGAGCTCTGAACAGGGATGAAAACAGACTGAGAGCTGCAGCATATGTGCTGTGCTGGTATTCTACGGTGAAGGGGTCGATATGAGCCCTGGGATTTCTTCTGCTCGCGCTCAGGTTTCGCTGAATGACCTCTGTGAGCGCACAAACACACTTGCATGACTTTTGGACACACACACGCTCGCTCGTACAAGCTTTAAACTCTTTATGAGCGTTCAGAATCAATAGAGCTGATAGCAGGCCAACATGACACAGAAACACGCCTGCTCTTCCTCCTGCCAAGTGTAATTTTACTGTTAAATTTTTCATTAAACTCCGAGTGACACGCACATGTGAACCTTTTTGATCTGCAATAGAAAAATGCCTTGCATCTTTCAATGGAGGTCTCAAAACATCTTGGTGCTGTTCAGTCACCAGTTAAGTTACTTCAGAAAGTTTCCGCATATGTTCAAGTGTTTGTCCCACGGAGAGGGGAAGATTGAACACACAGATAACACCAGACTTCTCTCTTTATTAGAGAGTCCATCACCTTCTCCCCTCCCCCTACCATCTCTTCCCACAGTGGCCCTCGAGTGGACAGGCGAGTGAAGTGATGGAAGCTGTCCAGTGTGCATTCAGTGTCTTCACCACTGCAGCATAATTACTCCTCCTAATCAGAGCACTTTACAGCGTCTCCTCTGTTCATCTGCACCCCCTCCTCACTCTCTTCTAACACTCTGCCTCTCTGTCTGCCCTCCCCTCCACTCTTTCTATTAACGCTCCCAAACAGAAGACAGTGCGCTCACTTGAATAATTTGTAGCATGAGTGTATGTGTGTGTGTGCGCGATGCACTCGCGGCAGGCAGTTGTGATAGAGGCTCAGCTGAGACAGAGGGAGAGTGTTTGGCAGCTGATAAAGAGGTCTTTGTACATTTGCTGTGCCTGATAGTTGCTCATCTCCACCCTGAACTGGCAGAAGCCAAGACATCAACCTCTGCGAAAGACCCTGGGGTTAAATTCACCATAAAGACCTCAGTGGATCATAAAAATTAAATGATTTTCCTCCTCACTCTTGTGTCCACACCCCAGTAATAAACACATCTCCTCTGCCCATGTAGCTCCACTCTCATAAAATCCCAGGTTAGTTTTATTTTGTTTCATGAGTGTTTTAAACCCGCCGAAGCCAAACTGGGATTGTTAAAGGTTCACCGCCACCTTTAAGCCCCTGCTCTGTTCCAGCTGAGAAGCAGTACGGAGCCCCTGCAGCCTCAGGCCTGTGCTTTGGTCCGTGGCCAGCTGTGTTTAAGTCTGGGGACCAGAGAAATATAAAAATCAGAGAGTAGCAATAAAGACGCAGCATCGTGCACTCTAACCTTCTGCGCTGACTCAACCTTATGTGGAACATGCTGTGAGGAGATCAGTAATATTGGTCCAAAGGATACAATTTACGATGAATCCCGAGGTGTGACTTGATGCAGGTATTTACAGTAATGTGCAAAAGTTTTCTACCACTTCAACAGGCATCTAACAAACTGTTCCATTTTTTTGTATCCAATTTTTTAAGTGGTCAGTTTCAGTCTTGTAAGGAAAACAGCGTCTTTTTAACGTTGTTTAGCAAAAATTTAAGCAAAGGCAAAGGTTAATTTGCAGGGGTAACTTAAAAAACTCTGAAGGAAAAACTAAAATACTAACTGAGGGGCCCACCTTGGAGAGGACGCCAGTCCATCACAGTCAAATCTGAATCAGCTTTGATCTATCTACTTTTATTCTAATTATGTAACAGGAGTGAAAGGTAAAGTAACAGCAGGTCTTTATAGCTCTACAAGATTTTTCCACACAAATTTTAATTCTTAGATTAATTTTATATGTAGAAAAATATGGGACATTAAATAAATGTTTTGCCATCTATCTCACACCTGTTATTTTTACCTTTTTAGGTGGTCCAAGTCTAAACTAGGGGGCGCAAAACTTCCCGTCCCCTACTGTAATTCACACTGTGATAGTGTTGGTGAATTCCACCATCCAAAAAGAGTTCAGTAGTTAAATAAAACAGTCACGACACTTCAATCTGAAATAAAGCCTTAGCCGGTCAGTTTATTTTCTGCATGCATACCTCTGGACAGTTTGTCAGAGTACAGCTCATCGCATCTTTTAGTCTTCTCCCCAGAAACTCTGCACCACCTGGAAACTCTGCACCTTCCAAAACCTCTCTGCACTCTGACTCTCGACTCTCTGCACTCTCCTTTTAAGCTCTATTTTGTGCCCTTGTAACACACAAGCTATTTCATAGGAGACGGAAGTTATCCTAGCAATGTCTCCTATGAACTTCAAGAATTCACTTTATCAGCTAAATATCATTAAGCTTCAACCAGCCTTTCTGACTTCAGACCCTGGTTACTGTAGACATAGTCCATCATCATCTATTCATATTCCATCATTCTTCATTACCTTATAGCATCACTAAATACACATCACCTTCAACATTCCATCATATTAACTCATGTAAGCTCATGAAAGAAAAATGTGTGGGTATGTGCCATATTTCCACAACAAAAAGTGAAATTTAAATGGCTTAACAAATAAAGTCATTATCCCAAAAATGTACAGCACTCTAATGCCTTGTCCACACGTAGCCGGGTATCTCACAAAATGAAGATATTTTTCTACGGTTTGGCCTGTCATCCACACGAAAACGCAGATTTACGGCACCGATAATAAATCTTTTTGAAAACTCCAGCCAAAGTGAAGATCTGCGCTTTCTCAATTTTAAGTGTTTGCGTGTGGACAGAAGTAACCGGGGTTTTCGGCTCCACAACGTCACTTTTTGCAACAAAATTGCTCCGACATCACATTTGCGACCTGTGTTTACACTCAGAAACAGCATTTATGCCCTCAGACATGTGTTGGAATTATCAATTGGCTAAGCGCTTTTTGCTTGCTTGTTTTTACAAGCTCCATTAGTGCTCTATGTAGAAGTTAGAACATAGAAAGTTACTTTGAGTGAATAGGATTTGGGGGGAACTACTGCCCCCTACAGGTTTGGCATGTCTATGAAAGTGCTTAACAATGCACTTATGTGGTTAGGTGTGGACGGAGATTTTTCTTTAAAAGAGGTGGTGAGAATATTCGTTTATAAAAAAAAACCCAGCTATGTGTGTACATGGCCTAAATTGTTGAAAAGAAATCTTCGGAAAAACAAGACTCAATGATGGAAACGGTTTTAAGTGTTGAAAAAAAAGTCTGGTTGTTAAGAAACAGAACATAAAGAAACGAGGGATGCATCAAAACTTTTACACAGGATATCTGTGGAAGGAATACTCATTGAGTGCTTGCTGAAATGCAGGATGATGATAAGCACATGTGAGAGAGCACAGACTGTAAGTAGAGACAGGAACTTCTCTCAAAAACTCTGCATAAAGTTAGACTTTCTGCACACCTCCATGTCTTTTTTTCACATCATCCATTCACAATTCATACCATTTGTAAGCTCATGTTGCATTGCTAATATCATTACCCAAAGCGGCATTAGCTGGATGATGTATGGCAGAGCTGAGGAAACCTGACTACATCCGAGGAAAGGTCAAGAAATGCATGTAATACAGACGCCCATGTTTCGACTTCTCTAAACAACCCCTCCTTTCAGACGGATTTAAATCAATACTGTGGCTGTAAATAGCTCTCTGCATTCTGCATGTTTCTAAGTACTTAATGCACATGTGCTGAGTTCTTGCCTTTGTGAGAGATGTTTTCCACTATTCAGAAAACCAAACCACCCTATAAGAGTTAAGATTGCCCCATCGTCACTGCACTGACAGACTTCTCAACATGCACGCTTAATTACAAACAGAAACGTTAAAATACATGTCTACATAAACTGCCCATTAAGATCCCATTGGACTATTTAATGTAGAACCATTTGTAAATTATGCAACAAATCAATGGGGAGAAGCTTTACAGTCTGTCATCTCAGTAAAACCAGAGAATAAGTGCAGGGAGCAGCTGTAATGGTTGACTAAGTTTATATAATTCTGATCCTCCACAGCATCAGTCTTCACAGTAATCAATTATACAATGTTAACAATCCTAAGTGGATTTTCTTTTATGAGATGGTCCACTCAGTCAATAGGCAAAGATGATAGGACTCTAATTTTAGACAAAGATTGGGACATAGTTGCTCTGCTTCTCTTACTTCACTCTGCTAGTAGAGGACCGTGTCACTCTACTGTGTAAGGCACTGGGTTGATTTTTACTTGTTTTAGGTCAACAAACTGTCAATTATATGTTTATTCAGGAAGAACCAGGACATTGTTTCTCAAAATGCCCTTTTTCTTTAATTATTTAGTAAGAGATTTCAGTTGCTGCCAGTACACAAGTGTGGAGACACACATTTAAAGACAAAGATGTCTCAAACCAAATAAAATAAGTGTCTTTTCTTACTGTCGTTAAAATTAACTGATTGAGATCAACCTTTGGTGCAAGCTGTTAAAGTAATAAATATGTTCTGGCTTTAAAATCAAACAAACTCTTTGTAAAATATGATATGATGTTGGTGTAAAGCTAACAAAAGAGTGAAAACAGCTAACTGATTACTATACAACTTTGTTTGAACTGTATACAGCCATGTTAAATCCAACTAGGCAATATTTTCCAGTCAAAGGTACCAATCTATTGCATCAAAATGTTCTCTGAACATTGTAGTCTGATCTTGCATGGGCAGTGGGATATTGTGAAACTAGATTATCTTGGTTATTAATAGTGACAGCTAGATAAATATTTTACAGCAAAATGGATTTATTGATTTATGATGAAAATTTGTTATAAACAAGGTATCATCAGCATAAGGTGATTACAAATTTTTCTGAACAATTGCACTTCGCACACGTTACTATGGTGAAAGCCAATATTCTGAAAATCCCACTATCCAAATGTTTGATATCTCTTGGTGATTTGTTTTCTTTTAAATTTGTGTCATTTTTATTTATTAATTCATTATTACTATTATGCATTTAGTATAGGATTAGAATTTATTTTCTATGTCTTTAGGCATGAAACATCTACAAAATAATAGGCTCAAATGAGCTTGCAGAAGCAGCTCAAGGCATTTTAGGTGACTCACGGTCATCATGTTTGCAGAACTTCTCTGTCTAACCCTAACCCACACTACCTCTGAAGGACAATAATAGTTCAAACCCATAGATCGTCAATCCACAGCTGAAGGAAGGCCTACTATTAATCCAGCGACACAGAGAGGCTATTGCCATGTTGACCCTACACTGGAGTCTGCTGGTAGCTTGTTGGATTGTCAGAAGGCTGTAGTGTCACAGGTTTTTTATAGCTACTCAAAGTCATAGCAACATTACACTGATCACTTAGGAACTATTACAAGGCAGATAGCAAGTATTTAAAAAAAATTATTTATCAATCTCATTTACCGATTGGTTTATGTATCAATCCACTTCTAATTAGGAGTTTAAAATGTCATTAACATTCTAAAATTGTAGTCAGAATTCATCTGAGCCGCTTAGGAGAAAGTCAAACTGGAGAAATGTGATCCTGACAGCTAATCCTCTAGAGAACATTGCGACATTTTTGGATAAGCTTCAGGATTTTCTTTGATTTTTTGTGGGGGCTATTTTTGCACTCAAAAATAAGCACAAGTGCACACGCAAGTTTTTCTGCACCACAACGAGGCAAGATGTTCCTAATTTTAGCTATTACTGTGCAGGTGAATAAATATCAGAGCACACACCCCATCCAAGCATTCAGATTTGAGGCTTGATTCGACTGGAAATGAATAATGTAACTATAACAGCAAAATGACATAAACACCACCATTTGCATGTTATAACCCAGTTTTTAAATTGTAATAATGGCCAACCAGTAAGAAGCTTTTAATAGTTCTAATAATGCTCAACAAACCAAAAAGTATTGAGCACAGACTCCCCCAGTCTTCAGCCTTGAACGAAGCCTTGAGGGTTGCCACAGGGTTAATCCTGTGAGGGGCCAGTACAAAGCTAATGAGGAGCAGCCCGAGGTTCTGCTGGGAGTTAAAGGCTCAGATCTGAACCAGGCTTCACATTCTCCTTCCCCAACTGTCGGCTGAACTCAAAAGTTTTGGTATTGGCTTGACAGTCTCTCCCCTCAATCTCCTTCACTATTCCCAGAGGGGACAGATATTCAAGTGAACTTATGGGCCATCTCACAGGATCAGCACAGAGTTCCTAACACTGTTTTAGAAAAGGTAAGCGCTATGACATTACTGTAGGAGAGAACTGATTAGGACTAGTGTCTGTCGGTGTGGGCGGGTTGCAACACTAAGATGGGAAATTACACTGAGTAATTAAAGGAGCACAGAGAGGAAGAGGAAGTAAGATAATCTATGAAACTGACTTCTTTGCAGGCTTTGCAATGATAGAAACCAGATCCCTTCAGTAGCGTAGTGATCTGCCAATATCTCTGGCCTTTGCACAGGCTTCAACCAGAAAGATGACCTCCATAAAGCCCCACACTCAAGTTTTTCAAGGATCCATATGGCACTTGAGGCCATGCAATGGAAAGACATCACACAGATCGGCATGCAAAGAAGAAGAAGAAATCCGGTGTGCATGGCCCATGCCAGGTCTGGTCTGGGCTGGTGGATGTCATAAATTTGCCACCCCCTCCTTCCCGTCGGTGCTGAGAAACATTTCTTCTTCCTGCTCACAGCAACTTATCCAGAGCCCATCTGTCTATCAGAAGCAGCTGCTGCATGCGTGGAGTTCATCAGACATCTGGTTGGGGACTAATCACACCCAGGTCTACAGGCTTTTTGCAAAGAGTCATCAAAACAAGATTTTTATTCTTGAAAACTGTTGATTAAAAACTAATTTAAATATATTGTTTTAAATATTACTTTAATATGAATTTAAATATTACCTTATTATGGAGGTTAAACTGCGAAACATCTTATGGATATTGAAGGAAATAGCTCTTAAGGCCTTTTGGGAACTCTTGACTTCCCAGTAAAAGAAACACAATAGATACATTCAAATTTTTTTATATGTATCTGACACATTTTTGCAGCCTTTCTGGTAATGGTGTGAAAATATTTGAAAATTACTGGTGTTCTCTCAGTTGATGTTAATCCTGGAACCAACAAAACAGCACATAGTCATCTAAGAGAGAAGGATCTCTGACTATTCTATTTCCAGCCCAGTGTCCTGGATTCTCTATTATGGACTTGTATTTTCAGCTCACTCTAGAGGTTTTCTATAGGATTTAGGTCAAGGGAATCAAATAATCATATAAGAAGATAGATATTATGTTTAATGTTTTGGATTAATTTCCTGTCAAAAGACTGAAAGATCACCAATGTTCAGTTTTCCAGCAAAGGGCAACAGAGTTTTATTTTAAATATTCTACTGCATCAAAGAGTTCATGAACCTTTTTGACTTTAACAAGGTTCCCAGGGTCTTGGTAAGAGGAACAGCTCCACAGCATCACTGATCCCCCTCCATACTTAAGAGTGAGCATAAAATGCATATCCACAAATTCATTCTCGGTTTCACACCATTTAATTTGACCAAAGCATATGGTTTCAGTAAAAATAAATGCTTTTGTTGTATTTATATTGAATGATTGGTATTGCTTTTCCATCTTCACCAGGGAGCCACTGCATATGCTCTACTTGGACTGCCTTTAAATTTGATGAATGCTTTTCCCTCTGTTTTCTTCCATCCAGACCCAAACCTTCCTACATACATTCCAACAGCGAACGATGAGTTTGTAACGCCCTTCTTTGAATACCCCAACCTGGGCTCTAACAGCCCATTGCCAAGTGGAGAGACAACCACGTCTAGCGGCGGTGCCCCTCACTTTCTTGGCCGGGGCTTCAACGAAAACCTCATCCCTATTTACTGCTCAATCCTGGCTGCTGGAGTGGTCGGTTTTGTGGCATACATTGTATTTAAGAGGTCAGTCAAAAGCTTTTCTGAACTAAAAACTAGTAGAAAAAATGGATTTGGCACCTTAGGAACTAAATAACTTGTGACAGAATGGATGTACAATTATGGATTTCAGGGTGGTCCATAATGACAATTCCACATTAGCATGAATATTACCACTGAAAATATCGTGTTAAAAAACTGACAGTAAAGTGAAGAAATATTCAGTCCAGCTTTGGCTGGAGTGTCATTTTCAAAACAGCCACAATTAGGTTTTCCTTAAAAGGAGGATGAAATAAAACTTCATGAATTACAGAGATCACAGATTACTGAGGACATTTAGCTGTAGAACTAATTAATCCTACAGACAGATACAAATTCAGGCAGACCTACATTTGAAGCAAGTAAACAAGCTGATTAGATTCATTGATTGCTTGAAACATGCCAACCAAATGGAAATTTGACCTGCTCTGCGTGTATTATACCTCATACACAAACAAATGAAAAAATACTTTGACTTTGACAACAGACCATCATTAATAAGATATATTATCTGCTGTGTTTCATATCATTTTCTGAGTTATTTATATTTACCAGAAGTAACTGTGGAGAACAGGACAAGCTGATCCACACAATAAATGACTGTGATTTTAGTTAACTCTTAGTGAGATACAAACATAACAAATACATAAATTGAATCGTTATTCTTTGTACATATAAATCATTTTGAAGGCACATTGAAGGGGGAAACACAGATGGAAAAAAATTGCATTTTACATATATAAATATTTTCAGTTCAGCAGTAATTATATTTTTTGCTTATTGGCACAACTTTAGTGACAACAAATTGATGACAAGCCTGTTTGTAGTTTGTACATAGTCATGAATAGCTGATGTCCTTGTTGTGATTGTCTGATATGGCCTTCATTTGGGTGGACAGGATCTTTCCTCACAAGGTGAGGACTGTTATCAGCAGGGGGGGTAGCTCGGAAGAGAGCCACTAGATCTTCTGTATCGATAGGAGTCAGTTGAGTTGGTTAAGGCATCTGATAGTCATTGGAGGTTTTCCACACACTTTCCACTGAATATCAGACAGATAAATAACTCACTGGAGAGACTTTACACCCCCTCTGACCTGCAAAGAGTTTGAATTCCCCCTGAACGAGCTGAAGAGCTCTGGAGAAAGTGTTGCCTAAATCTATTGTCTAAAACTCTTACATCTGTGACTCAATCACAATTAGGTGAGCAAAGCTGCCATGGCATGATTTGGTATGATTTAAAAATCATACCAAATGCTCACTTGTACAATAATAAATTACACAAAAAATATAGCAAAATCTGCTGTAAGAGTTCAGTTTGTAAGGACCGGGAAAAACATTACAAATTAGAAGGGCCCTAATCAAATTTCCTAATGAGTAATTGCTATCTTGTAATCTATTCATTCACAGGTGGAATAGTTGCAAGCAAAACAAGCAACCAGCTAATAACCGTGCCGCTACAAACAACCAGATGGTAACACCGGAGGGAGAGAAGTTGCACAGCGACAGCGGCATCTCAGTAGACACTCAGAGTCTGCAGGAGCAGCAGCAGCAGCACGCACAGGCTGAACCCCAGCCTCAGCCATCACACTCACATACTCAAGAGCAAATAGGTAAGCTTTCATGTTTGCACCAAAATATTGGAATTAAGGAGACAGCATTTTCAGTAACTTAGATGAAAGCCAAATAACAGTACCCTGAAATTGCGTTTTTACGCCTTGTGTGTACTGACACTTCAATTATTAAGGTTGGAAAAATGGTTCCTCTTTGCCTTGATTCTATATACTGTTTTTTGGCTATATTTCAAACAAACAATTGCTGGAGGTGCCATTTCATTTTGTAATATCTGACATTTCATCACGGAAACCTAGCCTCACTACAGAGTGACTACATTTCTTATTTACTTTGTAAAATTGAAGTTGTCAAAGAAAGTCATCATCAATTATGTCAAGATGTTTCACTGAGATGGGCTGTGGCTTTCTCAGCATTGTGCAAGCCTTTTCTTCTGTGTAAGGATGTTTCAGTGAGTGGATTAAGGTCAAACAGAATATATCACCTACGAGCTGGACTGATTCCTGCGTTTAGCAGCCAAAGGCTGATTGTGGAGATCTGTGTGGTGTAATAGAGATCAAGTAAATTCAGAATCTGAGTGGGGAGGTTCAGTAAAATGAGTAAGAAGAATGCAGAGCTCATCGACATACGTTTTTCTGTGATCTCTTTCAGTCCCAACCATCAATGATTGACAGGTATCTGAAACATTTTCAGGTTTGGTCTGAATATATTAGACATAGTGCATAAGCACAAGTACATAGTGCCAATGTCTGATCTATATCTGTCTTCTCTAGTTTATATTTGCCTCTTGGGATGTTAGAAAGTATTTTAGGTCTGATTTACTATCAACCCAGACAAAATCGAAAACGGTTTTTGTAAGATGAACTCAGTAAATGAACTCTGGCATGGAACCAACATTATGCACTTTGCTGATCTATTATAAAGCAATTTACGATGCACTCAATTTGCTTCTATTGGTGGAGTGCATTAAGAGGGATAAACACAGATGTAGTTTTCGTTAGTGTAGTTTGTTAGCTTTCTGTAATTTGTGCATTAAAGATTATGCAACAGAGCTGAACACATACATGAAAAA
The DNA here is from genome assembly GCA_963556495.2 of Valencia hispanica. Lineage (NCBI taxonomy): Eukaryota > Metazoa > Chordata > Actinopteri > Cyprinodontiformes > Valenciidae > Valencia > Valencia hispanica. Next base: position 39,070,420 of record OY747718.1, read on the forward strand.
AAAAAATCTAGGCTGATCAGTATCTCTCTGCAAACCCCACCCAGATGTTGTTTCATGCAAAAGAGACGAAGAGTTTGGCATTGCACAATTTTCTGTTATATCATCATGGTTTATTTGCTCCTTTAAGATTAACTTTTGTGTCTTCAGTTAACATTTAACTTAATTTTGCTTTGTATTCATTTGTTCTTGTGTTTTTTGTTTCATTTTGTCTTTTGGTCATTTGCACTTCTTTGCAGTTTTTAATCTATTATTTGAAAGCTTTGCACCATATGTGGTTGTTGAGGTTTCAACTGGCTCTTCTTGTTTTGAGGACACTGATCTTTGAATTTTTATGGTCTTAATTAATTTAAGTTATCTACCTTGCTTCACAATAATGGGCAAAAACCTATTCTTTTAAATCAGGAACTTGCAAATACTGGGAGCATTAAACATAAATAAATCACTATATATATATATATATATATATATATATATATATATATATATATATATATATATATATATATATATATATAAAAACATTTCTCTGAAACAAACAGGTTCTTTGTAGTCACGCCCACAAAAACAGTGCTAGCATAGATGATTCAGTTCCTTCTGTAATGACATGAAGTCATGAAGCCTGTCACTCTCTGTGGCTATGGGCAGATAACGGATTGTTTTCTTGACTAAAAAGGCTTTTTTATAGGAATTCTTCTAGTGGATGTGTGGTCGTTTTTATTGGCAACAATAAACGGATGTACTCATTATGTGAACAAAAGTGAGACTTACAGAATCACTGCAAGGCCCCACATTATAAAGTATTCTGCGATAGTTCTCTAGAAAAATTTGAGGGCAATGCTTGAATATTATTTTAGAGAATTTTAGTTTTTCTAATTACAGCTTTTGTCACAATATGTGTTTCCCTGACTGTGATGGATTGCAATGTAGATTGTGCTCAACAAGGAATTCTTAATCCTTCCTCAGGGATGCTGTTTTTTGGGGGAAGTCTTTGGAGAGTCATCTGTCAAGATTATAAACAACTACCAACCCCTTTTACTGAGCCTCATTAAAGGTTTAATGTTTGTGTTTTGTCTAAAAACCTCCTTCCTTTCTTCCAGTCAGAAGGAACAAAGCGAAAAACAAAGGAATTTATTGGAGAATCAGCTGGTTCACCGAAACAATGTCTGACTGGTTAACCCTGTCCCCTTGTTAACTTGTTGGCTCATTAGCAGGTGTTACGAGATGGGTTGCAGGCCCAGTCTCTTTGGGTTTCTGAGTCGGATGTAGCATCGGTGTTTAGCAGGTGATAATTGGCATTTAGCACCACTTGTCTGTGTGAAAGCGGTTTAAAAAACGAGGAAAGGCCCAAAGAGTCTGTAGATGCCTACACAGCCGACTGGATCTATTAAAACATTCAAGAGGGTGGGGGTTAGGGCACAGAACTTGCACTTTAAATCCATTATAATCGCAGAGGGTTTTCCTTTTCAGTAAACCATGTTTTGCTGGTGGGTAAAAGAGATGGGAATAGTTCCATTCATCACATGTCAAATAAGCTTTTATGAAAAAAAAAAAAAAAAATAGAGCAAGGAAATTGTCCCGCACTGTGACTGACAACTTTCAGGAAGGGGTATTCCCTGCATGAGTCACTGGTGAAGGGTGAGAGATACTTGACGATGGGTGCTTGGCCTCATTTCTGTCAGCTCATCAAAGAACCATCTATCTCTGCAGCCTCTGTCCCTGCCCTCCACACCCTCCTTTACTTCCTCACCCCTCTCAATCATGCATATAGATGGTGTTTAAAATTTTAACAAAGCCTTCGCCTTGCTCTGATGCTCTACTGTGCTTCCCTGTCCTATATTTGACCTCCCAAAAACTAAACAAAGGCTTACGCAAAAACAACTTGAAAGATCTTGATTTAGACAGTATAGCGCACAGATTAGTGTTAAAGTTCTAAAACTGACTGAAAGTCGAACATCAGCGGCTTCCAGACTAGAATATAAATAAAACCAACTGACTTTCATTAGGATCAAGGAAAATCTATCAGAATGTTAAAGTGAAAGTTAGACAAATTGTGCTAAGATATCTTCAAATAGAATATAGTGGAAGAATAGCATTTACTTCAGGTTTACAGCCAGCCTCTAGTAAAGGGATACAGAAGAATCTCACATACAGTTGAGTTTCAGAATATGATCTACAAGCTGGAGCTCAATCACATGTAACATTATACATTTCCAAGTTACCGTAAAATAAAGTTTTCTCATGGCAAAAATACTAATAGAGATTCAGGAATACACAAGGGGTGACTAATGACTGTTGTCTTGGGTAGGAAAAAACTTGAGTTATAAGACTGCTGTGTTCCAAAGATATCAAGTGAATGCATTAAGATAGTAAACATAAAAACTTAAAATACTTTCAGACACTGCATCCAATGAAATGGATGAAAATGGATACATATCGAATATACACTGCTCAAAAAAATAAAAGGAACACTAAAATAGCACATCCTAGATCTGAGTGAACGAAATATTCTTATTGTATCCTTTGTTCTTTATGTAGTTGAATGTGCTGACAACAAAATCACACAAAAATCATCAATGGAAATCAAATGTATCAACCCATGGAGGTCTGGATTTGGAGTCATACTCAAAATTAAAGTGGAAAAACACACTGCAGGCTGATCCAACTTTGATGTAATTTCCTTAAAACAAGTCAAAATGAGGATCAGTAGTGTGTGTGGCCTCCACGTGCCTGTATGAGCTCCCCACAACGCCTGGGCATGCTCCTGATGAGGTGGCGGATGGTCTCCTGAGGGATCTCCTCCCAGACCTGGACTAAAGCATCCACCAACTCCTGGACAGTCTGTGGTGCAACTTGGCGTTGGTGGACGAGGAGAGACATGATGTCCCAGATGTGCTCAGTTGTGTTCAGCTCTGGAAAACGGGCGGGCGTGTCCATAGGATCAATGCCTTACTCTTGTAGGAACTGCTGACACTCTCCAGTCACATGAGGTCTAGCATTGTCTTGCATTAGGAGGAACCCAGGGCCAACCGCACCAGCATATGGCCTCACAAGGGGTCTGAAGATCTCATCTCGGTACCTAATGGCAGTCAGGCTAACTCTGGCGAGCACATGGAGGGCTGTGCGGCCCCCCAAAGAAATGCCACCCCACACCATTACTGACCCACTGCCAAACTGGTCATGCTGGAGGATGTTGCAGACAGCAGAACGTTCTCCACGGCGTCTACAGATTCTGTCTCGTCTGTCACATGTGCTCAGTGTGAACCTGGTTTCATTTGTGAAGAGCACAGGGCATCAGTGGTGAATTTGCTAATCTCGGTGTTCTCTGGCAAATGCCAAACAACCTGCACGGTGTTGGGCTGTAAGTACAACCCCCACCTGTGGATGTTGGGCCCTCAAACCACCCTCATGGTGTCTGTTTCTGACCATTTGAGCAGACACATGCACATTTGTGGCCTGCTGGAGGTCATTTTGCAGGGCTCTGGCAGTGCTCCTCCTGTTCCTCCTTGCACAAAGCCGGAGGTAGCGATCCTGCTGCTGGGTTGTTGCCCTTAGACATCCTCTACGTCTCCTGATGTACTGGCCTGTCTCCTGGTAGCGCCTCCATGCTCTGGACACTACGCTGACAGACACAGCAAACGTTCTTGCCTCAGCTCGCATTGATGTGCCATCCTGGATGAGATGCACTACCTGAGCCACTTGTGTGGGTTGTAGACTCCGTCTCATCCCACCACTAGAGTGAAAGCACCGCCAGCATTCAAAAGTGACCAAAACATCAGCCAGAAAACATAGGAACTGAGAAGTGGTCTGTGGTCACCACCTACAGAACCACTCCTTTATTGGGGGTGTCTTGCTCATTGCCTATAATTTCCACCTGTTTTCCATTCCATTTGCACAACGGCATGTGAAATTGATTGTCAATCAGTGTTGCTTTCAAGTGGACGGTTTGAAGTGTGATTGACTTGGAGTTACATTGTGTTGTTTGAGTGTTTCCTTTATTTTTTTGAGCAGTGTATTTTTTGGTCTGAACCAATTAAAGGTAGGTAGGTGATTCTGTAAAAGCTGTTAGAGCAGACTGTATTTTGAAAAAAAAGTCCAACCCCCTTTCTTCAGACTCCCTCCCTAGGCCACGCCTTCGAAACACAGGAACGTGTACTGCTTGTTCCCATGGGTTCACTCACAACTACCTCTGTGTAGCTTCGACAGACTACATGGCACATTCACAGGTAAAAAAAAGTGAATTCTATTGTAGCTATTGCGGGTCTAGCTTCCCTTCCTGCTTACTGCTCCCAAACCGAGAACGCCCAGCAGGGGGAAGTGCTGTGAAAGGGGAGTTTGATTGATGGCTCAGGAGCCAATCGTCCTGATGATTGGACGAGGTTTTTCTAAGATTTTCTGCTTCAGAGGCAATTATGATTCTTAGTTTATTTGACAAAACATCTAACTTATTGGTTGCTGTTGGTATGTGAAGAGAATTTCAAGCAACGTCACAGATCTAGCCTAAACTAGATGATGCACGATTTTACTTCCTGTGAATAAATGAAATCTCCCAGTTATAAACTTGGTTATGGTTACCATTTAAGGATGACCATATTTTGATTTCCCCCCCCCTCCCAAAAAAGCTCTTAGACCAGTCCTGAAACACTTCAGTCATACTCTGCTTACCTAAAAAAGAGTTTTGATTTCAACATATTTCAAGTGTTCCTTCTCTATGTGTTTAGGTAGAATAGTTACATAACAAACTTCAGATAGGCATTCACAGGTCAAACATTACAAAACTGAGCTAAAAAACTCTGGAAATAAATAGGTTAACAGAAATAATTACTGTTCTGTATTAGAAAATTACACTGCAACAATAATAGCTCACTTGTCATACAGGAAATAAATTACACCAAAAATTTAAAATTGGATTCTGAGAAAATAAGTATACTTTTCTTTTTCATATAATAATAAAAAAGCAGCAGTCTCACAAAGACATTAAAATAAAAGTGAATACTCAAGTCAGTCTAACAGATGAACTCTCACTTTTCCCCAGTCTTTTTATAGTTTTCGTGTCCATGTGACCTGTGGGATCTTTGGCACCTGTCATACGCCAAAATGCATATGCCAGCTATGAGCACGGTGCACCCAGGTGCACATATGTTGTGCACAAGGACAACTGAGCAGAAATGCAGAAACTGAAATTGTGCATCGTCTAGGCCAGTCTGGATCTGTGACATCACTCCAAAGAAATCTAGATGCGAGCAATTGCAGCTCTCAGAAGCGAGAAGGCGTACAATGAATAAGTAAGTGTAGGAAGAAAAAACTGAGAGAGTTTTGCAAAAGTGAAAAAATATTTTTGGAAATGGGAGGAAAAAATGTCATTGTATGTACCCTGTTAGAAAATTCTTGCGCCTATAACAGTTTGACTCTCCGTAATATCGTTTTACCCTCTCACCATCCTGTTTTACGCTCGTTTTGTTATTAACTGTGCCCTCATATTAAAGAAAGTAATCTGAAACCATACATTAAGATGTAATTTTACATAAGAAAGATCATGATTATAGGTGTACATGTTAGAGAACGGAACAAAAAAAGAGAAAGCTATAATGTTTGTTTTTTACTTATTGGGAGTGTAAATTTGTCATAGACCTGACTAAACAATTTCAATGAAAACAGCATGTACCGACCATTAGTGCCGTCTCTGAAAACAGGTGTATTCTGTCCCAAAACTAATAGACTAAAGCCCAAAAAGTATCTGCACAGGTTCTGATGATGGTGTCAAGATCCCTGGTTAAACAGGCAGGAAGAAAGTACTGGACTTTGGCCATCCTTGGTCAGAATTGCTGCAGACGCAGATAGGAAGCTCAAAAGTCTGTCTTATTAATCTAAGTACACATATCTTGAAAAAATGTGTGTTAAAAAGTTTCTCTTGGATGCTTCATGAAGTGCTGACGGAGAAAGGAGGGGGTTGACAAAACTTTACAGATAAAATTGGTTGTGTTGCTCTTCTCTGACACAAAGATGCATTGATAGAGAAAAGAAAACACCCACTGCACTTCGGGGTGCACTCAGATTTGTCTCTGCATTCCTGAAGTGTTTCCTTGGCTCCCCTCAATATACAACAGGTTAAGAGGTTTGTGGGAAAAGGGAGCATTTGTTTCCCATCCGCATCTAGCTAATGGCTTCAGTTTAAGTGGTTTATAAGAGATGGCCTTTTGGGATTAAACTGCGATGGCACAAGTGAGAAATTTCTCTTTCATGACGTACTTCTCATTATTTCCTCTTTGCAGTGGTGAGGGTGGACGGAAGCCCCCAAGCCAACTCGCCTCCACCCGAAGTCTAAGGAAGAATAGGAGGAAGAAGAGATGACAGGGTTCAGGAACAGAAGGAGGGGGGGTGCCACACAGAGAATGTAAAAACAAACATTGATTCATAATTCATGTGGCCACAGAAAAACTTACACAAACCTTCCAATATGCTTGGGGCAACCATCTGAGACTCTTCATTCCTGCATGTTGAGTCAAACTCTGTCATATAGTGTGCCTGGACATAAAACCTATGGCAATATCACACACAAGAACAAGTATAACGACATGCAACATAGTTTTTAGGAGCTGCCAGTTTAACGTATTCTTCCCTTTTAACTTCTCTGTTGAAATTTCAGCTGCCATGTAATTTTCATGCTTTTTTATTTTCCTTCATTTGGAGGGCAGTTTTTTCCCCCTCCCATCATTCTCTTTGGCATCCCACTCTCAGATATCCCCGGTCCTTCTCCATAGGATTCACTCTGTTAGACACACGTTGGGATCAGTAATACAAAAACAGCAGGGATGCGATGAGTCATTCCCAGCTTCTTCTGAAATCTCTTCCTTGTGCATCATTTAACAACCAATATTTTTCAACGAAATGTTTGTGTCATTGTTTGAGAATGGCTAGATGAACTCATCCAAGTGACTCATGTTTTGATGAGACTTCACTTACTTAGCCTGCTCCGTAATTAACCTTTTTAATGATTAGATGGATCTTCCTGTGTATAAAATACATAAACTCCCTCTCTAGCAGTGCCTCCAGGGATTGTATTTCAGCAACTTCATGTTCATAATGTTTGTCTCATGTTTTTGTGGTGCGGTACTTTAATTTCGTGGCTACAGTTACACGTCCGAATCAGCAGGCTGCCTTCACTTTGCTCTTCGGAGGCTGGATGTGCAACGTGAGAGGAACATCTCTGGACTGTGGAGCTATGCTGACTCACTGAGATGAGTCGTCTGAAGGGAATTGAGGGAAATCCATTTGCGGAGCCAGAAAAAAACAAAAAACAAAAAAAGGGGGATTGTGACGCTAATTAAACTGCTTAAATGAGTTTGGGACTGAAACAAATTAAATCTGCAGGAGGAATCCCCATCCACAATCATGCTTTGCTGAAAATTGGGACACCCCCTCAAAGAAAGTCAGCTCTTCCACCTTCACATGCTCATTCCTGCAGTAAGGCATACACCCTTACTTACACAAGGCTTACTTGGGAGGCAGGTAGTAATTACCTCAGGGTTTTTGCTTCATTTACCCTCTGCTCACAACACAATTCCAGCTGAAGCCTCAGTGTGACATCATATTTTCCTTCTCTAAGTCAAAAATCACTGACATTTACTACATTTTACCCATTGAAATTAAGCACTTAGTCCAGGCTTATATCTCGGGCCTGGTGGTATCTTTTATAATGGACAGCCCCTTTAATGTGCCCCCCTTCCTGCTGCTTGCAGCAACTGTAGTGAGCTTAAATACCATGTAAAGGACACATACTGTAGCCGAGCTTGACTGCATTCATCGCTTACAGCGGTACATAGATTCTCAGGATCTAATTTGTTGTAGTATGACTGAGATTAGATGGATCTTTAGAAAATTTAAATAAACAAAAGAGGAATGAATACTTTTATTTGGTTGTTTACGTCTTGTTGATATTATCCATGCAAATTCTTGACATACATTTGTATAGTAAACCAGAGTTTTCTGCTTGCCCTTTCAACAAGTTTTGTACCACCCTAACATATCAGGAAAAATATTTTTAGCATAAACTGCCATCTTTTCATTGGGTTTCTGTGGAAATTATAAGCAGTCAATATCCTATCTGCAGTAAAAGAGCTCTCTTGAGACCCTTGGTTTGGAGAAAATTAGATTTTTTCCCCCAATGACACTAAAACCCTTTAAATGGATTTCTGCCACCTTAAAACGTTACAAAGTTCAAAAACGTTCAAGACCAGTTCATATAAATGCTACTTTAAGAACGTTTACATCTCTGGCATTTGTTGCATTCGTAATTTATTTACATATATGACCATGACCATTTACAATAAGATTTTGTTGGTCCACAATCCATTGGCTGTAATGCTAGTGGGCTGCAAAATTGAACATGATAATTAAACCACATCAGAATAACGTGCTGATGGAAAAGAAGAACGAAAAATGTTGCGTAAAAAACCCAAACAAAACCCTTTTATTACTATTTTGGAAATTACTGACTAGTCATTTGCTTTAAGCACTGCAAAAGTTAAAAAAGTAATAACACAAGAAATCTGTAAAGGGCTGGACTATAGTTTTAGAATGTATAGCTCAGAAAAAAAACATTGCATTGACCTACCTAAACCCTGCAGCTTTGATGCATATTTATTAAAAAAATATGCAAATAAGGTAAAAATCACTCTGTCCTGACATTATTTACAATTTCTCTTTCCTAAAAATAAATACTTTGCTAAACTAAAGAGATAGTAATGTCGACCTAGCTGGTTTCAGCTAACCCATATGTATCAAAAGAATGTGTGCTTGTCTGTAGACATAGTACTTTTAGGTAAGAAAGGTTTAGCATTGGTTTTATAGCTTTGGAGTATAAGTTGCATAAACTTGAAGGAGTAGACTGATCACCTCATTATATATAATATACAAGTTGGTGGATTGGCATAGATTTATCCAGAAATAATCATATTGCAATTATTAGAGAAAAATTATTAGAGTTATATATAACTCATTGTACCATAATAGCATCTGTAAAACTCAAGTATTTACGATACTTCTCATTCTTTTGAATAATTTTAACCAACATTATCCAAGAGGTATTAGTCTTGTCATTTTAATCTTAGCAGGAGTGTGAATGCAGACAAAAACTTTAAGAAAACAAAAGATGTTTTTTGCTTGTTAGCGGCTCTTTTAGAGTTTAGTGATAGATAGGATATGTCTTGCAGAGGGAAGAAAACTGTGAAAATGACTCATTACATCCTGTGTGGCGCTGCATGGATCAATCACATGGTCACAAACACCCCAAGACAATTAAACTTCCTGGTCTCTTCACTTTTGATTCATGAATCAGTGCAGTGTAATAAATGGAAGCAAACAGAAGTCTGCTGTAGTTTGGAGCTCTGTAGCAGATGTTGGTGTGAACACGTGCCCACACACGCACACACACGCACACCCCCCCCCCCACACACAAAGAGAAGTGTATGATTCACTCCTCTATTGAGATCTGGAGTGATTCATCCTGATCCTGCATGTGGCACTGATATTAAAGTAGACTTTGCTACACTTCGTATGAGTGACCAGAGAGAAAAAAGGAGAGAAAAAACACATTTGTTTCATCCCCCCCTCCTGCCCTGTGGTCCAATCAGCCCTCCAGCAGTGCATTCATCCTCCCTGAAGCTGACGTATTCCCTTTCTCCAACAGCTTGTGAATTGAGATACTTTTTGAGCCTGGGTATAAACAGAAAAATATGCCGTATAAGACGTGTTCATGGGAATAGTTTTCATGTTTGCCCCGTTTTTGTATGTAGGAATTGTTTTTCTCCATACATTTCCAGTTTGTTTTCACCGTTAAGCGTACCATGATTTTGGAATGAGAATTTTTTTTACAAGTGACATTATTTTGTAGCACTTATTCGATACAATATGATTGCACTCAAAGAGTGTACCAGAGTTCAAGTGCCTGTGTACAGTGTCCAGTATTTTTGAGTTCTGATGTTTTAACTATATTTCCTGTTTTGTTAAGTTTTTTTTTCATTTATGTTTTTAATGTGCATTCTTTTGTATTTTAGAACTAATGAAGGTATGTCATGAATTGAAGACACAAATATGGAGCCTTGGAGACTCAAGAAAACTGTAAAAACTTGGCACCATTATAGAGACTTGCAGTACAAACAGGTTGCCAATTAGCACATACTGTATGTTATTATGATAAACTAGGGTCATGTAGCATTTTGGAAACATAAACGTGTCACAAGGGACTTTTATTTTGAAACTCTAACAAGGTTATTTGTCAATAGAATGAGCTCTACTGTTCAGATTTAAGGCATGTACAGTAGTTTTATCAAGAACCTCCATTATAGAGGTGTCAGGATATGTAATCTGCAGCATAGTGATGTCCAAGGGGAGGCTCACTGTGATTCTTCAAGATTTTATTACTTGATACAGACACATCAGGACCTGGTCCCCCCAAAAAGCTGAATGTCCTATGTAGTTACCTACTAATGTAAAATGCATTGTGTAAATGTGAATTTCTTAGAGTTGATACAAGATAGAAAATTTGCTTAAAAATAGAAGAAAAAAAATAATAGAAATGTGTGCAAGTGAACAGTGATAAAACCACAATAAAAAGATTTAATTGCACCATTTGTCTGGTTTGTCTTTGTAGTTAATCTGAGTTCATTCATGTCCAAATGCAGAAATAAATCAGAGTTTTTTTTTTAATTATTTTTTTGATAGTATTATTTTTTTAATCTGGATTTTTTTTAAAGGGGTTTCTGCATGGAGTTTGCATTTTCTCCCAGTGCATGCATGGGTTCTCTCTGGGTACTCCTGCTTCTGCCCACAGTCCAAAACCCCCCCCCACCCACCATGAATGTAAAGTTAATTCAGCGCTTCTCATAAAGTTGGGCGAGGCAGGAAGACTTTTGTCTTTATTCAAGCTTGAACGATAAACAAGCCTCCAATCACTAGGTGGTAGAAGTGCTCAAACTAATCAACAGGCTGCCCTTTCAACCCACAGAAACACCGCTGTACAGATTGACGAAGTAGGTGTTCGCAATGTGGAAAAGGCGGATGGAATCGTGGAATTTAACTAACAGAATGGAATAAACAATAAAACGCTGTTTCTGTAGTGTTTTGTTGTGTGCGATACTGCATATTTTGGTATTGATCCGATACCAAGTAAATACGGGCCAGTATCGCCGATACCGATACTTTTCAATAAATAAGGTGGATGCATCATTGAATTGCTAAATCTAAATAAATTTTCATGACCTTAAGTGTTTTTTGTGATGTTTCCTTTTTTATTATTTAATAGTTAAAACCCAGGACAAAATTAGCACAAAGTTTATACTTAAATAGAAAAGGCTTTACTATCAAATTTTTCAAACTTAAATAAGAAGTGCACGCAAAGAAGCAAACTAATTAAAACAAACAAGTACTGAGTCTAAGTCACGTGATTCACGTGATGACACAACATCAAAACACAAGAGGGGGGAGGGGGAGCATGTGTGTGCCTGCTCTGCACTGACAGAGGAGCGGTGAGTCCAGCGACTTGGCTGTTTCCTTTTTGCCGAAACCACTACATTGTAAACAAGAGTCTTCTTGGAAGTTTGCGCACGTGAATTTGGCTCATATCCCGCCCGGAACACGCCCAAATCCGGCTATAAAAGTCAATGCAAAGCAGGACATGAATATTGATGCATATGAAGAAGAGGGGAAATATGGCAACAACAAAAAAACCAAGAAGAGAAACTTTACGGAGATGGAGATTGAAGTGCTAGTGGGTGAAGTGGAGGCTAGAAGAGACATTTTATTTGGTGGACACAGCAGTGGTGTCACAAATAAAAGGAAGAACTGCGAGTGGCAGCATGTGGCGTCTGCAGTGCAGACTGTCAGTGCAACTGACAGGACGGTACCCGAAATAAAAAAAAAAAGTGGTCAGACCTCAAAGTGAAGGCAAAAAAAAACTTGCCTCCCACCGCTAGAGTGGGTCTGCTACTGGAGGGGGTACGTGTACACCACTGGACAGGAAGATGGCAAGTATCATGGGAACATCAAGCGTGTACGGTATTGTGTCAGAGAAGGAGGGCGACACCGACTTGGCAGAAACGACAGATGAACCCGGTAAAGCACCTTTTGGATATATTTTATCCAAAGACAGACAGACTAATATGCCATGTCTTTTCAGCTTTTCCACAGTCGGTAGGTGGCGAGGATGAGGAGGCTGAGGAAGATGAGGTTGCCCAGCGTCCGGCTGCCCCCAGCACCAGTGCTGCCGGTGCCCGTGATGCATCCAGCAGTGGTCGGGTTCTGACTGAAGCTGTGATGCAGACACACAGAGACACCATCAGCGCCATCAATTCTGTGACAAACGAGTTAAAGAAAATAAAGTGTGCTGTGCGACATAGTGACAGCCATTGGTACCTTAAATGATTCAATAAAATTTTTTAATAAATGAACCTTGTCGTTGTTATCTCAAACGCCGCATTACATCCTGGCGGATCTTTGCTCCCTGGGTGAAGGCTTCCTGTCGAGGAGGAGGCGGCTGTGGGTCGGGGTTCTCATGCTGGGGAGGGGGTAGGCCAGGAGGGAGGGGAATTCCAATTCTCAGTGCCATGTTCTGAAGAATTCCACATGCCCTCACGATTTTGCAGACCTTTGTAGGGTGGTATAATAGTCTGCCACCCGAGGCATCCAATGACCGCCACCTACATTTTAGCAGGCCTATGGCACGCTCCATGACTGAGCGCGCACGCGTGTGACAGGAGTTGTAGCGCATTTCCTCTGCTGTCTGTGGGTCTGGGAACGGGGTCAGAAGCCAGCTCCTGAGAGGGTAGCCACTATCACCTGCAAGTGATAACGCGTTTAATTCAGGCATCAACAACCAGCATTTCTAATGACGGTGAGGACTTACCGAGGAGCCAGCCATCACGAACAGTGCCTGCCTGCAGTCTGTTCCCTACACTGCTGTGTGTCAAGATAAAGGAGTTGTGTGTTGACCCAGGCCATCGTGCCACCATATTAGTGATCATCATGTGTAAATCACATATGATTTGCACATTAATACTGTGTACATGTTTCCGATTGTAGAAAACAAATTAATCCTCGGACGGGGCCCTTATAGCAATATGGGTGCCGTCAATTGCGCCGATTATGTTTGGGAAACCGGACATTGCTGCAAATTGCATCTTAATTTCGGCCTGCTCCCCCACAGTATATGGAAACGTGATGTATCGCCTGCTCATTTTAATGATCCCATCCAAGACTGCAGGCATTATTGCGCTCAGGGACGGCTGTGATATCCCAGACCTAGTAAATAAATATAACATATTTGAAGGCATTATTTCCAAAAAGGGACTTTGGGCAGAATAGTAAGAATCATGTCACTCAGACACATACCTGTCAGCTAATTCCCGCTGGTAACAACCAGTTGCAAGAAACCCCAGAGTGGTGAGCACCTGCAGCTGGACCGGAATGGCACGGTTCCGCCTGGACGGTCTCTCCAGACCGGGCCCAATTCAGCACAGAGATCCAAGAGCACAGCTCTAGGGAATCTGAATCTGCTTATTAGCCAGTCATCATCATGGGGAAGGAGGTCCGCATGATCCCTGAACACGCGTTCTCTCCTAATCCTTCCATTTGCAAAATCTTCTAGCAACGCCAGTGCATCCATCTCAGATATTACGCTTGAAAGTAGTTGGGGTATTTCTATTGGCAGCAATAAGACTGATTGCTTCCTTCCTTGGCACAATGAACGTGCCAATCAATGATATATGGTACAGATGATTCAATTTATTAATTGGCATACAGTCCCGGCCCTTTTATCTGAGTTTAAGGTTTTGAGATAAATTTTATGTATTTATTTTAATATTGAAAAATGTTTTTAGAAGAGCTATAGCTCACTGCAAAGCTACAATATAGATATCATTGTATATAATAACATGAATCCATAATTAATGTTTGGTGTGAGGTGAAATGATATGCGTGAGAGGAGTAATATGCAGTCTGGCTGCAGTTCACCACCTCACCAACTGCGTCGTCGATTCCCCCCGTCTCCAAAATGTCCGTACGCACGGGTCACAGTTGGCGTACAGGTGCGGACATTTTCCCGTCAAGTCTGTTTTTTATAAATCACAGCTTTTGCTTTGAAAGTGGCGCACGCCAGTTTCAGGCGCCGTTTTGTGCATAAGCAACGTTTATAAATGAGACCCCAGATCATTATGGAAGTGAGCACGAGGATTTACTGTTTCCAGGTCTCTTCATGAGACATGTTTTAATGCTGAGTTAAACTAAAGCATTTTTAAAGGGAGATTTTCTTTTGTAAAATGTGGAAAAAGATGAGATTCTGCACATAATGCACATACTGTTTTCGTTCTTTTAAAAAGACAAGGAAAAGCTTGAATCACAGCACAGTTATTTGTGAAAATATTTGTGAATAACAGTAAACGTAGGTCTTTGGGCTATTTATTTCTTAAATGCACGTCATTCACTACATAACTACAGACAGTTTTTGGTTAATAAATATGGTCAGAAAGGAAAAAGTGGAATTTAGAAGAATAAACATTTTAAAAGTGGAATTTTGGAAAAAATAACACAGAACTGGGAAAATAATGAAATTAAATGATTTAATAACAATGATAAATACAGTCAGGGCCATAAATATTGGGACATTGACACAATTATAACATTCTTGGCTCTATACACCACCACAATGGATTTGAACACGATGTGCTATAGCTACAGACTATCAGCTTTAATTAGACAGTATTTACATCCAAATCAGGTTAACAGTGTAGGAATTACAACAATTTACATAAAGGCCTCCCACTTGTTAAGGAACCAAAAGTAATTGGACAAAACAATAATCATAAATCAAACTTTCACTGTTAAATTCTTGGTTGCAAATCCTTTCCAGTGAATTACAGCCTGAAGTCTTGAACGCATAGACTTCACCAGACACTGGGTTTCATCCCTGGTAATATTCTGCCAGGCCTGTACTGCAACTGTCTTCAGTTCCTGCTTTGTTCTTGGGGCATTTTCCCTTCAGGTTTGTCTTCAGCAAGTGAAATGCATGCTCAATCGGATTCAGGTCAGGTGATTGACTTGGCCATTGCATAACATTCCACTTATTTGCCCTAAAAAACTCTTTGATTGCTTTTCCAGTATGCTTTGGGTCATTGTCCATCTGCACTGTAACGCGTCGTCCAATGAGTTTTGAAGCATTTGGCTGAATATAAGGAGATAATATTGACTGAATTCATCCTGCTGCTTTTGTCAGCAGTAACATCATCAATAAATACAAGAGAACCAGTTCCACTGACAGCCATATATGCCCACGCCATGACACCACCATGTTTCACTGATGAGGTGGTATGCTTAGGATCATGAGCAGTTCCTTTGCTTCTCCATAGTCTTCTCTTCCCACCACTCTGGTACAAGTTGATCTTGGAACCCTCTGTATTCACTCTGGTGAAATCTTATCTTGATTGTTGACTTTGACACACACACACCTTCCTCCTGGAGAGTGTTCTTGATCTGGCCAACTGTTGTGAAGGGTGTTTCTTCACCAGGAAACAAATTCATCAGTTATCCACGACAGTTGTTTTCTGTGGTCTTCCAGGTCTTATGGTGTTGCTAAGCTCACCGGTGCATTCTTTCTTTTTAAAAATGTTCCATTCAGTTGTTTGTTTTTGCTATCTCTCTGATGGGTTTGTTTTGTTTTTTCAGCCTAATGATGGCTTGGTTCACTGATAATGACAGCTCTTTAGATCTCATCTTGAGAGTTGACAGCAACAGATTACAAATGCAAATAACACACTTGAAATTAACTCTGGACCTTTTATCTGCACATTATAATTGGGATAATGACGGAATGTCACACACCAGACCATGGAACAGTTGAGAAGCCAATTGTCCCATTACTTTCGCTCCCTTAACAAGTGGGAGGCACATATGCAAATTGTTGTAATTCCTACACCAATAACGTGATTTAGATGTACATACCCTCAAATTAAAGCTGGTAGTCTGTAGTTATAGCACATCATGTTTGTATCATTTCAAATCCATTGTGGTGGTGTATAGAGCCAAAAATGTTAGGATTGTGTCAATGTCCCAATATTTATGGACCTGACTGTATATATATTTCTTGTAAAGGAATAAGCTAATGAAGCTGACAAGTAACCAATGTTTACAGTTAAAAACAGTTTTTTATGTTATTGTTTAGTCCAAAAAGGCAGTGAATCATTTGTAAATTTTTCTCTCCTGATAATTACAGACTGAGCAGCACTTGGTGTGTGTGTGTGTGTGTGTGTGTGTGTGTGTGTGTTTAGGTATGTGGGCGCGTGTGAATGACTGAATGTAGCGTAAAGCACTTTGTGGTCCTGTGACTGAAAAAGCACTGTACAAATGCAGGCCATTTACCATTTTATCATTCCCTCTTACCTTTATCTAAAACTAATATTGCCCTAACTGCAGACTTTACTTCAGGAACGGTGTGTAAATTTTTGCTGATCAGATATGTTGTGTATTGGTACAAAGCTTTGTG
The DNA here is from genome assembly GCA_963556495.2 of Valencia hispanica. NCBI lineage: Eukaryota > Metazoa > Chordata > Actinopteri > Cyprinodontiformes > Valenciidae > Valencia > Valencia hispanica. The sequence continues at coordinate 39,086,948 of OY747718.1, forward strand.
CAGAATGTGTTGATGAAGCTTGATGGCCCTGCAGGGTAAGGTTCAATGTGATTCCTTCATTCTGTGTGTGATGCATGCCTTGCAAAGAACAATAATGTTTTGGGATCACTGATAAATATCTAGTGAAACAAGCAGCACCTGAAATTGTCTTCAGGCAAATCAGGCTTTGAATGTTATTTTAGAAACTTTTAGTCTGTATTAAGCATATTTGAATTGCCCAAAACATGTTTCAGATTGTTGCTCATTCAAAGGCATGTGTGTTTCTTTTTATCCTTTCATGGCTTTCATCTGCCATGCTAAAATCTTGATTCATTGTGACAGAAAAAAGAGTTTGATTGGGATTATTGTCTCTTCCGGCTGATCAAATTTAAATTCTATTTTGTCCCTAAATCTTGGTCTGTTAGTTGCATTCAGGACCTCATTTGTAAGTCAGTCAGAAAGGGGTACAAACCTTGAGCACCAAGAAATATGCTGCTTTGTCCAACAAACTGATGTAATATTGCCACAAGTACATTTGTACTGTACTTGGTCTTTCCTTACATCATGCCAATTAGTGTCTGTGGAATAGTTATCGATGAAGATAATTCGGACACAGAGGGAGCCTCCAGGACCCCAAGAAGTTTAAGTGGTGATTAAACTGCAGTGAACCACAGTCCTGGTCCTTTAGACAGTCACATATGGTTCTGCTTTTAACTGTGGTTTGGCTGCAGCTCCATCTCTTCATACTTTCTGGTTTCTGAGTTGTATTTTTTATTTGCTTGGTGCTTTTTTTTTTTACAAATCACATTTTGAATGTTTTGTGCAAAGTAGAAGAATTCTCCTCAGTGTAAAGTCAGATTTTGAACAGTTACTTGAAATGTTGAGGTGCAAAATGTTGAGGTGGAATTCAATTTAGTTAATTCCTTATGTCAGAAAATGTTTGTGTTAATCAAACGCAAAACTCAGTTGTTAAATATAACTCAATAATTGTGAAAAAAAATACAGGTGAAGGTTTTCGATTAAAAATTTGAACAATATTCTATTTAATTTCTCTAAGACATTCAATTATTTTGCATATTATATATACAATACTATATATATACTATTTGCAGTTCAGTATTAGTGGAATCTAGAATTTGCACTGTGATGGACTGACGACCTGTCCTGGGTGTTCCCCGCCTCTAGCACAATGGCACAATGGCACAATGCTACTTGGCATTCAGAAGCAGTACAGAGTAGCAAAGCAGCCAATCCAGGAGTCTTATGGCACGTTCACACCGGTCAGCGTGCCCAGGCATCAAATCGCTAAAATGGACGAAAGTCGACGCTTTAAAATTTAAAACCAGCTGCTTGCACACTTTGTAGTCTGCGTCGGAAGCGTCAGCGGGTCACGTCATTACGTCAGGACGCGGGCGTGGATTTGTCTGTTGCTAGTTGTTTACAACATGGGGGATCATGTTGAGTGGCTTGGGTTTATTTAAAGGTATAGCGGAGGATCTTTCCAAATATTAGAAAAGATGCACATGCGCAACACTATCTGCTCCCGAGAGGGAATGCCGTGTGCACGAGAGAGCATGCACGAGCCTAGTTCACCTCATGCACGTCGTTTCCACTATGTCAGACTCACCACTGGTAAGTGAAAATCTATTTACGACAAGCATCTCTATAGCTAACTTTAGCATGCTACAGGCCAATAAACAAGCTATCGCCTATCATCAAACTAATTACACATAATACACCTGAAAGTGCGCATGCGCAGAAAGCGAAAACTACCTAGGGATGAGCACATACGACAGCCTTACGTAAACATATCACCAGAATGATTGACACTTAGATGGACCAATAGTATAGGCTACCCACCCGGAAAAAGAAAATCCTCCGCTATAACTTTAATTAATGAGGCCACACAAGCCAGACAACGTCGTCTAACACATAAGAAAGTTAAAAGAAAAATATTTAACTGCTTACCTGGCACTCCAATATCCTCCGATATCTTCCTCCAAATAAGATCCGATCTCTTCCTGTCTTTGTAAAAAGACGAAGACGGGTCATACAATTCAGGAACATTACACACAGCGACGATTAGTTGATCCACCATCTTGAATGAATTACTTGCCGATCCACCCATGGAAGGAGTAACTACGTCAGTACAAGGAGTCTCTCTAATTAGTTGACGCCCCGCGTTTGCTGCCCGAAAGTTCAGTTTTCCCAATTTCACGGAGCAGCTGCTCCGACAATCCGTCAACGCATCCGAGCAGCAGCCGCGTGGACGCGCTGATTCCAGCTGCGCCGATTAGCGCGACTTGCTGCGGGGCAGCTTGACGCCTACTAGATGCGTAGATACCATAGACTTGCATGCAATCTAGCTGCCCTGCTGCCTGGACGCGCTGACCGGTGTGAACGTGCCATTATTCATGTTCCCCGATTGGCTCTGAGCAGCAGTTACGAAGACTGTGGATGTTAGCTTCTATGGTATTGCCAAGATGGTTTCCACTGAGCATAGCAGGGTATATTTGTCTTTTGAACAAATAAAATATGTAGTAATAATAGTTTTTTAGAGGGGGTCCTAAGTATTTGCTGATTTTAATAATTCGCAGAAGCTCTTACCCTGTAACTTCCGGGGGTTCACTTTATACTTTCTTGTTCAGGCCTTTTCTGAGTGATGGCTCTACCTACATCATCAGCCCTAAACACAAAATGTAGTCAAATACTGTATAAAGCCCAATTATTTTTAGATCAGATGAACTAAAAAAGTCACTTAAATATAGCCTGTTTGACAAAGTAGGCTAAAAAATTTGGAAAAGAATCACATCATACCCCCATCTAAAGACATTCAAGTAGATTGCAGATGAGAAATAAGACAAGAGACAACAGAATCATCTGGCCAACAGTCAAACACGCTGTTCAGGCTGTTAATGCTTGAAAACCATCCAGTGTGGCTGAATTAAAACAATTGTGCAAGGAAGAGTGGGACAACATTCCTTCAGAGTGATTCAAAATCATTACTGGAAGTGTTGACTGCAGTTGTTGCCACCAAGAGTGGAAGAGTCAGTTTAGAGGTTTAAGAAAAACAACAACTTTTTTTCATAGTAGGTCTGGTGCCTTATTTTCTTGATGAATCTAATTATCCTTTAAAAACTGTGTTTTTTCTTTACCCAGGTTGTCTTCAACTGATATATTTTATTTTTATTTGAAACATTTAAGTATGACACCAAAAATACTAAAACAGAGGGAATCTATGAGGGGGCTTTTTTCACAGCACTGTATGTTGCATAAATAGAAGAGCTTCACAGATATGTTTACAGAACAAGATATATAACAAAAACTATTTGCCAACACTGTTTCCTTGCACCAAGAACATCCTGGTTTAAACCCCAATCAGAACCTTTTTCACTGTGGTGTTTGCATGTTCTCCTTGTCCTTTTGCATGCACTGGTTTTGTTTGGATACTCTGGCTTCCCTTCCACAGTCCAACAATATACATGTTAGGTTTACTTGGCCTCTCTAAATGTTCCATAGGTGTGAGAGTTTGCATGTACACATGTCCTGTGTGCCTATATTGCCCTGTGAAGTCCAGAATGTACACCACCTTTCTCACATTGATCACTGGACATAGACATCTGTCCCCATGGCCATGAATATAATGAATGGATGGATGGATGAAAATGATTACATAGAAAATTGAAAAAAAAAATTCAAACTAAAGTAATTTCATGTGGCGGACAAGGATGAAATTAAATCTAGCTAGACTATCTAAGGTCTTGTTTTTAACACCAAGCACAAAACTGGTTGTGGTTTTTTGGTAACGTTTCTCAGATCACCACAGAAGAGAAAAATACAGAAACATTGACATTAGTTATAGAAAACTGTATACAAAACCCACATGGAACTGGTTTTAAAGCTTGACTGGATCTGACTGATCAAACAGTCACTGTAAACAGATGTTGACTCCAAAAGAAGATGGTAGCAGTGTGGTTTTTCTATACCTTCCCAGGATGCCATGGCCGAAGGGGTACCACAAGTGTTTAAAAGAAGAAAGAAAAAAGAAAAAAAACTGGGAAATTTGGATGAGCCAAGTATTTAAAACAGGGATCTGTTCCATTAGTGTTTGTATGATGGAAACAGTTGCAGAGAACATTTGGTCACAGTTATTGCCCGATAAAGATGATGGTGAAGTAATGCTTTGTGGATCTCGTCAACATTAATGGATCTTTAGGTAGAACTGTAAATAGCCTAACATCAAACAAATTAATCAGTATTTTTGGTTCTAACTGGTTGTGATATGGTATATAGTGATACTTAGTACAAATAATTCCAACACAATAAGAATTTTATTGCAAAAGAAAAGTCTCTGTCTGAGCATGGTATCCATACAGAAACAGAGGAAAACAGACCATGCATACACATGCAAAGACCCTAGACCAAGATTTGACCTTATGACCTTCTTGCTGCAAAACAACAGTGCTTCCAACTCCACCACTGTGCAGGCCCTGGTTTAAAATCGTATTGCTACAATTTTATAAGTCATCAAGATAAAACATTATCTTCAAGACGACACGTTTTTCTGCTTAAACCCCTTACAACCTGAATTTATTTATAATATAGACAAAAAAGAGTGAGGCTGTCAAATAAATAATTCAATATGATCTTTAGAATGAGATGAATAGGATGTTATGTATTTGGCAGTTAGAGGCAAATTTGCTGAAGTAACCTGTAAGGGGTTAATAGCGCCGAATGTCTTTGGCAACAGGTTTTCACAGCAAAATCATATTGAGCACATAGGACCAGATCCAAGACATCCAACACAACCACATGTTAAAGACAACCACAGGAGATGAATGATTTTGTGTATTTTAGATTAGCATTAATCCAGTTAGAACAAAGAAGGTTTCCCGTCCATGTACAGCCTGAAAAAAATAACTGCTGTGCCTGATTATTCCTGTTGTTTTCTTTTGCAAGTTTTCAATCTCTTGAGACTTGGTAAAAATCTGCTGCACAGACAGATTTTGGACAAAATTTCTAAAAAGTGTGCACTCCTTCAAGGCCATAATGCATCACTTGGTGTCAGCACTGCACGGCTTTGCATCAAATCCAGCGAGACAGAAGTAATGAGCTGAATCAGTGCTACTACCAGCAGATTGCAGGGAGAGAAACCATGAGCAGCCAACAAAGATAAATTTTCTCTCTGTATTTTCAGGCAGGCAAAGTGGGATGGTAGATAGAGCTAGACAGCCTTGTCACAGGCATTGCTTCTTCAGTCACAGCAACCAGTAATGGGGGTTGTGTGTACACACAAATGTCTCAGGATTTTAATGAAGAGGAGTATCAACCTGGTTGTCCTTTAAAATGACATTGATACTGGTGTGAATCAATATTTTGGCCCATTTTACTTTCATATCCAACTCTTTTCGTCATCAATTTATTAAGCATGTGAACACACTGCAACACTTTGATTCTCTTGTTTTTAAGAGATTGTATTAGAGATCTGCTGTTGCGTTTCAGCTCAGTTTCCTGTTGATGACCTAGACTTCATGTATTTGACAAAACAACTTCTTGTGACACAAAGAATTTCTTACCTGATTGATAGCTGCCACATATACAGGTCTCAAGGTTGCAAGACAAGCCCAAATCATTGTATATCCACCACCATGTTTGACAATTGGAATGAGGTATTTTTGCTTATTTGCTGTATTTGTTTTCACCAAACTTAGTATTAAAACATAATTTCTAAACCTCACCACTTTAGTCTGAACCATCTAAAAGACATAGATAAGGCTTTGCAACCCTAAGTCATGCTTCCATACTTTTATTAAGAGAGAAAATATTTTCTCCTTGAAATTGTTCCAAACAAGCCATTCTTATTCATACTTTGTAGTTTCTCAGAGCATTGCCCAGTCTGACCTTGGAGTGAATGTGTTGGGACATTGTCTCCTATGAAGGTTGGTATCTGTGTGAAACATTTTCCATTTGCAAACAAATCGTTCTCTTTCTTCAATAATGTACATTGACTAATGAGCAGAAACAGCTCGTAATCTCAGGTCTCTGGTCAAAACACTCCTATATCTGCCGGTGAGATAAATAGACAAAATCCTATTTTTAAAGGGCTGGTAAAGCTTCCTGATGATCAATTGTTCAATTGCATGTTGTAAGCACCACCTAGCTGGTACTTTACTTCCTAAATTCTATGAAAGCAGAAAGACTGGGCTCAGTTTCACCTTGTCTTGGGCCTGATAATATTGTCACAGAATACATCTATCCATCGTCTATAGCTGCTAATTCTTCTATGACTGGGCTGGTGGCTATCTCCAGCAGATATTGGGCGAGAGGCGAGGTATTCCCGGGACAGGTAACCAGTCCAGCACAGGGCAACACAGAAACACACAGGACAAACAAACATGCGCACTTACACCTATTCACACACACATTCACACGCTGACATGACAGTTTTCTCAGTAAAGGAAACAGGATGTGGGCTTCAAAAACCCAAGAACTATAAAGACAGTAATTTAAACTCGCAATGCATGGACTACATTGTGTAAGATTAAACATTTCGATGTACTGCTGTTTTTTCTGTTTGTTTTTTTTCTACAGCACTTTGTGATTTATGTCTTGAATGGTGCTGCTGTGGGCTCCGGGTATTTGCAAGGGTTAGGGACCACAGCTGCCCATAAACAAAAATCTTGATACCCCCTGTAAAAAAGCTTTTAACTGCCTATTTTAACAGTTCACTCACCAAATGTATCTTAGTATACCTTAATACGTACAGCAGAAACCGACCTGGCAATACCACAACAGCTAATTTATAGTCTTTCTCATCTCCGTTCTTGGGACTACAGCCAGTCAGTGCGAAGAAAAATTAATGGGACTCCTAGATTGGCCATTTTGCAAATGCCACCCAATAGCGTGTCAAGTGGCATTGCTTTTATGTATTTCACCTTTTCTGCATTTTCTTTAGAGTATTTTCGATATTGTGTATAAAAAAGTCCCTTGTAGGCAAGCTTTTTACAACTAATTTGGAGTTATGTTCCACGGAAAAAATCCACAAATAGGTAAATCTGCAAACCAAATACTGAACTGCTTATAGGCAGGGGCCAGCTGTATATAAATATACATATAATACATATAATTCATACCTTAGTTTTGGAGTCAAAATTTGGTGTTGGTTTGCTTCAAAATGATATTGGGCATAGATAGGACACACATTGCAAAAACCAATGGACAACATTACCAGACAAGCCCTAAGATTGATTCCACAAGGAAAACTGAAAAGGGGTTGACCAAGAAACACCTGGTGCCGAGACTTGGAGGCAGACATCAAGACCATGGGAATGATGTGGAACCAGCAGGAGAGAAAACCTCAGGAGAGAGATGCCTGGAGATCCCTTATTGGTGGCTTGTACCCCAGGAGGGGTGGCAGGCGATAGTATCAGTTGTAGTTGCTTAAAAAGAAAAATGAAACAAATGGCAGCTTTCTTTTCTCTTATTTTGAGATGGAAACAACCAGAGAGCTCAAAGGTGCATTTATAAATGTTAAAGCAGGATTTTAATTCTGGAATTTTGACTTCAATATTAAAAACATGTCAAATATTTTCATCCTGTTTGAAGTAAACAGTGCCATACAGACCAGACCGTATCCCTGTCAAAAAGTTTCATTCAGTCAAAAACAAAGAAAAGTTGCTGTTTTTGATGCAAATAATACACAACAAAAAAAAACTTTTATTATGAACAATTTGGCCCCAATCTCAATCCAACATTGGATTACATCTCCTGGTGTGAACATCTAAAATAATTTTAAAAAGTACAGTCTCATGAAATGCTGTGTATAAAATTATTTTATATGCATTTAACCTTGTCCATCTCATCATTCAGGAACATTCTAGCATTGCTTTGGTGGGGTGTACTTCATAACGAAGTGCATTAATTGTGACAGACTGGGTTTTCCATACATCCACCACTTCACTCTTCCAAATACTTAATATTCTGTAACCCTGATCTAAATGTTATTTTTAAACTTAAATTGGCATGCACCTAAAATGAACTCCAGATCTTGAAATGAACATTTTAAAAGTCATTACTTATTTGAAAAATGTCACTTTTAAAACTTTAAGACTTACTTGTTGCATAAGTCCATGAGAATATTGGAAAAAACCTGAACGCTGAAACATTTAGACATGTGCACAAAATGTTTTGGACATCAGCCTCAGTTAGGAAACCTTCATCTGTAAGCAATGTGGGCTGACATTGAGAAGTGGGATATTTTTAGGCCGGATGGAGGCAATGTCTGAGCATGTTTAACCAGGCTCTCAACGTAGGAACCGTTCACTTTTATGTTGAAATACCTGACAGATAAACATACAAGACGTTGGGATAAATATACAACATCCAGCACAAACAGCTGCAGTCAAAACAAGAAAAGCGGCTGTTTCTGCAGATATCTGTCTGATGCTATCGGTGTTTTCCCTCAAGTTGCTATAGGATGAGGAATCTACGTGTGAGAGCTGGCAGCAGCCCATGAATCCCAGCTCTGCACCGTGTTTGGGGCACATGAGGAAACCATTCAGCACAGCAGCAGTTAACACATAAGCACATAAACCAATCCAGCTAGGCCTATTTTATCTGGCTGCATTCAGTTGAGGGGGGAATTTATGAATAAAGACAGCAGAATTAATGAAGAGCACGATTCAAACCGACAGAGCTGGAGATGGAAAATGATAAGAAATTGACATATGAAAGAAAGCAACCAGCTGTGGGACCCTCATTCTCCAACACCTCGTTCTGGCAGACAAGTAGAGTGAAACACACCCTACAATGAACCCTTATCAGTCAGACTTATTGTAATTTATTACTCGGCACTTGTTGCTTTGGGACTTCTAATGCGTTTCATCTGGAGAAAAAAAGGAATTCTAGAAAAACACTTTGTGGTCTTTGCTTAGAAATCTGACTCTCAGCTAAGCAGCAACACATTTATCTTCTTTATGTTTTGTAAAAGCCCATAAATCAAATCACGCATAGGCAGAATGCCTGCTTGTTATTTTAGGATTGAAAAGATGAGCAATCTTGTTTTTCACAATTAATTAGGGTAGATCAAGAGAATCAGTATATTCTCATTAATGTTTTCCTCTTTATAGTGTTAACTTTATTTTTTATTGTAGAGAGAACCCATACAGGAAGCCATACCTAAATGTGGCTTGCTTATTTCCTCCTCTGCATCAAAGAACTGTGGACATCTCAGCCGACTAAATGACCTTCAATGTGTGACTCATGAGACATAGATTGCCCATATCCATTGGTTCCCTGTCACTTTGTATTAAGAAGGGAATTATTCGTTTTCTTGTCCAACATAACGACTGAGTAGGTAGAAGTAAAAGTGAAACCAGGAGGCAGCTTGAGCTTTATGTCTATTACTGGATGAGAAGTGATATTTCGATAAGGTGTAAACTAGGCAGAAATTGGGTCATTTCTGTGACACACACATAAATAAATTAATCAGAGAAGAAAGGTCTCTGATGGCACACCAAAAGTAAATAATTCACCAAGATTGTCTGTTCACAAAAACGTCATGATGAGCTTGTTAGGAAAAACAATGTGGTGACACTTCAAAGGATGGTAAAGTATATTTTGTCATTATCGTCCCTTAGAAGACATTAAATAATTAAAACCAGAAAATACAGCATGTGTTAAGTCACAACATATTTCGTGTGACATATTGAAATATAACACACTGAAATATCAACCCTCCCACGCGTTATGTGCTGTCGACGCTGGTGTTTGTTCTCACTGTATCTTGGAATAAAAATGAAGGTTTAATTTATCTCCCCAAGTGCATAAAATGTTTGAGCATGAGCTGCAAAGTAAAAGTAACAGATTAGATCACATAAACCCCTTTTTACAGAAAAATTCAATCTTTTAAAAGTATTCATTCTTCTTGAACTTTTCTTGTTTTGTTCCTTTCAATTAATAAATGTCAATGTATTTACAGGGGTGTTATGAAATGAAAGAGACCAACAAAAGGTAAGACATAATGGTGAAATGGAATTACTATAAAGCATGTTCTATAATTTATTTTTACCAAGATCTTAAAAAAAAACATAACACACATTTGTAGTTAGCTGTAATTACAGTGTTAATATCTTTTGGAGTATGTTCCAACCAGTTTTGCACATCAGATTCACATTTTTACATATTCTTCTTTGCAAAAACCTCAGCTTAAGACTGAATGGGGAGCAACTGTCAATTTTCAAATCTCAGTTGCATCTAGATTTGGACTTTGGGCTTTTCTAACAAATCAACAGGTCTTAAAATGGCCATTGTAGCTCTGGCTGTATGTTTAGACTCATTGTTCTGCTGTAAAGTGTTGTGTCTTGTGCAGCTTCTAATGGGTTTTCCTCCAGGATTGCAGTTTATTTTGGTCCATCATGCTTCTCTTCAACTCTGATCAGCTTCTAGGTCCCTACTTAAAATGTTATCAATGACTCGATGCAATCTGCTGGGATTCCATGAATAGGAAACTAACTCAAACTTTAAACAAATTGGAATGCTTCTATGACTGTATTGTAATGACTTTTCTTGTAAAGTGCCTTGAGAGGACATTTGTTGTGAATCGGCGCTATATAACATGATTTTGCCACCCTTAGGCCTTCACAGAACATCTGGATTGATACTGGAATTAAACTACACACAGGTGTACTGTGTCTACTAATTAGGTGTCATAGTTGGTTTCACTTGATTTTAAGTGGCGGCATGAAAAAAAAAGTTGGTTGCAGACATTTGCACAACACACTGTGTAAGCTTTTATTTCTAAACCCACCTCCCACAAAAAAACCCAACAGCTCATCATCTACCTTTCACTGCACGGTTACTAAATGAACTTCTTTATGTTGGTCTATTACATCAGATAACACTTTGGTACTAATTTGGTTTGTGGTTGTAACATAACAAAATGGTGAAAAATGTAACAGTGTATGAATGAATAAGCAATACATACCTTGGAGCATGATTATTTAAAAGTATGAGCTGTTGTGAGCTTATGGCAGGCCATCATTTTGCTTTTTGTCATAAGTTCTCTTAAATAAATATATTGAGGGTTGTTATTGTCAAACAGTAAAGAAACTATATATATTCTTAAAATATTGCAATTATTTTTTCAATTTATATATATTTTTTCCTTTACATTACAGTACTATTATTTTTCATCAGTTTCCGTAGCATTTTTTATGTTGAAATGTAACAGTTTGATTGACCAGTTAAAACTTTTCTTAATCACTGCCTCAAAAGCTCCATTCTCCAACACATAATTAGATAAGCTCTGATTCTCCAATCTAACCTTTTTTGCAATTTATCATGGATGAAATAAAATGCTTTTCTCATATGCTTTCACAAATTGACAGAACTTAAAGGATATATCTTTACTTCAATGAGTAAACCTCCTGTCTTTTGACATTTTTTTATTTTAATTAGCAACAAATGAACAGAACAATAGGGGTCTGACATTTCTAACAATTAGCTTCCCATAGAATATTTCTGATCTTTCTGCAACAGGCCTTGCTTTCTATGTTCCTCTTAACAAAACAGATTAACGCTTGGGGATGATTACTTTTGAGATCAGTGAATGTAACAATCGGGCTTTGCTCATTAGCCTGCAAATACTCACATTTAATGGACTGTTAGTTTCTGCAATTATACTGAGAAAGCGGCTGTGTTTCCCCTCATACTGTGGATGCTGCAGCTACGTGGCCTTAAAGGTCTCATTCACTCATTTTTTTCCATAAATTTGCTGTGGTCTTTAGTTTGAATGAATGCCTTGTGAGTAGCTTTCTGTGGAAAAAATGCTCTCTTGCCCCTGTTTCAGGAGGTAGCTGTTTGTCGGAGGAGTGGGTGGGGGGAAACATCAGGACTACGAGTCATACTCAATAATATTCATGATATGATATAAATGATACACAAACATCTCGCCTTGGCTTACAGCAATGAGACTCTTATGCTGCCTTCGAACAAATAACTAACTTAACTTAACTAATGGTGGTGTTCCAAGACAAATTCCATCAGTTTCCTCCTCAGCTCCTCTTTCTTGGGAAAAAAATGTAACGCTGATGTCTATGTCCACAGATAACACAAGCCCGATCGTGTTCTGCCATGTTGTGAAATTGATAACGGTTAGCTTCCACCAGCAGAGGCGCACTCTGCTCTCTCCTGGCCGGAAAATCAATACAGCCTTCCCGTGGTCGGTCGCAAGACAAGGTAGGCAAGACCATGATTACACATTTTCCCTGTGACGTAGAAGGGACTGGCTTTTTCTGATTCACTTGTTTTTGCCATCTATTTCCTTTCTGTGGCTAATGCAGGCAATGGGGATTAAAGAAAATGTTAATGTGCAGCATGCATATGCAACTCAGAGAGACGATCATTTCTCAAAAAGAACAAGTATAACACAGTTTCTCAGTGAATGAGACCTTTAAGATTTCAGCTCTACTGTATGCCACCTGAATACTGAATATTAGTGATGTGTAGGTCGCGAACAAAATGGCTCTTAGGGCTCTTTGAAGTGACCAATCTGAGCTGGCTTCTTCTTGGGGGAGCTGAACTGGAGCTGCTATTTTTTTTTCTTTCGTTTAAGCTGCACGTGATTGATCAACTCCACAATGTGTGGTTGGTGTGTCTGCACTGAGCAGGAGGGGGACGGAAGAGATAGGGGAGGCAGGTACAGATTGATAGCGCCAAAACACACAGAGAAACAGGAGGGAGAAGAGAAAAAAGCACTATAGACAAAATACAATGAAAAGGTAAGAAAATGAGTCACAACAGGTAACGCAGCTAAATTTAGATGCATTTCAATTATATTGATTTTTCAGAAGGCAGAGTGTAGACTAGGGTATCTAAAGTTAAAACATCATATCGAGCAGGTTCTGCAGTTATCTACATTATCTTATCTTTTCTATGTTGTTTCACTGTAAATAGTTCCGTTTATAAATATTTTGCAAACAATCTGTTTGTTTTGTACTTTGCCATTTATGTTTTGCAGCACTCTGTTCCATGGTGAATATAATAAACCATATAAATAATAAACATTTTATAGTTATTTTTGTAGATTAGTCATTAATTTTACACATAAATTTACATTATGTTTGGTGATAAATTTGAGAAACAAAAAATGTGAAGAGCCGTTAGGGAGCCAAAAGAGTCGGTTCTTTTTAATGAGTTGAGACGTAAAAACCAGCTCTCCTAAAAGGGACGGAATTTCCATTAGTACTGAATATCCAGTGGATACAAGAAAAGAATTGATGGAATCCTCTGGGGGGATTTGTGTGGAAACATATGGAACAGAAGTGTAACCCTTGTAAAATCAGACCCCACTTCGGGCCATCCTTTTATTGTGGCGGGTATGAACCTTTCATAACTTCCAGGGTGACCTATTGCACTTCCCTCCTGTTTCGTCACTACTGCTGACTCTATGGCTGGTTTGCTATTTCAGCATATGGAATTTTACTGAAAAAGCCCTAAACAGATTGACAGCCTGAAATAATCCAGCGGATTGCTTCACCATTGTGCTCTAAACTATTCACTCGATGGGGAGTCGTTTGCTTAATTTATTTTGTTGTTATTATTGAAAATGCGGTGCAGCCGATGCTCATTCAATCACATATAACCTAATGCTAGGCTAGAAATGTAAGTTCTGATTAGAGGTTTTACGTATTGAAAACCTGTTTTTATCATCATTATGGTCAAATGTTAGATAAATAGTTCAATGCTCTATTGAACACTTTAATTTTTGGCATTATGATCATTTTTAAATAGTTTAAATTAATTTAGATCTGTTTCTTGATGATTATTAGCTTTATTGCTAATTAAATTTATTTTGATGGGACCCATACATTTTTTGACTTTATTCTGATTTTGAATTAACTTCATTATTTGAACGAAATGTTACTCAATTACTTTGTTAGTTTGTTGTATGAAATATAGCATTGTGTATTTGATTGTGGTATTTATAGATTTATTTGTGATCAGTAGAAAGCTGTATGAACTTATTTGTGAATGTTAATTTGAGTTTTTTTTACTTTGTTTATGGCAGTTTTTTATTTTGTTTACCGTGATCAACATGGGATGGCGAGCTACCCAAACACTGCTGCATTGCGGTAGGAAATATCAAGTCCAACATGAACCAGCAAATGAACTGAAACCCATTACTTTTTGTGGAACATGGCCTGTATTAGGTCACACAAAATGGACTGAACTTCTCACTGCTTTCTTTGTGATGAAATTGTTCATTTTTGTTGTATTAGTATAAGTAGGGTTATTTTTATCTTATTATTTTATTTGTATAAGTTGTATTGTTTTGTATATCTGTTAATAATATGCAATAATACTGGACATTCTATACAACCATAATATATATTTATGAACTCTATTTCTGTTGTTTGTATCTTATTCACACACTCGGGCTCCTTACCCGGACCTACTTCTGATCACTTCATTATACAATAAGCTGCAGTCAGATCATAGTCATTCACCACGTTACAGAAGAGTTTCCAATTACCAGTAGTCCTAGACTAGATGATAAAAAAATGCGGAAGAGTGACTGCTTTTGGAGCTGGAAAGAGTAGACAAAGACAGCAAGTGGTTTGGCTGCCATGCAGTTTTGTCTGTGGGGTGCTACATCTGCACAATTTGTGTCTGTGACAGAGAGAAGGTAGCTGGCTCTGCCTTAGAGTACACCTCAGTACTGCGAAGATTCCTGGATATCAGTTTTGAGATCAAGTATTAGCTCTTTAAACTGTTTGGAAAGAAGCTACTACACTGAGACAATAAAGCTTAGTGCTGTCTCAAGGTGCAAATATTTGTTCAAAATAAATGTTAATTCTGCATATAAATCTTGTTGTAGAGTCACTATTTTCAGGCATAAACAGCAGAAGACTTTTATGTTTTTTAAATCCTGAAAAGCCAAAGTATAAAAGGAATTGGTTACTAAACTACAAAACCATCCATCCATATATTGTCTATCCCTGCTTTTCTACAAGTGGGGATAGACAAGCCAGGCTGGTGCCTAGCTCCAGCTGTTCTTCAGCAAGAAGCAGGGTACACCCCAGACAGGTTGCCAGTTCATCACAGGGCAACACACAGACACACCTAAAGCAATTTAAAGAGATCAATTAGCCAAGCTGTCATGTTTTTGGACTGTGGGATAAGTACTTAGAGAGAACCTATGCAAACTCTATGCAGAAAGACCCCTGGTCAGGATTTGAACCCAAGGAGCTTCTTCTCTGCAAGGCAACAGTGCTACCAACTGTGTCACCTTGCAGCTCTCTACAAAACCATATTTTTAAAATAATTTCAAGGAGTTAAAAGGCCTAATCAAATCATGTATTGAAACAGTGGCTGAGCATCCTATTCCCTATCCTTTAGTCCTACTGTCTCTTTTGTCATTGTCCTGATCATATCTTTTTTCTTCCATTGACCTTCTGGTTTGAAAGAAAGAAAGAAATTACAGAGAAAAATGAAGCATGTTAAATCTACCAAACTTTGTTGTTTCTCTCAACCTTTGCACTGTTATCTGCTCTAGATGCTTATTTGATTTCTCTTCGATTCCTTACATTTTTTCATATTCCTCCCTCATATATTTAGCCCTTCTTCTCCTCCCAACGCTCAGTCAGCCATAACTATATACCTGTGTTGTAAATATTTCAGCTTCAGGATTGCAGTGTCAGTCATGGTGACAGAAATGCTGCTTCTTAGCCTGTGTTGGATAGTTCGTCATTAAATTTTGAAAAGTTGAGTTCCTCTGAAAATGAACCCTGTTGACTTTCACCTCCATGAAGTTGACATTTGAGGCTCTGTAGAAAAAGTCCCAATAGCTATTGAATGGGTCATCATGACATTTATTCTGCCCATTTGTCACAGAATTATTTACAGAGCAGTTTGAACCTTGGAGCTTTAGCTATGCTTTCATTTTTTTCAGTAAATTCTTACAAATGTCCCAAGTAGCTATTGTAGCTCCGGATTCTTACTTGCATAATAAGGTATATTTGGTCTTTTAAATATTAAAATATGCAGTTAGAAGCGTTTTTTAGAAAGGGTCTCGAGTATCCGCTGGCGGCTGTGGCCCTAACCTCCAGCGAATACCGGGGGTCCACTATAAAAAAGAACTAGGACTCATCTTATAAAGTGCTGTTAGAATACAACTTATTTTTGTGCTGTTTTCACATGTTGTTTTTGTCTGATGCAAATCCATAAAAACATCAAAAAGGTCTGAGGAAAGTGAGCCATATAATCATGACAAGTTTTGTTTTCCTGAGGAAGATTCATTAGGAGGAGCTTATATTAAAATCAAAAATCCTTAAAGTCTTCTTCGCATTAAGCCACATTAAATAAACATACTTTAACACGACTGTTCAAAGTAAATCCTTAATAAAACAGAACAGATTTTTCTTTAATTAGAAAACTTTTAAACTGGAATGTGTGCATGATTGAATTGAAATGACTTGAAAAGTGACTTGAGATGATGTTGTAAATTGGCACCATTTAAATAAATTGAATTGAATAGATGTAACAGGCTGATTATGGGATAATTTTTCAAGTGTTTCTCACTTTTGCATTGATCATTTTTCATGTTTATTTGTTCAGAGCAGTTTAGTGTTGCTTCAACATCAAATAAATTAATCAAAACTATGCTTTGCTATGTTTTTCAGTCTAAACCAGTAAAATATTACTGGTTCGTTCTTTTTCTCCCCCCGTCAATCGCTCCTGAGTGACTAAGGGAGAAAGAAAAAATGCAAGGAACCACTCGGACTCTTGATGCCTTTTTGAGTTCCAAACACAGATAGATGTCTCCCAAATTTGCCTGATTTTTTGGTACCCACCTGGACACTTGGGGTCCAGGTGTCATGCTGTATGTAATGTGCGTGATGCTGCCTGCCTGAATAGTTGCTGCTGTTTTCTATTTTCTTTTTTACAACAGCAGGGAAAAATAGCCTTCTCAGAGCACAGCACAGCAGCTCCACAGTTCCAGTTAAAGTTCCTATAAAATTTGGCAAACACTGCAGGTTTATGCTTGTTATAGATTGTTATGGAGAGGTGAGTCCAAGATGTCACTCTCTGTTGCCATTTTCTGACTGGACTCCCTGCTGCTTAAATGTACTTAAATGAAAAGGAAGGATATGTCTTAAATGTGCAGTGAGATCCTACCATTGCAAGAAGAGATGAATTAAGGTAAGAGCTTAAATGCATCTTCTCCAGGGATGCCAATAATTGTGGAGGCAGCTTCTGAGTTACTTCTTCCAAAGAGTGAACTTTTACATCACTGGAAGGGATCTAGAAAAGTATTATACACATGAAATAACACTGATGAAGGCATTTAAAAAGGACATGCCACTTACAACAGAAAAAAGGGGTTGTGTACTTGCAGTTAATCGATCTAAAAGTGTGGTCAGGTCATAAATGAACGTTAAAAACCTGTCCCTGCATGAAGCAAAAGAGAAAGAATGCCACACGTGCATTTTAACTGACCATTTAGAGAACATCTAATAGATCTGACACATCTAATGGACAATTATCTCTGCTGTATAAAACCACAGGCCAACCACAGCGGCTTTTACTGTTCTTAAAAGTCACACAGACGCAATGCCAGATTTCACAACTCACTTGGTATGCACATGCATACTAAGGAAAAAAAAGCTTCATTTCCCCACAAAAATCCTTGTCTCACCAAGCCCTCTTTGGTGACTCTTTAATAAGGGATAAAGTGGTGATTAAACGTAGAAGAGCCATCATAATCATAACAGGGAGAGGATATAGAAAGAAAACATTTCACAACTTAATGGAAATGTTTTTCTTAAAAGGAAAGACTCACACCCTTGTGTCTTTGGAGGAAGCAAGAAGTTACACTCAATGGACACCCACATACTGTAGATCATGAACCCTGGAGCACTAAAGTAAAGGTGCAGTCATCCATCAGAGCTGTGCAGTCATCAACACCATGAGGAAGAGGGGGTGTTGGGAGGCAGTGGGACTCTACAACCCCAGCCTCTCCTTCCCTAAAACCCAACAGGATATCTTCAGCAACCGACAGTATTTATAACCCGTTACTTCACCAAAAGTCATTAGTTTCTTTGTCTGTTCACCACATGCTGTTCCGAACAGACCTGGAGAGATCAGGTAGCAATGTGCTTTACTTGGGCGACAGGTAATGAATGTTTCAAGGTACGGAGTAAAGAGGATAATAGGGATTGTGAGTGCAGAAGTAAGAACATTTGACACACAGTGTGTCATGTTAACTCCCAGATGAGGTCATCAATCAGTGCTGTGGAGCAAGGCGGTCTGACAGCTGCTAATTCCGAGGAAGGAATTGAGGGATAGGTTAACAAAGAACAACACTTGCAACAACCAGGATTCTAACTGAGCAGAAAGTGGAAGATTATTCTGTCTTTTCTATTCCTTTTTTCCACCTCTGGGTGTCTCATTTTCAACTCCACGCTTCCTCCCTCTCAGCCTTTTCCTTTTGAGGATCTTATCAACACATCTGTCTGGAGAAGTTAGTGTTCCCATTCGTTCTTTACACCATGTTTTCCTAAGAAGTCACTAGATCCCCAAAGAGTCCCGTTGGCTCAGTTTTTCTCTTCAGGCCTCCCTGAGAAAAATCTGTGTAACTAAAACCCCCTACTCACCACAACCTCATATTAACCTGCAGAGACTCTCTGGACGGCGCTGGTCAGACAAAAACCTGCGTTGTTACGGTATGAGAGCTAATGAGACAAGGACACGGTGCAGTGGGTTTCACTGGAGCACAGCTTCACATGAACAGGTTGATCTATAAATAAAGTCAATGAGCATCTGTTCGAGTCACACTACCCCGTTAAAGTTTGTCACTTTGTAGGATCTCTTAAACATAAACTATCTATAACAGATGGGAAGTTAATGCTTTCCAAATGGCCATCAGGAAATCTATTCAGTAACTGCACTGCTTAGGTTTTTTTTGTGATGTAGACATGTTCTTGCTGTGCATAGCTGGCAGATGTTTGGGGAGTCTGAGATAGCCAACCTGATACCCAGTGTTTTCTGCAGATTTCCAGGGATAACACCAATATTTTTCTACCTAAAATGAAAACAAGAGAGTTTGAAAGGTATGAAGGTATATCTCAAATCTAAGGAATTATATCCAAGTGCCAGGCAATGATTTTGTTTTTCAGTTGAAGGACTGGGATGGATCCACTCACCATTTTGATGGTAGTCCTCCTGCACAACCGACTCCAGTTTTCCTTTCTTCCCTCAATTCAATTCAGTTTATTTATACAGTGCCAATTCACAATACATGTCAAACTTAAGGCACTTTACAAGAAAAGCAATTTCAATTCAATCATAGAGACATTTCAATTAATCCTTCAGTTCATTATTCCAAACAGTATAAAGGTTTTCTATATAAGGACACTGGAGACAGTCGCCTGCCTTGTATTGTTGACTTCACTGCAATCCCTCAAACTGAGCAAGCATGTCTAAGCATGTGGTGATAGTGGAGAGGAAAAACTCCCCTTTAACAGGAAGAAACTTTGAGCAGAACCTGGCTCAGTACGAGCGGGCATCTGCCACGACTGACTAGGGGTTTGAGAAGTCAGAGCAGTAAAACACAAAAAACAACAGCCGAACTGATGTAGTAGTACATTCTATGTTAAAGAAAGTAAAAAGTTGATTACAGGAGAGGGAGAAGCTCTTTTGCTGAGGTCTTGAACCTTTTTTCCCCTACAGCACTGATCTTGTTGGTGGCAGAGAAGCATAACTGTTCTGTTTACCGGATGCTGACATTGACTTTAGAAAAAAAACATATTCAAGTCCAAGTCAAGTTGTGCGAAGAGAGTAGAACAGTCTTATTCTAGTAAAAGCTACTAAGTGTGTGACCAAACAGCCACTTGTTAGCTTTATGACTGGTGGTATGGGCAACAATTTAAAATGTTCAACTATATAATGCAGGCTTCACAGACCACAGACATTTACTGTGAACAATGCCATGGAGGTTAATTTGAAGAAACTCTTGAGTGGGGTCAAGCAAAATCAGAGCAAGCTGCATAAAATATTCCAAACTGTATTAAAGACTAAGAAAACTACAGTAATCATGCACAAGTAAAATATGTAAACTCCATAAAGAAAAGGCCAAGGGCTAAGATTTATACATTGGCCTTCATTTTTGTGAAGCAACAGCAAAAATAGTGCAACAGAGCCAGCAATCAGTCTGTGTGACCTTATCGGTGTCTCACATTAGTTTGGAGGAAGGTTGGACCAATCTTTCTTTACAGTGTTTTTTCAGGCCATTAAGGCTTGTGGGTATTTATGTGTCCTGAAACTGCATTTTATAAAGTCATGTTATAAAGAACATGTTTCTTTTTCACTCAGTTGTTGAGTTCATGCTGTGCATGGGAGTATTTTCTAATTTCTGACCCAATTTTATTGATAAGACAGAAGGCAGCCAAATGGTGTCAACTTAGCTCGAGGATATTTGGGTCCTGTGGCTGAAAAATAACCTGTTATGTTTACAACTCAACCATAACTCTTAACTTTTGCAGTGCTGAATTTTGTGTTACTTGTGCATGTAGCCAAACATCTTAATGTTGTTTAGATGTAATTTTGTGAATTCAAACCTTAGTGCCCGTCATTCTCATTCAGTCTTTTTCTGCTTACCTTTAATGTTTATTATATTACACAAACTCAAGATTTTGCATCAGAGTTATAAGTTGAAGGCACAGATACAGGAGCTAATGAAACTATCTGTTATCCTCAATCTAAAAAAACAAACAAATATTGCTATGGTAGATTGCTAAATATGAGAAGATAAGGCAGGGCAAGATGTGACAACCACTAATGCAGCAAGAGCAACAACCCAAACATCACACACAAAGGAAATCAGAAGTACTTATACTGCGGCTGGACAGAATAACGAGTGACACTTTGCAGGTGGTGTAATTAGCAAATTAGTTCCAGGTGCGAGAGAAAAGCAGAAGTTAAGCTGACTGAAACTGAAGCCAAGAGCCAAAACAGAAAAAAACAAAGCCGAGGCATAAACAGAAGATGACATGAGGAACCAATAAAAGAGAACACAAATCCAACACACTACAACCACGTTTGAGCATCTGTGCTACACACATTTCCGATTAAGACAACCTAGTTAAAGTCAAGGATAATGGTAGAATCATGTGCTTTTAAAAAATGAGATAAAAGTCAGGAGAGAGTGGTTGCCTTTGTAATTTATAAATTAGAGATTTTGGCCAACGTCTAAATTTAACTCAAAAGTCAAGTTTCTTTACTTTTATCACAGTAAAAGCCACAGACATTCCTGAGAAGCTTTAAAGTTGTATAAGCCAATAAGAAAATGGTAGAAAATTACAAATATCTGCTACTGGAGAAGCAAAACAAGGAAGGTCATCCAGAGAGCAAGGCATGGGATAATTTCTGAAGGTCAGAAATAGTGAAAAACCACTGTCCTGAATCTTACTGGCTAACTTTTGAGTGGTCTGTGACTGCAGTGAGTATTTTACCAGCAGGTAAAATGCAGTGCACTCCATTCTGGAAACCATTTAGAGGTAATTTATATTCAGAGCAAACTTCAATAACATTATGTGCTAAGAGCACCATAATGCCTCACTAATGCACAGCATCCCTGTAACATTAACATGTCACTGTCTGGTTTTAAATATGTCAGTGTGCCGACGGGCGGCTTAATGTACTAAAGAGTCACGCTGCCCAGTGAGAGCAGCAAGTGCAGATTTTACATTGCTCCTCAACATGAAAAATGATGTGACTCATTTATGAGCACGTCTACTGAAAGACGTGAGTTAATGCACCAGGCAGATCAAAAACAAAAGACCTGAGCACCCGCCTGTGCCACTGTCCGGAAGAGTTGATGTATTCATTATAAATGCCGCTATCAAGATTTCACTCAAACACATTACTTCTTTGGATAGCCTTCCATGTCTGTGATGTGCTTGGGCATAAATACAAATAGTGCGTTAATGAGTTTGGTTGAAAGCACAAAGCTCTATATCTGTCTGTAATGAGCTCGTTGATAGCAAAGATAAGAGCGTTACTTAAGCAAACTGCACTCTGTGCCTGGCGTCACTCAGATGTTTGTATTAGTGTCGGGGCTATAGTTAGCACCAAAAAGGTTGCAGAGGATTTGGTGTAATAAGTGTCATAAATTTTAACTGTCTAAAGTCGGACCACATGTGCAAACCAATAAAGTCCGAGCTTCCCAACTTTTCTTTTTAATAACCTCCAATCTCAGCCGACCAGCATGTGTGGAACATATTTGGAAAACCCAGTGGTTTCAAAGGTTTTTGTGCCCAGTGCCCACCTTTTCTTTCCCCTAAGCATGCAAAATCT
Source organism: Valencia hispanica (assembly GCA_963556495.2). Taxonomy (NCBI): domain Eukaryota; kingdom Metazoa; phylum Chordata; class Actinopteri; order Cyprinodontiformes; family Valenciidae; genus Valencia; species Valencia hispanica. The sequence goes on from OY747718.1 coordinate 39,109,283, forward strand.
TTGGTATGAGGTAAGCAATTAAATTCATGCAGTCACTGACATTGTCCATAGAGCCATGCTAAAAGTAAAAGTTAACATGAAAAACAAAACATCTTACTGTTTCAAGCTTCAGTTATTCACATTTATTTATTTATTTATTCATCATAATACTATAGATCAAATGTAAATCAGCAAAAAATTTGTTTAACAGCAGGTACGCAAATTATAAAACCAGTATAGCAAATGGCAGTACATTTTATAAAACAAAACAAAAGGGAAAAAAAAGTCAAAATATATATTCCTGTGGTTCATTCAACAGTTTACTACTTCTTTTTAAAACATTTACTTAATTTACATTATTGAAAACAAAGTCTTAATTTCCAAGTCTTAATGAGCTTTGCTTCACAATCTTCTTAAGGTGACAGTTACCCCACTTTTTAATGCACCTTTTTTTATTATGCTTTTCTTTCAACTTAACTTTCCATTAACGTGTTTAGATAAGACTAGAGTATGACCTTCTGTGGGCTACAATTCTGCATTAGTAAAGCCTTTCCTATAAAATCTATTTGGCTTTATATGATATTGTAATGGATTTGGACATTTTATGCTATATGTGTGAGGCTTTCAGCACAATCTATTGTCAATTATTTCTCCAAAACACACACTTTTTTCCTTTCAACATGATTAATCATTTTGATTCACAATAATCTGATGTTAATTTATTAGCCAAACCATTTTTACATTACCTGTTCTCTTTCCTAGAAAACCTTAGAAGCATAACATAAATTGCTAAATACAAGAGTATCTGAATGTGAAACATCCACTGAATGGCACTGGAAAACAATATCTCATCCAATCAGGTTTGCACGCATTACTGTTGAGACATGAAGGAGAGCGTTTGTCATCAGTATTTGATTTTATTGCTGCCTTAATTAATACCAACTTAGAAGCAAAAAAGTCCCTTTTGTTCAAAGGTAGAATGCTCAAAACTTGCCTGGATGCAATTTTCAAGGGAAATAGTTTCCAATAAAAGAAGACTAAATCTGGTTGAAAACATTTGCTGGAATAAATTAGCAGTAGGTCCACTCAACCACAGTCCTTTTAACTGGTTTGGAGGTAGATTTCTGTTTTCACTGCAAGTTGGAAAATACTCAGATCTCACAAAGAACTCCTAAAAGAAGAATTTATTAGGAGAGTCTGAATAGAAGAAAACATGGCCTGCAGTTTCTGAGGAAACATGCAGATGTTATCGTGTTTTCATCAGTTATAACCAGTCAGACAAGTCAGCTTTGCTTATAAAAACAGTTCTTTGATCAATCATGTTTCTTTTCTTCCTCTACTCTTGGTGCCACTTATTTTTCTATATTTCCTAGCGTTTTTATCTACACCTGTGCAACTGAATTAATGTTATTGAATACTTACCCTTCGCTTAAACTTTTCTTTTTAATACAGCAGGGTCATCTCACATTAGCACAAAATGCCGCCATGAGTTAGCCTGCATGCAAAGCTCCCAACAGATGAAAGGTCACACTTATGTGAAACCTAACGTTACATGTCTCGCCTGTGTTTAGATAGTTGAAACAACAGTGGGTGTCTGGATGGACAAGCATGAGAAGCAAACTTCACAGCAGGTGTTTTAGCTCTGGTCGGAGAAGACAGAAACCAAACCAAGTCATGTGTCAACCACAGACGCCTAGACAGACCACAACTTCTTGTTCCCAGCGGGGCTGATCGTGAGATCTTTCAGGCCCTGCTGTTGATATTATTATTTTTACAATGTCAAGCAAAATATTAATTTCCCTTAAATTCTTTTTTACATTTTGTGACTTTACCACTAAGATTTATTGTGGGAAACCAACACAATGCAATACCTAGTTGTATTGTAAAAAGAAAGGATTGGATGGTTTACAAACTTTTACCCCCCCCAAACAAAAAATATGATTTGCATTTGTGTTAACCGATTCTTCCCCTCAAAACAGCTCGAGCTCAGTCAGACTGGATGGAGAATGTCTGTGAACATAGATTTTCAAGACTGTTTAGAGTATCTAAGTCTAGATTCAGTGGCTGATCATGGAAACAATGAACATGAATTTAACATAGCATTTTACATGTAGCCTATGATGATCAGTTTTTGTCTCAAATGGCCAGAACACATGTTTTTTCACGTTTGTTGTTTTCTCTACAACTACGTACATTTTTGCCAGTCTTCTCTAATAGCCAGATTTGTTGAATGCCCGACTAAGACTTGGGATGTTTTCAGAATGTCCACACTAAGCAGGGGATTGCTGAAGCTCCTTCAGGGCTACCACAGGCCTCTTGGCTGCTTCTCTGAGTAATTTTTTTTTTTTTTTTTTTGAGTGGCCTGCCAGTTTAGGTGGGCAGCCATGTCTTGTTGGGCTGGGAGTTCTGTCCTGCTTCTTTCAGGTAATTACTTGAACATTACTGTTGTTGATATGTAACTTACTAACTGGGTTTTCTGTGACAAACTTATGAGGCCTTCACGGAATAGATGGTTTTATTCTGAAATTAAATTACACACCGGTGTACTCTGTTTGTTGATTAAGGAAATACATTTCTGTTATGGATTTTACTTAGGTATGTCATAAAGACTGAATAAAATTGCAAAGCAAACAGATTTTGATTTGGAGAAACTTATTTTCCCTTCCACCTCACTATTATGCTACACTTTATTTGATCTATAACAAAGTTACCATAAAACACATTGATGTAACAAGATATGAAAAAAGGTTCAAGGGGGGTGAATACTTTAGAATAGAATAATAAAAAAAAGTATTCATTTCCCATGGGGGCCATTTAAATTTGTCATATATTTTAGAATTGATATATTTACTACCATATTATGTTCATAAGTCATATACAATAAATTAGAACATTAAAAAGGTAATTTATTTCAATAAATAAACACATTATATAGATTAATTCCACACGGACTGATGTTTCCAACCCTTTACTTTTGTTACTTATGATGATTTCCTGCTAACAGCTAATGTAAACAGACATTTAAGATTAGAATATTACATCAGATGAATAAAAAAACATTTTTAATACAGATATGTAAGCTTAGTGAAAAGTAGGTTTAAAGGATGTTATCTTCAAAAGATAGGCTACTGTTATTCTAAAAAAAATCGCCTCATCAGAACACATATTTTAATTTATTGTAAGAGAAGGCAAGGCAGATGTATTTGTATAGCACACAGTCAACAACAAGGCAATTCAAGGTGCTTTGGGTGATTTGGGGATAAAACAAAAGCAGCAATAAACCAACAGTAAAAGCATAAAACACAACATTGGAGACACTGAACATATGACAGATTAAAACATGGGACATTTCAGCTATTATTAATCAAATAATTAAAGGCAGCTCTAAACAGGTTTTGAGCCTTGATTTAAAGGAACTATTTGTTTGAGCAGCTTTGCTAGTTTGTTCCAGATAAGGGGATCATGGAAACTGAAAGCTGCTTCTCCATGTTTGGTTCTAATTCTAGGGATGATTAGTAGGCTAGAGTTGGAGGACCTGAGTGGTCTGGGGGGTTGGTATAGTGACAATATACCTGATAGAATGCTGTCCTTGTGATTGCCTTTATGTGACCCTGGAGATTCGTGTCTGAGTCCATTACCACATCTAGATTTGAGGCCTGATTAATAGTTTCTAGCTGTATTAATTGAAGCTGTGTGCTGACTCTTGATCGTTCATCTTTAGGTTCAAAATGTATTCCTTCGGTCTTGTTTCTATTCAGCTGAAGAAAATGATTAGGGGTGTCCCGATTCAACGATTCACGGAGAGCATTGTACTCATCGCTGGCAGATTTGTTTCTGTGTATGACAAGTTGCAAACATCCCATTGGTCAAACCGATGCAAAAGCTATGAAATGTGTACAAAGTATGAGTGCAAAGTATGTGCAAAGTTAGAGTTCTGTATTAAATTGACAGCAGAAAAAAAACAAAGACTGGAGTATACACTTTAAGTGTCTCTGTGGGAATGTGGCTTTTTATTTTCAATTTCTCTGAATTGAAATATAATTCTTATTTTCTCAGAATATAATTTCAAATTTGTGTGTAATCTTTGTCCTGTGTGACTTATAAAGGAAGCTATTATTGTTGTATGTTTATTTTCTAATATAGAAGATTAATTATTTCTATCTAGATTGTAAAGTCATTTCTGTAATAGTTGACTTGTAAAAGCTGATTTGAAGTTTATTTAATGTTTCTTTTAACCAAATAGTGCAGGAATACTTTAAATATGTTTAAATCAAAAGTCTTCTTTAAATAAACAGAATATGATTGATATGTTTAAGGATTGGACAAAATTCCTGTTTTATGGAAATCAAAATAGGGTCATCCTATATTATATTTAAATTCCTAACACACATTTCCTTTAGCTTTCATTGAAGATATGACCTTGATATGATTAAGACACATACTTTGGGCCCTAGGATGGCGCCTCGGGGCACCCCACATGTGATTTTTGTCTGTTCTGATGAAAAGTTGGGTATTGACACAAAGAAGCCTGTTCTTTAGGTAAGACTCAAACCAGCCAAGTACTGTACTGGAGAATCTGACCCAGCTCTCCAGTTGTTTTAATAATATGTCATGGTCAAGAGCTGGTGCACACAGTATTGTAAGCACTGGCTGTTAGTTTTTAACGGATTTATGTGATAAATAAGAAAAAAACTCAAATAATTTTAGTGCTCATTATTTTTGGAAACATTTTATACACTATTCTCAGTTCATGTGGTTGTTTGCTCATTTTTATTTCATTTCAATAATTTAATATATTAATCACATCAATCACACATTAGCTGACAAACGTCCACTGTCATAACATTCCGATCGCCATCTCAATGTATTATATTTCATATATATTCATTTGGTCTGTTTTATAGATACCCATTCACATGTTGTCATTGTGATTTGCCTGAAAGGCGGCAAGAAGGCTGGAGGTTATTTTTTCATTGCAGACGAGCTCTCAGCCCTTTCAAAGGGGGGAAATGTGCTGGTGAGAAATAGAGAGCTTTTTAAAAGCCCGTGAATAAAAGCTTTGACATCCCCTTTGCCCCTTATCCCTACAGCCATTCCGATCTTCTGTTTTCTCCAGCCGCCATCACACCACTGTTTCCATCAGGGCATGTTGAAACGCAGCGAACACAATTAGGCCTGATGTAATGAAATCACACGGCTCTGGTTAATGGAGATGCTGGTGAACAGGGTCAGCGATTGTGTTTGTTAGTGTGCGTGCAGAGAACTGAAGCAGCTGCATGAACCCATGGCCTTGTCTTTCTCAATAAAACACAGTGAACAGATTAAACACTGAAAACCTGGATCCCTATGTAGAGTGACTACATCCTCATAAAAAGCAAATTAAAAAATCCTAGTTAGATTGTTCATCACGTTAGTGTAAAGTATTTACAGGGACATATTGCATTACTTTGCTTTTGTGGAATATTTCCTTGATTTCGCTCATCGGAGTATTGTCCAGCAGAAAGACAAGAAAAATAAAGTCATAATATATTTTACAGCCTGTCAAGAAATCACTTTAAATATATGATTTAGTTTATTGCTCTTGTTGAACTTGCATGTTTCCTTTTAGTAATAATAAATGGAATTTAAAACAGAAACAGTCAAGAACCGCTAACTAAGAAACATTTAATTGAGCCTAACATCTCATTGGATGCCTGACCTTATCCAGCAACATTACTTGAAAAAACCAAGTAGATTAAATACTCATTGACATTTAATACTTGGATCACAGCTTTAGAAACCAGTGACCCACAGTTGTTGCCTCCTGCAGTAGATGTCAAACCCTAACAGAGAGGCTGAAAGACACCAGGAGTCGGGAGTTAAACCTCCACCTCAGGACGTCCAAGTGGTTCCTGAACACTGATCCTCAGCTGTAAATCAGGAGAATATTATGAAAAGATCATCTGAGCATAAGAGGAGGTACAAGACTGGATTATTGGACCTAATGACGTGGATATGTAGAACAGCACCTCTGGGTGGCTGTTTGGATGAAGGATGTGGATATGAAGCTACTCAATACTTCCTTCATGTGTGAAAACAAAGCATTACACTCTTTAAAACCCTGAGTGGGGAAAACATGTCTGAAAAGTCAGTTTATCACATGATATATAAAGTAACAGTTTAACATATTTTAGCTGTTAAGTAATTTCCTTCAGTACTTAAGAAGCAAATCTTCTACAAACACTGTTTCTGTTTGTTTTAGATTATACTGTGTTACTTACCGATGCAATTGTTTTGCTTTAGAATATGAGGTACTGTGTGATCAACTTTAACTGTTTGCAGGTTCTGTAATTTTAAGGTGTGCATCACAGCTCGTTGAAAATGGACTTGTAAATTATTCCCAGATGACACAAAATTTAAAGAGGGAGAATAATGCAGCATAAGTTAAAGGGAAGATGTTCTCCAAAAATACAAAAATATTTTACCAAAGTGTTTATACTTCTTTACAAACTTGAAACAGTTTTTACAAAAATTCAAAGAAAATCTATATATTTTCTTTATTGTTGTCGTCTGATCTTCAGGTCTTCTCGTACAGCAGCAGTGTTAGGTTGTCCATTGGTCCTCTGAGGTATTAATCAGCTGGCTACCATGAAGGTGGGCTCAACTCCCAACACAGATTCGCAGTCGTTCTAATCAAGACTTCCTGAGTAATGTGGTGCGTTTTAAAGATTATACTGCTTTGATCTCTGAAAGCTAATTTAGCTCACCCCACCTGATCGGTCATGCATTTAAGTGTATGTGCAGATAAACGCATGAAAAGTAAGATGCTTGTATTGAAGTGCACAATCAGGCCCTGATGATGGTATGAAGCTCTTCGAAGTACTTAAGATCATCTTTGTAAAAGATTGTTCTCTCAAGGGTTCTATTCCGTTGTTTTCTTTTTGGGAAGAATAGCTTGTACTGCATGTATATACACATAGTCTTACTCAGCTACACTACTTCTCATGGAAGCTGGCTCCAGACCGATCATGTACATGTCACTGCACTGAGGTCTCAGTGGTTCCCCTGAATTTGAACCCATTTTCTGCAAAAACAATAGAAGCTGTTGTAAGGCTAAAACAATAACAGAAAACAAGGAAACTAATTTGACTTTGGATATGATCCACTCAAGGACACTTACAACAGCCACAAAATGTATTTGCTAATGCTATGTCACCCAGCTTCATTCTCTGCCCTGTTGAAACTCATCTGTAGTCCATTATGCTGCCTGTTTGGGACAAGTGCTTGAGTTTCATTGGAAAGCTTTTCTGTCAGAGCCTGATTGCTGTAAACCTACTGCTTACCTTTCTGAATTAAACAAATGTTTTAAAAGTACGCAGAGTACGTAACAACAACGACGGAGACAGTGGCCACACATCCGCCATGCAAATAAAACAGATAAATGGGATCAAAAACAAATTAGGGTTGCATTAAATCTGTCTTGAAAAGACTCTTAGTTCTGCAGTAATCCATAAAGCATAAACAGAGGCATGAAAGATAGTGGGAAAAGAGGAGAGCTGGATGGAGAGGTAATGTAAGAAGAAGGACCACAGGCAATCTAAGGGGATGAAGAGCAGTTTAAGATGATGACACACGGAGGATGTTGCTTTCTCAATGTCTGGATTAATTATGGGGTGTATGAAACACCATCCAGTTTAACTAATGGGGAGGGAATTTATGGTAACACTTAAGAGAGAAGATCTATAAGAGCAGTGCTTCCAGCAGGGAGGAAGAGGAGGAGCTGACGGTACCAGCAGAGTTGATATCAGGCTAACAGGATCAGTTACCATTCAGTAATGACAGGTCAGCAGTCAGAGAGGAATAAAACCATGAGGTCAATGCCATTAACCTGCTACCTTTTTAGAAGCTTTTTCAGTCACATCATATAAATGTTCACCGGTTTTTTTTTAACTTCTGTGCTTTAGTTGTAGTTTGTTAGTATAAGTGTTTTCTTAAAAATTACTTTGCCTTTACAGACATCTTTTGGAGGAGGATAATGATGGCGTGATAACAGTGCACAATTTTTAATCTTGTTCAGTTCTTTGTACCACTAGAACCTCTATCACTGTAGTATTATCAGTTGATGTTATTTAAATTACAAATAAAGAACGCAAAATTGGATGCGCCGCAAAAAATATTGTGCCAGTGGGTTTGTCCTTCATTTGCAGTTGATCTACTAAGATTGATTGCACAATTCATAACAGGCCCAAAGAGCAGTATTGCAATGAGCGTCATTGGGAGACATGGAGATGTACAACTGTGTATCATCAGCATAACTGTGAAAGTTAACTTCATGTCTTCTGATGACAGTGCAAAGAGGGAGCATATAAAGGTTAAAAAGCACTGGGCCTAAAATCGAACACTGGGGCACACCATGTGTAATCTTGTGGACCTTGGAGGAGCAGGTATCTAGACTTACAATAAAAGTCCTGTCTGAGAGATAGGATGTGAACCATTTGTGAACAGCACCAGAGAGGCCAATATGTTTTAAACAGGTTAAAAGAATAGTTTGGTCTACTGTATCAAAGGCAGCGCTTAGATGTAGTAGAACCAACACTGTAGGGCTGGGCGATATGGCCTAAAAATAAAATCTCCGATTTTTTTACACCAAATCCGATTTCCGATTTTAATCGATTTTTTCTTTCTCCCTTTACTTTCTTAAACAGAAAAAACAAATGACAGAATCTATTTGTATGAAACTCTTCTTTTAATATCTCCTTTGGGAGTCTACCTAAATTCAAAGTTGTGTGCGAAGTTGGTAGCACATACCTGGTGTCCAAAGTTTTCAGTAGGTAAATAAAGCCAGGCTTTTACACTGTATAAACAGGCACCATATATTTTTGGTAAAATCTCGATTTTCCCAAAAACAAACCTTCTTAAACTGCAAATTCGAATCAATCGATAAAATCGATTTATCGCCCAGCCCTACAACACTGTCACCCTCTGTGCATCATAGTTTAATCTAAAATCCTTTAAAATCTTCAAAAGGGCTGTCTGTTCTATGGTTCACCCTTATGTTTTGATTGATGAAAATAAATGATTAACACTTCAATTTTTTAAAGCATTCTTTGTGTACAGCTGTTTTTTTACACCTGCCTAAAACTTTTGCACAGTGCTGTAAATAATTTGAAGACTTACGTATGAACATACTAAATGCAACACATTTTTATTCAGATTCACATTTTTATTTTCAGTTCAGAGACGGGGGTGGGAGCTGACTTTTGGTTGTGTGTGTGTGTGCGTGCGTGCGTGCGTGCGTACCTTTCTCCGTTTTGTGTGTAAGCAAGCTTTATAAATAAGGCCCTAAATAATCAAATCCCTATTTTAAACATTGATTTAAAGCTTTAAAACCATATAGTTAATAGATGACTGAAGGTTTGTTTGCCTTGTGAACAACCTCTTCACATTATTCAACCAAGTTAAACACACTTGGAGAGTGCAATGGATTCAAAAAACGACATTGTTAGAGAGTTAATTATTATTAGGCTAGATTGTCTGTGAATGTTCTTTTTTCTTTGTCATTAATAAACTTAATGCATGCGGTGTACATGCACTGTTCTCTGCTCCTTGCAGTCGCCGTATTCCAGAGACAGCAGGTGCAGACATGTTGAGTGAGCAGTGAGTTATGATGCGTCTTTGAAAGAAAAGGGGAAAAAAATCGATATAACTGTCAGGTTAATGGCCACTAGAGTGTTAATTATTATTAGGTTAGAATGTGTGAATGATATTTTTTGTTTGTCAGTAATAAACTTATGTTTAATCGTGGTGGAGCAAAGTTAAGACTTGCCTTTCAGAGGCGGTAAAAATAGGCGCAAAAACAGCCGGCGCAGTGATAGTTTTTGTATTTTATTTCTTATTTTCTTGAGCAGTCATTCAAGGATCTTTCTTAGTTTGTTTCTTTCAATAAAGGAACTAAGGCCCTGTCTACACCGAGGTGAAACCAGGTGTAGCAGCAAAGATATTTCATCGAATAGGTGTCTCATCCACAAGGAGCCAGCGTGTCAGGACACCATAAATTTGAAGCTAGATTTGTCATGTTTGCCACTGGGTTAATTGCGCATGCTCAGTGTTCTTTTCTGTATTTCTCTGGCAGTGTCACAGCGCCACCAGTGGGCCCGGCATATGTGCTGCAGCATTTTAAGCTGGTTTGTGTGAATTCGTGCAGACAAAGGTTTGATTTATTGTGGCGCTGTTTTTACAGACTCTATTTTTGAAACTATACCCGTTTTGTCTCCGTGTAGAGCAGACCTAACGATTGTTAATTTCACACTGTCCTCCTGTATCACTACTATTTATTCATGTGCCTGCATTTTCTTCCTGGTAAGTCAATGCACTGCAGTGACCATCTATACGGAATCCATTTATCTCCATGTAAACAGTTACATTCTGCTATTGTGTTTCCATTAAGGTAATGCTATGTAAAAGGTTGCCTAAAAAGTTGTGGAGATTCTCTGCTGAGAAGGGTCACATGGTCCTTCCCTTCAGCTATCACTTATGGGCTTGGAAGTAGATTTATTAGACAAAAAAGACGAGGTAATGTAGATAACGTGAAAGAAACAATGTTAAAATAAAACAAAATGAAAAAAAAAATGTTGACAACAGATTTTCTTTAAAGGGAATCACTTTAACTTTTTCTTCTAAATTTAGTAGAACATAGGAGAAAAACGGTTATTGCTGCACAGGCAAAATTATGTATAACCACACAATTTATTCAGTAGAGTGCCAAAAAGTGAGGATTTCTTAAATAAAAACATGTTGTTAAAACCTAAGAAAGCATATTTTGGTAAGTGGAATCATGTATAAAGGCATGAATAAAATGCCAACAGCACGATTATGTGGAAAGAACAGTCTATTGCTCAGGGCTTATGATGACTCACAATATACATCAGGTAAACCGTTACCAAATGTTGTATATCAACCTCTGCTGTATGAATAATGCAAAATGCATGTGAAATTGAAATTTATGATATCAGAGGCTTCTATATTCCTCTTAAAAATATTTCAGTGTTTGGCCACTTTATGAAAGCAGCAGAAATTTCCAGACATCCAACACAGAGCAGAGACAAAGTTACAGCCAGAGTGTTTGCCCTTTTAAATTCTACGTTTATGTAATTGGCTTATAAAAGTAGCAGACAGGGCAATGTGCTGCCAGTGGTTACAACTTTGCTAAACCTCAATTTAGGGCAGAATCTGCTTCATATCAGATTCATACCTCCAACCTCACAGAGGAAAATTCTATTTTCTCATTAAACCTAGAAGTTTATCAATGGTTCTCGTTGATAGTCTTTTAGATTTGGAGACTGACAAATGTTATATTGGCAATAAATTAAAAATATTTCTTGCAGATAAAGGTCAATAATTATTTGAGGAATTTATTTTGATGTTCAATAAAAAAAAATAAACATTTAGACTTATATAAGGGTGGTGGTGGGGGGTTGGCATTTGTAGAGCCTCGTTTTTTTCTTTAAACCAACAAACATTAACATTTTCTGTGATCTCCTTTCTTATTCCCTTTGTATATTTCCAGAGCAATGATCCTAAACATTATGATACTGGAGCTAAAATCTGCACCAAACATATTTTCTCACGAAAGGAGCTCTCTATCCAAAATAAACTGGGCTCTGTTTTTCCCCCCACTCTCTAAAGAGATGAAGTCATGACATTATGTAATTTTGTTGAGGATTTAGTGTGGGAAAATAGGAGGGGATAGTACAAAAAATATTGAAGAACTTTACTGAAAGTGAAAAAGAAGCGAGGAATCTCCTTGCATGATTTTTAAAACAAGTATTTCCGACAAAAGAATAAAACTCTTGTAATATTTGAGGGGAAATATCCAGCAGTTGGCTATAAACTCAGGGATGTTCCTTTCCTATGAACATGATTCAGGTTTGTGAAATTTTAATGTGCACTCTTGATAAAGTAGAGCTTTTTAAATGTCCATTGAAGAAAAAAAAGGATTTTTCTCTCAAGCTGTGTCATTTACAGGAAGCAGTTAGATACTGGAATAAAGCACATTTAAATTTTGGGAGCATGTTGGGTATTTACATCCTATGCATCCGAAGGCTCAGCTTCATGCCTCCACATTGCAACCATTGAAAGCAAAAATGGCAGCATAGCAAGTTAAAGCTGCTACACCGAATCTGTAAAACAAGCTAGCTTAAAACATTTTTTCATGCCTCTTATCAAGTTTCTAAAATATTATAGCTATAAATATTTTGTGGAGATTAAAAAACAAATGGAAAAACAAAATTAAGTAGTTCTGTTGCATTTGTCTAAAAACCTTAGCCAAAAACATGGCTCGGTCCGAAACCAACGATTGGACCATCCGGTTGTCTCACCGGACAAGCGCACTTCCGCATTTACGTGGCTCCTCCACTCATTACGTGTTCTCGCATTTTGCAACAGAACACCACTGGTGTGAGAGGTTCTCCACTCGAAAATGTCAGAGAAGAAGAAACAGCCAGCTGCTACCACCTCAACTTTAGGACAAACTACCATAGTCCAAAAAAGAAAAACTGCATTTGAAGTCATGGAAAACCAAAGACTGGAGACCAAACTGTGACTTGTGTTTTGCGCTCTCTCGTTTGCTGCGTCAATGCGTGTTCCCAAATCAGGGGGGCGTGGCCTAGGGATGATAGCCAACGGGAGGGGTGAGAGTCCTGGGACTGTTTTTGTTTTAAGCTAGCTTGTTCTGCAGATACGGTATAGCAGCTTTAAAGGTGTGAGCCTATAAGAGAAACATTATTGTTGAATATTTTGTCAGATTTTGGGGCTTTCAATAAAACTTTGCACCCAGTGCAAAACTTGAAAAGAACTCATTACTTTATTATTCAGCCTTTTTAATATAACTTATTTTATTAGGTTCCATTTTCAATGCTCTGGTGTTGTCCTTTAGTGTGCTTGTTTATGAGGTAGTTTGATGATGTGCTTGATACTTTCCATGCATAGATGTGATTTAGTAAAATAAAAGAATGTTTAAGAGGGAAGCGTGGAACTGATAAATACTTATACATAAATGTGATGTGTTTTAGACGGGGTTTACCGGTCTGTCTCACAACAGTCTGCCATGTGTTTGGCTTCAGTTTGGGAGGACTGCGACCTGCAGTCAGTAGGATGAAGTGTGCTGTGCTCTTAAGATATGAGAGGGTGATGACAGCCTTTGTGGTCCAGATGTGCTGTCCCCTTCTCTGCTGATGTGGTTAAAAAATGAAAGAATCAGATCGAACTCTTAACCTTGCATCGGAGCATGAAGAAATGCACCCCTGGGACAGAGGAAACCAGGAAAAGGGGAGAGAAGTACATGCACGTAGGAGTGGAAACACAGAAGTGGATGTCTGGACGAACATCGAGGTTATGGTCTCAGGAGGTGTATCTTAAAACATGTCTTGCTTTTGACTTACTGTACCTTTGCTGTTGTTATAAAACACGTCTAACAAATCCCTGGTTTTGCCTCAGCTGAATTCTTCTACACTGTACCCAGCTGGAGATACAGCACGCCTGCTTTATTTTAAAATCCAATCCTTATATTACAAGAGCTTGAGGCAGCCAGAGGCCACTCTGGAAATGCCATTAGGAGGTGTCTGTGAGCTGAGCCAGCCTATGTGGTTGCGGTGGTTTAGAGCTCTTTCTAATGACCAGAGTGGCCCGAGTCTGTTCTGTAATGAAGCAAGAGCTACTTAATCCCCTGCATTACTCTATAAGGTATCTTTCAACCCAAGCGGAGGGGGGATAAATGTTAAACAAATCTTTATAAATACCTACAATTTGACTACCCACAGCAACCAGAGGTGACAGCCGCCTGATGTGAAAACATTCGACCGAGCTTGTAAGGTCATACTGCTTTTACTTCCTACACACAAAAAACACTAAATATATTATTTTCACTGCAGAATGTGCTTTGGGAAAGTTGCAATTAAAACGAAGAGACCACCAGGGTGGCTGCAGCTAAAACTCACAGCCGCAGTGCAGTGCAGTAGAGAGTAACTCATTTCTAGCAACAATAAATAAACGAGTGAGGTAAATTGTAATGGGAATCTGAGAGGGGGCAAAGAATTCATCTCATTGAAGAGACAGGGAAAGTATGTTTAGACCCTTCCAAACTTACTTAGAACAATAGCAACAAGAACAATTTAGTTCCTTTTGTTTACTCTGTTAGGTTTCTGTTTTCTAATCCCACATAAGACAGTCTTTTGAGATTTATGACGGGGAGGATTAAAAAACTTTCACTGTACTGCGAGAATTGGATTAGGGAGTCTAAGGTGAAATAGAGGAAGTCCATAAAGAAGTCAGATAGTACTTCCATCTGACTCGCTCTTTATGCTTTTCTATTTTAATTCCGATTGTCTGTCTGTTGCTGTTGCTTTGTGTGAGCTACTGAATAAAATGTCATTGTGTTGACGACCACAATGACAATGAACTTTCTTCTATTCTGTTCACACAGGACTAGGACCACATCACAACAATAACAAAATCAGGCAGAACATTGACGGTCTCCACAGTGGATGGTCTCTTTTGTGGTGACTTTATGATGGTTTGTTATTGGGGTGAAAGTATGTTGATTCTTGGGAATGTATGGAGGAGCCCAGCAGCAGTATTGGCAACTTATCCATGACCTTTGCCCCCAGCACATGGTGAGTTAAAAAAACTCTGCATGTTGGTTTATTATGAGAAAAGATCACAAAGCTACTTCTCTCCATAGCATATTTAATGAGGACTCAGGGCTTGGCTGCACAAGGTCCTCCTCCCAGTATCCCGAAGGAAGGAACAACAATCATACAACGCATGCATGTCTCATACAATGGATGACATGGGACAAAAATACAATGATTGGTCATAATGGGAACAGATTGGAGGACTCAGATCCCATTTGAGGGGATCTGGCTCCCCCTCAGACTGCTTTGTAATTACTATTCAGATAGCTTGTTGACATACTGTATGAGGCTCACTTTTTATCATTCAGATAGTTTGTTGACATAGGAGGCACAGAGCCTGCGGCGGCCTTGAGATTAGTCATTAAAGCAAGCGTCTAGCAGTGTGTGTTGGAGTGCTCTCTCAACAATGCAGCTGGCTGCTGGCTTCTTAAACAGTGCTCACATCTTACTTCAAGTTTTTTTCACTTGCATATGTTGATAATCAGAAATATGAAAGAGTAGTAGCAACAATATCTAATAAAAAAATACAAACACATCATGATCAAGGGTTTCATTTTAAAAGCTTGCTTACGCACAAAACGCGGTCTGAAAACTACATAAGTCACTTTCTACTCCAAGTTTGTGAGTTATAGAAAAAACCTGGTGGAAAAATGTGCGCACCTTTAGCACACCAATGACCTTGATTACACACATTTTGGACACGAAGGACACTGGCAGCGCAGCCTGTGAGATGGCAAAATTGTAAAATTTAAGCCACATTTTAAGACTTTAAGAGCTTCGCACAAAGGCAAACACAAACACACAACCAACAGTCAGCCCCCAACCCCGTCTCTGAACTCAGAAATAAAATGAGTCTTAGTAAAAATATGTTGCATTTAAGAATGATATCAAAGGTATGTTCATATGTCTTCAGATTGTACAGCAATTTCACTTATTGGTGCATTAATTGTGTGAAGTACAAATATAAATACTTTGACTTCGATACTGTGACACCCCTGCATAATACTGCACAATAGATGGGCTGCGCTCTATGAAGATCACGCCACTGGCATCATCTGGATGGGGGAGCCAATGTAGATTCCCTAAAGCAGCCCTATTGGGTCTATGTGCTGAACTGGGCCCAGTGTTAGATCTACCGACCCGCTGAAACTGCCCCCCCAGCACATTCTGGCTGTGGCATGCCATCTTCTTCTATGCATCCACCTTCTTTTTGTGTCAGGCACACCGCCGCATCAACACTGTGTCACTCGTAGCTATTTATTTGTGACCCCCGAATAATGTTTTGCATGGATGATACTTTTTAAAAGTAGACTTAAGACTTATTCCAATCTTATTGTTGTTACAAGAAGTAATCATTTAATTCAAATGTTATATTTATTGTTATTTGTTTTATTGCTTGTGCTGCTGCTTTTTTTATTTTATTGAGTCTCTTTACCCTTGTTGTCCTGTTACACGTTTTCTTCTTTCTAACTATATTTTTGTCTTTTATTGTGAAGCACTTAGGTCACCTTTTTTGCTGAATAAAGCTCTATATGGATCAATGTTGATTGATTGACTGAAATAAAGAGGTTTTTTTGGGCCTCTATGTTTCCCGTAAACACATCGATTTCAGTCTTGGTGGAAGTGCGCTTTCTCCGCCTCTTGGTTGCCATGGTTACTTGTAAAACACCCCATATCAGCCGGCTTAAGTATATGCAGAATATTCACTTAGCACTTTGCATTGACCGTTTATGGCAGAAACTGGGTGTGTAGCAGGAGAGATATAACTCAAAATCACCTGAGCACATTTCTAGGGAGACAACTGTGCATACTCAAAGTTTGATAGATCTGAAACTTACTTGGCTTAAGTAATTTTTTTTTTTTTTTTTGCTGAGCTTTATTTGTACGTTTCTAGTAAGGATTCCATGCAAACTTTTATAAAGAAGATCCCAGGCCCTTTACAACCCCCAGCGGAGGATAGTGCCCACACCTCCAAATTGTGCATATAGCTGCTGAATAAACAAAATAAGTTTTAATATTCACACCAACAAATACATTTCTCAATAAGTTACGAGGCAGAAGAGAAAGAAAAATGCAGCTTGAAAGCTTAATTTAATTCTACAGTGGTCAGAGAAATTACAGCCTTCACACCCTTGTTGTGATCAGCTCTCTGAGTTAACCAAAGATCTTTGGTTTGTCTGGATAAGTGCGCTCCCCAAAATATGCAGTGCCAGGTTAAAGTTATTGCACAAAATGGTGTGTTGGCATCACTCTGTACAGAAACCTACATTCATTTCATGATCCTGCTAGACTGATAAAAAAACTCATGTTTCCTCCTCCACAGTAAAGCTGAAACTAATGCCGGAGCCGAAGAAACCTCCCACATTTGTATGCAGATATATTAAATGTCATTGTTATAGGATGGTCAAGAAAGCTGCTTGTTTTTGGACTGAAATCAGGTTTTTAAAATTTGCACAATCTAGCAACACTGGAATGATTTTAGAGATCCTCCAGAGCATACAGTTGTTAATCAAGTTTGAAGATGACCTTAATTAAACTGCAGCTCAATGAGTTTTAAAGAGATACCTATGTGTTGCAAACCTCAGCCAGAAGATGCTTCCACTTTTGCTTTGATGGAACTCATCTATTAGGAAGCTCTGTGTTGCATTAATGATGAAGATGAACTACTTTAAGACAGTAATGTCAGTCTGGCTACACTGAAAGAGCAAACAGCAGGGACCCTTAAAGTCAGTAGGAATTCTTCTTCTTAGTTCCATCTAAGCTACTCTGTGTTGGTTGCATTTCTGTCTACTGTGAAGTGGCTCACAAATAAACAATTGTCATAGTCATAGTCTACAAACTCAAACTAAAGGTAAACCGAAGACAACCACCTTTAGAATTATTTAATACTTCTCTTAGTTTATCTTTTCATGAGCTGATGTGTGCACGCTGTAGCAGTAGGTGAGGGATTTCACTTACAGGGAGACCTCTTCTATTCATTTCACAGAACAAAAACAGTGGTGCAATAAAAAAATGGCCAACTAATATGATTGCCCATCTTGGACTTTGATAACAGAATGCAGCTTACATTCACCATTTAGACAGCAAGCCATACATGAAAATCCCATTTAAATATCCTATGAGACATGTAGTTTCTGGAGCTTCTCTGGGAGTCATTGCAATAAAAATAGTTTTTTTCCTACCCTGACGTGAGAAGGATTAAGGAGAACCTTTGCAGACTTTCATGTCTGAACTGCTTATTTAACTAATCACTGTTTTTCTATGATGGTAACTCTACCTAATGCCAGATACCTCAGAAATGGTTGCTACTTTTTTACCTTTGGGGTCCAATCAGGAAAGAAGAAATCCAAAACTATTAATATGTTTACTTAAACACAAGAGGGCTGATTGATACTTTGATTGATTGAGTCAGAGGCCAATTACAAGGATCAAAAGATCAGCCCTATCTAAACAATGTAAACAATCCATTACTTAGCCTTTCCTTCCTTGCAAGCATGAGTATTTTCCACATTTGTAAGCCATATCCTGTTGCTTTACGATTGGTCAAAAGGCAACCCTTAAATTGACCTGAGGCAATCTTTCTAATGGACAAGGGCGCTCATGGTCATGGACCATGGTTCTTCATCATTGCAGAGAAAATGAAGAGGAAGTAAGTGACAATTCGAGGAGAGCTGATGCTTCCCACATGTCAGTGTCAATGGTCCTTGTTTTTAATTATGGCATAGTCTGGAGAGATATACAAAAGACACATTATCAATGCAGTGCTACGGGGTTGACTGATGCACCTTAGATTGAATTAACGTGATTTCTTCTGGATTCCAAATAGCAGTGAACAGTGCACACAAGTAGTAAAGCATTGCAGTGAGTGTAAACTCTCCTACACTTCTGCATTTTTCTTCTGCAGTTTGCTCATCAATGCGCTACACCTGTTTAGCACCATATCACACGTAATGAAATGTGAAGTTTCATACTAAGTCAGGCAGAAAGCCTGTGAGGTTATTGACAGTGAAGAGGGATTTTTCCTGCATGTACAGTATGGTATTGAAGCATGGGGTAATATTGCCTGTTAAACTTAATTTAGTCAATTTCCACTAAACCCTTTTGTCAGCTTTGAAGTGTTTGGAATGAATTATTTATGTCAGTTCATTTATGCCATCTAAGTACCCCTTTATTAAAAGGGACTCTTCTGATACTGGTTCACTGGTTGGGGATTGATACAACACAAACATGCGTATTTTGACATGGGAGGCTTTGGAGGAAATCAGTTGTGGCCAGTGGTAATGTCACATTCCTGCTCTGATAATAATGCTTGCATACTTTTCTGTTATCATGCTTGACAGGAGGGAGTAACGCTTGACGCGTGACTGTTGTGAGGAGATTTTTATACATTTATGGTCAAATATTTGCCGGACCAGTGTCATGTCCTTCAGGGTAAGAAATTGCATCACACCTTTTCTATTCACATCTGTTTATTCATAGCTATTATTCACAAAATAGGAACAATTGATTTATTTTAATATTTATTTTAGGTTTGACAACCTAATGTGACTGAAAGAAACTTTTCTCCGCTGACTTATTTATTGAACTTGAAATCTGAATCCAGGTTTACATCAAGAGTTGTTACCTATTGCTTGACATATGTTTCCAGATCTCCAAGGTTTGGAAGAGGCATGTGTGAATTAGGACTGAATACAATCAACTCTGTCTTCTTTTCATTAAAGCTCGTAAAATGCATGATCGTCTTTGCTTTGATGTTATCAAGGCATTTTAGGAAAGACTGAATGGAGTATCAAATCAAATCAAATCAAACTTTATTTATAAAGCGCTTTTCATACAAGAAGTTGCATCACAAAGTTCTTTACAGATTAAAATGATCCCACATAAAACCACCTTCCCTTCCCTCCCCCACAGATTTAAAAGCATGATCACAGTTATACCCCCCTCCCCCCAACCCAACTCCCATGCACACACACAGTTAAAAGAAAAAGTAAAAAAGGACATTGGGCCAAGTGTAGATGAATCATGCAAGGAAACGCCATCAGAGGAGCCATCTGCCCCGGCAGCGGTAGACTAACAGCAGCAGCCGAGGCACCGACACAGGGCACCCAGTGGAGGCAAGGCCAAGACCCCCACCTCCACCCAACCTCCACCCGGAGAGCACCCAGGCAGCCACAGCCGACCACCGCTCCCAGGGCAGAAGGCTCCCACACAGGAAACACTGGAACGGGGATTTAGATAAATTAAAGTATAAAAATAAACAATAAATTAATGTGCTAAGATTAAATAGTAAAACTGATAAAAATATAATCATATAAAACATGCAGAGCAATTAAACAAACAGTAACAAATAATAATCAGTTAAAAGCTAGGCTAAAAAGGTGAGTCTTGTGCCTGCTCTTAAAAACATGAACGTTCTCTGCAGCCCTGAGGTCCTCTGGCAGCCTGTTCCAGAGGTGAGGGCCATAAAACTGGAAAGACGCCTCGCCATGCGTGTGTGTCCTGACTTTTGGGGTGACAAGGAGACAGCTGCCAGAGGACCGCAGAGACCGCGAAGGTTTATATGGTAAAAGCAGTTCAGAGAGATAAGAAGGCCCAAGACCATTAAGACACTTAAAAACCATTAGAAGAACCTTAAAGTCAACTTTGCCTTAGAGAGTCAAACAAGGGTTTAGATAATGATTGGCTCCCTTACAGATTTATCCTGCTTTTGTCTTCTTTTAGTCTCACCTAATTGTTTTATGATGTTGATTTAATTATTAAGGTGGGCGAAAAGAAATCAGCCTGGCCTAGTCTGAAAAAGTAATCGGCCTCCTAGAACTGATAACTAGTTCCTCCACCCATGGCAACAAAAACCGTAATCATTCATGGGCAATGGAGATGAGTCTTTTATATTGCTGTGGAGGAATTTTGGTTTAGTTTTTTTTGCAGAATGTTTTAAAATCAGACACACTGGAGGGTTTTAGAGCATGAAGAGCTTATTTAATGTCCTGCCAAAACATCTCAACCAGATTTAAGTCTAGACTTTTGACTAGACCACCATTCAGAAGAAGACTATCTGTTGTGTTCTTTGGATCATTGTCCTGCCGGATGACCCGAATGTGGCTGAGCTTTAAGTCCAAAACTCATAGTTAAACTTTTTGCTCCAGAATTTTCTTGTCAAGATCAAAACTCTAGGTTGAACTTAAAGGAAGTCTTCCTGGGCCCTCTTTTATCAACCGTACTTACACACAGATCAGTGTGAATTTCGTGCGTAGGAACAATTTTTACGCATTGTGTGGCATTTACCATCTTGTACTTGTGCGTAGAAATGTTCCTAACATAAGAACAGCTCTGACCATGCGTACGCACAGCATCTAGTGTTAGAACAGGGGAACTGCAATGCTGAAACAGTTTTACTTTGACGGAATATTTATCTCATCAGTTTATCACCTCCGCCGAGGAGCTCATGTTTTTCAGCAAAATAACTCAAAAAGTTACTGACGGATTTGGATTAAACGTTAAGGAATTGTTACAAATTTACCAAGAAATAAATAATAAAATTTTAGGGGTGATCATGCCTGGAATCGCAATCGGGGGGGTTGGCATGGTGGTTGCTGGCATGGTGGTTCCTGTCAACACATCCTTTAGGCACATCGTCTGCAGGCTGGAGTTGCAGTGGATGTGGCAGCCAAGACATCTCTGTCCTATCTCCTCAAGATTTATGCTGAGACACTGATGCTACAAGTCCAGATAAGATACAGTAACCCCCAACTGGGGATTGTCTGGAAGGCAACAGTAACAGCTTTCTAAACAACCTACACTGGTTCTTCTGATGTGGAGGGCAAAGGTTCAGACATTGTTTAGAGAAAGTGTGTCTGGGGAACTGCAGAGAGGGAGTAGAAGTAAAATATGTTGTGCCACAAGTCCAGCAACTTCCAGACCTAGCTGATTTCAAAACTAAAACCTTTTTATTTTCCCATAGTGCCCTTATTTGGTTAAAGCAATTGCAAAATGTATGTCTTTTTTAATTTGTCATGATCTGAACAATTTCCCTGTGAGTTTGAGACGTCCCTCATGAAAGCACAGCCTTTTCTTCAAGACAAAGTTAACCACTGTTGCAAATAATCATTTCATCAATGACATAGACTTATTGTGTGTCACTAGAAAGATTAGTTAAAATCTTAGTTGTGAATATCTGGCATCTTGGTCTGCCTTGGAGTAAGAAGTGTGTGTTGTTGGGGATCTGCTGGTTAATCTCAGAGTTAAAAAAAACCCTCTAAATGTTCCTTCCCACCAGCTTAGTGTTTAAAGACAGAGAGGGGAGAAGCCCACCAGGACAGCATCCAGAATCCCAACCCCCAGTTTTTGTCTGTGAAAGAAAAACTACTTTTGGGAATGTAAGAGGTTATTTTAATTTCAGAGTGTGGGCGTTCGGGATGCTTCACCTTGGTGACATCTGTGTGAGCAACCTTTCAATAAGGCCCTTGAACTAGCTTCTAATTGTGTAGCTGTTGGTGAAGCATCATGTCAACACTCTTTAACATGTTTATGTGTGTTTGTTGGGGAAGCTAGAGGTGGTGGTTAGCCAGAAGGATGTTTATCTCATCTACGCTGTTGGTATCCCGCAGTAAATCACCTTGGTTTATCAAATCTAGACAGACCTTTAATGATTTCACTGACTAAATAAAATCTTTAAACAATAATCTAAATACACAGAAACATACACATTTATTCAAAGACATACACACACAGACAAAGAAACATAAGCTACAGTACTGTTCTTTATTAGTACTCTCTATCTCTTGCTTTTGTGTCACTATTTTATAATGTAAATTAAAAAAAAGATGAAAGCGAAAACTGTCCCGGAAGAGTTTAATCAGTGCTAATAAATGTGGACAAAACTCTGTCACATTTCAACACTGTCATAATTCCCAGTGTAATAAAAGAAAATGTGGTAAAATATGCAATTGTGATGATAAAAATCTAATCTTGGAAGGCAGAGTGGAGAGGACTAAAGTCCTTCTGTACTTCAATTTAAAATTCAGGACTTCGTCACACTGCAGTGGCTGAGAGTAAAACAATTTGTAAGAGAAAAGTAGAATTTCTAATTACCTGTCTGCAGATTTTCCTGCAAAACTTATTTCCTCTTGAAGGCATCTTCATCGGTGAACTTACAGCACTTGCAGAGCTCAGGCTGTCAGTACTCTCATGTTAACTAAGGTTCTTTAACTTTGCTACATGTTAGTCCCACATGATCTAAAGGAATCAAAATTTATTTTACCCAAGGGATTTTACTTAACAGAGACTCGAGGGTGCTCCAATAAGTGTTCTGAAGGTGTAATATGAGGCCTCATATTCAACTTAGGCGATTCATTATTACTTTGCTTCTTTAGTTTGAATAAAATTATATAAATTCAAGCGTTGCAAGTCAAAAGGAGCAACATTTTTTTTTTACTTAAGAACTTAATTCAGATATTCAATTATACATTTCAGACTCAAACTGTGAGCATATTTGAATGGTCAATAAACTGTTATTACCTCCACCAAGGAGGTTATGTTTTCGCCAGGGTTTGTTTGTTTGTTTGTCTGTCTGTAAGCAGCATAACACAAAAAGTTGTTGGTAGATTTTGAATAAAAGTTCAGGAAATCTCTGCAATTGGACCAGTAACAAGTGATTAGAATTTGGAGGTGATCGGAAAACCGCCAGTAAAAGTGATTTAGTTGAATATCTTCTCAACTAATAATTATATCAGTGTGAATCCAGCTGCTAAAAGTATGTTTTCAAGGTCAAAGAATCAAAGAAAGTTAGAATTAGATCACCACATGAGGAGTGGGGGTGGGGTTGGAGGGGGCTGACTGAGCTGCCTTTGCGGAGGTCTGCGCTCTCAGAGTACTTTTCTAGTTTGACAATACAAAGGCTGCTTCAACTTCTACTGCAATTCGGAAAAAAGTTGCACTAGACTTCAGTGATGTACAACAGTGACTTCAAAGCAAAGTACAACTTGATTCATAAAAACAAAATATGCTTACTGGACATATGACGCACACAGGCAGGAAAGCTGTCCAATCTCAACCAGATGTAAATGCAATCACTGTTGAAAAGCCTTTACTTCCTCAGGCCTGCCTTTCAAATCCACACCTTCACAGCTGCACCAGTAAAGACAATTAAACCTTTTCACCCAAGTTTTTTTTTGTCACCTCAACACCAATGAGGTATATAGAGTAGCATTAACACACAAATCAAATCTAACCAAAATTTCTGCACAATTTAGATCAGATAACACAATTTCCATAAATAGGCAGGTTGAAGACTGTGAAACTGTGATCCTGAAGTTCAACCCGAACTTTCAACACGGCAGTGCATCATAAAATCAAGTGGGTGTAACACATTTAAAGTTGCTGTATATCACATTTCATGGTGGGCTTTCTCCATAGAAAAACAATAGATGTATGCATGCAACCAAAAAACCTAAGTAACTCCACTAGAATGACTCTTTTGGGTCAGTTTTGCTGGTACCAAGTCTAGGTAAAGTAGGAGAATTGGAATTAAGACAAACAGAAAATCAAGAATGTACAAAATAAATGTTTGCTGTAAATATGTTTAGGGTGTTTTTTTTTACTAATTTCTTCTCTCTCTCAAAACACTCCTCTCTCTTAAAGCTTCTGTTACATACATATGAACAATTTTGCATATTGGATGACGTTTATTGACTCCAAAATACTGTTAAGACATTCAGTTGCTACTTTGCTTATTGATAAGTTATCAGCAACAAGTACAACTACGGAGTCATCCACATATCCTGAGTACAAAATATTTTATATGTATCTTGTGCTTTTTGTGGATATAAAGACTTCAAAATCTGTTTACTATAATGGATTGTTTGTTCATGTCACAGTTCAGTTCATGTTACTGTTACTGTGTGTGTGAATAAAAGCATTTTAAGCATATTGTTTTATTATGGGGTCTTTATCTTAAACAACTGCTGTCATTAAGACAGAGTAACCCCTTCAGTATAATTAAAAACAGAACATAGCTCTTCAAATGATCTATTTGTTAGATATACATGCTTCATCTCAAAACACGTGACAGTGAGCCCTTCCCCATATCCACTGGGTTTTTGCATATCTACAGTTTTACCACTCAGACAGCAGTTCTCAGACGGGGGGGAAACAGAGACGAAAGGAGGGGGGGGAGGAAGAGAACACATTAATCTTATCCACAAATGGAGATGTTACAACAAAGAGAGTAGCATGCTCACCCCAGGGATTTCAGGCATTTGGATAAAGAGAAGTGGATATCTATCTCTCTCTCTCTCTCTCTCTCTCTCTCTCTCTCTCTCTCTCTCTCTCTCTCTCTCTCTCTCTCTCTCTCTCTCTCTCTCTCTCTCTCTCTCTCTCTCTCTCTCTCTCTCTCTCTCTCTCTCTCTCTCTCTCTCTCTCTCTCTCTCTCTCACACACACACACACACTTAACATACTTCTCTGTGTTCAGCTCTTCAACATAGCTTTCTTTTCTCCTCTCTATGTGTGCTACACTGTGAGTTCATCATTCAACTGTAGCTTTGGGATGCCTCTACTGAAACTTGCTGCTTTTACAACATAATTGGATGTGACTACATATGAGGCAAATTGAGATTGATAGGGATGCGGGTCGATATCAGTAAGTGACCAGCGGTGCTGTGTTGCACAATGTGCCTGCAGTCTTTCCCCCCTTCTCTCTCCCTGTCCCGCTCTCATTTTGAACCACAACATCTTAACCCAGTCCCAGGTGTCTGTATGGGATTATTAGTGGATGATGGGGGATAACGGAGGTGGAGGGGAAGCAGCCATTACAGGAACCACCTGCTTTCTACCCATCGCATTACTCAGCCTCTCAGCCATCATACACAATCTATACCAACCTCAGTACCATCCACTTAAAAGCCCCTCTCACTCTCTACAACAGAAATCCAACTTTATGAGATTAAAGTGAGTGAGGTGCAGAGGAGAAGCAAGATGGGGTAAAAGAAGAGCAGCATGTGATGTCCAGGGGAATGGAGAAAAGGTTGCAGTAACACAGTCTGAGTCCTTTTTTTCTGTGCTGCGCATTGTAATGGCCTCTGATAGGCAGCTGTTTCATCTTCAGTAAGGTTGCAAACAAGCAGCACAGTGGCAAGAAAACGAGGAACAGTGGGGTGATTCAACAGCTGTAAATAAGAGCTTTATGGGAGATGAGTTGCTATGCAGCCATGCCTAAAGATGTGTGATGTCCATCCATGATTTTATGCAAACGGAACCACCCGAGGGCTTTGGTCCTTTCTAAATGAATGTGTGTGATGAGTCGATTATTGAAAAAAATCTCTGGTTTAAAACAGAATACTGACAATAACTTGAACTTTCTGTGAAATGGTCATTCAACAAGAAAGTGAAAAGGCTAATTTCAAAGAGTGTATAAAAAAAAAGAAATCCAGTCCTTTGAGGACTGCAAAGTTAATTATTAATGCGTTATTCATATCTGACATAAACTGAGAAATTGACAATGACTGTTCAATGTAAAAAAACAGAAAGCAGTTACATAAATATAACATCATATTTCTGACACAGAATTTAGAAAAACAAGATCTCTAGAGTCAGGTGAAAGGGTATGAAAGATTAGATTAAATCAACATGGCTCAGTCATGTTTCTCCCACCGGCATGCAAAGAACCTCACTTTAGAGCTCAAAAAACAGAAACAAAATCTATTTTTTTTAATCCTTCCATTCATCTACTGTTTTGATCTAATATGTGGAGATTCATGAGAGGGAAACATACATGGGGTTTAAATAAATATTAGATATCAAACATAACAAAAATCTAAAGTGCCCCAATTCCCAAAACTTTCTCCTCCTCATCTGAAATCCAGTGTGTTTAATATATTTTTTTTAAAGGTACAGTTTGCTCAGGGTTGCTCTCTCTATTTGCTGCCACTGACTGAGCTACCACTACCTTTGACTTTGTGGACTCTTTTTGTTTTTCCCTACCACACAGCTTTCCTCTTCCCAGGGAAAATCACTGATAAAGCTATAGCTTCTTTTAACTTAGTTTATATTTTGTTTTTCTGTTGAAAGTATTCAATGCTTACTGTTTTTGGATTTTTTCACTAAACAGAGCCATTGACTTAACAGTGTCCATTATGTGTACTCCCCTTTCCATTTCTCTCAAAATTTTCAGACATCATTGCTCCAACTAGAGTTAAACTAGTCTCTGGTAGAAAGAAGTCTCCCTGGACTAGCTATCCACTGGTACCTAGTGAAAAAAGGTAGTGTCAGGGAGCAGACCGTGGGACTGGAGGAATAGTTCTCTGGAAGCAGACGCTGAATTGGCAAGGAAGAGGATTCTGCTGGTAGTGGGAACTCCAGCAATGAGGAAGGCAACGCTGACAGTGAGAACTTCAGCGGCTTGGAAGACACAGAAGGACCAGATACCAGGAGCTCCGGAGGAACTGTGAGGAAGAGCATAAACGTGGTGACCGCTCCCCTTTTAAGCAGCCTGCTGATTGGCCCTGACGAGCTGCAGCTGGACCTGCCTGTCTCACCCTGCAGGAGAAAAGGTGACCAGAACAGACCAAACTGCACGCATACTTACAGAACCCAACACATACCGGATCATTAGATATGCTGAACATGGCACAATGGAGAACAATGTGGCTTTTTATTAAAGACTGAAGCAGGACACAAAAAAAAAAAAAAAAGGTAGTGTCGACGAGCTGAGAGAAAATGGCTAAAAACTCAACTCCAGGTTCACTATGAGATCTACAAAGACAGAATGTACAGATATCACTTAACTTTGAAAGATGCAAGGGAATTGTTATTATCTGGAATCATTAACAGAAACATTAGAAATGCGCAGACTTTATTTGCAACAGCGGAAAAACTAGTAGCCTCTGAACTAAACTCCACCAGGGCTTGCAATGAAATTGCCAGCTTTTTTACTGAAAAGATTCTGACAATCAGACGGTCAATATGTAGATCAGTACCGAATGAGAAAATGTCTGAATTAAAAAAACTAAACTTAACAAACCTTGATGGAATCATAACCCAATTAACCTCCTTCTCTTGCTGCCTCGATACCTTACCCAGAGTGTTTCTTAAGAAAGTTTTCCCTGTTATTGGGCCCTTACACTGGCCCCCTGTAGCTCAGAGAAAAATTGTTTTACTAGTTTATAAATCACTGAATGGCTTAGCACCAGGGGCGTCTCCAGCCTTTAAAGGGGTCATCAACTGAAATTTTCATTTTTTCCATGTGAAAACATGTATAATATGGTTTCCAAATGATTTTACACTGGGCAGTAAGCCAATATTCAAAAGTGCAGCATTTGTTTACCATTGGCTTCTCTAACCACCCCATGTGCAATTAACTTGCATGCGCCCCCAAAAATATGGTTTAGATTTCTGTGACGGTATTACGTCAAAACAGACGGATTTTACCATTTATGAACATAGCAGACCAATGCTGCTGGAGCTAGCCCCGCCCCTCTCACCCTCACATTCAGCCGAGTCCCACCACCATTACTGAAAAAGACTACATCACTGTTATTGTAATAATAAACTTTATAAGAATCCAAACCTATTGTGTTGAAACTAAACACAAGCGTTTTATCACGTTATTGATCAAATGGTTGCCTTTACCATTCCGATACATCTTGCTGTAGACGTCCTTCCATCTGTTCGACATCTTTACTTTCCAGCTCTGGTTCGGAGTCGGGCTAGATCATAAACGGTTGGATTTCGTAGGTCGCGGCAAGGTCGGGTTCATTCATAACGTGCACCATGTTGTTTTTTTGGAGTGTTGCAGTGGAGCGTCATCCCCCCTCCTTCCTACGACCAATCAACGCAATCCTCATTTGCATTATTATAATGAACATCTGGGAACGCCGAGACAACGCGGGTTTTACTGAATGGTTCAGAAAAGCACCTTTAAAAAAGATTTTTTTGTCTAGAATTTATTTTAAAGGCGTGAAAAACTATGATAGGGAGTAGTTATTCACTTTAGTAACAGGTGATGTCTCCTTTAAGAAGTACCTGGGCTTAGCCCAGACAAGATGTGATATTTGTAGTAAGCAAAAAAAGGTGTTAGTCTTTCTTCACCTGCTTCTGTTGGTTTCGCTTTTCTCTTCTCCACTTGAAAGTCCCTTCCTTTTTCCCCTTTGTCTTTGCTCTTTCCATCTTTGTCTTTCCACCAGTGAACTACCAAAAACATTTGTTATTTAGCATTAGATTGCTAACAAACACAGTACACATACCATCATTCATACACTCTTCGCCTATTGCCTTCTCTCTCGCTCTTTATCTCTCCTCTTCTCCTTCTCATCACTTGGTCTTCTCTCATCATTGGTGGTGTCTTGGTTAGTCTGTTTGGCTCCGTCAGTAATGCCATAATGGCTAATGAGCATATAAGGTGAAGCAAGACTTTACTTAGTTAATTTATTATGTTTTCAATGATGCACTGTTGCTAACCTGTTTTGAATTTGCTTACATCTATAGGTATTTATGATCATTGGAATTAAGACCTTTTATAATTCAATATTTATAACACAATGTTAAAGGAGTCATAACCTAGTATTATCTTGGATACCCACGCTCTATTATAGTCTTTAGGGCCCTTCTAAAAATGAAAAGTTGAAAAAAAGTGAACAAAATAAACACAGAGCTCCTCTGACCCTTATTTCTGAAGGCATTATTTTCTCGCGAGATCTGATGCGATATTTTGGCTGTCGTAGACGGTCATTGTAATAATGCAAATGAGGGCCACGTTGATTGGTGGCAGGAAGGAGGGGGGTTGACACCGCAGGTAACGCTTCAGCATATCTAACCCATATCTACTACTCCCTCTAGCATACAATAGCCACATTAGCAGTTAGCTGCTGTTTGTTACACACAGTAGAGCAATAAAAACACAGCCTTACCGTTTCAATTGCAGGCAAGCCTCTGATTGTTGGATTGGCCCCTTTTTCCAAACGGAGCTCGAGTTCGTACTTTGAATCAGAATTCAGTAATGGCGGCGCTCGACTGAATATGAGGGGGAGAGGAGCAGGGCGGGCTTCCTGCAGCATAGGTCTCCGATGTCCATACATGGTATATCCTGCACCGACTTGACGTCAAGTCTGCCACAAATTTAACATCGCGTATCAGAGTGTGCGTGCACGTGGGCTGGTTGACGAACCCAAGGGTAAACAAACACTTCAAACAAACGCTATTGGCTTTCCGGCCAGTGTATAATCGTAAGGCAATCATAACATAATTTTTTTCTCGTGGAAAAGTGAAAATTACAGGTCATGACTCCTTTAAAATAATTTAGTTACCGGTTCACAAGCCTAATGATGATGCTGGTGCTGCAGCTACAGCTACTGTTCCTGCAGGCTCCTTTCTTTATGCTATCTCTCCTACCTTCCACAAAATCATGACGTCCAAATTAAGTGTGCTAAGTATGTCTATTATAAACTAATAATAGAAACTAAATATCCGTACGTAAACAATTGGGATACATCCATTCATGATGTATCAAGAGTGTTACAAGTGTTAACTTGGTTATTACAGAAAAATCTATTCAAATAACTGTGACCAATTTCCATGTTTGATTGGAACAGCTCTGCTGCTGCTGATCTTCAACATACTTTGGTGCTAAGTTAGGACCAGATTATTGAAGATCTGTTGTCACTATATCACTCCCCAAGACCACTACGATCTTCCAACTCTAGTCTACTAATCATCCCTAGAATTAGAACCAAACATGGAGAAGCAGCTTTAAGTTTTCTATGCTCTCCTTATATGGAACACATTTCCAGACCACTGCAAACTGCTGAAACACAGAGTTCCTTTAAATCAAAGCAAAAAACCCATCTGTTTAGAGCTGGCTTTGATTAACTGATTTATGATAGCTTTATGATATGTTTTAATTGTGTCATATGTTATGTTGCTCTAATGTTGTGCTTTATCCTTTTACTGTTGTTTTATTTTATACCCTTATTACCCAAAGCACCTTGAATTGCCTTGTTGTTGAAAGTGTGCTATACAAATAAAGTTGCCTTGCCTTGCCTTTTTTTGTCCCCTATGGAAAGCATTCTCAAATGGACTGTCGACCTGTTCATGCTGTAGCCTGTCTCTCCCAATACCTGCCGGAGATATGCACCAGCCCACCCCACCCACAACCATAGATAGATAAGCAGGTATTGAAAATGGTTCATCGATAGAGTGAAAGTACACCATCATCTTTTTCAGAGGTGTAATTTATTATATCTTCGCACGCACCTTTCCTTAGTGGCTAAAGAAGCATTTAAACATAGCTGTGCAATGGATGTACTGGCTTAGTTCTATATTAGCAATAATATTAGTGGTTTAAAGACTAAAGTTAGTTATTTAGTAATTATCATTATCACTATTACCAAAATTAACAGTCATGGAGCACCACCTGCTCAGTAGGAACAAATAACTAAGTTAAAATGTCAGTATCAATCAACTGTTGCTGTCAATCTGGAAAGATTTAACAACTGTAGGTCAAAGAAGGAAGGTTCAAGTTCACACACTGACTTGTCTAAATCAGCAAATCACAATAAATACACAATACTGCTTATTAACAGATTTTACAGCTGAAAAAAAGTGCGAGGGACAAAGGGCACTGACAGAGGACGTGTGGGGGACATGTCCCACCTGTACCCCACATCCGTTACACCCATGACCATATGGTTCTTTCATCCAGTGCTTGCTCAGTTGAGATTCCTTAGATAGATAAACTGCATTCAAGAAAATGGAATTGACCAAATCTTTGCAACTGATGAAATTTCTGAAATTAAAAAGTTAGATAGATAAAGGCCTAATCTCAATTCTTTTGTGCTGAATGATGCGCACATACAAGTATATTCAGACAATGTTTGCTAGGTCAGGTGGGAATGTGTGAAAACATGTTGGTTATCTTCCCAAGAATGGTTCAAGATGAGGTGGGTGGAAATGGGAATGAAACTCACATTTCCAGACTACTCCTTCCCAAAACACTATAAATTATCCTACATTTTGCTTTAAGTCTCTGTTTTCTGATAAAGCACATGGTTAGGTTAAGAAAAATATTATTTTCCTCTCTTCATTGGTCATGATTTTGACTCTTCATATGCAAATTTTTTCTAGAGTTATTTAAAATGGAACTGTGTTTCTTGGATGTCTTGAAAGCCCAGCCACTGCTACTAGATATTAAACAGTCAGCTTATCATGGTGTTTTATTTGTTTCCTTTCACCACTGACCATGGTACCACATGCTGAGGAGATGAGGGTCAACAGTAACATTGGAGTCTAGAGATAAAGCAGCCTTATTTTTACATCTACCAAGGCTGCCTATGATGGACAGTGCCAAGGTGCATGAAAGTGCCAGCGCCACACTGTGATGAATGGGTCCTGCGGTGCGTCGTGACTCACTCTGCCTCAGACGGGCACTGTGCCCACCCCCACTTTTCCACTCTTGGATGGTTCTGTGCCTTCTCTCCTGCAGCAGATGAGTCAGAGAGGCTGATACAGTATGGGATGGAAACAAGGAGCAAGAAGAGGGAATTAATAATATAAAAGAACAAGGAGCTCGCCATTAACTCTCCTCTCCAGCCCTAAGCCCCTGCGGCACACACTGATGGCACACTTAATTTAATTTAGCATTTTTAATCTAAGAGAAGGGAACAATGCAGTTTTATGTGTTTTCTTCCTTCAGGCAGCCAAGGTTTTTAGCTTTCTGGGGATTTCAGATTGGTTTAAGGACTTCCTGCAGGTGTCAGCCATGATGGCTTCAAATTGTAGTCGTATGGGAAGGTTGGTGGGCACACGATTGACTTTTACGCAAGAAAATAGGCTCAGTGCGTGTCAGAAACTGTTATAAATGTGACTGGAAAATAGAGCATGATGATTGTAATGCCTAACACCTGACAGCTACTCAAACCACTCCACCATCTTGGAAATTATTATTAATCCGTTGCCCTCCACATACGGCACATACCCTCTTGGCTCACACACACATCAGAAACAGGTTGAGGTTTATTTAACGACCCCCAAGTCTTTGTTTTGTCTGTCATCCCCTGAGCAAGTGTTGTATTGTGGGCAGGGGAATTTCTCATTTCGCTGGTGTTGACTGAATGACAGTGTTGTCCTCTCCGTGACACCCCGAGGATCTGCCCGGAGGAGCGGGGCACCTCATCTGATACTAATAATATCCACCATAGTTACGGACAATATTTATCACTGACAGCAGTGGAATCCACAGGTGATTATATTTACATCAAGCAATCACCAGGACCAGAATGTGGAAATATATATATTTAGAAATGCAATGACTCAAAGAAATGGAGCTAAAAACACTGTAATTAAGGCAATTAAGCTTTTCAAATATTTAAACCATTATTCACACATCAGTAGAGTAATTGCTTGCACTGAAACTTGTATATCTAATCTCATAAACTCGCCTCATACCAAAATATTTAATAGAACTTTTACTCTTAACCTCATGTACTTCACAAACCTATTTAAAATCCTTTTAAACACCTTAAAATATTTATTATCACATCCCCTTCTAAATATTCCAACGAAAGAATCGAAGTACACAACAGTGGAAAAAATAAAATAACTTTTTACCCTAGTTGGAAAAATTCCGATTTTTTAAATTTTTGGCCTTTGTGTTTATGCAGGTCCATCACATAACTTCGCAAGAAAAGGAATAGGAAAAAAAAGACAAGGAAAAGGAGATGAACAGGAATTAAATCAGATGTCCGTCTTAATAAAGACGGAAATAGAAAAAGATCAGCGACCGTTTAAAATTGGAAGAAGCAACCATAGCAGCAGTAATCAGGAGCTATAGAGCAAAGTGATAACACTGCTAATCAGACCTGTAGAAATTGTGCTTCTCGGATCTAGGTCTGAAAAAACAGATGGGCAAGTGCTTCAGACTGGGCGTGGGCCAAGGGTTCATTTCACAGCTGAGACTCTGTAGAGGACGCTGCGTAATTACAGCTTTTGTGGATGGCATCTAAGGAATGAAATCCTGCATTCTCATAGGCACAAACCAAATCATTTATATATTAACAAATAAAATGAGCTGAGGAAGATAAGGAACACAAAAGAAAATTGTGAAAACATTCTTTGTTTGGGTTAGCCCAAAAAACAATTGCTGAGCTGTGATAAGGAACCTTGAAGATCAACTCGACTCAACTGAATGCATTGTGAATGCATTGCCTAGTGAAAGTGGAAATGCCATTTGCAATTACAAATTGAGAGACTGCTTTGTATGATTATAGCAGTTATTGTCCAGGTAGTATTTAGAGAAGATGCTTAAGAAAGACTGAAGACATCCCAAAGTGGGGTGTAACTAGATCCGTCACAATATAAGTAAAGAATCTGACTGATTGTGCAACCTTAGATTCAGGTGGAATTATGTGACAAGACCCCCAAAAAGAGCTGTAGAGAAAGATGACTGGGTCTGCCTCCTTAACCCTGTGACTCTATCTCAGATAAAATGAGACAATAGGATATAGATAAAGTTTGTCTCATGAAGCTGTCAACATGAACTTGTCTGGTGAAATAAGTGCAAGCATTTCAAATTTGGAGAAGTTTGATTAAAGCTTTGCACTCTTAATTTATGTTTGAGACTTGCATTTTGAGATAAGATAAGAAGTAGTTCCTGAATTGAAAGGTTTTGAGTTATAAGTTCACAAAGTCAGCAAATACAGACTCCTTATCTGTCTGGCTGTCAGCAATCAGTTGGAAATATATTAAAGAAGTCTGTTAGTTGGATCAAACCTCAACTGGATAACTGATAAAACCTTTATTCTGTTTGTGAAAGTAAAAGAATGTAAAAAAAATTAGGGGATTTTTTTGACATTATCACTGACCAATCACTAGACAAACATGAATTCCAAATATGTGAACTAGTCAAATTTGGAAAGGCATTACCTTTGAAACACACTTTATGATTTGTGAAGCTTTTGAGTTGAAAAACAACATAACCCCCCCTCCCAAAAAAAACCAAATAATTATGTGAACATCTTGACTTGTCTTGACTAGGCAGATATAGTATAATAACAAAAAAAATGACTTCATGCAA
Source organism: Valencia hispanica (assembly GCA_963556495.2). NCBI lineage: Eukaryota > Metazoa > Chordata > Actinopteri > Cyprinodontiformes > Valenciidae > Valencia > Valencia hispanica. The sequence continues at coordinate 39,143,992 of OY747718.1, forward strand.
TCTGCTGGGATTCCTTAAATAGAAAACTAGCTAAAACTTTCAACTGATTGGAATGTTTGTATTGAAATGACTTTATTGTAAAGTGCCTTGAGATTACATCCGTTGTGAATCAGCGCCATATAAATAAACTCAATTGAATTGAATTGAACAAAGCTGATGATGGCTGTGCTGCTACATTCATATAAGTAATAAATAATTTATCTTTAAACTCAAAGATGTGTAATGAACACTATTATATGATCTGCACGAGCTCTATTTTAGTCATTCATCAAGTGACATAATGTAAGTCTAGCCTAGTAATAGCCTTCTTTTAGTATTAATCAAGTCCTAACTTTTCTTTAAATAAAATGTTCATTTTAATAATACAGTAGATTTAACAGCTTCCAGTTCTCTCACTTCCAGCCGTTAAGTCATTTAGACACCAAAGGAGCAGTAGAAGGTCTCTGTAATACTGACAACCAGGCATGAATAAGGTCCTGAAGAAAAAATCCAGGCTAGTCTTACTAAAGTTGCAGTAATGAGCAATCCATTACCACTGTTCGGCTCATTAAAGTAGAGCTGACTGTCATGGACCTGAGCTTTCATCTGGCTGTTTGTTTGGAGTAAAGCTCAGCGTCAGGGGAGCTGGGGTGTTGCTGCACAGTGTGCAACAAGTGTGTGTGTGTTCCTGCTCGCATGGGCTCAACTGATGGAGTGAATTACTCCATGACCAATAAGGAGAATGACAAAGTGTGAGTCTCAATGAGAATGTGTGTTTATTTTCCAAACTGTTTGATCCATCACATTTAACTGAAACCTGTAAACCATGCACCCCTTCACCCTCCATCAAGCAAAAAAATAAACCTTGAGAAATGTGAAAATTTTTCCACTTCCTCCCGGGGCATTCACATTGTCCACTGACCCGTGTCGAGGCGAACCGGGTCCAATTCGAACCTCCTTCCTTCCCTCACAGCAGCTACCGAACCACATGCTCTAAATCACAAGCCCTGGTCTTGACAGCGTGCGATGGTGCTGAAAACATCTTTCCCAGCTTGTGATTGTGATGGATTAGCCAAATAATAAATCATGGGACAAAGAAAAGAAATTGGAATGGAGATAAAATGCTGGTGCATACTTTTTACAACTGAAAAAAAAAAAATTACTGTCAAATTACAGCGTAATGAAAAAGTATTTCCCTCCTAACAGGTTTCTTCTCAAATATTTCATATCATATACCAAATTTCAATATTTGACAAAGATAATCAGAGTAAATGAAAGATGCAGTTTTCCAATGATGATTTATGGAAAAGGTATCTACAACAACTTAGCCCTATGTGAAAAACAGAGGTCGCGCTACAATTATTTGTTGTCGGCCTTTCTGACTGATGGGGTCAAAATCCGGTCATGATCAATTTTTCCCGTCAATTTTTAAAATGATAATGACATATTCAGTAGTGTTTATTTTTCATTCATTTGAATTAATATTGAATCTGAACAAACTGAACAGAGAATCCACAATGTGCCATCACACATCTAGCAGATTAATGGGCTACATGTATTAATTATGAACTTTTTACCTGCTGTAGCCTGAATACTCAGCATGGAGCTGAACTCCGCTCTCACTTGATTCAATTGGGATAATGTGGCATGACGTTAACGTAAAAAAAAAAAAAAAGTGACAGAATTAAAAACAATTCTGCAATGATGGGTGGGTCAAATTTCTCCACAGCATAAAAGACTGATTACTAGTTATTGCTAATGCTTGATGGCAGTCATTGTTTCCCATGGTAGTTCAATCAGTTATTAGCTTGTTTTGTATAGCTATTTTCCCCAAAAAATAAATAATCAGTTTGGATCTATTCACCATATCTTTGTGTAATATATAGTCATTTGCTTGAAGATCAAGAACATTTAACTGTGATGAAACATAAGAACAAAATAAATCTGTAAAGGGGCAAAACAGGTTTCATGGCCCCATATAAAGTAACATGGAAAGTCTCAATCCAGTATTTAAAATGAACACATATCTCATCCTTTAATAAGGCAGCCAATTTCAAGTGCTTGTGATAATCATACAAATGACAGTAAACCAGGGAAAAGGTTAGAATTACATCAGGAATTCATTGGGTGTTTTTCCATAAATACTGTCTGCAGTGAAAGACTTTGCATATGTTGAGATTAGAGGACAATCAGTCCATATTAGAGCAGTAAACCCTCTTGCCTGTACAACAGTGCAAATAGATACCAGTCTTTAAGCTAACATATGACAAAAAATAATTACATGGTGTTTGCATTTGCAAACATTCCTGAATAAAATTGCTGAGTAGGTATTGAGACCTTCATTGAAGCAAGCGGGAGCAATAGCGTAGCCAATTGGATCGAGCAGCTCTGAGAACTAAGGCAGTCTGTTTCTTTAGGGATCAGTTCTTTCCCTCCCAGCCCCAGACCAACCATGAAACACATGGAACCCATAAAAACGTTATAGTCAAAAACTTGGGTATTGCTGCACAGAAACCTTGGACTTCAGAAAAAAAAGATATCACATGGAAAGCAGAGGATGTCAGTTAGAGTAGGCACAACTTAGCAGGATTTTCTTGGACTCTGATGTCCGAGTGTATTTCCCATCTCCTGTGGGAAATAAAATAAGAGAATTTGTGTGAGGACAGTGAAAGCATGGGGTTCCAACAGGTCAAACAATAATGTAGAACTTTTTATTACAGAGGCAAGGGATATAGCAAGCAATAAAACCCATAAGAGGGGACATATTTTTAAGAGTATCAAGGTAAATTTAATATATATATATATATATCTATATTGGGTTTTGCAAGAAGAAGATGTACACATCATAAAACAATCTGCCATCTACTTTCCCTTTCGCCTCATACCCAACACAGCAATAGCAGAACATATAAATATAAAACCCTTTCATGACACCATGTGGCAAACAGTTTGACGAAAGTGTTTGCAAAGTCTAAATACACCAGTGTAGTTTATCTTACCCTGCCTTAACATATCTTGGTTTTTTCAGAAAAAAATGTCTTGATGCTGTTGGAAAAAAAAAAAAAAGTTTATACCACAAACCAAGAAGACAGAGAAATCCATCAAAATCCCCCGCCCACACTAATCCATGACAATGCCCTCGGCTTTTCTGCAATCACGTTCATACGTGGGGGAGAAAAAGGTGTGGATAGGAGCAGAGCTGTAAAGCTTTATCCATGACGGATGTAAACCTCCTCCCCAGTGAAGAGGGGAGCTAACAGGAGCGGGCTGACAGCTGGTAGTTAACACAGTCATCGTCTCTCAGGAACTAAGCTCAGATCAAATGCAGCAGAGGTGAATGGATGGTGTCTCCATGATAAGTCATTGTATTACACAGAGAAGAAAAAGACTGTACTTAAACTCAGGCCTGGGGGCTTTAGGGAGACAATGGCCTCCTGGTCAGAGACCAAAAAGGTTTTCATTATTTGCACTAAAAAAAGTATCAGTTTCATGACTACAAGGTCAGGTAAACTATTTTAATAAATGCATGTTTTTTATCATTTGGCTCCCCACAGCTATTCAAATGTTTGTCTTTTCTTGCGAAAGTTGTATAAAGTATATTGCCTTTTACCTTGTATCAATTCTTATTAATTTTTGGTATAAATGGACGTATAAATGTTTTTATGGACAACCCTGAGCATCCTCTTCATGAGACTGTCATACAACAACAGAGCGTCTTCAGTCGGAGCTTCTACAGTTTCGCTGCAATACAGACCGCTACAGGAAGTCCTTTCTGCCCACAGCCATCATCCTCCACAACAACTCCTTAAAGAATTAATTATATGAGCTACAACAACACTTAATTTCCCTCTGGGATCAATAAAGTATTTTTGAATTTGAATTGAATTGAATAACCATCCCATTGTATAGGAATTCAGTGTGAAAGCCATAGCTTGCTATTTAATATCAGAGGTCTGGCATTTAAAAAGATTTATGGGGTTGTGGGTTTACTTGATATATTCAACGCCTATATATACATTACCTTACAAAAGTAGTTATACCTATTGAACTTTTAAAACAATTTTCTGGATACAACCACAAACTTTACCTACAATGTATGATAGGAAGGGAGATAATGCATTTCCAAGGTTTTTAACAAATGAAAATAATGTAAAAATGTACCGTGCTTTCATCCATTCCACACAGTCAGTAGTTTGCGGAAACAGATATTGATGCAAGTCTAATGGAATGTGTCTCTACTGGTTTGCACATATAGCGACTGAATTTTTTTCAACATTACTTGGAGAATGGGTTGAGCTCAGTAATATTGGAAGAAGAGTGTCTATGAACAGCTCCGGCTGCACACTGGTTGGTAGCATGGTTGCCTCGCAGCAAGAAGGTAGAAGGTCTGGGGTTTGAATCCTGACCTGGGGTCTTTCAGAATGGAGTTTGCATGTTCTCCTTGTGCTTGCATGGGTTCCATTTGGGTACTCCGGCTTCCTCCCGCAGTCCAAAACATGACTGTTAGTTTAATTGTTCTCTCTAAATTGTCTTTAGGTGTGTGTGCATGGTTGTTTGTCCTGTCTGTCTCTATGTTGCCCTGTGATGGACTACTAACCTGTCCAGGGTGTACCCTGCCTCTCACCCAAAGACCGCTGGAGATAGCCACCTGCCCCACCGTGACCCTGGAAATGATAAGCGGTACAATGGATGGATGGATGTATATGAAAAGCAATTCTGCTTTTAATCCATGTGCCAGAGTGGGCTATTTTCACACATGGAAATACTTTGATGTAAACTATTTAACCAATTCTGTACATTCTGTTCTGTAACTTTCTGTAAAGGCGTCACAGAATTAATGATGAAACGTTGTTGCAAGCTCCAATCTATTGCTCAGCTACCGTTTGGCTGCTATTACAGGAGCAGCTCTCAATCGATGGCAGCACCCTGGATTAAATTACAAATTGAGTTTAGAAGCACTGCCTTCCCCTCCTTTATTTCTGCAGTGTCCCCCGCCAAGGCTCCACTGCAGTGCCCTCTTCCTGGATAAGTTAATAAAGCAAGTACAGGGTAAATGCATCTGACACACAAGCCCACATTGTGTCATTTGGACTGGAATAACTCCACCACACCCAATCAATCTAAAAGTGGGAAGGGGTCATCCCCAGAGCAGCCCCGCCTCTGCACCTTGTGGCCTCTCACACCAATCAATCCCAGGCTTTATTCGGATAAAAATTGTATTACTTTCTTTTTGTGACTGCACCCCCCATGAACCTACTTACATGCAGGAGCTGGATTACCCAATTGTTGTTCCTGCATCATTTGTCTAAACTGCAGTATTGTTCATGCTCATTGACATTCCATTGTTGACCACATATGGTCAAAAGCATTGACTCTCCCCAAACAAAACATCCAGTTATTATAAAAACTAAAGATAATAAACCTTGAGAGGGCACAAATAAAGCTGAAGGTTAACAAAACCTAAACCTTTATAGTCTATTTGCACCTGATTGTCAAGCAAATTGTTCTATAACATTTCAACATAAAGACCTAAGAGCCCACAAAGCATTTCCTATTAATTGTAATTGTAGATTTACAGTGGCTTGCAAAAGTATTCAGCCCCCTTGAACTTTTCCACATTTTGTCACATTACAGCCACAAACATGAATCAATTTTATTGGAATTCCACGTGAAAGACCAATACAAAGTGGTGTACACGTGAGAAGTGGAACAAAATCATACATGATTCCGAATATTTTTTGCAAATAAATAACTGAAAAGTGGGGTGTGCGTAATTATTCAGCCCCCTGAGTCAATACTTTGTAGAACCACCTTTTGCTGCAATTCCAGCTGCCAGTCTTTTAGGGTATGTCTCTACCAGCTTTGCACATCTAGAGACTGAAATTCTTGCCCATTCTTCTTTGCAAAACAGCTCCAGCTCAGTCAGATTAGATGGACAGCGTTTGTGAACAGCAGCTTTCAGATCTTGCCACAGATTCTCGATTGGATTTAGATCTGGACTTTGACTGGGCCATTCTAACACATGGATATGTTTTGTTTTAAACCATTCCATTGTTGCCCTGGCTTTATGTTTAGGGTCGTTGTCCTGCTGGAAGGTGAACCTCCGCCCCAGTCTCAAGTCTTTTGCAGACTCCAAGAGGTTTTCTTCCAAGATTGCCCTGTATTTGGCTCCATCCATCTTCCCATCAACTCTGACCAGCTTCCCTGTCCCTGCTGAAGAGAAGTACCCCCAGAGCATGACGCTGCCACCACCATATTTGACAGTGGGGATGGTGTGTTGAGAGTGATGTGCAGTGTTAGTTTTCCGCCACACATAGCGTTTTGCATTTTGGCCAAAAAGTTCCATTTTGGTCTCATCTGACCAGAGCACCTTCTTCCACATGTTTGCTGTGTCCCCCACATGGCTTGTTTCAAACTGCAAACGGGACTTCTTTTGGTTTTCTTTTAACAATGGCTTTCTTCTTGCCACTCTTCCATCAAGGCCAACTTTGTGCAGTGCACGACTAACAGTTGTCCTATGGACAGATTCCCCCACCTGAGCTGTAGATCTCTGCAGCTCGTCCAGAGTCATCATGGGCCTCTTGGCTGCATTTCTGATCAGCGCTCTCCTTGTTCGGCCTGTGAGTTTAGGTGGACGGCCTTGTCTTGGTAGGTTTACAGTTGTGCCATACTCCTTCCATTTCTGAATGATCGCATTAACAGTGCTCCAGGGGATGTTCAAGGTTTGGGAAATCTTTTTGTAGCCTAAGCCTGCTTTAAATTTCTCAATAACTTTATCCCTGACCTGTCTGGTGTGTTCTTTGGACTTCATGGGGTTGTTGCTCCCAACGTTCTCTCAGACAACCTCTGAGGCCGTCACAGGGCAGCTGTATTTGTACTGACATTAGATTACACACAGGTGCACTCTATTTAGTCATTAGCACTCATCAGGCAATGTCTATGGGCAACTGACTGCACTCAGACCAAAGGGGGCTGAATAATTACGCACACCGCACTTTTCAGTTATTCATTTGTAAAAAAATGTTTGGAATCATGTATGATTTTAGTTCCACTTCCTCACCTGTACACCACTTTGTATTGGTCTTTCACGTGGAATTCCAATAAAATTGATTCATGTGACATGATGTGACAAAATGTGGAAAAGTTCAAGGGGGCCGAATACTTTTGCAAGCCACTGTAATTAAACTGGGATTTGTATGCATACAAATTGTACAAATTGTATGCCTAAGCACTGAAGATTATACTTATTTCAGGCTCAGTTAAAAACAATTTACTGTACATTAAAGTGCGTTGCATCATGCTCTTGGAAGGATTGGGTGTTTATTTGATTGTACCGTCATTTTTGACTATTGAGTCCACCTCAGTATAACCTGCACCAGCTAAATTTGAAAATAAAATAATTTTTTTACATATTTAGGACGCACCTAAATATAAGCCGCATGTTTTCATGTTGTAACATGAGATATTTACACAGAAAGATGATCAACTGAATTTTTTTCATTACCTGTGCCAGGAAGTAATGTTTCATTCTGTTTGTTTGTCTGTCTGTTAGCAACATAACTCAAAAAGGTATGGATTGATTTTTGTGACATTTTCGGGAAATGCCGCAACGGGGTCAGAAAGAACTGATTAAATCTTGGGGTTGATCCGACATGAAGCCTGCATCCACCCACCGACCAGCGGGGATAACCTCCACTCCTCTCCCATGTCAGAGAGCGGCTTCCCTCGCACAGGAGCCCCGAATCTCCGCTCTCCGCTGGAAGATCGCAGCAATGCATCCCATTCACAGACATTTTTTTGGAAAACTACCAAAACTTAGAATTAGATAACAACATGGGGGTGAAGGGGATGAGTGGCCCTGACAGAGGTCTGAGTGCTTTTCTAGTTTTAATTTAGGCTTCTTTTTTTTCAAACTCTGCCTGAAAATCAGCAATACGGCACCAACACAACATGACAGTAACATGTCTGGTTAGAAAATAAAACACTGCATCAACACGACAGTAACATGTCTGGTTAGAAAATAAAACACTGCACCAACATGACAGTAACATGCCTGGTTAGCCTACCAGAAAAATCTAGGTTGCTATGTTCATCTTCCTCATCCTCTTGCCCACTAAAGTCTCACGTCTCACTAGCAATGTATTTATGTGAAGCTTACTTGCACTAGCTATTTCCTTCTTTGGCGGTCAGCTCAATTGCCTTTAACAAAAAAGATGCATTTCTTCATGCGTTTTCCATGATGAGGGTGTGTGCATGAAAACTACCGGTAGTGTCTTATTCGGCACATAATCTTTCCCTACATGTCTGTCTCACTTTTGCACTTCCTGCTATAGTGCCCCCCGGAGGCTGTTAGCCAGTAAAAAAATATATAAATTAGCCGTATCATTCCACAGGACGCAGGGTCCGAGGCGTATGAAAAAAGTAGCGGCTCATAGTCCGAAAATTACGGTATTTAATTATTGTTGTCAATGCAATATATAAAAAAACCATTTATTCAAAGCTGAGATCAAGTGGAATTTGGCTGAAAGGAATGTGTTTTAAGGTTATGTCTGGATGATGTCCGGGGTTGCTCACTGGAGGCGACATGAAGTAGGTAGGCTTCACCACAGGAGTCTAATGAGGGAGATGTTGTTAGGATAATTACGCCAAGGTTCCCGACCATCAGTTAAAGGTAGGGTGAGAATGAGCACTGATAGAAGTAGAGGTCAGGCAGGAGATGGTGGTGTTTATCATAAAAGTGTGAGAAAAGTTTGTCAAAGCAGCCAATTTAGCAAACATTTCCCCACAGCGTCTAAACCACAGCCTGCTCACAGGTTGCATTGGTTAACCTCTTCTGCGAGCACCCACGCTGCCTCCAGACAAGCTGGGAAATCGCACAAGAGGACATGGTCCTCACTCCCAGGACTCCCATGGGGCTGAAACCACATCAGCCCACCACAGAGCCAGTGATGAAAGGAGGTTCTGATAAAAAGAGAAACACAATGAAGAAAAACATAAAGAGAAATTTGGATTTTCTTGTCTTCTTTCTCTGAAAAACATGAGAAAAGTTTTTTTATATTACCCAGGTGTGAGGGCTGTGATTGTCTTCTAGGGCTTTATGGAAAACATAGGTATGTAAAATTGGCCTTTTTTAATTACAGCAAAAATAAGAGTTTAAGTAATTCAGATCATTTTTTTTACCAAAAAAACCCAAACATTTTAAACAACAATATTTTTGCTGATATTTTGCTGAGTTTCACCTGTAATATTGGTCAAAGTCTCTGCAAAAAAAATAATAATTAAGTGAGCCTATTTCAATTTGGTGAATTTATTCTTGTGGACGTTCCTGGTAGAAAGCTTGGCAGAGCTAACCCTCTTTGTCTTTTCTCCGAGAAACTGGTCAAACTAAATAAGCCCTAAGCTCTCTAAAAAAGAACAAAAATATATTTTTAAAAATGTTCTGCTAGATAGATTAGATTTTTTTTAAATCAAAGCTTCTATCAATCTAGCAAATATGCAAATAATTTAAATGCGTACAGTATAATATACAGGGTTCAAATTACACCAAAGATTTTGGGGGAGCCATATGTTTCATCCTGGACTGCGATTTCCAGAATCTCCTGCACACAAGTATATATTTTATGGCACAACGGTCAGTCACTTTAAATAAAAAAATTTTTGTTAGTTTAACAGGTTCTGAACCAACAAAAAGCAACAAGTGATCCACAAGCAGTCCAACATTTTCTGCCTTATCAAACCCTTTCAAGAAAAACAAATCACGGAGCAACTTAGATCAGAAACACATCATGATCATGGTGATCATCATCATCATCCACTATCAAAACCAAAATAATTGTGAAACCAAGAACAAATATCTAAGGCTTATTTATAACCCAATTTCTTTAATATTTTCAAGAAACCTACATCTACTTTGATTGGTAATGTGCCCTATTATTTCAGCACAAGCGTGGTCTGATTTGTGCACACTTTAGCGCTATGAAGTTTTTGTAGTCCTTTTGGCTGGGGCCTTTCTTAAAGCCATTTTTTCTTTTGCCACCATATAGACTGTTCTGAAAGACATATTTGTTTCTTGCATTACATGAGCATTAATTTTCTTTTCTCTCTAACATTTCAACTCCTCTTTTGTGAGCCAAACTGTGAGCCAAAACATTTTTCTTGGGTTATTCTGTGATTCACTGCTGACTTCTTCATTAATCCATTGTTCAATACAATTGATTGTCTGGTTCATAGCATTACTTTCTCATTGCGTTTGGCATTAGATAGTGTTGCACCGTTAAAAAAAAAAGGGATTAGCCATAGGAGGTTGACTCCCTGGTTCAATGCAAAGCTGCATACTTTAAAGCAGAATACCAGGAAAATGGAGAGAAAATTGCGCTCTACACACCTAGAGGATTCCTATTTAACCTGAAAAAATAGTCTGCTGCTGTATACAAAGACCCTTCGACAAGCTAGAACATATCTTTCATCATTAATAGAGGCAAATAAGAACAATCCTAGGTTTCTTTTTAGTACAGTCGCCAAACTTACACTGAGTCACAGCTCTGTTGAGCCCACTATTCCAACGGGCTATTGGTATTGATGACTTTATGGAATTCTTCATAGATAAAATTAATTCTATTAAAAATAAAATCATTGGCATCCTCCCAAACATGATAACTTTTCTCTCAGTTAGTCAGGCATCATTGGAGAGAACTGTAGAACTAATTTGTTTTTGAACTGTTTTGATTCAGTCGTGCTTTCAGAATTATCAAAAATATTACCCTCATCTAGACCTTCAATTTATATGTGGGACCCAATCCCAACCAAAATATTTAAGGAACTGCTCCCTTTGGTTCCTGGTCCCATTTTAGATATAATGAATGTATCCTTAGTAAATGGATACGTACCACAGGAATTTAAGGTTGCTGTAATTAAACCTTTATTTAAGAAACCTTCCCTCGATCAAGATAACTTAGTTAATTACAGACCTATATCTAACCTTCCAGTCTTATCCAAAATCCTTGAGAAAATGCTTGCTAATCAAGTTTGTGAGCATCTAAACAGTAATGAGCTATTTGAAGAGTTTCAGTCAGGTTTTAGAGCTCATCATAGCACTGAAACAGCACTGGTGAAGGTTACTAATGATATTCTCATGGCCTCAGATAATGGACTTGTGTCTGTTCTGGTTTTGTTAGATCTCGGTGCTGCTTTTGACACAGTTGATCATAATGTTCTCTCAGAAAGACTTTCAACATGTTGCAGGAATCAAAGGAACAGCACTAGGCTGGTTTAAATCATATTTGTCTGACAAATTCCAGTTTGTTCATGTAAATGATGCATTTTCTTCATACTCAAGGGTTACTTGTGGAGTACTACAGGGTTCTGTGCTTGGACCAATTCTTTAAAAGATATAAATGCTTCCATTTGGTGAGATCATTAGACACCATGGGATAAATTTCCACAGTTATGCCGATGATGCACAACTATATTTATCCATAAATCCTGATGAATCCAGTCAGTGAGGTAGATTACAGGCATGTCTGGAAGACATAAAAACCTGGATGACTCTAAACTTTTTTCTCTTAAATTTGACAAGACAGAAGTTGCCGTCTTTGGACCAGAAGCTCTAAAAAAAGAAATAGCTTAGTCAATGACTTCATCTGGGTGGTAATAAATTGGCCTCCAGTAATAACGTAAGGAACCACGGGGTTATTTTTGACCAAGACTTGACATTCAAATACCATATTAAACAGGTTTCTAGGATTTCCTTCTTTCACCTCCAGAATATTGCTAAAATTAGAAACATCCTGTCCAGGAGTGATGCTGAGAAACTAGTCCATGTATTTGTTACTTCAAGGCTGGACTACTGTAATTATTTACTATCAGGAAGTCCACGAAATGTAATTAAAAGCCTTCAGTTGATCCAAAATGCGGCAGCAAGAATTCTGATGAATATTAAAAAGAGAGATCACGTTTCTCCTGTTTTAGCCTCTCTTCATTGGCTCCCTGTTAAATCCAGAAATGAATTTAAGATCCTCCTTCTTACATATAAAGGCCTTAATAATCAAGCTCCATCATACATCAGAGATCTGATTGTTCCACATGTTCCTAACAGAGCACTTTGCTCTCAGGCTGCAGGTTTACTGGTGGTTCCTAGGATTTCTAAAAGTAGAATGGGAGGCAGATCTTTTAGTTATCAGGCTCCTCTCCTGTGGAACCAGCTCCCAGCTTTAGTCCGTGAGGCAGAGACTCTGTTTACTTTTAATACCAGGCTTAAAACTTTCCTTTTTCATAAAGCTTATAGTTAGAGTGGCTTAGGTCAACCTGAGCTATCTCTGTAGTTATGCTGCTACAGGCTTAGACTGCTGGAGGACAGACTGACCACTTTTCTTCACTCTACTACTTTTCTCTTCTACTACTCTCCAGTTGTATTATTTGATGTTATTTCGACTGTTAACTTTGTTTTCTCTCAGTGTTTTTCTCTCCGTAGAAGCTACACCTGGTCTGGTATCCTGCTTTGCTGCAATGCCTTGTTGGACGGGGGGCATCCCAGTAGCTGAGCATCCCCCGTGTCTTGTTATCAACTTTTTTCTTTCTTTAATATAGAAAGTACTCTTACATCAGGTCTTCTGTTCTGTCTGTGTCTCTGCTCTGTCTTTTCAAACCCCCAGACGGTCGTGGCAGATGGCTGCTCGTACTGAGCCAGGTTCTGGCAGAGGTTTCTTCCTCTTAAAGGAGAGTTGGATACCAGTTCAAAACCTGATTTTGGATCACAGGCTCCTTGCGCTCCTCTCCTCTGTCACTACACGCTAGCTCAGTATGAGGGATTGCTGTGGTTGGAGTCTGCATGAACGGGGCGCAACTGCCAGTCAATGACTCGATGCAATCTGCTGGGATTCTTTAGATAGAAAACTTTTAAACTGATTGGAATGTTTGTATGATTGTATTAAATTTACTTTTCTTGTAAAGTGCCTTGGGATGACATCCATTCTTAATCGGCGCTATGTAAATAAACTGAATTGAATTGACAGATGCACCCTAGTTTTGATTTTGGCAAGCAGCTGACTTTTTGCATTGATATGTACTGTACACCCTAACTTGTGATTTCTAGTAGAGAGCCAGGTATCCTACCTTTCCACTCACTCCACTGCTTTTGTGTCCAGTTAAAGGAAAAGGGTACATGGGCTGATTCAGGCCTCAGTGCACTGCAGGTACCCACTGATGGCAAAGTTACAGCTGATCCTGTTGTTCTGCATCCGCTGCTGATGAGCTCTCACCACGAGTAAGACTTACTAACTGCCGGTTCGGGGCGCACTTTTCCTCTTCACTGCTCACTTTTCTGGTGTATAAAACCGAAATGCTCCAGTTTATGTTTAGACACTATGTCAAAAACTTGAGTAAAACTTTGCCCAATCTAATCCAAGGCAGTGTTGATTAGCAAGAACCAAACATGGATTAGCATGCTTGATGTAGCCTATGTCAATCAAAAAAGCGGCACCACACATGTATGGTTACAGAATTGAAAGCTATTTTCAGTAGAAGTCAATGTTCGGAAAATGTAATGTGAGAAATTATTATTATATATATATATATATATATATATATATATATATATATATATATATATATATATATATATATATATATATATATATTGTGCCACACATAGGTAGGTTTTAGGGGCACCACCTGGATTCCAGGAATAGCCAAATTGTTCAGTCTCAGTTTATGTTTATGATTACCAGCCTGATAAGGCTGGGATAATTAAACAAATGAAGGAATTAGTTCTTACGCTGTGGACTTTAATTGTACGCATCACTCCAAGTAATCCCAGACAACTTCTCTTTAAGTTAAGGGGACTTTATTTAGAAAATAGAAAATCCCATCTATTCTAAACCATGCAAAAACTACTACAGATCTTAGACAACAATATTAGGTGAACATTAAACACAATTAACATGAAATGAATCAGTGAGAACAGCTGAGGGGGGCCCTCACTCCAGGGGCTCAAATCACAGATACCCTAGGAGACAAAGTCATATATCTCAGTTCTGTGCCAAGATGGAGGGGGGGCACATGTAGTGTAAGGAGACAAAGGCCCATAAACTTGCTTTGGCTAAACTGGACAGAGCACATGGGCTGAAGCGTCCATGTGGAAGGCCACAGACCAAAGAAAAGGGAGATAACCTTTCAGCTAAGACCAGCTAACGCAGGCCGGACTGAGCCCGACTCTGCCGCCTGGGAGAGAGAGAGAGAGAGAGAGAGAGAGAGAGAGAGAGAGAGAGAGAGAGAGAGAGAGAGAGAGAGAGAGAGAGAGAGAGAGAGAGAGAGAGAGAGAGAGAGAGAGAGAGAGAGAGAGAGAGGGAGATGTGTTCCGCTCAGGATTAAAAAAAAGTTTCAAACACAGCAATTACAGCTCAAACTTATGCGTGCGGCGACGCAAAAATGAGCAAACAGGTACAGCCCTTAAAAAGACTTTAAACCAACAATGAACGAGATCTAACTCGTTAAAACTCTATTTACTCTATTTCTCTCCGCCCAGACACAATATTAGTATAAATTAACCCGTTCAATCCTACTTTGCCTTGAAGGATGTCCAGTCCAATAGGAGGAGAGCGAATTGTGTCTGTAGTTGAGCAAGAAAAGGAAGAGTTATAAAAAAAACCTGTACAGGATTTAAGGACTGTGTGGCCCAAATGCAGGCTGGGCCTGCAGATCGACGTCTAACGAACTGTCTTGGAACAGTTCTGATATAGCTCAAACAAGATACACAAACCGAATGAGCACTTCGAAGCTTTGAAATGAGTTATCTAGCGGGTCAGAACAAAATAAAATCTTCACTGGTGAGATGTCCTCTGTTTAGCAGTAGTTCAACCAAGAACTTTTGGCTTGAGAACAGTTTGAAAATTGGCGCGACTACTCTTTACAGCCCCTTTGGCCGTGATGTCATTGCCGATGTCACCATGGGTTGTCACGGACCAATAGGAGTGTGTTGGTGGTCACTGCTAGGATTGCTGGGAAATGTGGTCTTTGAAATCCAAACGTCTGTTCAGTTCATCTTATGAGAAATGCAATCACAACATCCCCCCTTAGTTCTGAAGCATTAAACCAATGTTCAGTCTTTGGAACTAGAAGTTGATTCATTTTCCATGTGAACCAGGAAACGTTGCTGTCCTTCTGCGGCAGGGAAGGTTTAACAGTTCAGTCCATTCGAAGAACAACAACAAAAAAAATATATATATATTTTGGTCCCAGCATATATGCTTGGACCCGCTGTAGGCGAGAGGGGAATTTATGTATTTATATATATATATATATATATATATATATATATATATATAAATACATAAATTCCCCTCTCGCCCACAGCGGGTGTTTTTTCCCATCCATTCCAAGTTCGGGTACTCTACCAGAGGCCTGGGAGCTTGAGGGTTCTGCAAAGTATCTTTGCTGTTCCAAGTACTGCACTTTTCTGGACTGAGATGTCTGAGGTTCTTCTAGGGATCTGCTGAAGCCATTCCTTCAGTATGGGGGTCACTGCCCCGAGTGCTCTGATTACCACGGGTACTACTGTCACCTTCACCTTCCAAGCCTTCAGCTCCTCTCTGAGCCCTTGGTATTTCTCAAGTTTCTCATGTTCCTTCTCCTTGATGTTACCATTACTTGGTATGGCCACATCCACCACAATGGCTGTCCTCTGCTCTTTATCAACTACCACAATGTCCGGTTGGTTGGCTTGCGTGCAGTCTCAGGGTGCTGGATTTGGGATGGAATCCGCCATGCATTGTGAGCAGCTTCCATGTCATAACATCTGTGGTCTGCATCTCATCCTTTGGCCACCTTATTATTCCTGCAGGGTATCTGATCACTGGCAGAGCGTAGCCGTTTATTGCCTTGTACTTCTTCTTGCCATTGAGCTGGCTTCTTAGGACTTGCTTTACCCGCTGGAGGTATTTGGCTGTTGCTGCTTCCCTTGTTGACTATTCGAGGTTGCCATTTGCCTGTGGTATTCCCAGGTACTTGT
Source organism: Valencia hispanica (assembly GCA_963556495.2). Lineage (NCBI taxonomy): Eukaryota > Metazoa > Chordata > Actinopteri > Cyprinodontiformes > Valenciidae > Valencia > Valencia hispanica. Next base: position 39,159,974 of record OY747718.1, read on the forward strand.
AACTGTCCTCAATGTCTGCAATTGTTCCCTCTGGGAGTGAGACCCCTTCAGTGTGGACTAGCTGGCCTCGCTTTGAGAACCATCCTACTACATTTGTCAAGCCCGAATGACATCCCGATGTCATTGCTGTAGATCCTATAGGTGTGGATCAGAGAATCTATGTCCAGTTCGCTCTTAGCATACAGCTTGATGTCATCCATGTAGAGGAGGTGGCTGATCTTAGCTCCATTCTTGAGGCGGTATCTATAGCCAGTCTTGTTGGTAAATTTGGCTTAGGGGGTTCAGACCTATGCAGAACAGCATAATCACCTTGGTATATGCCACATTTGATGGAAATTTGTGCAAGTGGCTTGCCCTTGGCCTCAAGAGTGGTTCTCCACAACCCCTTCGAGTTCGCAATGAATGCTCTAAGAGTCCTGTTGATGTTGTGCAGCTTCAAGCATTTGCTGATCCATGTGTGGGGCATCGAGTCTTAGGCTTTCTTGTAATCAATCCAGGCATTGCACAGGTTGGTCTTTTGGGATTTGCAGTCTTGGGCGACTGTTCTGTCAACCAGGAGCTGGTGTTTAGCATCTCTGGTATCTCTACCAATGCTTTTCTGTGCTTTGCTCATGTATTGATCCATGTGCCTGCTTATCTTAGCCGCGATGATGCCTGACATGAGTTTCCATGTTGTGGAGAGACAGGTTATTGGCCGATAGTTGGATGGGACTGCACCTTAGGTGGGATCCTTCAGTATCAGGATTGTTCGCCCTTTGGTTAGTCATTCTGGGTGAGTCCCATCTCTTAGCAGGTGGTTCATTCGTGCGGCCAGGCGCTCATGGAGTGCTGTGAGTTTCTGTAGCCAGTAGGCATGGATCATGTTGGGACCTGGTGCTGTCCACTTTTTCATACCTGAGACTCTTTCTTGGATGTCTGCCACTGTAAAAGGTAACTGGATTCTGCTGAGGGAGGTTGCTGTGCTCCTCACTCAGAGAGACCAGCCATTGAGCACTGCTGTTATGTGCTGCCTCCTTTTCCCATCATCTCTTCCAGTATCTTTCAGTTTCCTGCCTTGGTGGGTCTACTCTGCTGCTATTGCCCTGCCACTGAGCATACACCTTTGCTGGTTGGGTTGCAAACAGCCTGCTTATTTGTCTGGCTTCATTGTCTTTTTGTACCTCTTTAGGCAGCTGGCCAAGGCTGGAAGTCTTTGTTTGGCAGTTTCGAGTGCTTAAGGTATGGATGGTATACCTTCAGGTATATATATATCAAATAAAGCAGATGTTGTGCCGTCAATGTGTAATTTTATGCATTTCTCATGCTGAACCACAAAATTTCAAAATATCTTCCACAAACTTCAGTTCACATGAACATAAACTCATACATAAATACACACAGTGACTGTGCAGAAACAGTTCATATTTAAGTGAGACATAAGTGAACTGAGGGGGCGGAAGGAAGACAAGATGACCTGTCAGCAGCGGGAGAAGACCCGCCAGTCTCCTTTGCTCAGCTTTAATTGTCTGTGTTGTCAGAGAACATAAAGACAAGTCAAAGGTCAAATGGGGACACATTATGAGAGCAACCTTTAAATCTCTAAAATCAATAAGCCACCCTTCTATCACATACTGCTATGTTTATCTTAGAAGCTCACCATGGAAACCAATAACACACTTCTTTGTATAATTGCATAGGAAAACTCAGAGAAAGTTTGTGGATGATAGATTACTACCCAGAGGGGGGTGGAGGAAGGGTGACCTAGAGGTGATGGTGGAGGTGGAGGCAGACAAATTGAGCAGTAATTACAGTAATCATCATTAGAGATTTTTGTTTCATCAGACTAAGAATGACTAAACCTTGTTATTATGCATTATGTGACCAGGTGACATGGACATATTTGTAAGTCCCTGCAGACAGAAAGAATGTAAAAAGACGGACTAAGTTCTTCTTTAAATGATTGGTAGCTACACCCTATTTTCTTCCTTTGTCAGAGCATCAGAAAAGCACAATGTTGATAATATAATACCTGATTCACTACCATAGTAGTGCTGTTTGTGTGTAGAAGTGATGGCAGATGCAGGGATGAGTCACTGGCTGTAATCTCAGACTCACAGTAAGAATAACTGAAGAAAGAGAGCTGCAGAAAGAGGTTGGGGGGTGTCTTCCTTTTTTTTTTATGCAAACTGATTGGACAAAGTGAGCAAATAACACTTTATGCACGCACAAAGGTATAACAAAGAGCAATCTTGCTTTATTATTGGGCTGTAAAGTACAAGACAATTTTGCACAAGGACGCTGAAAGTAATCAGTCGAAGAAGTTTTAGCACAGTTGGATACCAGTTCAAAACCTGCTTTTTGATCACAGGCTCCATGCGCTCTGTAAGACGTCAGTTCACAGTTACCCTGCAAAATGATGTGCAGGCTATTGTTCGGCTTTAAATTACTACCACTTTCAGACTGGCTCACACTTGTTGCATCATAGGAGTGATTACGCTTGGGGTTGCAAAATTCAAAATCCCACTAATGTGTCACGCTCAGTCATGCTTTTACCATAGCAACACAGAGCCTCAAATATACAGAACATCTTTAACACAAAAGCAGTCTTCTACACCAGTTAGGTTGTGGTTGTGGTAAGAGATAAAAGTAGTGGAGAAGTTTGAAGGAGGTTTGGGTTATAAAACAATTTCACAAGCTTTGAAAATCTCAGTGAGCTTTGATCAATCCCTCATCTGAAAAACAAAATGGATGAAAGAGAATGGAACAACAGCAAACCTACTCTGACACCTAAACTATCAGACTGGAGAAGGAAAGAATTCATTAGAGAAGCAGCTGAAAAGCTTACAGTAAATCTTAAAGAGCTGCAGAGATCGATTGCTCAGGGGGAAAAATCTTTTGTATACAGTTATCTGGCCCTCAAGGAAGAGTGACAAAAAGTTAGCAATAAGAAGTCGTATTTAAAGTTTGCAACAAACTTGTGTATGGGATACATGCAAATGTGGATGAAGGAGCTTTGAGACCAAAATGTAACATTTTCATGCATGTAAAAGTCTTTTGAGCAGGAGAAAACTAACTCTGCACACATCCAGAACACATCCTTTGTATGGCAAAGCCTGATGGTGGCAGCATCATACTTTGGGGATGCTTTTCTTCAGAGGGACACAAGTTTTTGCTCGGAGTTGATGGGAAAATGGATGGATGGGGTTGAATGCAGGGACTTTTGAAAGGAAACTTGCAAATAACTGCAAAAGACCTGAGAATGGGCCAGAAGTTCACCTTCCAGTAGAACAAGGGCTCTAAATATACAACCAGAGGTAAAATTGAATGACATAGATCAAAGCATATTGACATGTTAGAATGGCTAATCCAATCTGCATTTAAGTTAGTTTGCTAAAAAGAATAGACAAATATTTCAGTCTCTAGGAGTTCAAAGCCAGTAGGAACATACCAAAAAGTCTTGTAGCAGCAGGGTTGTATTATTATATAGCAAAGGCCCCTGGGCACAAAGTAGGGCTGGGCGATAAATCGATTTTATCGATTAATTCGAATTTGTCGTTTAAGAAGATTTATTTTTGGGAAAATCATGATTTACCCCCCTTCCATAGTTTAGAGCAAGGTCAGCCAGTCAAAATGGCAACTAGCAAAGAGAAGCTTGTTCCCAAAAAAGGGACAGTTTCTTCAATTATATGGAACTGGTTTGGTTTTGCCACTTCAGACTTGGAGCAAAAAACTGCTGCAAAATCTGTTTGAAGGCTGTTGCTGCCAAATGTACGATGAATTTGTTTCAACACCTGAAACAGAGGCACTCGGTAGAGTGGGAGAAGTGCTGCTCTCTACGAGAAGCTCAAGCAAGCAGCAGCTCACAAAAAACCACCAAAAGACAAGCCACCATAGGAGAATCATTTTCACACTCTGTCCCTTATGATAAGACGGGTGTCCAGTGGAAAGCGATCACAGATGCCATCACAATTTGCATTGCCAAAGATATGGTGCCTGTTTATACAGTGGAAAGGCCCGGCTTTATTTACCTACTGAAAACTTTGGACACCAGGTATGTGCTACCAACTTTGCACATAACTTTGAATTCAGGTAGACTACCAAAGGAGATATTAAAATAAGAGTTTCAAAAAATCGATTCTGTCATTTGTTATTTCTGTTTAAGAAAGTAAAGGGAGAAAGAAAAAAAACGATTTAAATCGGAAATCGGATTTTGTGTGAAAAAATCTGAGATTTTATTTTTAGGCCATATCGTCCAGCCCTAGCACAAAGTGTTTAAAGGGCCCCCCGCCGCCAAAAAAAGTTATTTAATTTAAACTTTACCCACATTCTTGTAAAACTACAGTTCCCATCTGAGGGCAACAAGACACAATACAGTGGTGTAACTCCCTTACCTATGTAAACACGACCTGCTTGATCTCACCTCCGCCAGGCCAGGACTACAATTCAGATTGTTCCATAACTTAATCACAAAAACTCACTCATAGCCGTTAATTTGTCTTTCCTCTTCCTCTCAGATCTCCTGCCTCTCTTCATCTGTCTCTCAATGCTCTTTCAGATCTTTTGCTTCTCGGCTCTCCAGTGCTGCCCTTCTGTGTATTCCCCATATATTCTTCTCCTTTCTTGTTAACAAAGGTGCAATCAGTTTAAGGGTTGCTTTGGATACTTTGAATGGTTTATCCATCCATCCATCCATCCATCCATCGACTTCTGCGTATTCTCATCTGACTCCTCTTGATGTGGAGGAGCAGTGACACCCTTTGGAGGAAACTCATTTCAGCCGCTTGTATTCATGATCTTGTTCTTTCTGTCACTACCCAGAGCTCGTGACCATTGATGAGGGTAGAAACATAGGTCGACCAGTAAATCAAGAGCTTCACCTTTAGGCTCAGCTCTCTCTTCAACACAACAGACCAGTACAGCAACCGCATTACTGCAAGCACAGCCACAATCTCCCTATTAATCTCCCGCTCAGTTCTTCCATAAATGTTATGAACAGAGTTGGTAACAAAGGGCAACCTCAGTGGAGTATAACTCTCACCACAAACAAGCCCGACTTACTGCAGATAATGCAAACCAAGCTCTTACACCAGTTGGACAGGGACCTAACAGCACATATCAAGGGGCAGCTGGTCCAGTGTTCCATGGCCTGGACAAAAACCGCATTGTTCCTGCTGGATTAAAGGTTCTACTATCGGTGGGACCCTCCTTTCCTGAACCCCTGATTAGACCTTACCAGAGAGGCTCAGAAGTGTGATCCCCCTGTAGTTGGAACACACTCTGTGGTCCCCCTTTTTAAATAGGGGGACCACGACCACGGCCCACCAATCCAAGGGAACTGCCCCCGATGTCCACGCAATATTGCATATTAACCAACACAGCCCCACAACATCCAGAGGATATCTGAGCGGATCTCATACACCCCCGGAGCCTTGCCCCCTAGGAGTTTTTAAACCACCTCAGTGACTTCAGGATCATTGGGAAACTCAAACTCCTCCACCATGATAATGTGGCAGCCAAGGGAGGGGATGAATGGTTTATCACAATAAAACCCCTGTTTGTCTTCCAAGAACGTTTAATGTGCATGTGTTGCAAGATGGAAAATAACAGAGTTTTTTTATAGGACATCCAGGTCCTTCTCAAAAAATTAGCATGTTGTGATAAAGTTCATTCTTTTCCATAATGTAATGACAAAAATTTTACATTCATATATTTTAGATTCATTGCACACCAACTGAAATATTTCAGGTCTTTTATTGTTTTAAAACGGATGATTTTGGCATACAGATCATGAAAACCCAAAATTCCTATCTAAAAAATTTAGCATATTTCATCTGACCAATAAAAGAAAAGTGTTTTTAATACAAAAAAGTCAACCTTCAAATAATTATGTTTAGTTATGCACTCAATACTTGGTCGGGAATCCTTTTGCAGAAATGACTGCTTCAATGCGGCGTGGCAAGGAGGCAATCAGCCTGTGGCACTGCTGAGGTGTTATGGAGGCCCAGGATGCTTCGATAGCGGCCTTAAGCTCATCCAGAGTGTTGGGTCTTGTGTCTCTCAACTTCCTCTTCACAATATCCCACAGATTCTCTATGGGGTTCAGGTCAGGAGAATTGGCAGACCAATTGAGCACAGTAATACCATGGTCAGTAAACCATTTACCAGTGGTTTTGGCACTGTGCGCAGGTGGCAGGTCATGCTGAAAAATGAAATCTTCATCTCCATAAAGCTTTTCAGCAGATGGAAGCATGAAGTGCTCCAGAATCTCCTGATAGCTAGCTGCATTGACCCTGCCCTTGATAAAACACAGTGGACCAACACCAGCAGCTGACATGGCACCCCAGACCATCACTGACTGTGGGTACTTGACACTGGACTTCAGGCATTTTGGCATTTCCTTCTCCCCAGTCTTCCTCCAGACTCTGGCATCTTTATTTCCGAAGGACATGCAAGTACTTTGGACCACTGAGCAATAGTCCAGTGCTGCTTCTATGTAGCCCAGGTCAGGCGCTTCTGCCGCTGTTTCTGGTTCAAAAGTGGCTTGACCTGGGGAATGTGGCACCTGTAGCCCATTTCCTGCACACGCCTGTGCACGGTGGCTCTGGATGTTTCTACTCCAGACTCTGTCCACTGCTTCCGCAGGTCCCCCAAGATCTGGAATCGGTCCTTCTCCACAATCTTCCTCAGGGTCCGGTCACCTCTTCTCGTTGTGCAGTGTTTTCTGCCACACTTTTTCCTTCCCACAGACTTCCCACTGGGGTGCCTTGATACAGCACTCTGGGAACAGCCTATTTGTTCAGAAATTTCTTTCTGTGTCTTACCCTCTTTCTTGAGGGTGTCAATGATGGCCTTATGGGCAGCAGTCAGGTCGGCAGTCTTACCCATGATTTTTGAGTAATGAACCAGGCTGGGAGTTTTTAAAAGCCTCAGGAATCTTTTGCAGGTGTTTAGAGTTAATTAGTTGATTCAGATGATTAGGTTAATAGCTCGTTTAGAGAACCTTTTCATGATATGCTAATTTTTTGAGATAGGAATTTTGGGTTTTCATGAGCTGTATGCCAAAATCATCCGTTTTAAAACAATAAAAGACCTGAAATATTTCAGTTGGTGTGGAATGAATCTAAAATATATGAAAGTTTAATTTTTATCATTACATTATGGAAAAGAATGAACTTCATCACAATATGCTAATTTTTTTAGAAGGACCTGTAAATGCAATGGAGTATAAAAATCTATAAAAACAACCAATTTTGAGATGAGGAATGAATTTATCATGGCACAAAGCTGATCTAGGACTGCCTCCATTTTTGGCTATCTGGTAATTTTACTTTTGTGTAGTTTCTGATGATCCAAACAAGCTCTTGTGGTAGGTTCTGTTAATACTCAAAAGTCAGAATTTCTAAACAGGAAAAATCACCTCCAACACAGGAAAAGAATTGAAGACCTGAAAAAGTTAATCATTGGCAATGTCTTCGCGTAAACTTTTTTCTGCATCATTTGCGCGTCAAATTCGCGCGAATGAAGTGTTTGACACGCGTCAGAAAATACGCGTCATTTTATTTGGTACATTTTGTGCATTTGCTTAAGTTGAAAAATCTGAACTTCGGCATCAATTTACGCCATGTCAACCAGTCAGGAGCCTGGTAACGTAGTGTCATGTGATGCTGTGACACTACGTAAAATGACCCAGTTCACCGGGTCAGGTCCGGCAAAATTTTTCTTTCAACATGGAGGAAATACTGATAACGGCCATGGCTAATCACCCCGAGCTTTACGACACCAGTTGCTTTCTCTACAGAGACAGGAATAAAAAAAGAACCTGGCTTGGATATAAGTGAGGAGATAGGGCAACCTGGTGAGTTCCTTTCACTTTTGAAAGTCTTCACGTTACTGACCCTGCAAACCTGCGCACGGTACTCTCCACAGTAAATAGAGAATGGAGACTCTCTCTTCCAATGCTAGATCGACAGCTGCCATCTTGCAAAAACACCGTCTGGCACCAGCTCCTCCCACAAGTTGCGTATTTCCGGCTTGACGCTCGTCAAAACGGTATGTTTTGACCGAGCTGTGAATGTTCAAGCGTCAAACTTGTCAAACAACGACACGTTTTTAACGCTTTGGTGTGAACCCACCATTAGGTACACATAGCTCTTCCGAATGGACAATGATCCCAATATACAGCCAAATCAGATACAAAGTGTTTTATGATAACAAAGGCAATGTTTTGAGCTGATAATTGCAAACAATTGTGACTGACCCATTTAATCAGTGTATTGTGAGAAGCTTAAAGAAGGATATGCTAAACCTTTGACCCAATGCATACAGTTTAATCTTCAAAGTTGAGTGCTTGAGAGTTAACAGCAGTCAACCTGTTGATTGTTCTCCACAAAAAACAATCTCTGTGACTGTTTATGTAGATTAGCAACTTATTCAACTTTTTAAAAATAATTTCGAAAAGATGACATAAAAGGGAGAATTTCTGCTTTGCTGTGGCTGTTATTAGGTGGAAATATGTTATTCTCTTGGCATATGACCAATCTAGCTATTGGCTTTCTCATGACCTTGAAGTCAAATCCAACACAAAAAGCTTCTACATTACTGATTAAACAATCATTTTCCTTATAACAAAATATTTTTCTAGGCAGGAAGCCCAAGTTTGTTTTTTTCATCACATTATACTTTTTTCTAGGCTGTATTAGATTTCAATGAGTGAAAAGTCCTCAAACCCTTTTCTCAAAGGCTTCTGAAGGACACTGATAAGCAACACCGCTCATTAATTTCTTTCTCACCTACATTTGTCAAGACCGTCAGACCCAAAACCATTTTCTCACAAGCCCACAATTAAAATAAATCAAATTTGCTTATGCATTATGCAGCAAAGCAATCACTTGATTAGTATTACACTTCAGCAAAACCAGCTCGCTTTGCATTAAACAGTCTCCTCTGCATAATTAACGTGCCACTTGCTTCCAAGTATCAATTATAGAAGGGTACAATGGCCGAATCCAAGTGTACACTGCAGCCATCTGGTCCAGAGATCGGCAGCAGAACCAGGGGAAAGACTTGAATGAAGCTGGAGCAGGCAGCCCACATGTGTACCCAAACCAGCTGTGTCTTTGTCAAGATGGAACCGTGAGCAGGATGTTTCCAACTTGGATGGAAAGAAAGGAGGGAGGATGACTGAGAGGAGGGAAGCAAAGAAAGGAGGAATTGAAGGAGGATAAAAGAGAGAATCACATTTATTTGTGGACAAATACAATGATGAAGAGGGGGATAGAGAACTGTGTTTAAAGAAAAGCTTTAAGACAATTGAAGCAAGTAGTGCATAAATATGAGACTGCAGTGCGACTCATTTGAGAATTTCAAAATAATTATCAATCGTGGAGAGATTCATAAATCTTCCTTATATGTAATCTGTATTTTTCATGTTTGAACAAAAGGCGTAACAACTGCTCATAACAACACACACCCCGATGAAGAGGTTTGCATGAAAAACAAAGAAATGAAAGATTTAATGTTCCACTGAGACAAACAAAAGAAAGAATGCAAGAAAATTGAGAAATAAAATACATGTGTTGGGATAGAACAGTGGTGTCAGGGGGGATGGTGGTGGGAATGTGTTTGACAGTAAATCACTCCTTACATTATGAGGGAAAAGTGAAAGCATAAGGGGAACGGAGGAGAGGCGAAACAGGTGGGTGGAGGGTTGAGCAAATCAAAACCATCTTCTGATTATTTCCTTTAACAAATGTACAGCTTTTACTGTGAGGCAAGCAAACTGGTTTGCTATGTATGCAGAAACATGGCGAGGGTGTGATAGCCTTGATTAAGTTGAGATAATTAGCCATATTCAGTGTTCAGAATGTTTTGGCTTTAATCCTCTTTGTTTGGATGTCCATCAAACAGCTGCATGAGCCATACCACGATTAATCCATTCAAGACTGTTCAGATCAGTAAAAAAAAGAAACCCAGGAAATTAAAGCAGAGAGCAAAGATCATTCAATTTGTTGTTGTGTAAAGGAATTGAGCTACAGCAATTAAGTCATCTCAAGCAGAACACTCCTAAACAGGACATGCTATTGTGCAGTGCCCTGTAAAAGCATTTATACCCTTTAAACTTTTTCCCATTTTGTCATGTTACAGCCATAGGCATCAGTTTTTTTTACAAATCTATTACTCTGATGCCCCTAAATATAATCTGTTGCCTTCAGAAAGTCACTAATCTGTAAATAGTCATATTATATATAATTTAATCACAGTACAAATCTGGCTGTTCTGTGAAGTTCTCAAGGGTTGGTTAGAGAATATTAGTGAAAAAGCCTAATGAAGACATAAAGTTGTGGAGAACTTTAACAGGGTTAAGAACAAGGAGAGCATTTATCAGAGAAGCAACCATCAGGACCATGGTAACTCTGGAGCAGCTTTGGAGACTCATAGCTCAGGTCAGATGATCTGGTCCAATTTTCATTTTGCCACAAGCCATTCAGGGGACACAACATACATGTGGAAAACATGCTCTGTTCAGATCAAAACAAACAGAACTTTTTTTGCCTGCATGCCCACATAACAGAAAACTGACCCCTGGCTTTCCACCAGACGCGTAAGGGGCGCTTAATGTGAGTGGTGCGTAATACGCAGCTGATAGTCGCCGTTATAGTCAATGGGTCCGTTTCCACCGGACGAGAAGCTGGGCAAATCGGACGCGTCCCAAAAGCCTAGTGTCGCTGCCCTCTCCTAAATTAACGCATTGGTTCTATTCTTTACATGCTAGCTCCCAGAACATGTCAAGCTCAGCAATTTAGATCGGGACAGACAAGGAATCAAACACAGGAGTAGAATAAATCATCTGTCAAATTTCAAAATTCAATTCCCTTATGAATTTGTGATCTCCCATGACTAGATGTGTGGAATGCATGTGCAGGCAATGCGCGGGTGAAACGCTGCAAGGTTTGCTATGTCTATTACGTTATATTAAAAAGTTTTAAAAAAGAAAGTAAAAGAAAAGAAAACCATTTCCTATTTACTGCAATATAATGTATAACATGCACAAAAGTGTGTGGCAGTATTGTGCCAAAATGGGATAAAAGTTATTTGAATAATTTTTCAAGAAGTACTGACCCAAAGCAAGTTAATTGTGTGGAGAACTGTGCTCAGACCATTCTTCACAGAACCAAGTGCTAGTCTCGCCAACCTTTTTCTTTCTTTCTTTCTTTCTTTCTTTCTTTCTTTCTTTCTTTCTTTCTTTCTTTCTTTCTTTCTTTCTTTCTTTCTTTCAGAAGCCTGTAATGGAAGCTGGCAAAACAAACAAAGACATTTGAATCGAAAATCATCTAAAGTCCTTTTTGACTTTTTATCATCTCAAATCCAATGCTGAAAGAAAATCTGTCACACGTAGCTGTGAAAAAACTAATCCAGTGCATGTGTGATTCATATGAGCTTTGTGTCTTTTTAGTTGGGCTGTTGGTATTTTGAGGTTTACGTGTGTATGTGCGTGCGTAGGTGTGCGTGTGTGTGTGTTTGCTAAAGATGGAGAGGACCATTAGGTACTCCGATGCACATCTTAAACATATTGTCTCGCCTTGATCATCGTTCATTCTGATAGCCCTCTGCTGCAGAATCTTCTGTGGTTTTAAAAACAGATTAATAAAAATAATTTTGTCCTGCTGCTGACAGAAGCCTGGAAGGCATTACAGCATGCAGGCCACAGACGACTTCAAGGAGCAGGATTAGCAGCATTAAGCAGTCAAATTAGAGCCCCTGTGCTTTCACAAAGTTAAGAAATTCTGTTTCTGACGTCAGTAAACAAATCTTGGTATCCCACTCTTAGGCCACCCTCCGCTCAGGGTCCTTGTGTCAAGGCCTAACCTGCTTAAATGGAACAGAAAACAAACAGCTGAGTTTTTGAATCAGAACATGAAAATAAACAATAAGAATGTGTAATTCAACTGAACACTTGTTTGTAGTCGCATAATTGGGAGTTCCTTGCTCCTATTTGCTTTAGTAAAATCTTTAAAAAACTCTCCAAGACATTACATATGTGACATTGACAGATTTTAAGCTCAAGGCCATTCTCTTTTACATCTAAAATAAAGAATCTAAGTGAGGAATGAGAGCTTATGTTACTCCAAATATCTACCAACTGGAGTTATTGTTACATATAATGTGAGTGTTGCTGGTGCAGATCTGTGGCGCCAGAGGAGCAGGAGGTTCCTTTCAGAAAGGCTTCTGTGTTTCTGTGGATTAGACCCTCCTCACCTCTGTACTATCCATCATGGGTGCTTGAGTAGGGCAAAGACCCCTACCATAATAACAACTGATAAGAAAGTGTGGCAAATCTTGTTCATAATGAATCATCTTGATGGAAAAGCTAACTACAGGATAAAGGCGCTCGCTGGTTCGTAAATAAAACTTCCCAGATCATTTCAATCAAAACATGTCTCATTTCTTCACCTCATTTGTGAATTTTCCTAATAGAGAACGATAAGCATTACTGATGGATATATTGACTGTAAGCAAAATAGCTGTTACCATCAGTTTGTGCTTTAATGACATGAGTCATCACATGTCTATTATCATTTAATGTCTATTTTAAAAAAGCCCATAAAACTAACGTTTTCTCATTGTTTCCTTCCAAGTCAGAAATTGTAATTTAGATCAAAATGACAATTTCTTTGTGTATTTAATTTTTTATTGCAAGGATTGACAGGTATAAATCTGAATATATCTGAACAGGAATGGTCTGGAATGAGCAAAGGGATTTTGTGGTATGTGGTATGAGTATAATTCACATTTTATTCATCATACGCTCTGTTTCTGAGGCTGATCAGAGTATACTATAGTGACATTAACAAATCAGACAACTATTAAAGTCAAGTAGTCAGCAATCATTGCAAAATGGAGACCCAAGCCCATTTTAACTAAAGAGATTGAACAGTAGATCTTGGTTCAGAGAACTGTTGCCTTGCAGCAAGAAGGTCTTGGGTACGTATCCTGGCCTGGAGTATTTCTGCATGGAGTTTTCATGTTCTCCCTGTGTTCTCCTGGTGCTCCAGCTTCCTCCCACAGTCAAAAAGACATGACTGTTAGTGTAACCCCCGTTACAAATGATCACAATAAGTTGATGAATATTACAATTAATAAGTAAACATTTAAGACCTTTTATTGCATATCAATAAATAAATATCCATAATTCTATTAAAGCATTAAATATAAAAAAAGGAACAGCTCAGATCTATACATAATAAATAAGTCAATAAATATTGCTAAATTAACATTTACAATTTCATTTTAAAAAGGGAAAGATGTGTGTTGTTGTCAATAAAGTTGATTCAAGATGCCTCCTGAAAAAAAGAGAAAACTCCTCCCACGAGCGGCAGAGGGAGACAGCGCAGCTGCAGTGTGCTCACTCACAGTGTTGCTATCTTAGCGACTTTGTCGCCATTTCTAACTTTTCAGACCCCCTTAACGACATTTTTTCCAAAAAGCGCCTAGCGACAAATCTAGCGACATTTCTGACCACTCTTAGCTACTTTCTGTGAAACTTTGTCGCCGATATTTCCTACAGTTTAGAGACCCAACTTGCTCCTTCCCGACGCTCAGAAAGGGAATGATCTGCGCATGTGTTTGCTGCATGATCACACAATGTCGACTAACCAATCATAAACCTTTTTCGGTTCATTTCATCCACTCACAAAGTTGTTTTATAGTTAATTGTATTTCAAAAGTAAAAAATTAACCTGCATGTATAGAAGACCAATCTTTCAACGGGAATTAAGGCAGAAGCTTGTCTGTACTCATTGACTGTGTGTACTACGCTGCATCACACACCTGTGGTGCATTCAAGGAACGTTCCAAATGTATGGTAAGTTCAAAAGCGAAGGACATTTAAAACTTATGGGAAAAAAACCCACTGAAAATAATAGCATAAGCAATAATCTTCTGTTTAATTGCGGTTGCCAATAAACATTTGATGCATGCTAAATATGTCCTACTTATTTTTACAAAATACTAAAAACAAAATACTAAAAAACAAACAACTATATTCTCTGTATTAATTTCGTCTTCTTAAGATATCTCAGCAAAGTGCAATGCCAGGGTACTGTGAGCTGCCGCTATTTTCTGTTCTCTTCCAGTCACTTAGCCCCCGTAGCAGACGTAAAATGGCTTAATTTGTTTTTATTCAGTGTTATTTTATTTTATGTTCTAAATGTGATATTTAGGTTTTTGTCTACTCTGGAAATCACCCAAACCTACCGGTTTGAGATCGAGGCGAGCCAGTACCATCCCACAAGACGCTTCCAGGGCCATCGGCGGAGTTTTGCTGGGGCGCTGTGTTGGTCCTGCTTCAACTTATCACCCTCTACCACAACAAGGTTGGAGTAGAATTTGTTGAACACTGGACATATGTCAACTCTGGAGCACATTCTTGATGAACAATTGAGGTTTTGCCTAATGTAAAGAGTAAGATTCTAAAATGTTTTCCTTTCGCTATACAATTGTTCATGTTTAACGGTTGTGTTCTTTAAAGGGTACATAAGGTGTCATTTCAAGGTAACAGAAAACTTTACTGAAATCAAAAGTAGTGTCCCGTATAGACTGGGAACCGCAAATTGTTTAGCTTAAATCAGCTTTAAACTCAAATTACAGCAATTCAAAACAGGTTCAAACACGAAACACTTAAAATTAGATGACCGGTCATAAAATACACTAGAAAAATAGATCAAAGGAATTAAAACCAAAACTTTTAGTTGAGCTTTAACTAAAGGGATAAAGGTAAAACAAATAAATAACAAAACGTTATTTAAGGGTTTTTCATTCCCTTCAGGTAAATATTTTGTTATTTGTCCACTTATTTTGTTTTATTAAACTGCCGGCTTTTCATTTATTATTTTTTTTCATTTAAAGCGTTTCTGTCTCTGGCTCTCATTGCTGCTCACCACTCCTCAGAACCTAGAACTGGTCCTGTAGCTTATTTATCCTGACCTAACGGCACAGGTGCTACATTAGGTTAATTGGTCCCTCTAAATTTCCCAACGTTGGTTGTTTGTCCTGTGTGTCTCTATGTCGCCCTACGATGGACTGCCGACCTGTTCAGGGTGTATCCTGCATCTCGCTCAATGACTGCTGGAGATACGCATCAGTTCACTCACAACAGAAGTTGGAATTCAAAATTTGGGTTTGGACTATTTTGATTCAGTCAAGCTTTTGGAATTATCAAAAATATTTGCTTCATCTAAACCTTCAACGTGTATGTTGTACCTAATCCCAACCAAATTAATTTGGGAAGTGTTCCTTTTAATTACTGCTCCCATTTCAGAAATGATAAATCTATCCTTAGTAAATTGTTACGTACCACAGAAATTTTGGGTTGCTGAAATTAAACCTTTAATTAAGAAACATTCCCTTGATCAAGATGACTTAATGAATTATAGACCTGTTTTTGATCTTCCTTTGTTATCTAAAATCCTTGAGAAAATAATTGCCAATCAAGTATGTGAGCATCTAAACAGTAACCCAAGGTTAATTTAAACTTTTTTTCACCCCTTTACATTTACTCTGAAAAGGTTTTTCCCAATGGTTTCCACTGCTGGTTTGATCTCTGAAATCTTGATTTTGTGGAAATCTCATGAGATTTCAGTAAGACTTCAGTGAGTGAAATGGGACTGAGAACCCAAATGTTTGTAGAGCATGTGTGAACAAAGAAGTGCAGAGTTGCTGCAGGTGATTGTCCTGGATTTGTCTGTATTTCATTTGTTGTCTTTTCTCTTGTTGCCATCTCATTTGCTGGTATGTTTTGCAGCTTTTGGATGAGAAACGTGATTGTAAGCTGGGAACTGGTGAGTAGCTGTTAGCTATATGCTAAAGCTGGCTAACAAACAGTTCTGTTGGTTTACTCTATTGAATTTTGTTTATATTTTCATGGATTTCAATTGTATTTAATGTAATGTTTTGAATAAGAGCTCTTATGTTTTTACTTTATTAGTTTAATAAGGGGAACAGAGAAAGTTAATCATGTACATGTAGATTTGTTGTAGTAGATTTCAATGTGATTTAATTTGACTTGACTTCATGGATTCCTATATGAAAAGGTTAGCATCAATGTTAATGTGTGGTCCTGGTTATGCAGGCCAGGTCCTTTGGCTATGATCATCGACTAGATGACTTGATGCTGTTCCTCTTCACATGATGGCGAGCTACCACTAGGGCGAGTCCAAGCCTAGAGAACCTATTCATCTCTTGCTGGTGTGGTAGGAGTTGCTGCAAGCTAACTGCTTGTGATATCTTCAGAGATAACTGGTTTGATCCCTTTGGACTGAAATGCATCTTATGGACTCAGTAATGGACTTAATTGCTGAATCAGCAGGAATGATATTCCTTTAAAAGATATTTGTATAAGCTGAAGACTCTAGATGTTTTTTCAATCAATTTATTGAATTGAATGCTGGGAAAGTGCACTGTTGTACATATTGTAAATAATTAAAATAATTCTAATATAACACATTTGTTTGAACAGAAATCTTGTTCTCGTGTTTTATTAAGCATAACTCAATCCAAATCCTCTGATCCTTCTGATTATCCTGGTCCAAATAGCTTCACATTTCAATTGTTATTTCATATAACTATTTATATACTCATACAAGTACATGTTACAGACCTCTTTGAAGAGTTTCCATCAGGTTTTAGAGCTCATCATACTAAGAGCACTGGTACAGTAAAAGTTACTAATGATATTCTCATGGCCTCAGAAAATGGACTTGAGACTGTTCTGGTCTTGTTAGATCTCAGTGCTGCTTTTGACACAGTCGATCGTAGTATTCTCTTAGAAAGGCTTTAACATGTTACAGGGATCAAAGGAACAGCACTAGCCTGGTTTAAATCATATTTGTCTGACAGATTCCATTTTGTTCATGTATATGATAAATCATCACACTCAAGGGTTACTTGTGGAGTCCAACAGGGTTCTGTGCTTGGACCAATTCTGTCTGTATGTATGAGAACTTATACAATACAATCAGGTATATAGTTAAGAATTATATTAAGGCTAACTGGGATTTAAAATAAATGTGTTGGCAGCTCTGCCTCAGAATATCATGTACTGAATGAAATCAAACAACTTTGTGCTCTTTGAACACAGCCACACTGCAGTTGATTTTTTTTTTGCTATGATTAATCAGTCATTCCTGTGAGTGAGCATCATAAGAACCTAATGAGTTTCAGCGTGACAAAGTACCTTAATAACAACTTCAGCTACAATTACACAGCTACTCATGTTCAACTTTTTGATTAGTCACCACATACAAATGGTTTAGTGGGTAATGCTGCAGTGTAAATGCATTAAAACATTGTTTTTCCAATGGAAAAGGCTTAATTGTCACTAAAATCCAATTTTCCACTATCAGAGGTAGTAATAATTGAAAGAAACATCAGTATCATTGGAATGACACAATGATGATATTTAAAAGTGAGGCATTCCATAACCTGTCATGCTGCACAGCAGGTACTCCAGCTGTAATCTAGTACTGGACATCATGAGTGCATCTCTGCAGGATCACGATGCTGTCATCATGCTTTACTTTATCCTTCAAGCCTCTTTCATTCCTGACTTGTCGTGGGAGGCAGAGAAAGTTACCTTTCCTATCCTGTGAAAATTCTGTGGATGGTGCAAGTCAAAAAACTAAATACCTCCATAATGTTGAAAAAGAAAATACCCCCACTTGGCTGCATTGATTCTGTGTCCTCTGCAGCTGCACATGAGGACTGGATTAGTGGTGTTTAGCCAGTAGTGGTCTGAATTCAGTTCAAGGGCAGAGGTTTAGAGCTTAAAATAGCTGCCAGATACGCACCCCATTAGCATTCTGGGGAAAGTCCATGGGTGTAAATGAGATTTTCTTTTTTCTGCAGCACGGAATTAACTTTGTTTTATTTTGTTCAGATTTTTAACAGTTATGTTGCAGTATGACACTGAAAACTGTTCTTAAAAGCATTTGTCCCTTTTTGGTCGAAACGTTCTTAAACATGAATTCTGATAGATTAATCAAAATGTACAATTCTGACCTTTTTTGCTATTGCAGCTTTTATCAATAGATCTCAACGCCTTCTGGAGGTCATTTGAAGTTTTTTATTTATACTTAGGCTGATTTTTCACTTATTCTAATACATTTTAAATTTGATTTTTTATTTCAGATTTTATCTGGAATTCAAGGTTGTTGAGTCTGGAGGAAGAGTGGAGAGGTAGAGACTCCCAGCTGCTTGAGGTTCAGTGTGAAGTTTCAACAGTCATTGATGGTTTTGGGAGCCATATCATTGCCTGCTGTTGGTACACTGTGTTTTTCTCAAGTCCGAAATCAGTGCAGCTGTCAACCAGTAACATTTAGAGAACTTCATGATTTCTGCTGACTGTCCTGATCTGGACCTCAGAAAAATGTATGGACTATTGTGAAAAGGTAGGTGACAGATACCAGACCCAACAGAGATGAAGACTACTATGAAAGCAGCCTGAGCTTCCCTAAAACACATTAGCGTTGCTGCAGGCTGAATGTCTCCATGTTGCATCGATACAGTAATTCATACAAAATGAGCACCGACCAAGTACTGAAAACACAAAATGTGCAGTGCTTGGACATGCTTTTCAATAGGATGCCAATTTTTAAGGAAATCCCTATTTTCTTGGTTTAATGAAATATCCAATATCTACATTTTATTTAGCTATAAAAGATTGTCATCACAATTACCAGAGATAAAAGCCGAAAATATAAAAAGTAGTTGGAATTTTTACATTTCAATAAATGAACTAAGGTAACTTTTCAAAAGAATTTTTAAAGCCGTGTATCTCACCACTGGTCAGCTGGCAGTAGTATGTTGTGGTCCAGAACGTTTCACAGGCAGATGGAGGGCATGTCCTCTCTACCACCTACAACTCAACAGGACTCAGTCACAGCACGCTAGGACAAAATATAAAGTTATGACTTCAGAAAAACTGTCTTTTTCTTTCCCCTGGCTTTTCTCTGTTATGCTTCTTTGCCTGCATAAAAGAACAAATAAATACTTCAGCCCTATTGCTTTTCCATACACAGCTCCCCAGGTTGGCAGAAACATGTCAAATCTGGCAAATTAATAGCTCCCCTGTAACCCAAATAGTGCAATTGCACAGATCCTGCGTACCCGCTTATTCTTTCTTGAACATGAGGACCTGTGTAGGAAACTCACATTGCCTCCACATGGTTCTAAGTACAGAAAACTAAGTTTGAACACTATAATGCCTCTACCCAGTAAACCACACCATTTACATTTACGGACCAGGACACAAGGGTCCAGCTCTCTGGTAAACCCTGTCAGCTTCATGCCAAGCACTTTGTAACATCAGTTCGAATTAATATTTAATGATGTCCACAGGGAATTATGGGGGGCTGCAGTTGCAGATAATGAGAGAGAAAAATAAACAAAACTATGCAGCGGCAGAGCAGTGAGTTAGCTTGAACTTTCACTGCCAACAAGTTTAAAGTCAAAAGCAAATCAGACTGCCCCAAATAGAGATAAATGATGTGCTAATTGGCAGTGGGAAATATTTTAAGAGCAGTTTCAATGAGATACCAATTTTACATTTGTAATTCACTCTCTCATAAATGCACAGAAAACTAATGATACACATAGCGGGCCAATTTTAAATAAAACGAATGCTTAATATACATGATAAAAAAACAGTTCATATTTGTATTGTAAATGTTAAATTTTTTTGAGTGTGAAAGCTCAGTAAGAATGTAAATAAATTATGAGCAACAAATTATCACTAGCAATACTTAATGTAGCGCATATTTTTTCAAAAGCACCTGGTTACAGCCAAGAAGGTAAGCTATACATTTTTAGAAATTAAGATGTAATTTCCAGAGAGTACCCTGAATTTCAGGAAGTACCTTTTTAAATTGTAATTTTAAAAATATTTTCTGTGTTCAGGGAAAGTACTGAGTCAAATTAATAAAAACTAACCTTAACGTTCTGGAAAGTACCCAGGAGTGCAAAATCTGGTAAAGTACACTGTAAGTTCCTGATAAGTAACCTATAAGTTCAGAAAAATTGCTTCTAGGTCCAAGACACTACATACTCTTAGAAAGGGCTCTGTACGACCATACAATATGTTGACACCGTATAATCACTTTAGGAGATAATAGTAGTTTGTAGTCAGCCTTTCACCTTTACCATTTTAACTCTGACCTTTTCCTGAACTCAGACCCCGTTCCCCCCCCCTCCATGTTGCTTACCCCTGGTTGGTTGAAGCTGTAGACAGAGGGATATTTCCCTCACCTCAGTAATACTCAATAGGTCCAGAGGAGATAAGCCGTGGGACACAGTAGTTGTGTGCAGCAGGCTCAGAGCTCCTTAACTCTTAGACCTTTTTAATATGACCCCAAAGGACACAGAAACACGTGTCCACTCTGCTGGTCTTCAGTAAGACACAGCACTATCGCTTACCTTCATAGTGAGAACCTGGAGTCTCTTTATTTCCAAACAGAGAAAAGAGTATTTTTGAATGTTTTCACAACTTAAGGGAATGAAGTGGGGGGTTGGGATCAGCAGGGTTGAGGTTGCAGACCTAGCTAATCACAACCACACGTCCAAAACCTCACCAACCTGCTGGTCACAGTCATACACACTGAGCAACAGCAAAGAATCTTCGGTGTAATTCCTGTTTTTGATCAAATTAAAATTGTATGTCTTGGCTTTTCGGTAAAACGGCACAACAATGTGTCGCATCTCCGCATGCATTATAAGCATTTGGAACATCCTGACTGGAGCATAAAAACCATTGAATCCCATTCATACCAGCATCTAACTGCACCTCTCACCAGGACCCTCAGGAATTATTTATACTTCCCGGTATGTTTAGAGTAGAAACCTATACTGTTATAACTAGGAGCATGTCTGAGAGATGTAATTGTTTCCACAATTGGTCATGCTGTTACACAGCTTTGCCAGAACAGTAAATATTTTTCAAATCTGCAAACACATCAGCAACTGGCAATAAGAACCACATAGTATAGTTCAACAATAAAAGCATACAGTAACACAAAGATGTGGACAATAAGCATAATATTATCTAAACATTTGGTCTGTGCTAACTTAATTATGCATAAGTGGCTACTGCTGTCCTTTTTATTCTTTTAATAAATCTACTCGGGTTGTAAATACACATTTTTTGAAAATCAAATATAGAATTTACAAATTCAAATGTGACTCTCAAAACTCCTTAAAAAAAACACAATATTTCTCCTTAATGCAAATATAGTGAAATACAACATTTGACTGTTAACAAATTAGTAATCTCTTGTTTAAGATATTTTTGTGAGATTTTGAAGCAAAATATGATTATATTTTGCCTTTAGAAGCTGATTACATTGCACAATATTCCACGTCTTGCTTAAAAATCTCACCAGCAGGTTCTCTGCAACATTCTGTTTGGTAATTACTTGAATTACAGATAATCTCTTTCTCGTTTTCAGACATTGTGGCGTCAGGTTTTTAGACTTCCGACATACTTTTTGGCAAATCCTTTGCAGTGTTAATTTTTATGGGTGTTTCAGAAGCCAAACTTCGATGTTTTCTTCAGGCCTTTGCAGTTTTTGAAGCCAAATGTGAGGCAACTGTTGTGCCAAATTGGCAAATGTTGATGCATCTTATGCTTCTATGTTGTTTGTGTTGCAAAAAATCTGTTTGTGGAAGCTTTATAGAAATATCCATCTTTCTAAAATTAATGAAAAGTGATGTTTTAAAATAAAATGGGTTGTTGTATTAAAAGGGATTTATGATCTGAAACTGCTGTTTTCTTATAATTGTAAGTTTCACTTCATTGCTCCGATTAAAACCATCATTTCAGCTTATTTTCCACTGTAAGTAGGACTATTTTTCTTGGCAACACTAACTGTTTTCATGGGAAATGAAAGACCCAACACAGTAGCACAAATGAAAATAACCCACATTTCTAGGCTATTTAAAATTAAACAGAATGAAATGAAAAACTCCAAAAAGAAAAGAAAGTCAATACCTCACTTAAATTCTCCGTGAGTCACCACTGTTTAATATGCTGTTTCTCTTCATTTATGCTTTAATTGCACCTATTTTTGATCTCATTAACTTTTTCCCCTCCTCCTCTTCTTTTAATTTCGATTGCAGATGCATTGGTCCTTATGTTTTCAGGTGTGTCTTTTTCCTGGACAAAGTCACTAACGAAGTTATAGCTGCCAATAACTTTGTATACTCTCTGCCTTTCATTTCTAGAAAAACTACTCCTGGCCTTGAGCTGATGCTTTTAGCTTTGTCTCTTTCCTGGAGAAAGCCACAGACAGCTATGCTGCTTTCAATTTTATGGTATTCCATATTTTTCATTCCAAAAGAAAGTACCCATGGGTCATTGTTTATGTGTTAAACTGGGTCTTTTTTTAACAAAGTAATTGACATAACTGCTGCCAAATGTTTGCTTATGATGGACTGTTTTTTATTTTATTTTATCAACGTTATGTCATTAAATAACCAACTGAATTTGGTTGCATTGTATTATAATTTGGACTGAACTGCATTAACTGAATGTCCATCCTGATTGGATGAACTTACATTAACTCAAACTGAATTCGACAAAACTGTGATAATGTACAGTGACATCTCTTTATCCCCAGGCTTCTAAGCTCCACCCCCACCTTACCCCTCTTTAGAGGCCCACCCTTCCTTAAAAGCTTTTTTAATTATGGCACCCATTAAAGCAGGGCTGGCTCCTGGCTCTTACAGAGAGTAGTGTATCTACCGCTGCCCCTATGAGCCAGCCACATGCTTACATGCATTTAGCAACCACAGGCACACATGCATATACAGTACACACAAATACAATAATATAAGATAGTGTTCGGTACTAAATGCCCCAACCAGACGACCAAACTGGCTCCAGTGGCACTAAATCTTTTTAATCATGTTTTCCAAAGTCTGGTCTCATTTAAGTGGTAGAGAGAGAAGGAACAGCAAGAACAGAGCAGGAGAGGAAGGAAGATGAAGGAGAGCAGAACACAGAGGAAGATAAAGGGCAGTGGCGAGCAAAGCAATAAAACACTGTTTCCATGCTGGCCTACAGCAGAGGTGTGTCTGCTGCTAGATTGTTCTCATCAAAAACGGAAAAAGTGGGGCTAAATATAGAGAAGCTAACAGGCAGAATGGATATCTTCTTGAATAAAAACAGATAAGTACACTTTAAATTGTTCATTCCCTGTCATAAAAACAGTCACAAGAAAATCAGTAGTGAGCCCTGACTGCATGAGAGTCAAGCTGTTAGAGTAATATGTATTCAGCATAGGTGGGATCCAGTCACTGTTTTGCAAGTCACAAGTCTCAAGTCTATCCACCCAAGTTGTGTGTGTTGTGAATTGGCGCTATATAAATAAACTGAATTGAACTGAAATTGTCTGAGAATTAGTGCTGATGTTGCTTTTCCTAAACATCTACATTACTATTTTAGGTAAAAGATTATGTTAATGTTAACCAACTGCAACAGTACAAGGCTAGTTTTACAGTATTATATGAGTAACATCTGATTATCAGAAAAACAAATCTAATAATTAAAAAAATAAATAAATAATGTTTTGATCAAGTCAGAAACGTTTGCTGTGTCTTCGGATCCAAAGGAAAAGCAGATAAACATTCCGGTAGATGCAGCATGCCTGTAGCAACTAGAAGAGGAAATATTGGCAAATGGCAGGGCAGCACGCAGAGGGCTGGATCGAATGCCTGGCATGGCTTCATTGCTATGTGTCTGGTTCTTTTCCTTTGTAACACACTTTTTGGTTGGTGTAAGATCTCAAGTCTTTTCAAGTCAAAGGGTTCAAGTCTAAGTGAAGTCTCAAGCCATTGAAGTTAAAGTCAAAGTCCAAAGTCTTTATAATTTCATCAAGTCAAGTCTAAAGTTATTAAATTTGTGACCCGAGTCTGACTCTATTCTAAGTCACATGGCTCAAGTCCACACCTCTGGTATTTACATATAAATGTAGAAGGTCAAGTTTAAGTGCTCCCCGGCCAGTTCTACCTGCACGAACGTGTCCGTGTTTATGGGATCCCAAGGCCGTCTGGCCTACATGAGACACTAATCTAATTGTCACTGTTCAGAAAGACATATTTGACCTTTGGGTTCTGAGGTCACATTTGCTTCCTGTTTGGACCAATGGGAGGACTCTATCAGTGTTCTGACAGGCTGCTAAACCCGCTCTCGGGTTACGCTTCCATGGCCTGGGAGACACACTGCTGCTGGGGTGCTTTTCAATGATGTCCATATGTGATGTGGAGCTGCAGGGTTGGGTTCTGGGAGGGACGCGGAGCCACAACCCTACCCACTTCAAAGAGTCCCTGTCAGTCCCTGGGGGCACCCTGCTGTTCACAGCCTCTGGCTGTGAACGGACCCATGGGTGAGTCCACATCATGGTGGCTTGTGACGCAGGTCCAGCTGAAAGGCCTTGAAGTCTGACACCTTCCCAGCAGACCTCATTGATGGCCTTTCCTGTGTGTCCCTGACCCTCAGAGCATCCCAGCTGATGATGCTTTCACTTTGATGTGTAACCTGAGAAAGCCACATCAGAACCAAAGTACTTCCTTGAGCACAGCCATATAAGCCATATGGAACCACCTGCTGTGGCCCCAGTCTTTAAAATGAGGCACTTAAAGTATATGTAAGTTGCGAGATGTTGCAGGCGATTCCGTTATCAGCTCAGATGACTAAAAATGGGGCAGGCACAATGACAACAACAAAGCTTCTCTTGTTCTCAGTCACAATCATGCACATGAAAGCATCTGGTGAATGATGATCCTTTTAAAAGGTGAAATGAATGACTTCCATTATGTGATGAATTTTAGTGATGACCTATGGATTATGTGTGTTTTTTAGTGTGTTTATTGATTTTCTGATTTGTCAAAGTGGAGGTACCCCACTAATTCAGAAGGTCATTATCATTTTAGGTGGGAAAACCACTTCTACACTCCATATTGTATGGAAATTGGTCTTCATATTTTATCCAGAGTTGTTATTGGATTGGATATAGACCAGACCAACAACTTAATTGCCCATAACTCTAAATATCAATAATGTTCTCCTTCAAGCCCACACTTTCCAGGAGATGGGTTCACAAAGCAACCCAAGACACCAGAAAGCACCTTCATTAGTAAACGGTGGAGCTTGACCTTTTGACCCAACTTCGATTATTTTTTTACTGACACTCCGCTGATTCTGATGGTCATCACTCAGGCTGATTACATGAACTGCAGTCGTAACCGATCTGTGCGAGAAGGACCTTTGACAAAAGTACAAATGCATTCAGGCTTAGCCCCCGAGGCTTCCAGCTATAACAGGTCAGAAAATGTTTGAGAGAGGACCAACCAGCTTGTCTAGGGTCAGAGGTTACACAAAAAGTCATTCTAGTTTAAGCTATGTCCTTCGACATAGACTAAAGGGTGAATGTCATGCCTCTCTGTGGGACATTCTAAGCTGGGCCACAACTCCCTAAGATGTTTATTATTAGTATTAGTGGGAGGCTGCCCACTACAGACAAAGTGAAAGTGCCACAGTTGAAATGTAGAGGTGTTAAAATCTACTCCCTCTCCACCTGATCAGGTTGTCAAACCCAAACAAACAGGAATGCAACAATTTAGTGGCTAACACCTTTGGACATGTCTCCACCTAAGCAGAAGGTTGTGCACGGGTCAGCCAGCAGGACTCACAACTGATCAGAAGCAGATGAGCTGAATATTTAAAGAACCTTGGCAGAAACTGTAAAAATGTAAGGCACAGATTATCACAGAGATCAGATATCATCCCTTATTTACTGCTCTTATCATAAACAATAACCGTTTTTAATAAGAAAATATCAAAAGAGATGCCAAAAATATGAAAGAGTCTGGTTTTAAAATATTTCTGAGCATTTTAATTGGTTTGTTAAAGGGTTATATGACCTTTAAATAAACATTTGGTCTCACCTAGGAGTGCAGAAGTGAATTTTCTGATACGGGCATTTATAGTTCCCTGGAAATTGATGTGCACCCCAGGAACTCTCACATTGGGGGGACTTACAACCAAAAACACTTGTGTATCTTTTTATAGTTTTATGTAATACACCGACACAGACTAGCTGTCATGTTTGTGTAAGGAGGACCCAAATGCAGAGAACTGTGTACGATGAGCAGAATTTAATGAAGGTAAACAAGAACTTACAAGGTCGGACTGAGTTCATGAAAATAAATGCTGGGATGAAGAAAGGACGAGAGAAGACAGACAAATCAGCAGAAAGCAGAAGGAACCAGAGAGTTTAAATACACTGAGGAAGAGTGGACGTGACAAGGAGAAGACAGAGGACTAATTAGTGGGAAACAGTTGCAGGTGAGAGGGAGAGAACAGGTGGAGGCAATCAGCAGCTGGACAGGGAAGCAGAATGGCAGGATGAAAACAGAAGATAAAGGAAAAAAACAATCCTAAATGAGAAAAGTATGGACTAATTCTGAAGTAACTAAAGGTAAAAGATATCTAAGATAAAAGGAACCTAAGAGAATCTCAAAATAAAAGCACTAAGGAACAAGAAGGAGGGGAGAGAAGAGAAATACACATAAGTATAAATACTAGAAAGAGAATTCGAATAAGAAAACCATCCTAATAAGAGAAATGAAGTTAAACAGAACTAACAGAGAGAAAATAAGATTAGGAAAAACAAATAAAAGATTGAGACAACCCAAAAACAATTACATAAAAGTGTAAATATCTAACGAGAGACAAATAAAAATATGGTAAGGAAGATAGAACCAAAAATCACAACACTAAAATCCTAAAGTACTGTAAAACATAACAGTAGCTAACATAACTGAAACTCAAAACACAAACACCTAAGGATTGTAACACTAGCACTTAATAATGAAGTGGATGAAAAATTCTAGTCTAGATTAAGTAACTAGTTTTTGTTTTTTTAAAGACCTGATTATTTTTTGAGAACTGATGTCTTGTCTGAATTTGAAAGCAGAAGATTCAAAGTAATCCAAGTTTTTATGTCTTCAAGACATCCCTGCAGCTACCTGACTGATTGGATTATCCAGGATTTATGGATAATCATAGCTAAGCACTGAACCCCGTGGTACTCCCCGAGTAACCCTGGAGTCCGGAGAAGATTGATCATTTACATGAACAAGCTGGAATCTGTCGGACAAAGGAGATAAATTAAGCCTTGTGCTGTTTCCTTGATCTCTGCAACACGTTCCAGTCTGTCTAAGAGAACAATATGATGGGCACGGCATGTTCAGGGTGATGAGCAATGTTAGTTAATTCACACATGCTGTTTTGCATATAGGTTAAAAAGTTAGTTTTTTCTTCCTGAACATGCTTCTTCGCAATGTTTGCAGTGGCCCCTACATGGCTTTTGGTAAACTTTAAGTGAGGGTTCAATTTCAATTCAGTTTATTTAGCACAGATTCACAACAGATGTCATCTCAAGGCATTTTACAAGAAAAGTCATTTCAATAAAATCATGCAAACATTCCAGTCAGTCTATTTAAGGAATTCCAGCAGATTGCATCAAGTCATTGACTGGCAGTTGCGCCCCATTGATGCAGACTCTAACCACAGCAATCTCTCAGTAATCCCCCGTACTGAGCAAGCATGTAGCGACAGTGGAGAGGAAAAACTCCCCTTTTAAAGGAAGAAACCTCCAGCAAAACCTGACTCAGTACGAGCGGCCATCTGCCACGACCGTCTGGGGGTGCGAGAAGACAGAACAGAAACACAGAAAGAACAAAAAGAACTAATAAATATATATATATATATATATATATATATATATATATATATATATATATATATATATATATATATATATATATAGTAAAATACTTGGTAAAGCACAGAACCCTGTATAACTCCACAAGTAAACCCTGAGTGTGAAGAAGCTTTATCATTTACATGAACAAACTGGAATCTGTTGGACAAATATGATTTCAACCAACCTAGTGCTGTTCCTTTGATCCCTGCAACATGTTCAAGCCTTTCTAAGACTATGATATGCAACTATAGTTATCCATAAATCCTCATGAATCCAATCAGTAGGAAAGTGTTCTCTTTGGTTTAGATTATCTTTAGATTAGGCCAATAATAATGATAATTCTGAAAGCTTGACTGAATCAAAACAGTCCAAAGACAAATGAGGTTCTACAGTTCTCTCAGATGCTGCCTCACTTACTGAGAGAGAAGAAATCATGTTTAGGAGGATGCCAATGATTTTATTTTTAATAGAATTAATTTTTTTATGAAGAATCCCATAAAGTCATCACTACTAAGAGCTGGGGGAATAGTTGGCTAGGCAGAGCTATGACTCAGTGTAAATTTGGCAACTGTACTAAAATGAAACCTAGGCTTGTTCTTATTCACCTCTATTAATGATAAAAATATGCTGTTCTTACTTGTCAAAGGGTCTTTTTATACAGCAGCAGACTATTTTACTATGTTAAATAGGAATCCTCTACGCGTGTAGAGCACCATTTTCTCCCTAATTTCTTAGTGTTCTGCTTTAAAGTATGCAGCTCTGCATTAAACCAAAGAGTCAGCCTCCTATGGCTAGCCACTTTCTTTTTAAAGGGGGCTACACTATCTAATGCCAAACGCAATGAGGACGTAACGCTATGAACCAGACCATCAATTTCTGAAGGGTTACAGATAGAATTGATGTTTCTCTGAAACAGATCGTTTAAAAGTTGTTGCAGCCTTGTTTGATGAAGCAATCTATAATTAAAATTTCTTTCAGGTTTAAGATGGTACGTTAATGTAATTTCAAAAGTTATAAAAAAAAATGGTCAGACAGAACCTGGTTTTGTGCGAGGACTGTTATTTCCTCACACTCAATGTCGTATGTCAGTACAAGGTCCAAAGTTTGTTGAGCCAAGTGGGTGGGTCCTTGTACTTTTTGAGAAAATAAATTGAATCTAAGATAGCATTAAAGGCTGCATTAAGGCTATCCCTTTCAGTGTCCACATGAATATTGAAATACCCCACTATAATGACCTTATCAGTATTTAATACTAATTCAGATAAGAAATTTGAGATCACATCAAAGAATTGAGAGTAAGGCCCTGGTGGACAATACAAAACCACAAACAAAAGTGGCCTTAATGTTTTGCAACTTGGATGAGGAAAATTAAGGGTTAGATGTTCAAAAGATTGGTCTGTGATTAATTAGTAAATCAGTATTAAAAATAGTTACATCTCCTCGCCCAGTACTTCATGGAAGAGGCAATTTTAAATAATTGGAAGGAGTTGAATAATTTATACTAACATAATCTTCCTGCTCCAGCCAGGTTTCTGTATGATAAAACAAATTAATTTGATTATCATAAATCAAGTAATTTACTAGCAAAGTCTTTGAGGAGAGAGATCTTATGTTCAATAAACCACATTTAATAGTTTTATTTTTCTGTTTAGTCAAAGTCGTATTTATCTTTTTGAGATTTTCATGATTTGCTCTTGTTTAGGTTGACGTTTAATCCATTTGATTTTGGCCATGTGCAAGACACTGTTTCTATAGGGTAATGGGTGGGTAACAGTACAGAACAGTACAGAACCCTAACCCTAAGCCAAGATTGAGAGATAGGAGAGAGGAGTAGCTATAGCTAAGCTAAGCTAACTAAGCTAGTGAGACCTTGCCACGGCAAGAAAAAATGGGTAAAACACAGAGTTCCCAAGACGTAAGGTACACTAATAGAAAATTTGTTTTAATGTGCTTGTTTGTTAAAATAACTTACAAAGGCCTTAGCACCAGAGATGGGGACTCAAGTTTGAGACTCCGACTCGAGTGAGACTTAAGTCGCACACACAGTGACTTCAGACTTGACTTGAGACTCGTTCTCGAAAGACTTCAGACTCGGACTCGAGCTGCGGGACTCGTGAACAATTTTTAGCGAACAACTGATGAGCTTGCTGTTATTCCCCTCACTCTGTTACCTATAGGCCTAACCGACCCACGTCAGTGTTTCCCAATGGCGCGGTGCGCCACAGATAAAACTCTGACCGCCACAGATTCAACACCGACCGTCACATTGCGTTTCGTTTTTCTTTTTTACGCTATTTAAAACACCCAGCATATTCGTTCAGCTGCTCTCTGCTCTCTCTTCGTCTCTCTGTCACTCACGCGTCTCTCTCGCTCACTATCTCTCACACACACACAGCCCCTCCCCTCCGTGCACAGCACGTCTGTCTGGATCACCTGTGGAAGACGTGGCCTATTTGGTGCAGAGAAGATGGCTGGCGAAAGGTTGGTAACTCGTGAACATTCTTAACACACAGTCACAGATTAAAAAGTGCTATGAAATATTTTAGATTCTGAATACAATAGTTTCAGTGTGTTGATGTTACTTTAGGTCCTGACCCTTAGCAAACAAGCGATTGCGCCTTCTTTAGAAAGTTAACTATAGTCGCAAGTTTGCGGTAAAAAATAGGGTTTTGAAATTAATGTAATACAGTCTGTGTAACCAATTATTAACTTTTTTTAAAACTTATTACCCTTTAAGAATTAGGATATCCCTTAAGGAATCCTTGGTCTGTACTGTACTGTTTGTTCATGCTACAAGGCAAAATACAGATATTAACTTAAGAGTAAAGTGTTGTTGATGTTTTGGTCATGTTGCAAAACTAATTATATATCAAAATCAAAGCTGATACTGTATGCTAATAGATAAAGGAGTAATAATAACATATTAAATGCTTTGAATTCCTTATATATAGCTATGCAGTGTTGGATGGGTCGCTGTCGGTGATGATGCAACACTTATAACCAGAGACTTAATATAATAAAGAGACTTGAGACTTGACTTGGACTCTAGCTCAAAGACTTGAGACTCGACTCGGACTCTAGCTCAGAGACTTGTGAGCATCTCTGCTTAGCACAGAGAAAACTAGATGATTTCAAGATAGTCTGAACACCAAACAGCTCCACGGAGTGCAACAGCGACAACAGGAAATGACGCAATACTGCTTACCCAGACTTTCTTTCAACAATGGCTTTCTGCTCACCAGTCTTCCATAAAGACGAGATGTTGTGACAGATTACACCACTTGCGTTGTACATTTATGATTTTTAATAATGCTTCCTTCTCTAATGTCCTCTGAGGTCTTCAAAAATCTTCATAATTAGGTTACTTCTGAAAGTAGTTGGTTGCACTGGATTTTATTTAGGAATAGACTGTATGAGTAAAGGGGGAGCATAAAAATGCATGTTTTAGTTTTCTGATTTTCTTATATAATGGTTGAAATCTATGTATCATTTTCCTTCTACTTTAAGAAGAAAAGCACTACTTCAGGTAAGTCAGTCACATAAAAACACCCTAAAATACCAGAGGTTTGTGGTTGTAACGTGAGAACATGCAGAAATGTTCAAAGGGTATGAATATATTTGCAAGACAATTCAAACTAATCAAAAAGTGAAGCCAGATTATTAATTGCTTAAATTTTCAGAAGGAGGGATTGTGCAAACCCATCTTGGGTTACTGACTGACAAGTAGCATCATTATAATCAATATACGACACACTTTAGACATGTTGTTTTACCTAAAGTTGTTATTCCAGTTCACCCTAGATCAGTGACATGTGGACCAGCAAACGTTCCCTGCAGGTACATCACAAGCGTAGCTAAAAAGATTTGGAGATGCATGTGGATGGAACAGACTGAGTCCCCCTGTCAGGTCTGGAAGTGATCCACTTTTTTTAATGAGGCAGCAAAAAAAAGAGCAAAATCTTAAAATGAGTTGCACTTCCTTTCTGAAACTCAATTGACCCTCTGTGGGACATTTAAAGTCTATGAAGACAGAGGGACAACATTTTTCTGGGGTTTCTTTTTTTCTTTTGTTGAATTGAGGGAATTACAAACATACAAAAGCTTTGAAATACAAAACTAAACGCTTTGAGAGCTCAAAACGATTGGGATTTTGGAGGGTGCTCAGAAAATGAAAGACCAATCTCAAAAAGAAAAAGGAACGAAATGAACCTTAAAGAAAAGGGGAAATTTGTGTGAAATTACTGGGTCCTAAATATACAGACTTTCCAAAGGATGTGTATTTATCCTTCAATCCAAATTTTAAACCTCCCTTCATCCACAGGCACCATATTTTTGTGCTACCAACATCTGTAAACCCATGAACTTTATTCCAACTGTTTCTCTTTTCATCTTCCTGTCCTCTTCTCCAGAAAGTCATCGATTAGCCGGGGGGACACGGTGACTGCCTGGGCCTGTCATCGGACAGCATGGGGATCAATCAGTCTATTGTTAGCTTGAAGTGCCTCATATATTTATACCTCTGCAGCTTCAAGTTCAAGGCTGGGGATAAAAATGGGGTTGAAAAAAGCTGAGAAAGAAAATGTAAAAGGAGAAAGTAATTATTGCTCTTCATATAACATTTGTCTTACAGTTCCTCACACAGTTACATTGTCATTGCAATGCTTACAATATGTATATGGTTAGACTAAAAAACAGACCCCAAAATAAGGTTTAAAGGCAAATTAAATCTGTAAACCCATAGAGCCAATGGCTCTGAGATGTTACCTTTGGTTACAGCACCACTCAGTGGCTGCTGGTGCTGCTTGGCTCTAAATCCCACCTAGATTTTTTATATCATGCAGTTCATCATAAATTACTATTATGAAATTCTGAAAATAGATAAACTGACAGCAAAAAGCAAAGACAATTAATTTCATGTATTATTGATTTGATATTTTGGTTATCTTAATTAGTATTTTTGTGATAACCAATCAGAAATTACAAAACAGCCCTGACCTGTCAAGATATGAATCCCTACATTTGTGGTGCGGTTTAATGCCACCAAGTTGCAGCAAATCCTGTAAGGCTAGTAAATTATGAAGTGGGATCTTATTAAATCAGACTTGTTTGTCCAGTGCATCCCACAGGTGCTCAGTTAAGTGTAGCGTGTTTTGATGGGATTTCAACACCTCAAACTTCTTGTTGTGCTCCTCAAACCATTCCTGTGAAAGTCATCAGGGAATGCTTTTCCATAAAAAGATGTACATGGTCTGTATTGTAGGGTGGCGATTTGGAGACTCAGTCAATAAGACATCGTAATTTGAACCTTGTTAAGCTGTTACAAACCCGATTTATTCTTATAACCCATTACCTTCGGGGCCAAATGTTCACCTTCTGCATTACTGCATACCACCCACTGATGAGCTGCTACCACAAGGAGAAAGTTTTTCACTTCACCTGTCAATGGTCATAATGTTATGCCTTATCAATTTATATTTGTTGGAAATATGCTATAAGCAACTCTTGTGAGGTATTGCTAGTCTGAAGTGTGGTTTTACTAATCTCAGTAACGGTGGTGAACAAAACAGAAATAACACTGACCAAAGCTAAGACAACCCAGCTGTGGCTAATTGTCTGCTTATTCTTCATTAGAACTCTAAGTAAACAGTTTGATGCCAAATTTTGAAATGCAACCAATTTGAGTTGGTTCCTTGTTCCTTGAGGAACTGGGAACTGACAACAAATAGCCATTAAATGTCTGTAAGATAGAATGCTTTTTACCATAGCCAGCTTGAAAATTATAAAACTGGAAGCCTGGTTGTGGATAGTAAGAATGTTTGAAGACACAACACTTTCATGCTAATGACTATAGAGGACTGAAATATTTCTTTAGACCAGGGGTGTCCAACTCCAGTCCTTAAGGGCCGGTGTACTGCAGGTTTTAGATGTGTTCTTGTTCCAACTCAACTGATTTAAAAGGGTTAATTACCTCCTCAATATCTCTTGATTTTCTCCAGAGGTCTAATAATGAATCGATCATTTGATTCAGGTGTGCTGACACAGGGCGACATCAAAAAAATGGCTGGCTGTTGAGGCCCGTTTTTAAACACAACTGCTTTAGAAAATACATTTTTTTAAATATAAAACACTTACGTTTAATGTTGTTTATACCATAAAGTTTGGTCATTATGCCTTAAAATCTATTCAGTTCATGTTTTATATTATGGATAAAAGAAACAATATCGTGTATAATAGGAAATTCTCTTTGAAACTATTTTTCTGTGGTATACGCTACATAAAAAAGTACAAGTATCTCAAATATATAAACTGCAGGAACAGCTATAGTGAAAATGGGCTGAGAAACCTGGAAGACTTCTATGCTCTTAATTACATCCAATATTTGCATTTAGATACAAAGAGCCAGGGCAGATAGATGCACATGTCTGTTTAACTGTAGCTATGGCATAGAAACTTTGTACAGATTACATTTGTGCAATATACTCAGTCAGAAAGGTGCCATTCTATCACATTAGAAATTCAATGTGCAAGATATATCGCCATCTAGTGCTACAGTTTTAGATTGCAATCTAGCACATTTGTTCCACTTGGATTTCTTTTAATTTTACCCCCTATTTATTCTTATGCTAACTATGGTAATATAAACGTTTCCAAGATATTAGCATTTTTGAAAACTAGCTTCTGTATTTATTTTAGCATTTATGGTGAGAACCCAAGCTGCATGAATGGAGTGGAGGTTTCATGAAAACAGTCCACATAAAAAATAAATAATAACCCCCAAAAAAATCAGAGTGGTAAAAACTGGAATCAAATAATGAGGAAATCACAAGTCTCTGGCACATCTAGTAATGAATGGGAAGAAGTAAGATGGATAAATACTAGGAAGGTGATGATAAAATCGAAACAGGTGAGAGATTATTGAGAGATTGCAGCTGTGGCAGAAGGTAGTGAGCTAGACTTAACTCAGGAAATTTCTGAATTGAACTAACACAGTTATCAGAAAACAATAAGCAGAAGTGGAATACAGAGCACAAGCCATGAAAAGCACAGTCTATAGTCCAAACAGAAATTAGATAAACATGAAAGCCCAGAAGAAAATCGAATCAAGTACAAATACAAACCCTACGGATTATAAAATAAACCTCTCAACACAAAACCTAACATTCTTTTTTTTTAGTAATATAATTTTCTAAAATTATCAAATGAACTATCCATCCATCTATCTATTATTTATACCTGTCTATCCTATGGATAATTAACATGTACTGTGGTAAAGATGGCTCTAATTTATTGTATCTGCCAAGAAAAAAATTGCAAATAAACGATTCCATCCAAAAGTTTTACCTCTGGTATTATTACGACACGAGAGCCGTTTCCAATTGCCACTATTCAAAATGGAAAAGACAAAAGAAAATGTCATTCAAGCCAGATATGTGTTGACCTCCATAAATCTGGACACGAGTAAAAAATTGCTGCTCTCCTAAACTTTCCTACATTTCCAGTCGTATCAATCATTAAACAAATAACAACTACAAATGTGAAGAACGAGGATGAACGAGGTCCCAACTTTACTCTGCCACCCCACACTGTTTGCAGGATGATCAAGAAGGTTTATCCTGCAAAAAACAGTCCTGGTGGGCGTGATGTAAAACACAGAAGGAAAATGGGAACGGCTCCCTTACACCCATTGTTAGGTACGATGAAGTCTGTTTCTCTTCTAAATAAACCTTGTTAAAGTGACTGGAATCATTAACTTTTGAATTAAATTCCAGGTCAGTTTAACTAAAAATCTACTGGTCTAAGTGCTGTTCTTTTCTACAGTGGCGGTTCTCATTGCTGGGATTGTGTTACCCAATCAACAAATGTACCCAACTTAAAGGATTTTTCAAAACTTTACATTGTGAAATTGTGCTACTGCAATAAAAAATGTAAATTATTTGAAGGCTTTTTGCACATCTTTGCAATGGTTGCCAAAAATTGTGGAGGGGACCGTCTCTAAGCCGTCATAACATTCTGATTCAAAAATGTGCCTCCTTCCTCACACGTGGAGTTGAGTTTAGACACTAGAGGGCAGCCAATACTCATCTGCTAACTGTGTAACCTCAGTCTCCATCATTTTACCAAGCTGTCTGTTGCCTACAGCCCCTCATTCAAACAGCATTACACTGTGAAATAGGATTACGTGTCAAGCAATGCAATGATTGAGCACAATTGTTGTGGTTTGGCAGGATCATGGAATAAAAAGGAAATACACAAACATGAATTTCCTGTTTGTCATGCTGATGTGAGTCGTCTGTGAAGCCACATTAAGATAAGTCGATCCTAGGTGTCCAATGATGGGTATCTTAGCATCCACAATGCTTTCTGTTTTTATATAGATTTCTTTTTTAAACTGAGTAAAAAAAATAGCAATTCCTTGTCTGGTTCATCCCCAGAGAGCATACAGACTGAGTTATTGCCCTATAATTATGTGCAGGAGTGAACGTGTTTGTGTATAAATGAACGTGATCGGTTTTAAAAGGAGTTTTACTACGGTTGCTGTTTCTTTAGATTGTGGATCTGGGACCAGATCTCCCTTTATGCCTTGCTGTTTCCTCTCCCAAAGAGCTCCTCCATACCAAAACCGGCTGAAGAGGCTGGTTCGAATTATACAAAGGCCCATTTAGAATTTGAAAAAAGAGTTAATGAGAAAAAAAAGAGGAGTGGAGATTAAGAAGCCTTTTTTTCTCCTGCATTCCAATGAGCTGTGGGATGATATGTTTGCATGCAGGCAGGATTGAAAGAGAGGAGTCTAGGAAAGCTTCCTCTATTTCAAAGCCTTTGATGTGTTGGTCAGCCTGGATTGGCAGGGCCTCCGTCTGCAGGTCCGACCCTGCACCCTCAGAGGTCAGATCCCTTGGTATAAAGCCTGTGGAACCAATTAACCTCTTATCTGAGATCAATTAACCCATGGTCTGCACTTCAACCAAGTAACATCAATAAAGTGCAAAAATAAATGACCTACACAAGTTGAAATATAAAGACAGAGACCGGATCCTCTTTGGGTGCTTGCTGCCTGAAAACACAGTGTAGAAAAACCTTCATCTAGGGTCTAATTAAGCAGAAATGAAGCCACTGAGAGATAGGCAACCTGCGTAGTGATATCTCACATTTCAGTTCATTAACCTATTCTTAATGAACTGTGCGTTACTGAAGAAAGTCTTTATTAATCACACCTCGCTGAAGGTGGCGGGCAGCATCTCATCGGAGTCTGCCACTTTTGTCAATATCCTCTTCAGCAGAGCTCCAGATCAATGGCTGGCCTGAAAGGACAGCAAACAGTCTGAATATTATCGGTACGTTGTGACAGTGTGTGTGGGGATCAGAGTTTGGAAGTTAAGGAAGCAGAAAATACATCTCGGTACAACAAAACTAAGTGATATCTTTGGGATAAACATGTTTCCAAAGCAGAATTTTTACAAACTTGGTGAGATGTGCGGTCATTTGCAAAACTGAAGTGGAAGGAAGAAGGTAGAGGATACATGCTTTTCATTTTTAAGCAAATGAAAATCTGAAAAGTGTGGTATACACCAATAAATAAAATCCAGTCCAGCCCTGTCTGTAATTTATTTTCACTGGTTTATCAGAGAATATTAGTGAACAAACAGGATTATGAAGATCAAGGAACTCAGCAGGCAGGTCAGGGAAAAGATTTAGGAGACGTTTGAAGCAGGGTTAAATTATAAAACACTATACCAAGTTTTCAACAACAGAACATTGCTCAATTTATCATCCAAAAGTTAAAGTGTGACACAACGTATCAAGATATGGGCATCCACCTAAATCCATCTACATTTAGAAGCTGGACAAGGACAGGATTAAATCAGGAACGCAGTCACAAACCTTATGGGAGACACACCAATCATGTGGAAGAAGGTGCTTTGCTCTGATCTGTCTGAAATAATCTTACATCCAAAAAGCTATGTAAGGAGGTTAACCAACACTCCAGCCAGAAACACCATCCTCGACATGGTGGTGGTAGAGTCATGCTGTGGGGATGCTTTTCTTTAGCAGGAACATGGAAACTAAGTTGGTGGGGAAATGAATGTAGCTAAATACAATGGAAAAGACCCACAAAATACTCCGGAGGGAGGTGGAGTTTCACCTCACAGAGCTGAAATTAAATTGTTTACTCGAGTGTTTATTCATGTGCTGAATACTACTGATACGTTTGCAAAGCATAATAGATTCAATGACACAAATGCATGCAGAAAATGACTAAGGAGGGTACCATTGGGATTGAAAAAATACTGGAATAGAGATGTGCTTCAGATAGGACAGCAAATTCTTTCACTATTGACTGAAATAAATAAGTGATTGAAAAAGTAACTGAAAAAGGTGAAGATTGAGATGCTGGATAGGAGGGGAGGAATTGAGACAAGGGAGGGAGAGAGAAAAGGCATCTGATAAAGTGGGGGGTATGCACAAACACACACACGCAGGGAGAGAGGGAGAAAAGAAACTGTTAAAACGTCTGTTCGCTCTTGCCAGTCTCAGCATCGCTCAGTTTCTGCAGGAGGCTGCAGCTCCATCCCTCCAGGATCTCTACCAGCATTACTGAGCAGACATGATCTGCTCATCTCCCACTGAAGTCTCCTCACTCTCAGCTGGGGATCGCTTCATTATTTTTTTTTAATGGATGACAACAGCCAACCGTATATAAATGGATTTCTCGCAACAGAACTAATTTGAGTTCAAACACGGGATCTGAAGAGGGGGAGAGAGATCAGACAGAACAGGGGCGCTCCAAGTAAGGTTCTTTTGTATTGTTTGTTTGTGGGAGCCGCACTTCATTGTGCCTTGGATATGGGGCCGTGCGTCAGCCCAGCGGGATCCGGATCCGGTGCCGTGCGAAGAGCATCCTCTTGAAGCAGGGAAAAAAAAAAAACCTCAACGGGATTTTTTTTCTTCTTTTCTTTGATTTTAATTATTTTCTTGAGGGAGGGGCGGCTGTGAGTTTTACGCGCCGGAATGATGCGTCCCAACCGCGGCTTCATCCTGCTCCTCCTCAACGGAACCGCTTGTTTGGTAAGAAAAGAGTGGGAGTGGGCAAAAGTCACACTTTGGGTTTCACACACCTTGTACCGAATTGCATTTGTGTTCACCATGCATGGCGCACACTGTAAGCTGTTCCATTTCAGTTTAATCCGAGAAAAACTTCCCAGCAAAGAAGGACAGTTGTTGGAATCAACGCTAAAATGTGCTGGTATTTTTGTGCTTACATAGTCCTTGCCTGTTTTGTTTGATACTGCAAATGTTGCTATCCATGGTATTTTCTTAATTTATAACAAAAAATGCTTCCAGATTGTCTGATGCGCTGAGATTATTCCCAGGAGGACACTGGGGCCGAGCGCTTCTCTAAGCGCTTTAGTCTTTCAACCTGTCATTCATGTTATAACGTCTGAGCTCTTTAACAGTGCGGCGACACATAAAACTATTAATATTGCCTCGACAGCTGTATTTTGATGAGTCAAGTAAAGCGCAAAAAGAAGATGAAACTGCGAAAAACCTTTATGTAAAAAGACAGATTTTAAAAACGCACAAAAGAGGCAGGCTAAAACCCGTTTAATTTACCAAAGTGTTGTCAAAACTTTGCTCCATACAGAAAGTCGTGGTCATATTTTACACATTTCAGTTAAAACTAATTGTTGCATGATAATCATTATAGAATAATCACCCAAACGGACAAAAACGTCCTAATTTCCAAGATGAACTTTGACTACATGCTCCTATCCTTACATAATTTGCTATCAAATTTAAAACACCCACTCCTCTTTCATGTTGAGGGATTCAAAAGCAGCTTTTTTAATGAGAAGACAGCTCATGATTCACATGAGAAAACTTGAAAAACATCCTTCTGTTCGGAAACCCCTGGGCTGACTGTAGCCCAGTCATCATGGAGCCCAGGGAACGGACCCAACAGGAGCACACAGAGGCAGAGATATCCATGTGATAAAGGAGCTGTTTAGTTCACGAAGGACTTTGTGATTCACATACTGAGGTATTATTCTGAAACTGAAAATAAACTCAGGTGCTCTTTTTGTATTTTGAGTTGCAACAGGCAGTTAGTATCAAGTGAATGGAAAAAGTTCTTACTCCCTGAAAATTTGGGAAGTATTTCCCTTTTACTGTTGCCCTTCTACCACAATGGAGATAATGGGCTTTGTACACTTGTCTGATTCTAAGAGCTTCTTCTGATCTTCTGAGTTGCAGCCTGCTGTAACCCAGAAGGTCTAATGATAGTGAAACTAATTTCGGGGTTTTTTCCTCTCCTCCCTGCCAGACCTTTTATATGAATGAAAAGCATGGCATCTCTCAGCAGGAGATCCAGACTAATTCATTAGCTGTGACATTGATAAATTAGGAAGGAATTAATATATTAAGCAATTCTTTTATTATTCAGCAGAGGAGCATTTCCTAATATAATCACATAAGCCCACTCTGCATTAAAAATTCTGATTTGGATTATTTTCTGTGGTTATTCCCAGACAGGGCTCGGTCTCGAGGGATCTTTCGCAAGCGACGTCTATTAATACAAGGTGCCACTCCGCTTGTTGTTTATATGATTAATGATGTGTTTCAAATGCTAATTCTCCATATTTGAATGGAGGGTTATTAATAATCCAAACCATCTGAGTTGTATAATTGAGTGCTTGAGAAATTGTTTATTTTTGGCAGCATTTTGTGCTATTTTTCATCAGTGAAACTCACTAAACCCTCTGGATTTGGATCGCTGAACTAAACAGCCAATGTGCACACAGGAAGATGATAATCTGTAGAAGATTTAGGATGATAGTTTGATATTTAGCAGGAATATTGCTCCAAACACTAAGCAAGCATGGAAGGAGTTTTGATTTTTTTAAACTTTTCCTGTGAAAAGTTTTCAGTTTAATTTTTCCCAGTTTAAATCCGATTTGTTTCCTTCAAACTCATATATGTTTTTTACACTTTCTATTCAATTCAAAGAATGCTGGAGTTGTAAATAAGTAATCATTTAAAAAACTGGAGATGTACTGTATCAGGCTTTACCAGGCCTACATTTCCAGTTTCCTTTGAGGTCTGACCTTTTTTTCTTTGGAATATAAGACGTAAAAGATTAATAATGTACTGCAAGTTGAATTTCCTGAATTGGAGATTAATAAAGTATTAATAAAGTATTTCTGATTCTGAATTTATTTTCTAGGGGTCATAGTTTTGAATCCAACAGACAATAAAGGAGTTACAGGATTTTTCCCATCTATGCATCAAAACATAAATCTTTCATTTTTATTCAATTTTACCAAAGAATGAATCAAAAGTTAATTGCAGTTATTATGTTAATTCCTTCAATAAACAGGAAGAATAAGAATTTCAGTATTTGATCAGAGTTGATCACAAAAAAATTGGTCAATTCGGATCTCTAACCAGCTCATTGGTGCATTTCCCCCCCCCAAAAAAAAAGAAAGGAAAAAACTACTTCTGGTTGGTATCTTAACTTATTCATAGTTATATGCACTATATGCGCAACCCAGTTGTGGATATAGTTAAAACTGTTTTAGTCCTACCCCAAAAGTGACATGAACTATACCATTTCAACAATTTTTACACATGGCATGTAAGCAGGTACAGACAGAAGTAAAGGTGAGCAGAAAGAAAAGAAGTGTGGTCAAAAACAGAAAGATTTACAAACCTGCCTGGGAGTAATAAAAGATTTTATCCAGAAAACCTCCCTGGCAACAGTTTGTCCACATGTAACTCTGAGTGATGCATTCAGAGTGCAGAGCAGTTCATGGAATTTGGGATGGATGAGGTTAATTAGATGTGCTCTTCTCTTTTTCATCAAAATGAGCATCTACCAATAAAAGAATGGAGTGCCCTCAAACAAGACATTGGACTCTACTCCGCCTGGGGAAAACCGACCGTTTCTAAACGCAATTATTTCAAGATCGCTCCTCTTTGCCTTGATATGCAGTTTTTCTCCTATTGAGCGTTCCAGTTTAAAATGTTTTTTTAATCAGACATATTAACAGGAGTAAAAACATGCAGTAGTGCAACTTAACCTTCATGTCCAGCTCCTCATCCATGCTCACAGTAAGCACAGCGATGCTCTTCAACAGAAAATGTTCTGGAAAAGGAGCATCAGGTTGCCTCGCTGTGGCCGTGAGAGTCGGAGCTGCTTTATTTAGAGTTTGATTGCTTTCTGTTCAGATCGGCGCAGGCCATTAGGCTTGTTTGCTGAATTTCATCCCTATAACTGAACGCCGACTGTAACTGTTTGCAATATGAATTTCTTCATTGAAACCCATTCAAAGCTCATAATGCCATGTTCTATTTTTATATCCAGAAAACACATAAGACCTTTAAGAACTTGCACAAAAAAAATTACAGATTTATCTATCACACTGCATTATTAAATGAATCATGTTCAAACACTGAAAGCTCCTTGGTGCTAGAATTCATTTCATAACAATGAAGAGATTGTACACTTTGAAATCAAAACATCCAGGAAGCATCACATTACTGCTAACAACAGTTTGCATACACATCCATACACACACTGGGTGCACCTGAAGAGTTGTGTCTGAGGTTAAAAAGCAGAAACAGATGGACGGTGATTCTAACCACATCAGACTCTCCTCTCCGTTCTGAACTGTCACAAACTCTCAGATTCATGTTCCTCAGAAGCCTGTCCTCCTCGCAGGGTCAGACACCTTGTCCTTACAGATACATCCCACACTAAGCAGAAAAATCATCTGAATCCTAAGATAACCAAACTGTCTCCGTTAACGCTAATGCTGCGCAGGGTCGCTTGCTCTGGTCCGCTCTGCCGTCACTCTTGCAGTGTGCATGTCAAAGCTCATGAACTTCCACTCCCTGCCGTATGTCCCACACAGATGCTCAAAAAAAAACAAAAAAAAACAATCATTCAAATGGCATTTCCACTCAGAGGTTCTGCACATGTTGTCTCTTTGGAAGTAGAATGAAAAATGTATCTGGCAGAAAACCATCTGACATGAGTTATCTCTAAAATAAATATCGTGATGTGCCAATGTATGATCTTCCTTTGTTTTACATGAATGTAACAGAAATAAAATAAAAAATAATGTGTTTAAAGTAGAAATGTAAAAACTGAGAAATGGATACATGTACACTCAGTCTTTGTTGGTATTTGGACCATCTCCAGTTTAAAACACAAAGCATATGACCTGCTGATGATCAAATATGAATAAGATTTGATAACAGAACAATGTACGTGAATAAGGCTTTAAAATGCTAGAATCTGGGTTATTTTAAATTGACAAGGACTAATAATATACACTACATAGATTTCAATTTTATTCAGGTAAAGATTTTAATTGATTTTAGGATAATCAGGAAGTGAATTATATATCTTTTGACAGAAAAAGTTGCACAGGCAGAATGAGAAATAAAAACATCACATTAAACAGTTTAGTAGATGTATGATCACTAAAGGTAGAGAAAAAAGTTTCTTTAAGCAAGTAATGCAATAATCAATCAGCTAATTTTCCCTTCATTGACTCCGATTAGTGATCAGCTGAAAAATGACATTTTTAAAGTTAAAAACACCAAAACTAAAATATCCAACAGTACGATGTTCTTTTTTATATGGGCACTTTGTTTTGTCTTTGAAGTACAAATAAAGATCATTTTGTAATCCCTTTATTTTCAAAATAATAACCATTACTGCTATCAATTAACACACAGCTGTTTTGGTTCATTTTTGTTCAATGTTATATTTATTGTAGAATTTAAACAAAACTTATTCAAATGAGTTTGTATGTGTCAGAAAAGGCCCATGTTGTAAGCAAACTTTGCAACTGCTAAAGCCTTCTGCTCCCCTGGAGCGCTAGGATTTACTAATGCAAGTTGTGTACAAGTTAAGACAACCTTCCTAATTTGGAAATCATGTTAAGAGAGTATATATTTAAGGGTAATTTATTTTGGTCTGCATTAGTCTGACTTGTGATCATATTTAATGAAAACTGTAATTGTTTGCAGTCTTTTTTCCCTTTTAATACTTGAAAGTAAACATTAACATTTCCGCCTCCTTCCTAACGCTCTCAAATCTGTAATAAAAGTGATAGGCTTAGCTAGAAGTAAACCCCAAATGAAATTATTTTCAGGAGCTCAGACAGCTTTGGTATGTGTCACAGTAGAAGACAAATCAATAGCAGTCAAAAGTCAAAATCAGAATCAATGCTTATAAAGCAAACCAGAAATAGTGATCAGCTGATCACCACACTTCTAATTCAAGCAGTTCAACTTTTTCAAACTTTTATGTAGTACAAAATCCGTAAATTGTTACACTTCATTTTGTCCTGCACAGTTAATTGAGATACTTACAATTGCAAATTTTATCCAGATAATTTCTTATAAATCACATGAAAAGGACACTTATAGATTAAGAATGCTTTCATGGATGTAAGTTGAAAGTAAATCAGGTAATTTTGTTCACATCTAGTGTAAATGTTTGGTTCTTAATGCTACACCTTCATAATGATCAATTTTTCTGTCATTCAAACAAACTAAGCACTCCCAGAAACAATATGTAAACATAAGAAAGCAGTGGATTGAGAAGGCTCGAACCACCTGCCTGGGGAGGTAAAATAGCTTGACTTATTCTCAAGCACAGCATGTTCGACCCCCAGAGGGACACCTTATCCCTCCCAGACCACCCAGTTAGACCCTCCCTCAGGCTTGCAGCCGTCCACCTGAAGAAACAGAGAGAAAACACACAGACAGCCCTTCATGGGGAAGCAGCAAGCTGTCCTCAGACAGAAAATGTTTACAATTTATTGTGGCAATGCTCCCTGGGAGACAAAGCAGTGGAAGGAGATCTGTAGGTTGGCTCAGAGAGTGCGGTTACAGTGCGCAGTTTAAAGAAAACCAGCTCGCAGGCTCGGGGGTAGAGAGTAGGTGGGACTCCCAGGGGATCCGGATAAACATGCGTTTGACTTTCACACGGAGATGAATAAGTACGAACAGGAAAATCCTCATTTTAATTTCAGAGAGCTTCTGCTGGAACTGATA
Source organism: Valencia hispanica (assembly GCA_963556495.2). Classification (NCBI taxonomy): domain Eukaryota; kingdom Metazoa; phylum Chordata; class Actinopteri; order Cyprinodontiformes; family Valenciidae; genus Valencia; species Valencia hispanica. Next base: position 39,204,835 of record OY747718.1, read on the forward strand.
TTAGCAGAAATTGGGTAAATGTTTTGTGAAAATTCAAAACGGTTATGGATAGAGTCGATTTGAAATGAACTTTTCATTGTTTCAAGATCTTTTGGCAACCCAACAATATTAGAAAGGGTGATTTGGGAGCAGGGGATGCTGGTTTATTGAAGGGGGAACACCAGGCTGTCAGTGGAAGGAGGGGAGGGAAACCAAAGCTTTCCTGATGCTGCAGGCTCCCAGGCACATGCTGACCTCATCTCAGTGTGACTAGGACCTTTTGATATCACGCTACGGTTAGACCAGCAAGCGAGAGCCCATTTATATTCTCAATTCTCTGACAATCTGTAAACAGTCAGTTCTGCATGGATGAACGTCGAGTGTGCTATTCACCAGCACGCCAGCCAGTGACGGTACACTGATTTTCAGGGTCAGAGCGGTGTACATGTCCAGAACAGACCTGCAGAGAGAACGTACAGGGGTTTTCAATTAAAGCAGTGCACAGCCACAGGGAGGAAAAGATTTTGGCTGAGTGCAGAAATTTTGCATTGATTTCTTAACTGAACTGAGAATGAACCATTGCAGGACATAGGGGAGCAACTATTCCACAATTTAAAGACTCAAAAAACGTATCTACAGTAAAAGGACCACTTTACAGTGAGTGAAATTTTAGCGCTTTAGTGAGGGTAAAATTTACAACGATGTGGAGTCCTAGAGCAAAGAAAGGCTTTCACTTGCATCAAAAACAGAGATGCACTGACCAGTCATTTACTGGCTGCTAAAGATTTCATGTTTTGTTTGAGACTTGGACATTGAAGAAAAACAAAGCAAAACATGTAGTCCTTTAGTAACCAGGAAAGGTTTTCTTCTTACAAAATTGTATAGCTTCAGACCATGGGGGCAAACTTTTCTGGTGACCTCCCCCAGAGGGTTACGACTGGTTTTCTGTTTTTCAGTAATAGTTAACATTTAAGAGATACACCACTCCGCTCATCTCCAAATAATCAAAACATGCAAAAAACATATAAAATAAACAATAAAAATGCCTAATATATTGAATCTCTATGGGTTGTAAATTATTTCACACATAGACAGCACTTTTTATTAAAGCTGAGTTTGAAATTTTCAAAACAAGAGTCTATCAAATAGCAAACAAGAGTCTATCAAATAGCAAACAAGAGAACACAAACCGTTGCTGGAGATAAGCTGTTTCTGTTGGAGATTTTTTGCAAGGTCTGCAGGGAAGAAAACTTAGAAAGATTTATTTTTCTAAGCTTTTCAATTCAGTAAATAAATGTAACACTGACCATAAAGGGGGAAAAAAGTGCTGCAGCAAATGAAAGAATTACAAAATTGTTCCCATTTAGTCAAGTCAATCCACAGTTTATTTATGGTAAAAATGGTAAAGGGTCTGCATCTGTATTGCACTTTTTCAGTCAGAGGACCACAAACTGCTTTACACTACATTACATTATTCACTAATTCACACGCTGATGGTGGTTAGCTACATTGTAGCCACTGATGCCCTGGGACACACTGACAGAAGTGAGGCTGCAGCAAACAGGTGCCACCGGCACTCTGACCACCATCAGCAGGCAAAGCGGGAAAAGTGTCAAGGACACAACGACCGAGACAGACAGAGTGGGGTTTCTAACCGGCGGCCCACCAGAACTCCTACCACCTGAGCCCCAATCACTCGTCCAGGTGTTATACGCCATTTTAAAATCAACTGGAGCTGACCAAAGTGCTGAAAAAGTCAATAAAAGATGGTTAGCAATAATCAAATATAAAACAGTGATAACAGTATGTGTGGCGGCAAAATGACTGTAGACTGATTAATAAATATAACAAAAGGCAAAATCCAGGAAAAAGGCATACAAATACAGAATAAAAAAAGTAGCAGCTGAATTAAAAAGAGAGTATAACCAAATCCAGTTTGGGAGTAAAGCTCAATCTAGATTAAAAGCCAAGTAGAAATGTTGTATCTCCAAAAGAGATTTAAGGTCGATTTAATGTACATTGGCAGGCAGTTCCAGAGCAGGGAGGCAACTACCCCAAAGGCTCTGTTGTGTTGGGTCTTCAGCCTAAGGGCTCTGGCTGGAGTATAAAGTGGAGCAATAATTGGAGTATCTCTAACCTTTATCTGATTTTCACTAAACATGCAGAAAGTATGTAATTTTTTTCTATTATGATGCATTTAATAAACAGAACAATTAATCAGATTTCTCCGTTGATCACCAATCTGAGCCGGTTCAGGAAAAGTGTCAAGTTTTTTGTCATTGGACAGCTGATTGGTGTGCCACAAAACAATACAAGACTCATTTATTATAAATGTACAGTTACAAAAAAGGTTTTGATTGCATTCATAGCTTTCCAAATTTCTCAACATATTTCAAAATAAAGTAAATGCTTAAAAACAAATATTACTAATCAAAAACTGTGTTAAAGTGAATATGTAAAATCTGTAACAAATATGTAATAATCTGGTTCAGATGTGCTATGTAGAAGTTTTTATGTTTGCAATTATTCTAAGGAGGTCATAAACAGATAATAATAATAATAATAATAATAATAATAATAATAATAATAATAATAATAATAATAATAATAATAATAATAATAATAATAATAATAATAATAATAATGCTTTATTAAACCTAAACAGATTTGTTTCTGAATTATATGTTTGATCGATCAGATTCTTTTTTTCTTTTTTTCTTTTAAACGTGTCCTGTTTGGCAGTGTGGAGCTCAGAATTGGTGTCTGAGTACCAAGTAGAAGCCCAACAGATTTACTTTCACAAGCGGAGCAGTACAGCTTTTGGTATAGTACTCCACTTGATATATGTGTGAAAAATCTTTATTATGAATTGATGGGGTTTTTATTTCCTGATGTTATGGACACGGAGATGGAAAATTCACACAAGAATGGATATAAAATACAACAACAATGTCACAGAAAAAGTCATGGTACCGATTAATCAAGGTCTAGTAATGATAACCTCAGCCCAAGAATATATCTGTAAACACCAGAGACCCCACATCTATGTGTGTGTTAGAATGTTGGTGCATATGAGGTTTTTCCATAAGAGTGTTCGATAGCTGGTGTGAGCAGGCATCAATCCGTCTCCCAGGAATCGATGCAGACATTAAGGAGATCGGAGCCAAGACGTCCAAAGGACCCCCAGGTGGACCCGGGCGGGGCCGACCGCATCCCCCAAGAGAGGAGCAAAGGAAAACCCCAGGGGAACGTCCAGCAGCTACTATGCAGGGGCCCAGGGGGCAGCAGTGACGAGCCCACGGGCCCCGCCGGCAACCGGCCGCGCCAGGGCGGGCCAGTCCATGGACCGGGAGAGCCGGGGCCCAGGGGCACCCCACCCCCCAGCAGAGACCCGACAAGGGACCGGCCGACGAGGGGCCCCCAGCACCGCAGGGGCCGCGGCTGGCCACCACGCGCCACCACCACCCTGGGTTAATCCCCACCGCCAACATCCCAGTGCCCCACCGATAGCCACAGCGGATGGACAGCATCCCCAGGCCAAGCTCAGCCAGCACCTGGACACCAAGTTGTACCAGCTCCCAAGTCCTGATCCCGCGCAGAGCGCCGAGATCAGGCAACCAACAAAGGCCAGGGCTGGTCCAACCCGCCATTGAACCGACCACGCACGGTGCGCACAGAACAGGTGATTCACCGAGCAGGCACCACCCAACAATCCCAAACCTGGCACCCCAAAAAGAGGTGCCCCAACCAACCAAAGGAAGATATCGGCCCAGCTCATCGGCCGACCGACACACTGGCCTCCCCAGGCCAGGCCAGGCACGCACCAGGTCCGAACCGGATTGACCACCGACGCACCAGTAGGCAGGGGCATCCGTCACCGGGCGGGGAGTGATGGAGGGGAAATAGGCCCCCCATTAAATGTAAGACCTGAGGACACGTTTAAAAGAAAAAAAAAAAAAAGTAAGGCCTGAGGTGCGCCAGGCGAGAGGGCACCCCAAGACCCAACCTGACAGGCAGACAAAAACATACAGACACAGTCATACGTTCCCTCCCTCTTAACCACATACATTCTCACTAACTCACCAAGACACCCAAGAAATGATGCTGTACCCTCACTCACACACCCCATACACACTTCATGCTCCCAGGTCCAGGTACTGATGCCCCAGTAGAGCCACCAGCCCCCAAACCCGGGAGATGGACCCCCTACCTTCTAGGACGGAGACAAGCAGACAGCCAAGGGCCCCACAGTGGCAAAGCAGCCCGACAGCCCAGGACCCCAACCAGACCACCTGTTCCTCCTCCGGACCCCAACCCCTAATGGCCGGTAGCGAACAGGGGTGTAGGAAGACCCTTAGCCTCTATCCTCCCGCTCGAGTATGGTGCTGATGCGTGTTGTAATAATCTGCATTTAAAATAGAGGGGTGGGATGTGGGGAAGGCAGCCACACATCCCCCAACCCCCACCCCGAGCCCTCAGTGTCTATATGTGGTTTAACAGTGGGCACCGGCACCGGAGGTGAAGCTGATTGAACCACTCCCCCTCTGGATGCCGAAAAGTGTGCCCACCCCAAAGTCCCTACATGTGTGTCGCATGAAAATGTTATAAGTGGGAGTGTCTAAGTTGTATATTGAAATTGGGACCCAGGACGCCACGGGATAAGATTGATGTGATGTGCCCATGCCCCAAGACCCTATATGAGTGGTAAAGTGATGGAGCGGGTGGACAGAGGTGTTCGGGGATGGGGAGGGAAGAACTGGGAGACAAAATATCTTCCCAGGGAGCCAGCTCCCCCACTGACCCCAATAGGCACCGCTGTTCACCGGGATCCACCAGGGGAGGGAGGCCATGGCACGTTCAACCCGGGGCCCACGGCCACAGCACCACCAAGCCCCACGGACCCCAAGGCAGTCCCCCCAGCCCCATCCCAGAAGGAGAACTAAACCCACCCTGACATTCACTCTACTATCAGAACACAAAAGATACTAGACATCCAGGTTGAGTTCGGCACCCCCCCTCCAGCACACCCCTCCCCCCCGAAAAGAACTGATTAGGCCCAGAAATGCCACACAGCCGCCGCGACCAGCAGCCAGGCACCCCAACCAGCAAACAAGGCGAGACGCCATACGGGGACCAGCGATGGCAATCGGCCCAGAGAAAAAGAGAGGCGGCTGCACATGCCGGCCGTCGGCTGGCCCCGACCCCCACAGGCAACAGAGACCCCAAGCCGGCCGACCCCCGGCCAGGACCACAGCTAGGGGGTGCGGCGCCCCAGAGCCCCGAATCCCCAGGTCCACCCCAGACCCTACCCAGGCGCAGCACGGCCACCAGGCCAGTAACCCAAGTCCGTCAGTGCAACCCCCCTAAGGCACCCCATGCAGCCAACAGGAGTTACCACCCAAAGCCACCAAAGCCCGATCAGATTCACTCACATTGGCAAGGAGAATTCTCAAAAATAAAAGTGAAACTGAGGGCTTGACCTACTTTCTGCTTTATTGGGCTAATAATTATCTGGCCAACTTTTCATGGAGCACAGCATTTTTATTCTCAGACAATCTGCTGATGTCTTTTAAATATGAAACTAAAATGCAATAAAAAGACATGTTGAAATCATGTTAAAGGTAATATACACTTGCTCAAGAATGTGTTCTACCTCAGCAGAACAGGGAGAATTTCACATCCCTGATCTCAATACACATGCACTATTGCGAACAGGGGCACATCAAAAGCAGCACATATACTTAAAAAACATAAGTTTCAGAAAATCTTCTTCGTCTCCTCACAATAACATACCACCACACATAACAAGATAGTATTTAGTCATTTAGATTTTAAACTGGGGATGATCAAACGTAGTCTTACCCTAATACTCCATTCGTGAACCTATTAGCTGCAAAATGACACTAAAGTTAACATCTGCTTCTGAGTTCCTTATCTGAGCTATCACCTTTTTAAAAGCATTTGATCTCTAATAGTTGAAAATCTAAAATATTTAGACCTGAAATGAAATAGTCTAGACTGAACAGAGACTCGTTAAAATAGAATTTTAGATCTCAGATACAGTTATTTTGTTAAAGATTTAGCTTTTCAACACTCTGTGGCACTTTAGAATGAGACAACCATAAAAACCATGGTATCTGGACTTGTCAAATCTTGTCTGGAATATGCTACAGTGATGACAGATTCTTCTGACAGATTCAGTTTTCGGTTTGCTAAACCATTGTTTGTAAATAAGCAGAATCTTTTTCTCATGAACCCAGTGTTGTGTATTGCGTCATCTTCTGAGCTGAATGTATTGTTACACCTCTTTTTTATTAAGTTGGATTGTAAAAGTGTTTTATTATTTTTAATGCTTATTATTATTATTATTATTATTATTATTATTATTATTATTATTATTATTATTATTTTTGAATATATCACCTGACTGGTGTTAATATTGCATTAGTGGCTTTAATCAACTGAGTCCAATCACCCTCTGCTTTGCCCTGGACTGAGCGGTAAAGAGCTTGGGCAAAAGGGTCCCATAGCGCCACTCTCGATCCTCTTTAGACTGCCAACTTGTCGATATCATATAATGTAAAAATTTGATAGCCAATTCACAGCCCAGTTTTATTCTGAACATACAAAATGAGCTTGGTTCCCCAGGGAGCCACACACCAACTGAGCCTGTGCTGAATAAGCCAGGTGAAAGGGTTGAGGATGCATAAAGACTGAATGGATTGGGGGGAAAGAGTTTCAAATAAAGAAATTCAATGTGGGGAGTTAGTCACCCACGGCAGACCTTAAGCTCCCATGACCCCCAAGAAGTGAGAGTAAATTATTCACTGAGAGTCAAATGGCTTGTTTCTGGTGAAATTACCTTTCTCTCCATCATCTCTTCTTAGATCTACACAAGCCAGCTGAATAATTAGGCCACTGCCATTTTCAGACTTTAATCATGTAACAGAGAAATCTCCTGCAGTGAGCATATTACATCTAGAGAGAGGTGAGAGGTGTAAAGGGGAGGGGAAGAAGAATGAGGCATTGATGGACACATAAATCTTAGCTGCTTGTGTCTTAATAAAACTTTAATGTCATTTAAAAGATGATGGCTTCAGCTCTGCAGACAGAGGAAAGTGGAGTGACTATTGAACTTGTCAGCTCCCCAGGACGAGCGCACAGTTTAGGCATTTGTTGTACATTCATTAATCATTTAACCTTACTCCAAAACACCTAGTATAGCACTTGACACATTTCAACTAAATTCAACTGAAGATGCTATCATGAGGGTGGGAATAATGTCTATTTTTATTGTTTATCTAGACTTGCAGAAAATAAGGAAGCTGTCAGCACAAAACCTTCAAACTATCATGTTTGATTTTGTTATAATACATTTTAAAAACAGGATGATATTATCATAATGTCAAATATTCCCTCTTCCCCCAGCTCTGGCTTTGATTTTTTTTACTGGGGACGCAGGGATGCCTCATGCTCCTGAACTGCCACATGTAAACGTTCCACTTTGATCACCACCTAGTCACCAGCTTCGTCTGTCTGTCACTTGCCACTCAGTAGACAGGGTGAGAAACGGCAACCTGCTGTGATCAAAAAAGGATAGTCTGTAAACTTACAGTGCCTATAACAAAAATATTTACCTCCTTGGATGTTATACAATTTGTATTGCTTTTACCATTCAGTCATGATCAACAAAACTTTGCTTTTGTTCCCCCAAGAAATGACAAAAAAACCTTCAGTGTCAAAGTGAAAACTGATTTGTACAAAATAACGTCAATTAAATAAAATCTATTGCACATAAAATAAGTGATTGCATAATTATTCACCTCATTTAAAGTAATTGACCTAATTTAACAGAAGTCCAGCCAGTTGGTGCTGGTGGAGCTCCATTCCACAATGAGTGGAATGGAGCTCACCTTGGTGCGGTGAATGTGTCTCAAGTGATTGTAGTATAAACTATAAACACGTGTGTCTGGAAGGTCCATTCACTGGTTAATCTGTATTCCTGGCTACCAATACAGCATGAAGACAAAAGAACAATCTGCCTAGATCAGGCCGTCTTCACAAACTTGGAGACAGTGCCAGAAGAAGACTAGTGAGAGAGGCCATCTGTGACTATACTGAAGGAGTTACAGGCTTTAGCAAGTGAGAGGATACGTTGAAGATGTTGAAGAAAACTCACATCAAGGCTTGAATAGTTTGCCAAAAGACATGAAGGAAACTACATTGTCAAGTGGAAGTAAGTTATTTTGTCTGATGAGACTAAAATATAGCTGTTTTGCCATCAGACAAAATACTGTTTAGTGGACACCAAACACTGCACATCACCACAAACACACCATCCCTACTGTGAAGCATGGTAGTAGCAACATTATGTTGTGGGGATGCCTCCTGGCAGCAGGCTCTCTACCTTTACATTCTACTTTCTTTACACATTTTGTTTATCATGATTGATTTCTAAAAGCAAAAGATTAAATTAAAACATTCAAGGGGGTGAATACTTTTTATAGGCACTGTTATAATGTAAAGACTGTTTTTGCAGTGTGGCAAATTAATTGAGGCAACATTGCAGTGCAACATCTGATTGAGTTACACAAGTCACAAACTTAATTTGTCCTGTCTGTTAATGCACCTTGCAGAATGCTAAAAATACACTCACTGGTCACTTTATTAGGTACGCTTTGCTAGTACCACAGTGGACTCCTTTTTGCCTTCTAAACTGGCTCAATAGTTCACTGCATTATTTAACAAACATTCCTTAGACATTTGGGTCTGTATTGAAATAATGGCATAAGACAGTTTCTCCAGATTAGTTGGTTTCACATCTATGGGGTGAATCTCCTGTTCAACCATTTTCTGAACATGCCCTATTGGATTGGGGCCTTGTGACCTTGGAGGCCTTTGGAGTGCAGTGACTCATTGTGATGTTCAAGAAACCACCTTGAGATGATTTCCTTTCTAAAATGGATGCATTTTCTTACTGGACGTAGCCCTCAAAAGAGATGTACATTGTGATCCTAAAGGCATAAATACGGTCAGCAACAATATTCAGGAATTCTGTGGCAACTTCATGAAGATCAACTGGTACTGAGGGGTCCAAAATGTGAGAAGAAAATGTTCCTCCACATCAATACGCCATGATAGCAAGCCTGAACTGTTATTAGAAGCCAGGTTGAGTTGATGCTTGTGATGAATTGATACTCTCAAATACCTGTCCCTCTGCCACCAACAACCATGTTGCATTTAAAGTTGCTTAAATCCTCATTCTTCAACCTTGTCTGAATGTTATCAAGTCCTCTTCCCCACATCTAGACAACTCAATGCACTAACTTGCTGTCTTGGGATTTGCAGATTCGTCTTCTGATATCAGTGACACAGATGTTCACTGTGCAGTAATAAAAAACTGCTTTCAGCTTGCTTTTAAAATGTTATATTTTTTGTAATACTAAAAAAGGAAATGCCTTATTTATTATCCTTTTTCACAGATTTAAGATTAAACCAATCATCTTCTCTTAGTAAAGTTTTCAGCTAATGGCGTGATGGAGGTCTCTTTGTTGGGATTGAAATCCTATTTTATACCTGAACAGTTTAAAACTGTTCTTTTGCAAAGCTGTCTGTCTCTCTGTTGTGTGTCATAACATTGCTACATCAATTGAGTTCAGGATACTTTGTTTGCCTGAATTATCTTTAGGTAAAAGTGAAGTGGTTTGTTAAAAAGAAATACATTTCTAAAAACAAATAAAAAAAGTTGCCAAACTCCCACAAAACGTAGGCCATTGCTGCAGAAGAAAATAATACCCACAAGTCGTCTCTTTAGGTGTCACAGTGAAGGAGCGGGTTAGGGTATCTCCAGGTGCTCAGCCACATGGTAGGAATGCTTAAACAGTGAGTACATTCATTCATTCATTCATTCACATGCTCATCTGAACACAAAGATGTGGCAACACCCTCCATCTTCTCAACCTCCATCTTGGAAGATGGTTCAAGAGTTTTGCACACCAGAGCACCCATTGCTGTAGCTGAGCAACCCAAAATCTTTGACACGAATGCCACTTGCCTTTTTGGGTACTTTTTTCGGAGGTGGCTAGAATGTGCACAAAACGACGGGTTAGCAAGTGCTGCTTTCGTATACAACATGCCAAGACATGCTGGGCAGACAGTGTATGCATCCGACTTAGACTGGAAAAATCTGCATTCGCGCGGGGATGCCCACTCAGCTAGACGTGTGAGACATCTCAGGAATTTTTCTTACTTTTTTTCATGGTTTCCCAGTTATTGAATTAAACAGACTCAGATCATCCTAAAATGATTGTACTACATTAGCAATACTTAACGTACAAAAGAGAGTTACTGATGGTTAGCAAACTAAATGAGCAGCTTGTAAAACAAAACCTTACAACATCTCCCTGGATAGGGAGCTAACTCACCTGGAATCGGACATTGAAGTCACATGCATGCATGTGAGGTTGGTGAGGTGAAGTGCAAAATGGAAATGTGAATGTGTAGCAATCATATACCCCTTGGAGAGCCCAAGGCCTCTAGGAGTTGGTTTTGACAGGTGGGTTGTAATAACGTCTTCACATTGGTATGAAGAGGGCAAAATCATCATACGCATGTTGTAACAAGTGTACAGACTGAAAGGGGAACTTAACAGACCTTCAGAAAGTCTAATGAAATGATAAAAAAGACCAGCTATGATGATCATAAGAGGGTTTGTCCCCTTGAAAGCAAAATATAAAGAAAAGAGGGATTAGGTAAGACTATTGCGCTGTACAGTTTGACAAACAAACAATATGCAGTCTCAGTTGTCTTTTATTTCCTGGTCTGTCACCTAGGCTCTCTAAGACTAATGGCACAGATTTTGGTTAATTCAACCTCTGATCTCTGCTCTGTGTCAACAGTGTGCATCTGTCACCAAGGGAAAAGAGTTAAAACCAGGTACCTGTCACTTCAACAGGCGGATTATTGCAAGTGGAGCAGGAAGGCTTATTAGGATCGCTCTCCTCCCTGAACTTCCCGCTGGGAGAAAGGCCTGCGGCCCGTGCTCACTGAGCCTGAATGACTCACAATTATCACAGCGACAGAGCCCACAGTCACCTCCCTTCCTCTCCAGCCGTTCCCCTGACTCACTTTGCGCACATGACAAATGACAGTATCACCCTGAACCTCCGCCCCCTCTCCGAAGCCCGACTGCCCATCGCCCACATTTTGCCTTTGCCTAAGTCTCACCAAGTACCATGAAACACAACAAACTTACGCTGACAGAAATGTTGTCTGGCATTTCGAAAGTGCCATTACACCATGTGTCTCGTTAATTTGTCATTGAAGAATGACTTGTTGCACCCTGGTAGAGATGTGGGAGCGAATGATATAAATACTCAAATCAGAGAACTTTAATGTTTGGTGATTAAAATAATGTCAGTGCATGCACTTTAAAAGATTCTGTTAAAGTGAAAAAACGCATTAATCTTTTGCCCTAATAAAACAAGACTAAACTCTGAGGTTATTCTTTACCATCTCAATTTGCTTACAGAGCAGAAGTTAGAAGACTGCTGATAGTGATACTACAGCTCATATACTTTACTAGTTAAATGCAGAGAGGCAAAAGAGTTGTAGCAGTATGCAGTTTTTCCAGAGTGGAGTAAGAGCAGCAGAGCTTGTTAAAATATTCACGGAGGAAAATTGTTTTTGCTCTGAAATGGTACATAATACAAGATACATCTTTCATCGGAGCATACATAAACATACAAACATGCGAATAAAACATTAAATCCCATCTGACTGTAAAAACAAATGATTTTTGTTGCTGCTGTAGTCATTACTGCAACAGGTCAGGCTTTTCTACCAGCCATAATAAGCTCAGTCTAACATTTGTCTTTTACAATGATGCTGCGTCCTGAATCTGACACCTTCAGTGGTGCCAGACACTTAAGTCTTCTGTTCAACAATAGCACAACACTCGCTCCAGCCCTCCTCGTGCACCTCAGCTTCTCAGGTTCCATGCTGAGGACTGCTTAAAGGGAAAGCAACTGCTCAAGCTGATTGCTCAGAGACACTCTTCAAAATAATTCCAAAATGATCCTGAATGTAATGGTCAGTTTAAAATGAAGTAGGATTTACAACTGCAAAAGCCGATTTTGTAGGAAACTGCAGGGGATAAGTGCAGTCATTGAAGACAACAAATCAAAAACAACTAGTCCATCAATGGAAGCCATGGGCAATGATGCGTCATCAAAGTATTACTTTTTGGGTTCTTTTTTTCTCTATTTGAAACTGTTAAAATTAGACTCAGCTCTGTTTTCCTCAAATAAGCAATCAAACCCCTTTGACTGCAGAGGAAAGAGTCCTTGTCAAGGCTGTTATGGGTGGCTGTGGGGGATCTAAAGGAACTGAGTGGCAGTGTAGCGCAGCTGCAGACAGGTAACCAGAGCAGAAGGTGTCTGGCCTGCAAAGCTCCCTCGGGAATTAAGCCAGATTAAGGGAAAACCGGAGTCCTCTCAACTGAGTCCAAACATGAGACCGCAACCACATCACCGGGAATCCTTTTGTGCCACTTGAAATGCGATGCATTTCTTTATGAAAGGAAATACATGTTTTTACAGAGACAGAAAATCAATACTACTGACTGACTGTGCTGCAAGTTAACAAATATGACTGAGCCTGAAAAACCTGCAGAAAATGGAATAGAAATGAGTCAGACATAATAATCCTGACTAAGCCTGTATAAGGAAGCCCTGGCAGTCAAGACAGTCACTGGATCAGAGCACAGACAGCGATGCATGCATTATGCATCTCTGTAAAATCCATTCAAGTGAAGCGCACACATATATTACATTTGCATCACTTATCGTTTGCATTTACACAAATCAGAATTCACAATATATGTCTGTGTGTGTTCTTGTAATCAAAAGGCTGCAACAGTGCTGAAAACTTACTTGAGACATTAAACAGAACTTACCTGCTAATAGATCATTACCACTGAATAATTATCCATTACTTCACTTACACATTTACACACTTTTCACAATGCTACTGCTGAGTACAGCAGCACTATCTCTTCTCCTTCTGTCCTCCTTCCCTCCCCCAGCTGATGTTAACGTCTGACAGCTTTGTTTGTGTGCCGATATTTTTTTTCTTTAATTAGAACACTGCAAGTCTTAATTGGACATTACACTTTATACTCGGGCCCTCCTGCCAGCCCACCTCCCCTTCCTCTAACTCTTTGATCCTCTGATGAAATTTTCCGAGGCACTAGCAGCTTCCTCTGCACACTGATCGCAGTGCTTAAGATACAGAAAGCTCACTTTCACACACAAGAAACTCTCCAGAGTATATGCCACATTTGGAGTCTGTCATTTGAGGTTTTCACGTACAAGGGGTATCCAGTGGATCTAAATTATACAAAGCCCTGTTAAAATGACATATTGTGTGACATAAAAAATAGCACTACTTTTGAAGTGAAAATTTTTTGGGGGCAAATATGGGAAAAAATAAACAAGGTTGAATTTTCTGTATGGGTAAATTCCCAACGTAACACATCTTTTGATTGTGATTTTGTCTACTTGAATTTATGACAACAGTGACACTTCAAAAGGCAAAACAGAACTGGTCAGGGCAAACACCAGGAATCTCCAACTATTTTTTGTTGTGTTATGTTGTGTCAAGGCAGGGGACATTGAGTCCGAGTGGACCATGTCCCGCAGCTCCATTGTTGAGGCGGCTGACCGAAGCTGTGGCCGCAAGGTGGTCGGTGCCTGTCGTGGCGGCAACCCCCGAACCCGCTGGTGGACACCGGCGGTAAGGGATGCAGTCAGGCTGAAGAAGGAGTCCTATCGGGTCTTTTTGGCTTGTGGGACCCCTGAAGCAGCTGATAGGTACCGGCGGGCCAGGTGGAGTGCGGCTCGGGGGGCTCTTGTTTGTCACAAAACTGCTTTGTTCAACACCAGTTAAACAGAAGCCTTCATGAAAAACGGTGTTCGGATCACCATGATATGGGGATTACTTTTTTTCTAGGTGAATTATATTATTAACAGTTACTAATACCAGTCACGTGTCTAGCCTGCAAGAGAGGTTGAATACTGAAATCATACAGTGCTTTAACAAAGGTGTATGTAAACTTTTTAGATTCGGTGTATGTCGGATAATGTACTGTTACTAAAAATAAGATTTAGCCAATGACAAAGCTGATAATTCACATGTTTAGTCTGAGTGAATAAATCAACCTGTAAACCTCTCCTGTCAAAGTAACTCAAAGAGCATTTTGTAATTAAGGTTTTTTATTGTTTTATAGCCTTTTGAAGAAAATTGCCCACTCTAACAACTATTGATTCCGCTGAGCAGGACCACCAGAGTAATGCACTCCATCTGAATTCAGTTTAGGTGTACATTTTCTTTGAGAGGCTGTTCTTTGATCCCTTTGGCCTTAACAGTAGCTCAGTAGGCTCAGGGAATTACATTGCAGCTATTTATTTTCTCCTGCAGCTGAGCTAAATTAAAGAATGTGATTTTAATATGTATGTCTCATTGATAGAATGTCACAGTAAACATTACTTTAAGCGTGGACAGCAAATTAACTATTGATTAAGTGTTGATTTGCTTCTTTTGTTTCTTCAGAAAAATACTAATGCCTTCTATATTTTCTCCCCATTTTCACCAACTACCCCTAGGTGGTGATAGGTCAAGAAGATGACTCGTCCAACTCCAAGAGCTCCTCAGATGCCTCCTCCAAAACGGTGGGCCTTCTGAGTGGGCAAGCATCTCATTCACCCCTGAGCCGATGGATGCAACACAGTAAAAGCAGAGCTGCTAATTCCACCTCCCTGGAGCTGCCTTACCGCTCCCCAGTCCCTTTTTCCAAGCAAGAGTTCTCCAAACAAGAGTTCTGGGAGATGTTAGGCAGTGACCTACTCAAACCTGACACCTCCAGCTCCAGGGTCAAACGCCGGCCGATTGTTAAGACCGGCAAGTTCAAGAAGATGTTTGGCTGGGGAGACTTCTACTCCAACATCAAAACGGTGAGGCTCAACTTGCTCATCACAGGCAAGATTGTAGATCACGGCAATGGCACTTTCAGTGTCTACTTTCGTCACAACTCAACGGGCCAGGGCAACATCTCCGTCAGCCTAGTGCCACCCGTCAAGGCAGTGGAGTTTGACCTGGAGCGCCAGAGCGTAGTCTACCCCAAAGACTCCAAGATTTTCAACTGCCGTGTGGACTATGAGAAGGTGGATCGAAGCAAGCGCACCTCGTTGTGTAACTATGATCCATCCAAGACCTGCTTTCAGGAGCAAATCCAGAGTCACGTTTCCTGGATTTGCTCCAAGCCTTTCAAAGTCATCTGTATCTACATTTCCTTCTACAGTACGGACTACCGCCTGGTACAGAAGGTTTGCCCGGACTACAACTACCATAATGAGATGCCCTACCTACCTTCAGGCTAAAGGAGACATGAGGGGTAGGAGAGAGGAAAAGGGGTGTGTGGTAGTGGGACGTGGGAGTGACTAAACATGTGAAGAAGAAACTAGAGCGGTAAATGTCACAGTGACACCTTAAAACAAAAAATGTAGCCTGACTATTGTAAGATGTAAAAACATATATGCAAACTACAGTATGCAGTTAAAAAACACCCTGAACTGGCAGTGAAACTCTAGCACCACCAACCAACACATTCTTACCTCTGTCCTGTTTCTAAACTCTAACATCTGGGCAGCATTCCTCCAACCAATTTAGTCCTTTCTGAATCTTATCTGAATGTCCATTTTAATCGCCCTTTGCAATTTTGCTCCTTTGCAAAATTGCATAGCAGTGCGAGAATTGAAAGTGGGCTTTTAAATGGTGCGTTAATTCACAAGAGAGCTACAGACAGATTCAGCGTTTATGATAATTATCATGTCGTGTTTAACATTGTGCTCTCTAAAGATGATTAAAACAGACCACGGGGAACATAAAGTATTCATTTGCTCACAAAGTGCAGATGAATGTGGCGTGTAACCAACCGCGGCCTCATTAAAGTGACGCTCAGACCTTTCAAAGGGCAGACTTTTATGGGGAACTCTGTGCCAAAACAATGCCAAAACTTTACTCTGTGTCTTCTGATTCAAGCATCTCATCTCCATTTCACTGATGATATGTTTTCACCTGGCAGATCTAATCCATATATATCCCTCAATTAAATTTCCTTCCAAATAAAATTTACAAATAAAAAGAAATGGCTTTGCAGCATTTCAGGGCCAGGGCTTAAGACAAGCTCGGTGTGAAGGCAAAAACGAGATTGTACGCCGAGGCAGCATTGGAACCTCCACACTGATGAGAGAAAGTACAAGGTAGCGGGGTGAGAGATGCAGAGATTCAGAGAGCTCTTTTAATTAAAGTGGAGAAGGAGACGTGGAGTATGCTGCGCCTTCTATTGTCCCTTCTGAATGAAAAAGATTACATTTTGTTGCCGTCAGGATTCCTGATTTCACGCCTTGATAACTTTGACTGTGTGAGGGAGATTGCTCTCTCTCCCGACAAATACTGCATTCACCAAAATAAACCCAGTTATCTTGAATAAATGAAAATATTATCATAATAATTGCATATAATTTAATCTCTTTCAGATGTAATTAAGGTTTCAATGAGAGTACAGAATGTGTTCCTTAAAACCAAATTGGCATTAACGGGGATAAGAGGATATTCAGCAGGATTGTTGTGATATTTTCACATGGAGCCAGCAGCCACAGTTTAGCCCCAAGTTAACTGCTCTCATTAGGATAAACGGCCACTAGCTGGTCAGTCTGATGTTACTCACACAAACAAAATCAGCGGAGAGCAGTACCCAGTGTAAACATCAATAAGGTTGCCTAAATCTTTTTATGCTGAAAAGTTATTAGGGTCCTGTTAATGAGGACACAATGATTTTTTTTTTTTGGTTAATTAATAACAAACATTCCCAAGACAGGTGTTAGGAGCCATCAAACAATGGTATCATATATCCAGTGTGATGCCGATGTCCTGTGACATTGGTGATAAAGCACAGATATGAGCTGAAACAGCATGCTGGAGTCCCAGGTGGACTCCAGCATGCTGTCATTTGCGATTGTGATTTTCCAAATGTTGATATTGCAATAATAATTAGGAACTGATTTATGGATATACCTCTCGTGATAGACCAATACAAAGTAATGGATAATCATGAAGTGGAAGGAATGATTTTCAAATGCTTTTACAGATAAAACCTGAAAACATATAACGTACCCACCCCCCTTTCATTGTGTAGTCCAAAATAAAATTTGTGGAAAACTTTTGCCCTCAGAATTCCCCTAATTTGTCATTAATCTGCCTTGTGTTCAATTTAATCTTAAAATATATGCAGCTGCTTTCAAAGAAAATTAGTGAACAAAATCATCATGAAAAGCATCAGGAATAAAGTTGTGGAGACATTTAAAGCAGGGGTATGTCATAAAACAATATTCCAAGCTTATCTGAAAATGGAAAGAGTATGCCACTATTGCAAACCAAGACATGGTCATCAGTGAAACATGGTGGTGGCTGTATCTTGCTTTGGGGAATGTTTCATTTCAGCTGGGACCGGGAACCCAGTTAGAGTTGTTAGGAAGATGGATGGTCCTAAATAAAGGGCAATCCCTGAGAGAAACCTGTTTGAGTTTTGAGGCAGGGGTTCAGTTAATAGCAAGACAACAACCCTAAAAACACCCTTGCAGCTCAGTTGGAATGATTTAGATAATTATAATCTAAATCTGTTTGGGAATCTGTTGCAACACTTGAAGGTTCTGCTGATAGCTGCTCTTTGTCAAACCTGACTGAACTTCAGCTATTTTGCAACGACTAATGGGCAAAAATTCCAGTCTGTGAATGTGCAAAGCCAGTAAAAACTTGCAGCTGGGATTGCAGCCTAATTTGGCCCTGCAGTTTATTGGTTCAGGTAGCTGAATATAAATCCCCACAACAGGTTCTTGTTTTTTAAAAGAAGAAAGCTTGAAAACCCTGTAGTTGATTTACAATTGTGCACTACCTTGTGTTGGTCTATCAAACAAAACCCAAATAAGATAAATGTAAGTTCTAACAAAACAAAATACATAAATGCTCCAAAGATATGAATATTAAAAACAAAAAAAAAGACCTGGAAATCTGCACATCAGAGTTGTTAGTTTTGAATTGTTTTCAAGGAGGGAGGTAGCTCACATTCATCAACATGTGCCCACAACAAATTATAGCGATTCATAAATATATCTGCAGGGGACAAGTAACACATTCACCTGCAGCCATCGTGAATGTTGTTTTTCTGACTCATGTCCCTTTGTTGTTCTGTTCTCTCTTCTTCATGATTGTTTTATCTGGACATTGATTTTATAAAACAATTTACTCATTTACTGAAACATGAATCTGTGTCCCTCTTCCCCTACCATATTAGTTTCCATTAAGCTAATATTAGTGGCAGGAATCAGAAAATACAAGATTGGCTGGTATCCCATTTCAGAAGGAATAAATAAATACAGAGCCTTTGTGGAGCATACATTATAGGTTAGGCAGCAGCTCAAACTGAATCTCTGATGCCTGCTTGAAGGTCCTTGTTCTGAACAGCTGGGTTGAATTAAAAGTTTTATGTGTTTCAAATGCATCAACCATCATGAATGAACCCCATCTTCTTTATTTTACTATCCTCATCCTCCAGCTCGTTTTACCTCTCTCTGCATCAAATGGCTCCATGTTAGCCTGCTGTCTTCACATCTTTGTGAGTTTGAGTTTGACCCTCTCTACCTCCCTGCCGTGGGTAGTTCCTCACTGCTGCCTTGCCCCTCCTCAGCACACATTCCCGATTTGAGCCGGCTAATCTCTATGAGCTTAACACCAAAATAACTGAACATCAGCAGTGAGAACTCCTCACAATTCCCTTCTACATCTGTATTGCATAAAAAAATATGTGTGCACACACAGTCTTAAGATGTTTTGGCTTAGGTACTTCCTCTCTCCTGTTCAAAGCATCTTACATAAGCTCCTGGATTGGGAGGACGTGCAACGTCCTGGAGAGCATGCCAACAGTGTGCTGAACACAAATACGCCCCAGTAACCTCAATACCCCCACCCATCCCGCTGATCCCCATCCCGCAGGGCATCTGGAAACTCAAACACGATGGAATCAAAGCTTGGAAACATAAGCCCTCGGCAACTCCGACAATGGAGAAAATAAACAGAAAAAAGGACACATGTTGGGACACGCACTGACAAGAAGCTCCATCCTCTTCTCCCTACTGATCCCCTCAAGTATACAGCAATACTCTCAGTGAGACGCCACCCTCCTTGCCTCTCTGGGGGAAGATAGGAAAAGGCTGCTGAACTGCGATTAAAAGACAGACATGTTGCTGTAGGATGAAAGGTGTTGTTATAGCAGCAGCCTTACTATTTACCCATCTGGTGCCAACAGACGTGAACATTTGGCCTTAAAGGCTGCAAGACTGCAGTGGTCCATTCAGAACAGAATAATTACAAAAATAAGACTGTTTAAACATGAATATACATATATAAATAATATATATATTAAAGCTAAGAGTCCTGAGATCTGAATAAAATTGTATTTAAATGTGGGTCATCTTGTGAAGGTTGTCTGTTTTACCTTTTTGTTGCTTATGGTTTTGTTTCTCTGTGTCCTGTGAATGATAAACTGTACGGATGATATGATGGCTTTTAATGTGGTTTAAAACATTCTAAAAACCAATAAAGTACAGAGAGGTACTTACGCCACTTAAGCTACAGAGAAACAAGTCCCAGTCTGCTATCTGGCTGTACTCCATGTGCAGGTGAAGTGTGTCAACAACGCTGAAGCCTCTGTTTTCTTGTATTTGCATACCTATACTGTGTGCGGCAGGCACCGGTGGCAAAGAAAAGATGTGACGGGAATTTAGCTCAGGGCTGTTGCAGATATACACGAAGAGAGAGAGGAAACGGGGGAGAAAATGGGGCTAAGAAAGGAAAAGGAAATGTTTCAAGTAGAGTGATGCTAATTAGCCCCCTTTTTCTTCCCTCCCCTCACTCTTTGTTGTGCCTTTGTTGTGCTACTTCTCAGTGTCTTCTTTTTAAAATGAAATTGGCAATAAATTAATTGTACGTTTTAATTAAATCCCAGACAACTGTTAAGGTGGAGCAACGGGTTTAAACATTCAGCTCACAACATTCCGTTTAAATGGGATCGATTAAGGCATGGCTAGCGGCAAAGCCAGGGCCTCTACCCCATCACCTCCACCCTCCTTTTGTTCCCGTAAAAGCTCCGCCTGCCTCAGGATAGCATTGCCTGGGATGATGAAAGGGAAGCAAATGAGTCAAAATGGGGAAAGAAGAGGAACTTTATTTAGAAGAAAGGAGGATTGAGTTTAAAATAAAATGTGGGAGCAGCATGCTGGGTCACACACAGAGACCAAAACAAAACAAAAAACAATCAAATGCGCTTACTTGTTAAAGAGAGTGACAAAATTGGTAAGGAAAACATGATAGTCAACTGATAAAACCGTGTTTAAGCTGTGCAAAGCTTTAAAGGTTAAATGAACATGTAAAAACGATCTTTTTCTCTTTAGCTTTAAAGAGCACGGGGTCATACAGTGCAGCCCTTCCCCCAAATGTTCCTGTGCACTGCCATTCAGCATTCTGAAAGAAGGATGCTGCATTTTGACTTTGTCTGCAGGAAAGAGAAATTCTGAATTATTACTGTTCGTAAAATCAGTCAAGGTTTGGAAACCGAGTGGGCACCATCTATCAGGAAGAAATTTAAAAGGTGTTTGTTCAAAATCTTTGCTTATGCCTGTGAATATAAATGATAAAAAATAATTGAAGCTTTCTTGTTTTAAATAAAAGCAGTCAGATCATGTTATGCCTTAAGTCACTTTGTAACTAATGTGGTGGTATGATTAGGGCCACTGACCATTTAATGACATCTTTGCACCAAAGCTGTAACTTCTGATGTCTTGAGATTTTGCTTGAATATTTCCATTTAATGATGTCCATGATGCTGTTTGTTTTGTGAAGTTCACCAGTCCCCTTTCTTCCCAGCTCAGTGACCTTTCAGCCCATATTGATACTTGACTCATTTCAATGTGGATTGTGGCACCCTCATACAGCTTCAGCTGGCATCTTCATAACATCTTTCGGTTTTGTATTATACCCACATTTTGCACCAAATCAGATCTGTGGTTCTCCATCGTCCTCTTCATGATGTTTTGGCTCACTGCTATTGATTTGTCCATGCGGTCAAACAAGGAAGCATCCACACATCTTTTCCTGACGTGCTATGCCACAAAAAGGAGTGCTTTTCTGCCTGTCGTTTGTTGCACTCTTCAACATTATGCCACGCTAACAGTGTTGACAAAGACAAAACAAAAACCAGGACACTCTCATTTCTTCACACTTTGAACTCATCAGTGGGGATTAGGCTCTTGGATCAGTTTGTTGATACACAACTGAGGTTCTATTAAAAGTCTGATTTCATTACCTGATATAAACTAGGTCTCTCATTCACAAAGCTTGCACTAAAGGACTAAAATCAAGCTAATCCTGTCGACATCCTTTTGTTTTTAAATCAGGGGTTGGTAAATTATTTCCTCATTTCAGTGAAGTGCCCTGAAATCTCCATTTATATGGTATAGCTGTCAAGGTCCACCTGCTAATCCCTTTAAAAAATGCATTTTAAGGTCTTAGAAATTTATATTTCTTACTACTGTGAAAGTGAAGGATTCTAACCAGTAGAGAATTTTTATATAGAGCTGGCTCAAAATACTTTTATGGTAAGAAGAAAGTGCACCTTCTTTCAGTTCTAGGGTTTTATGTACAGGGCATGGTATTCCCCAGGGTCTAAAATTATTTAGATCTATTTTAAAGTGTACAGAAATACCGTTTCCAATTAAACCAAAATGGTAAATCTGTGTGGAAAACTAAATACACCCTATAACTTAGCAGCGTGTAGAACAACATCTGGCAGAAATAATGCTTGCCAGTTAATAGGAGTTGTTTGTTCTAATTGCTGGGCTTGGTTTGACCAATAATGGTGCATTGTGAGCAAATTTCCCCACCTTGGTTTTTATCTTATTACAGAAGTCTTTTAGTTCCATCAGATGTAGCTTGAGGAGACATTCTTCCAATTGAGCCATACTTGTTTAGTCCCTTTAAAATTGTATTTTATGTACCTCTGAACATTTTATAGTCTGACTCTGGGGGGAAATTCCTGGAAAGTCAATGTCCTACTCATGAATTCTGTTCCTTTCAGTATTATGATGGACCTCAGACAGTTTAGAAATTGTTTTATAACAAGAGATGTCCCGATCCGATCACATGATCAGAAATGGGGCCCGATCACATGATTTTTAAATGATCGGAATTGGGTGGAAATGATCGGATGTAACCTCATAAAATAAGCATGACGTTTTGAATTTATCCTGAGATAGAGATTGTCAAATGGATTAACAGTGGCTTAGTTTTAATTTCAACAAGTTCCACTACATCAATGTTCACTTTTGCATGGACGACAACAACACTGTAACTTCACACAATTTACGGCAGGAGGGGAGTTGAGACGACACAATAGTGAGCTGCTAGCTAGAAGTGCTAATGCAGGGCAAACTTGTCGCCTCACTAGAGCGAATACGTCAGGCGTTTGGACTTATTTTAAGCTGAACAGTGAAGGCAACGCAGCAGCCACATGTAATGTGAGCAAATTGGGCATTTCACTTGGTGGAAAAGACAGAGCTGCATTCAACACTGAGAATATGACACGGCACCCTGACAAAAACACTGAGCCAGTCGACACCAAAAGATAAGTTAAAAAAACCAAGAAGGACAGAGAAAAGGTAAAAAAAGATCATAACCAAGACAGCCGGACTGATCATATCGCTGTTTGTGGTTGTAAACGTCGGATTTTGCATTCTCCTGGAGCACCTGAAGCCATGGTATGAGATGCCTTCTCATCACCATTTTACAAACACAGCTATGCTGAACGTTCACAACAAGCTGCGTGACCACCTGCTAGTACATGCATCAAAGGTGTCTGCTTCTGGTGTTACCACACGGATATATGGAGTTTATCTGTTTGTCCGATGTCACTGCTAAGCTTTACTGCATAATAGGTCAACTCAAGTTTTGTTTACAACGTGCGACCTTGCATGCGTAACACTTTAGTAAATCTCACACAGTAGAGCATCATATACATAATAGAAAAACTTAAAGTACAACTTGGATGTGTTGTCCTTTTTCTTGTTATTATTTTAATGCATTGCGGAAGGATTGGTGTACGGGACTCGGTATCGGCAGATATTCAACATCAAATGACTTGAACTTGACTCGGGGGGGGGGGGGGGGGGCAATAAAATGTGATCAGGACATCCCTATTTATAACTCTTCCCAGACAGTTGAGCAGCATCAATCCATTCTCTAAGGGTATTACTGATTTCTTTCCACCTGATATTGTGTTAACGCATATCTATTTTTATATTTGGTATTAGAGAGTAGGTCATGCTGTCAATGATCAGTTAAGCAAAGCATTTGATTGGCAGAACCTGGCCACTACCTGTGCTCCTATTAAATTCCATGGAAGCAGCAAGGGAGCACTGTTTTTTCTTTACATACTGCTTCTCCATTTGGTGTCCTCGCTGTTTAATAGAATTGAAAGACAAATGAACAAATGTATTTTCAGTGCTATAAAGGATCTGCTTCAGTGTTTTGTGTGACGAAAACCATTAGTGTCTCCCATTATGTTGGACAATGCAACTGTTATAGACACTGTTTTTTTCTTTTTATCTGAATGCTACTTCCATCCTAGTGCAGTTGCTTCTTTTTCTTATTTCAGTGCATTCAAGCAGTGTTCTTAGTTATTGCATAGCATGTTATGTGTTCATGGTCCTGCTTTCACAAATATAAATGCAAATCCACATATGCCCCACTGCCCACACGTGAAAAGAAACACACGCTTTCACCTGAAGCCCTATTATGCTCCAGCATCTTAATACTCACTGTTCCATGCCATGCTTATCATTGAGCCGTCTCCCAAGTGGACTAGACAAGCAGGTGGGCCGGGTATGTCCATCACATGAGATGTGGTACATCAGACAAGGACAAATACAGGATCAGCCTGTAAAGCATCACCTCAATTATTTTATGAGGGAGCACTACAACCACGTCTGTGATTCTCAATGCAAACTGAACACAAATCATTTACAGAAACCCAGAAAGATGCTGGAAAATTACTGTACACTGAAGAGGTTCAGGGAACAATCTGGGGGGGAGTTGTTGCAGGAAAAAAAGCACAGATGGCCTTAGGCTACAACATGTTGGGAAGAGGAAAGAATAGCTGAACTAACTAATTAGAAAAGCAGAATTTCACCTCCATTAGACCAACAAATCCTCTTAGAAAGTATAAATCACTATGCTGTACAGAATGCAAGGCTGTAAGATGTAAATAGTATGGCTAAAGTCCACGGTTTTATGCCTCACTGCCTTATGCAGCACAGTAGAAAAAAAATTAGTTAGATTGTTACCTATCAGCAAATGTCAATGTGGAAATTCAAGCTATGTTTTTAGCTGAAGGCCGTGATGAAGATTATGAAGATTTTAGGGCTGCAATCTCTGCATTGGCCTTATCTATGTGAAGTGACGGAGAGGAGGGGTGATTTAAACTCTTTGACAAGGCTTTAAATACCAGCCAGGGATCACAGTTGTGCCCTTTGGCAAAGTAATTATTCACTGCATGAGAAGACGATCAGGTGTGGATGTGTGGCTGTGCACGAGCTCGTTGGCCAGGACTGCATCGGCATCTGTGTGTTTGCATGTGTGTGTTAGAGAGAGAGTGAACCGAGAGGCTGTGAGGAAGGTGTGAAATGCTACAGTTTCTTGCTGCATTCTGACTTCAGAGGAGAGCAAGTATGTTCTGCTGAGGCCCCGCACCAGGCTGTGAAGACAAAAAAAATATACGATTAAGGTTAGGCTTCTATCACACTATCAGTCTCAGCTTGTATCCTTACATTAATTTAAAGGAGTCATGACCTGTAATTTTCACTTTTCCATGAGAAAAAAGGTATGTTATGATTGCCTAACGATTATACACTGCCCGGGAAGCAGATATTTAAAAGTGAAGCGTTTGTTTACCCCTGAGTTCTTCAACCAGCCCACGTGCACGCGCACTCAAATACGTGGTTTTAATTTCTGGCCGACTTGACGTCAAGTCGGCGCAGGATATACCCTATATAGACATCGCAGACCTACCTATGCTGCAGGAAGCCCGCCCTGCTCCTCTCCTTTCTCCCCCTCGCTCCTCTCTCCCTCATATTCAGTCGAGCGCCGCCATTACTGAATTCTAGTGATGGGAATTCCAGCTCTTTTTGGAGATCCAGTTCTTTTGGCTTGACTCACCATAAAGAGCAGGCTCTTTCGGCTCCTCAGATTTTCTGTTGCTTAAAGTGTATTTATTACCAAAATTAATGCAAAACGATGTGTACCAAAACAAGCAGGGTGGAATGAAAAAAAAACGATCACTTCATCGTTCACTTCTAAGACTTAGCTCTTAGAGCCGGTTCGTTCGCGAGCGACACATCACCGATTCGAAGTACGAACTCCACCGTGAAAGATGCAGAAGGTTTCTTCACGCAATGATGCATGAAGAAGACATACTCGTGTCAGCCTTTTATTTTAATCAGCTAAATCAGCTAAAACCATTTCTACCAGAAACGTAGTGCACACGTGAGTTGCTCTGTTGTTGACTGCCAGAATCAACATGGAAATATTTTTTCTATTTTTTTTACGCCGGAATCCTTTACGAATTTGGGACAATATCAGGCGAAGTTTGCATCGAAGCTCCGTTTGGAAAAAGGGGCCATTCCAACAATCAGAGACTTGCCTGCAATTGAAACGGTAAGGCTGTGTTTTTATTGCTCTGCTGTGTGTAACGAACAGCAGCTAACTGCTAATGTGGCTATTGTATGCTAGCGGGAGTAGTAGCTATGGGTTAAGCGTTACCTGCGGTGTCAACCCCCCTCCTTCCTGCCACCAATCAACGCGCCCCCCATTTGCATTATTACAATGCCCGTCCACGACAGCCAAAGTATCGCATCAGATCTCGCGAGACTATAATGCCTTCAGAAATAAGGGTCAGAGGAGTTCTGTGTTTATTTTTGTCAACTTTTTTTTTTAGAAGGGCCTGAAAGACTATAATAGAGCGTGGGTATCCAAGATAATACTAGGTTATGACTCCTTTAATTTTTTGTGTTTATAACCTTCAATCAGAGGCTGTGATTTCTTTCAGACTGCAGCTCCCTTCTGAGGCTCAACCACAGGGCTGATTGGATGATTGAAAACTGTCTTTCAAAAACACAGCATGTTGGATTTTTTTTTGTGCTTACTTTCCTTCTATCTGTTACTGTGCTGTGCTGCACTTCTCTCCACCACCTTCAATTCCCAACTCACACATGTTTCCGCAGGTTTGTTTCTGCTGACAGTCCAGTCCTCAGTACCGAAAAGTCAAACTCACAGCTAGGGGCTCCAGTGCTTTCGTTATCGTTTGAGCTTCTCCGTCTACACACCCGCACTCACACATCTCTCCTCTGCCATTTCGTGGGAGAGCATTGGGCTCTTGTCATTATCGGCTCTGCTGCTTAAGTTCATCGTAAGGCTATGCCAACTCAGCTGCAAACAATACAGAACACCTTAATCAGTCCTCACTTGACACGTGCTTTCTAACACTGTGTGAGCACTTTTTCTTTGTATTTAGGAAAATTAGCAAGTCTCTTTTTGTGTGTGAACACTTTCCAGACCTGTTAAATGTTCTTAAAAATACATGGCAAAACATGTTTGAGACCTGTGTCTAGCTCGAGACAAACCTGAGCTGCGGGCGCTAGAAAAGAAAGTTGCTACCCGACAGCAGAATATCCACCTACAGATGCTCGCTTGCAGCTGGCACATGCACATATGCTCTGTAAGTAAGGTTCCCATGCATCACACTAACTTGCTGCTGTTGTCCAAACAGTTGACCTTGAGAATTTCATCACAGCCACGGCAACAAATGAAGTGGTGTGGTTTTCAGGTGAAATAGAAAGGTTGTGCTGTGACTGCCTTTTTAGAATATCTGCACTTTTTATGGCTCTATGCTTCCTTGTTTACTGCTCACTAAAACACACTTAAAATAAAGAGAATTGTATTAAAAGAAAGCTCATTTACTTTATTTGAATTTATTTCTTTTATTTTTAAACCAAATATTTTATTTGTAGGTTTGTCAACTTCGTTTTACTTTTAATTTTTAATTTATTTAGCTCTGCAAAATATTAAACAAAAACAGGAACGTAAACCTTCTGCCACCTTTGATTGTTAATAGATTTTCTCAGAACAGCTAAAAGATGTTCTCGCAGTAAAGAAATCCAATGATGGTGTGATTCAGTATTTTACTATTTTTATTACAACAAATCTCCGAAAAACTACTATTTTTGTATGATATTTAAATACACTGAAGGAAACAAACAAATTACACAAAAACTTTTTACATATGCAGCCCTCAGTTCCTAATTATTTGAGTTTTGTTTGTTTTAGCTTACCATTTAGCACCTTTATCATCTTCAGAACATTATTTTCAACACGCAAAAACACTAGAATAAAAACACAACAAATGTAAATATGTATTTATGTTCAAAGAAAATGTGTAGAAATATCATAACGCTTGAGAATATTTCTGTATGAATCAAACTGCTTTTATTCTTAAGAAACTGTTCAGTGATCTACTATAAAACACTTTAAAGAGGTTATTGTTTTGTTTTCTTACTTTTAGGATTTGCAAATGATTAGAAACCCATGTTTTAAATCTGTATTTCAAAGATTTGTTTTTAAATCAATCAACTGTAAATATTATTATTATTTATAAATTACAAAATACAGATAACTTTGGTGAGTTACTTTAATACTTTTTTACTTTTACTTTTTAATTGGGCATTTGTTATGATGTGTAACCATAGCAAAAAGGTCGTTTACAACTGAATGCTGCTGATTGACATTACAAAAGCTCAAATAATACCTCAACCGTAGCCACAAATCCAAGATGAGTTGAAAAGGTGTCGCTATGGATACAGAGCAGGGGCAAAGGGAGAGTGAAGGAGGAAGTTCAAACCACCTATTTAATCGATAATTACAGGGAATATAGAGCCAAAGTCTCCTCCCCTTCAGGTCAGCCCATGGATCCCCTGACCGAAAAAAAAGAATGAAAGTAAATGGAGTGATAAAAGTTATTTTCTGGTCCACTTTGCCATTCCTAGCCCCATGATGTCAAATATGCGACTTCTGATTTGTAGTCATTTTAATTAAGAATTTTTAGAAGCAAAGAAAACTCAAATCCAATGACAAAGGCAGCTGAAACGCACATCATTAGTTATCATTCAACTGTGGTACAGCATATGTCTAATCTCGAGTGTAAGGTAAGCACTTGAAATACTTACCGAGACCTTGTAGAGCTTGTCTCGCATACTGGCTCTCACTCGACCGACTATTTCTCCCCCAGCATAGCTGCCACTTTTTGCAAGGGAAGATTTATTGTGGTTTTCTCCGCATTTAATGCTCCTTCCCACGTCCTGGCAAAAAGATGCGAAGCTTGCTAAATTCATGTACATTTTTCTTCTTTTTCTTATTCAGTTGTAGTCCATTACCTGTTTTCACAAAAAACATAAAATGACTTTTGCCGCCTGTTGAAAATTAGCGTTTTCTCTACACTAAAATGGGTCTTTAGGGAGTAGGGGTCTTCAGTAGGGGACCCATGGACCGAAAGTAGATGGTCGTGACTTAGGTTCCCCATATGAGATTGCAGGGTAACAAGCTGGATGCTGTGGAACCTCTTGAGATTAGTGTCCAATGAAGAACATTATGAATAACCCTGAGCGTTTTTTGTTTCAGAGTGTGATACAACAGAGTGTCTTCATTCAGAGGCTCCTTCAGATTTGCTGTAATACAGACCGGTACAGGAGATCCTTCCTTCCCACAGCCATCAGCATCTACAACAACTTCTTGAAGAAACTTGGATAATATGAGTTACAACAACATTCAATTTCCCTCTGGGATTAATAAAATATTTTTTTATTGAATTAAATAAGATAGAATATTGACTTTCTATATCAACATTCCAAGCAGGGTCTCAGTTCTGGGTAGGTTGAGTTTATTTTGTTTTGAAAAGACACAACGTTATCTAACACAGAGTTTAATTTTAAGAGCCATTTCTATGGTCATTATTGTGATCCTAGCAAACACAAACAGGTTGTTATGAATCACTAATTGCCCAAGGTCTATGAACGTTGCAGGCTAATAGATAAAAAGCACCCTTTCATAGGAAAATATGTTCCTCCCTGTTGGAGCTGTAGTCTGGGATTTACTTCTGTATATATCATTGATGGTGAAATTAAATAAAAACAGGCAAACTAGGAAGCGACCAACAACAAGTTTGACTTTTTGACTTGGAGAAATATTCAAGAGAAACTATATGTATTGTACGTGATGCTACCATGACAACCAATAATTTTTATGCTAATTTAGAGGGGACTAAATAAATTATTTACTCAAATGATTAGCACTTACCAGCCTACTTTTATCCCAATAAAATGAGGTAACATTTTTAAAGAGACTAAAGTCCTGAATCTCGGGTCCATTTGAGTCTGAAGTCTGTAAATCTAGGTCAAATATGAAGTGTTTGTTTTTGCAACTTAAGTGCAACTTGAGCATAAGTCCCATCTCTGACTTCCCATCTCTGACTGAAGCAGGGACATATAAAAGTAGCAGGACACCATGTTTCACTTCGTTAGAAAATCATCTTATTGTATTGGATCCTCGTCTCAGCAGGAAAGTTTGCGGCCTTTTTCCATCACCTGATCAAGCTTGATGAGGCCAATACCCTGGCAGATTAATTTGTTAGGTCTGTGACATTACTGTAAAGTTAAGAACCTTTGTTTGAATTTTGATCTGTTTGTGTCATGATGTAATTTCAGACAAAAAACAAGATATTTATTTTGTCTTTAGTCTAAAATAACAATGTTGAAAATCCTTTAGAAAGCTGAAAATAACCTAAATTATATTCAATAATTATACAACATCATAAGCCTGTTTAGGCAGACTATAATACCGTATTTGACTTTATTTGTTTACAAGAAGGCTTAACCATATTAAAAATGGATACAGTTCAAACCCATGCTGTTCATCATCCAAATACAGACTTTTTTTTGTCAATTTCAAATCCTTTTTCTGCTCAATTGCACTTGTAAAAGTCAGCCCCACAGGTCTGTTTTTTTTAAATAGAAAAACAGAAGAAGAGAGGTTTTCACCCATTTCTTTTCAAGAGGTTTTAGACAAAATTTTCACAATCTATATATCCTCTAAGCTTTTTAACCCTGCAGGCAGTTTTCAGGAACCTAAGAGAAAAGTTACTGTGTTTTTAAGGTGTCTTTGTATTTCAGTAACATACACAATCTAGCAACATGTACATCTAAAACAAATTAAATGGCAATTTGGAGAATTGTCAGTTCTGAGATTTTATGACTTATCCTTTTGCAATTCTGACTAAAACCACTAAACTTAAACTTACACTTAAAAATACACACTAAGGCACTGTTTCTTTTCCTGGTCCTAGGGGGGCACAGTGTCCTGCATGTAGCTCCAAATACTAGGGCCCTCATTTATCAGACGTTCATAGAAACTGTCCTATTTTCTATCTACGAATTAATTTGAATGAATGTTCATATGAACAGTCAAAATCCAGATTCACCAAATATGCGGTGGCCAGTCGTACGCATGTTCCTCCGCAATCATGTTGATAAATCCCACATGTACGTACCTAGGCGCTAGTGCCCATTCACAGTCATTTGCATACAGAAACGCGCTGAATTAACCATATTTGGGAACACCACATCCTCTCACACATGCATTAAATTATTGCGTTCTGGCCGTAAATAATGGCCAAGAGAGCAAAAAAAGGAATTCAGTGACACTGAGATCGAGATGAAATATAAGAGGGAAAAAAAGAGTCATGATGAACAGACTTTGAAAATTGTCATAGTTAAAGCAAATTCATTTTAACACCAATAGTCTTTGCCCTCTATTATCAGCGGTCCCTCTGCTTCATGCACCCCCCTCCCTCCCTCCAGCACGCAGCAGTTATATTCCTGCTGAAGACATAAAAAGTGTGGCAAACAATTGTTTCATTTGCTGTTATTCACTTGTGTGGAAATACTAAATTCTTTAAAACAAATAAAATCAGTTAAATTGTCCCGAAAATTGCGGTTTGGTTCTACCAGCTCAGGGGTAACCAACAAAAAAATAGTTAAAAAACAGTTGCAGCAAGCATGGAATCTGGAAAATCTAAATGAGTAGTCAGCTAGTTATTCTATGTTCTTGGCGTTTTATTTTATTCTTTTCTGCATCCTATGATGATATATTTTCTGCATCAACGAGACAATATACAGCACCTCCCTTACATGCTAGCATGACTCTCCCACTACAGGTATTTTAGTTGTGCTCCTGTTTCAAATTCTAGATGACAGACCCACAGCAGTACAGTCAGGTGTCATGTCATGGATATGCTGCAACAACCACAACCTTTGCTATTGACATTTTGCTGCATGTGTGCCACAATCTCAGAGTACTCTCAGGCTGTATCTCACAAACAGGGGAGCCCAGTGCTTTCTTAAGTGCTTTCCCAATTAGGCTTACCTATGCACCTAGCAAACACTATTCATAATATGGATGCCTTTTCTACATCCAAGCCCAGTTTTATACTGAGTGAAGGGGTTTAAAAAATCTTAAAAGAATAAGGTTTGAATAAAGCATTCAGAAAGCCGGTATTTACATAGCTTTAATGATGTGAAAGAAAAAAAATACTACAAATTCAGTCTCTATGCAATAAAACCTTCCTTTTTCTAAGACATACAGTCGTGCTCAGTATAAAAAGCTCTACGATTTATTAATGTCCAACCAGGGCAGAATTGCTCAGAATCTAGTTTATGATGTGTATCTCAGCATGCATCCTTCACTAATTGTTCCAGAAAATCTCCATTAGATATACTTTTGTCTGTGGTCTCAAAGAGAACTGTAGACAATCTGCTGACTTCTCATTTTAGTGATAGATATCTCTTTTCAGCAAATATTTTCCTGCTCATTACCTTGTGGAATAATGTGGGCTCTATCATTTGAGGCTAAGCAGACTTCTGCTTAAAGCAAAAAATGTGAGCAAATGCCAGTACACCAGTTTTTTAGTAAAATTAATAGCTTTCATTAAACATATGAACTCATTCTTTAACACAAGCTGGAACATACTACCATCAGAGAATAACTACGCACAATTTGGTGATGCTTCAGTTTGCTGTAATCTGTTGACCTTCAGATTTTAAACATTTTACTACAACTTCTATTCTGGGTTTTTAAATAATTAGATTATTGAGGTTGCATGGGCCAAAGAATTCTAATTCATTACTCGATGGCTCCCGCGTTATGATGATTAATGGCAGATTCTGCAGAGCCCTCTATTTGCCTTACGTTGTCTTTTGGGAGACATACCCGGTACCTATAATGGTGTATCAGAGATCTTCTGTGAGGTTTTCAATTCAGGGTCAGTTTTCAAAGATTGGTATCATGTTCAGAACCTTTTTTTTCCCCACACAAACACACACACCTGTGATTGAGATGTTAGAGAAAGGCAATTCCTTTCAGTCTGAGGGATTTCTTTCTGCATCAAACAAGTCAGGCGATTGGAATTATGACCAGGGTCAGTGCTCCAGATGAAACAGCCATCGTCCTCTCCCCTGTTAATTCACTTTCCACCCATCCCTGGCCAGCTGTCGTCCTTGACTCCTCTTGACCTCAAAACCTTGAGGGGAATTGAGTTATTCAGCACTGCAGCCCTCACCCCGCAGCCATAACTTCTGAATCCAACCTTAACGGCTCTTGCAAACATGGTAGCGGGAGCGCAGGCTTATTGATGGAGGCTATTTAACACTGTTCTTTTGTCCACCCCCCCCCCCTGCAGCATGAGGAAATAAATCTACTTTGCCCATGCCTCTTTGTAGATCACGACAATCCAATTGGAGCTGACGGTTATCTGAGGTCAAGGGTCTCCATGAGTCTTGTATGAGTACACAGTAACATGCCACTTCTGGAAATTTATGTTTACACAGTTTCACAGAAAAAGCTATTTACAGTCATCATGGGCATGAATCATTTTAAGATTTTATAACAAATTATTCATTCCAGTTAGTTTTCTTACTTTACTTTTATTTACTCCATTACTTTATTTCCACACACGGTCAAAATTATATACCAGCTTAGATGTATACCAACTAATACTTAGTTAAATGTCTACCATAAAAAAGCCTCTTGTCTGTAGAGTCTGTGGAGAATCTGTAGAGTTTATTGAGGCCAGTTTCTATCCTAGCCCAAACCATGCCTGTCAGGTTTTGAATTTGAAAAGGAGGAAGATTTTCTGGCATGAGCTATCCCACCACCTCAACCAAGCTCCAGTATCCCTTACAGTTCAAGACAGGTGTACAGCAAACTACAAATAACCACTTATCAACCACTTACTAACTACAATTAAGTGATCAGAATCTGATTTGCCTCCCTTTGTTTACATTCAAATGCTATGCACCATCCTGGTTCTCTTTAGGAAAGTAAATTTGCTGTCCAATTTTTCCAGATATTTACTTCTTTGTTTTTCTATTTGGCAGAAATTACTTTTCCTTCACCACATCCATCCATTTCTCTCCTCTGTTGGTGCCGCTCTCAGCACTGCAGTAGCCTGGGTGGCAGTTCTCGTGAGGCTACTGACAATTCAGTTTAGAGAGGAAGATGATTTTTTTTATATAATGATTTAATAATACAGAGAATACTAATGCAAAAGGGGTAAAATAAAGTTGTTTCCCAGCCAAAACAGGAGAATAGGGTTAAGGTCAGGACTTTGGGGAGGGCAACCTGATTCATCTTTCAAAACCAAGTGTTAATGTTTGTTTGGGATCAACATCCTGTTGAAACACCTTGTGATTGTGTCCAACTTTTAACTATCTTAACTACCTTGGCCCATACCTCAAAGATGAAGCGAGTGATTAGGATATTCAGGAACAACTCAGTAACTCAAGAACCCAACAATGAACTGGAATATTCTGTCCACAGAAAAGCCAGTTTTACATCTTCATAGACTGAGAGGCTGCAGACTGAGAAAGAAGCCCCCACAGCCCTTGTTCCAAAATCCACACCTTCGGGTTTAAAGAAATGTGCCGCTGCCCACATAAGCATGTCAGTTGCCTTTTGGAGAAAAGCTGTGTGGTCAAACGAGATAAAGATAATAAGTTATTTAGCCACAATGAAAAAGAAGTACACTGCATGACTGTACCAACAGTCACACATGGTAGTGATTGCATCATAATGTGGGGCTGTTTTGCTCCATTTGATATTGTTGCATTGTACTAAGTGAATGGATTAATAAATAAGGAGGACCACCTTCCGATTCCTCAACTTCCCTTCAAATCAATAGAGTTTGGTGGATCAAACTTGGATAACTGGACACAGACCTGAAACATACACTTCAACACAATTCCACTATTAAGTCAAATGTTTATAGGAGTGTATGTTTAAGTTTGTTTGTATAATTTTTGTATGTAGCAAAATCTATGTTTTAAAAGTAAAAATAGTTATCTGTTGCATTAACATTCCACACTCTGAATAGGAGTCATGTAGAAGAATAACTTGTGAATAACTTGGGTGGTCAGCTTCAAATGGCTTCTACCATCTAACAGTGGTCACAAATGATGCAGGTAAAGAAAAGTCACAAATGCTGAGACATCTCAAAATCCAGGTTTATGAGTCCTCAGACAGATAGTCTGTAACAAAATTGCAGCACACTAATAAGACAGTAGTGGTGTGTGGGAGGAGATTCACAGAATAAAAAAGGAGGATGATTGAGGGAGGGAGGTGTGTGGGTGGTGTGGGGGAGGGCAGCGCAGGATGCAGGCAGGGAAGTGGATGCTTTATGAGGCCCTTAACATTTACTTCCCCAGCGTTTCAATCCGCCGTGTCTATTAAGGACGGCTGCTCCTCCTACGTGTTCCCCATCCATCAAAGACAGAGAGACGTGATGCCCCACACTGACGGACAGCTCGATATGATGGAGCCAGGGAAAGACAGGATCAGTCGGCGGAGGGTGAGAAACTGGAAAATACTGAGATGAGAAGGAAGAAGACAATGAAAGGGGGGGGAAAAGGGGTCAGAAAATTCCATTGCGGGTAAGAAGTGCATCTGCAGCCAGAATGTAGGGGTTGCAAAAAAGGCCTTGGGGGACAAACAAAACGGTCAGAGATGTGCTGAATGAAAAGAGCTGAAGCAGCATTTTTTTTAAGAACATGCTTTGTTCGAGGTGGGCTGCTGTCCCCACATAGATACAAAAACTGTGTTACTTTACATAAAAACCAAACACACACTGTCACCGAACAATTTTTGCAATAAAGCAGAGAAGTCAAACCATATAAAATGGAAAGAATCTGATAATATAGATGATAATTCGAATCACTATGACAGTGTATGAGCTTTGTTTACAGGTGCATATAAATTAGGATATTTGTATGGCTGCTCCTGAAGCACCATAGGCATGCAGGTCCAGTTGCAGTCAACAGCTTGTGAATCTCCTCATTATAGTGAACTGGGCTACACTTAACAATTCAATTCAATTTTCAATTCAGTTTATTTATAAAGCGCCAATTCACAACAGATGTGATCTCAAGGCACTTAACAAGAAGTCATTTCAATACATTTATACAAATAGTTCCAATCAATTGTCTCCAGGTTGTGGTTATCTCTGCTGTCTTTGGATCTTATAGTATAGTTTTTCCTTCCACTCAACTTTCTAGAAATATACTTTGATACAGCACTCTAAAAACAGCCAGCTTCTTCAGTAATTACATTTCTCATTTAATTATTTCTTTTAAAAAATTGTCTTATGCTATATTTGAATTTTATAGGAAACAGAATTTGAGGTTTTCATTTGATGTAAACCATAATAATCCAAATAATACATAATTAACAATTTTTTCACTCTGTAATAATATGTAATACAAACATGCATATTTCTTTTAGATCTGAATTACTGGATTAAATTAACTCTTTACTGATCTTTTAATTTCTTAAGATGCACCTGAATGTGGATCAGGGAGAAGTCTAGCCCTATTTAGCCTTTAGTAATGCACATAACTGCTGCAAGTTGCTGCTATTAATTATGGCGCTAGCCAGCTAGACTTTCATTAATCTAAATTTAGAGGCCGAACTGAGCTCTAGCTTGATGTTTTCACTGCAAAACCCAGTGCCAACAAACCAATCACATAATAGATTTTCTGCCCTCTGGCCGCCCAAAGACAAGGTCCACTATCTGCAAACTAATCATAGCCACAGTCTGACACGTTCAACCTGCTGGCAGCCAAGGTCAGCCAACCGAGTGAGATTTGCTAAAAACTACAGCAGGAGACAGCTTTATGCAGAGCATGTTGACCACATGAAATCTAAAAATAAAAAAATTAAAAAACAGGCTTGCTAATGAATACATGCAGTTAATGATCATTGCGCTGATGAACAGCTGGTTTGTGCTGCCGTTCGTCTGCCGTCGGCCCTTTATCTTAATTAACGCCACACATATGTGCAGCTAGCTCCCACTTTGAGGCGGCCCTGGCCGGCACTCTCAGGTACACTGGCATGGGTCAGATGAGGAAACATGGGGAATTTGTTTTACAGCAAATGAACAAGGGGAAAGGTGAGAACAATAGGGTAAATGAGACAGAGATGAAGAGAGGACAGATAAGTCAAAGTTGCTGAGACAGAAAGAGAAATAGAGTTTGGGGAAAGGCATGCACCATCCTATAACCTTGCCCCCCCAACCCCCAACGATGCTGCCTCATACCTGCTGCATCCCCCTTTCTAGCAATTAATCATCTGATACTGAGCTTACCCAGCCGACACCTAGCTCCCCAACATTCTAATTAAGCCAGAAAAGGAGGAGAGGAATGGAATTGGCAAAACACCAATTTGAAAACAACATATAAGGATAAAGGATGCTCACTAAGGGTGAAGAAAAGGGAGAGAAGTACACAGGAGGAAACTGGAAGCCAGCAGCCAATGTAAAAAAAAATCGAATGGGAAGAAATCCACAATTCAAGGCCAGCTCCTATGGAATGCTGGTGAGCATAATGAA
Source organism: Valencia hispanica (assembly GCA_963556495.2). Lineage (NCBI taxonomy): Eukaryota > Metazoa > Chordata > Actinopteri > Cyprinodontiformes > Valenciidae > Valencia > Valencia hispanica. Next base: position 39,242,018 of record OY747718.1, read on the forward strand.
AAGCCTCTGCCAGCCTCATCCAAAACCATCTATCTACCAGACTGTCGAAGCAGGAACCATGCTGGTGCCAAGGTTACTCTATAAAGCTCAACAGCACTGTGCATATGTGTGTGTGCACCTGTGAAAAAGAGCACATATGGATGTGCCTATTTTAGAATTACATGAGTTAAAAACAGATTCTGCACGACTGACTTGTTTATTTACTGTGTGAATTGTAAAGCATCGTGAAGGTGAAATTTGTGTGTGTGGTTGTGGATGTTTTCATTCCGCAGAAGCCTTTTCATCTTTAGTCCTGGATGCCAGAAGACTTAATGTCCCTGCTTCCCTTCCTCCTGGCTGAGACACACTTGCGTCTTCCAGGCCACCTGCCAGCCAATTAGCTGAGCGGGCAGAAGCAGCTGCCCAGTAGCAGGTGGATGTCCATCCCAACATCCCTACCACCTGTTAATGCTAATGGCTATGATCTCAGGGACCACTGGACTAGACCGCTAAGGGAGGCAGGTCAACTGTGAAAAGAAATTACTATGGGCAGACATGGAGCCCGACAGAGACACTGTAGAACTATGAAAAGAGCATGTTAGGGGAGTCCTGTAAATATAAATAAATGTGTTTCTCAGCAGATATAAAACATTAGAAAAAATTTGTAAAAAGTTTACAAATGAAAGTAGATTATTACAAGCTTTAAGTGACATTGACTTGAAACACAAAATTAAAGGTTTAGTCACAACGTGTCTCAAATTAATCCATCAACGGATGTTCTGCTACTAAGACAAAAGATCTTTAATATTTTTTTCTTAATTTCTGAATGGTTAAAATGTTAAATATGCAAACAGAAAGTTATTAATTAATTACAATCCCATGGCAAATCTGAGTATAAAATCAACAGCTCACATGCACAGGCAATCCCAACCATTTGATTAAAAACATTTTAGGAAAGCTAAAATCCAAAGTATCATGAGATTGAAATCAGCATAACTACTCAGTCATGAGGCAGACAATATGCCAGCCTGTTTTAATGGTGATGTCCTTAGATAAATGAAGTGAGTTTCAGATTCAAATCAGGCATTACAGGGAAATAAATAGCACTCTCCTTTTGCAGGATTAGGCAAATCTGGACGTAAATACTTAACTAGAAGTTGGCTGGACTCCTTTTGGTCCCTGAAGACATTTCCCTTCTCAATCAAAAAGTTTGTTCACTACTCAACATGAATTGGGCACATGAAGTTTATAATTTTAACAATTAACAATCCAAACAGGTTTCTAACATTGCCAACATGGAGTTGTTTTGATCACATGTCTCAAGGTTATGTAAAACTACACTATAGACACTCATTTATACAGTTCTTTGGAAAAAAAAAGTTAATTTGGGTTGAGAAGCTCTTTAAGCAATTCGGTGACTGAGAATCTACACCAATATACAATTCTGGTTAATATAAATGGGGACAAAAAAATCTAAGAAGACGTAAAAAAAAAAAAAAAGTAAACTTTGCAAAAACACCCCCCAGAAGCTCTAGTTACTTTTGAAAATAATCTTTATAATGACCTTTATAATCTTTAGCTCAGCACCGCTTTAGCAATGCACTAGATTTTCCTATATTAGATAGTGACGATGATGATTTTGACGTTGGCAGCACCTACTAGCTCAGAAGAGGTAAAATAGGATATCTGATTGAAATCCCAGAAACTATGTAGATTTTATTGCTATTAATATCAAAACCAACAGTAAAAGAGCTTGTTAAAAATATTTAAGATAGTATAGGCAGGGACTAGGAGGGATCCCTGCCCCATCTAATTTTACGTCCTAACCCTGTGTTTAAGTTCTACTGGAGCCTACAAATAAACTTTTTATACTATGGCAAGGTGCAGGGGAATATTTAAATGCAGAACCCTGGTCTAGTGTGGCCGAGTAACATCTTCTTCATGTGGGTTTTATTAATTCTGCGGGCACTTTCTCTGCAAAAAGTTACAGAATACAATTAAATGAATCATTTGAGGAAGTGAATATTAGTGATGCTTCTCACAGCAAACCAGGTTTTTCTTTCAAACACCCTACACTCAGACGTACAATTAAATGAAAACCATCAACAAATAAAAACGGCATAAATAGAAAAACGGCATACATAGAAAAATGGCATACATAGAATACTTCTAGATTCTGCCAAGATTTTCTACATCTTAAGGAATGTGATCCAGTTCAAATGTAGGTACGTTGCTTTGTAAGTTTGACGTTGTGTAGCTCAGCCTTGCTTTGAATTGATCTTGTTCTCCTTTCCATCACTACATGGTGAATAATTAGTTATTTCCACAGGTGGGAGCAGCGATGCAGTGGCTTTTTGCAAACCGCCCTGAAATAGGTCGGCTTCGATCTGCCTCATAAAATGCCTCGACCCTTTCTCACTTTTATAGATGGAGAGGTGATATATGGCTTTATTTACGAGGACAGGCCCTGACAGATTTAATATTTTAATTCGCCTTTACGGCTCGAACATTGGGCCACACAGGACTTTTTATGAGCCACCAGCACCAATGGACAGGACAGTGTAGATAAAAGGGGAAGGTTGTGCTGGATGCAGCCATTTTTCATCATGTATCACTGCTTAAACATCATGCATATTTCAGCCCCATCTAACCTCTGCTCACGCCCTTACTTCGCATGTCTCTGTCATCCATCTACAGTCCAATATTCGCCTAACTCCAGCGAGAAAACACGGCCATGAAGCAGACAGTGCAGGTCTAATAGAAGGGAGATTGATGCTTCAAGCGATTCAAGGCTGGAAGAACTGTGAAATTCATGCTCGAGATAACTCAAAGCTATTGGTTTGGAGGCTTATGAATCTGAAGACACAGCCCTAAATTTTGCAGTCTTTTTGGGGGGCTCCAACAATAGCCTGCCAATACTTTCAGTTTTCAGATCTTAACAGCTCTTACAGGCACTTAGAATCAGGGAGCTGATTGATGAATGAGATGACTCAAACAATTCTGTGTAGATTGGTGGTCGTTTTAAAAGCAGAAGTCAAATAGTATTTCACCATTAAAAAAAGTCCACACCCATCTAACAATATGAAAAGTTTGATTACTTTTAATGGAAATCAATAGTTTCAGCAGTCACTCTCTGTGAGATTTTTTTTTAATCAAGAGAAATTCATTACTTTGCTGTTCCATACATACAGACCTCATCTCTTTCAAAAAATGAGTCCAAAGCAGGAACAATTCCAAGAGCCTCTAAAACTCTGCCTAAGAGTTTTTTTTTATTTTACTGTTTCACTGCCAATTACAGCATCTATCAATCAGCACAAATTAATCCCCCCAGCGGTTGATTTAGTATAACTTTTAAAGCAAAACTATTTTAAAAAAATCTACCAACTCTTCAAGGTGGTCAGCATCCCCCTGGGATGCAGAACAGTTCCCATGGGAACTGGTAAATGAGCGACTAGCCATCTACTCCCTCCAGCAAAGCACCAGGAACACAGCGATTATCGATCTGTCTGAGGGGTGAACAGCTCAACCAATCAATGACTCTTCGAGTCACCCGGGGATTGCAGGATAGAGGTGGAGCACGGAGTGTGTGTATGTGCACGGTAAAGGGTGCAGTGCCAAAGAGATTTCTCTCCAACACAAATCACCTGCCTAATTGACAGGCTTGCAATTGGCTTAAATAGCCTGTTGTCCCCTGCCCACTCTTCGACACGTCCTCCTCGGCGGGTTTCAAAGCAGACCACCTTCTACAGATATCACTGTCATTATCCTCTCTGGGGATAGAGGTGAGATCATGGGGCTGGAATAGGACAGGTCTTATCAGACCTTCCTCACTCAGAAGGCTGTCGCTCTTTTCAAGACCTCTGGGGATCAGTCTGCAGCACACCAAGTGCCCTGCTGCATGTTGTTTCAGCATGCATGGCTTAAACTTTGCCATATTAGCCTGCTTCGGAGACTAAACTTTTTTATTTAACACTTATTCTACCTTTGTTTATACAGACAAATCTTACGATGTTAAAATGTCACATTATTAAGTGCAACGCAGTACAGGTTGCTTTCAAAATGAGACAACTTTTTTTTCTTTCCAATGTTCTTCTGGCAACAATTCTGAATAAGACAGCAGCTTCAAGCAGTACCTATCAATACTATTTCTGCCCATTTTGTATCCATGCAATTCCATTCCATCTCCATACATGTTTTCCATTCATAACTATAAACAAACCATGTGGAGAAAGTGACTCTTAAAGGTCAAACTGTGTAGTTATCAATACAATATTGAGATATGAGATAAAATTCTGACACTTTATAAGTATTCTGTTCTTTCAAAGAAAATGTACCTGTACAAGTTTCAGTGTCTACTCTTTTTCAGTTATCTCTGAAAAGTGGTTTAAGCAAACACCAAAAATGTACTTTTTTTACTCATTGCACAAAAGATGCACAAAAATGCAATTTCTAGGGAAAAAATAACACCATTTAACTTCCTAAAAGCTAGTATTGCCTCCATTATCTTTTTTGTTTCAGCATCATTCATGACTCCAGTCATGCATCTAAATCAACAAAAGAATGTCTTCACAAAAGAAAAAAGTCTGGGAATGGCTGAACCAGAAAACAGAACCAGATCAGAAAGAAAATGCCAGATATTAGAACCAGAAATGTCCTGATAACCTGATAGATTTAGAGTTTTGTAAATCGATATATTGAATGGTAGACCGTAATAGTTTAATGGTGTGCATACTTACACTGCTTGTTTACTTTTTTTTTACATTTTCCCTCTAACTGATTTTCAGTTGCGTTGTTCAGTTTTATATGTCACATGAAAGGTGTAGAATGTTTGAAAATGATTTTTCTGAGGCCAAATTCCACAAATTGACCCTCTAAAAAGCATTAAAATCTAACCAGACATAACCCATTTTGTAATTGTTATGATGGATGTCTAGAGGCAGACTTGACCATTAGGTAAAGCAGGCAAATAAAACAGATTTTCAGTACACACAAAAACATGAACAAATGTGTCATTTTATTCACAATCAAGCTTGATCTGATCATATACAATCAATACCTAAGAGAAAACAGTCCCCACAAAAGATGAATTTCATTACACATTAGTAAGCTTACATTACACCTCAGTGCTTAACTTTTTCCAGTGCATTCGTCTGAATCCAGCTTTGTGTGACCTTGCTTCCCACCACGTTGGTGGCTGCATTGTTATAATAAATGAATGTCGTGGCTGCCAAAACTTTAGAAAACCAGAATGATCTTTTAATGATACTGAAAAGTAATTAAAACTCAGAAGCAGCAACTGAAGCCAAGAACAGACTTTGAAACACACGCCGTTGCTTTCATGTTCAGCCTGTGGAGCGCCTAAGCTTTGTATGAAACTTTCTTTACCCATTAACTGTGGTCAGAAACTGTTCAAACTGAAGGGCAAGAATTGCTTCACCCCCTGGGGCAAACTAAATAATTAACAGGCCTTTAATTACACCTTAAAGCGAGCAAATGACCTCCATGCCCCCTGGGAGGGAAGATGATGGAAGAAGTGTGTGTAAACGCGTGTCTGTGTGTTGGAAACTGCAGAACCATAACACATAGAAGAAAGTGGCCTGATGACGGTACCACGGTCTGGCCAGCTCATTTACTTTGACATTTGAGCAGAAGCTTCACCACAGGAAGTGACTGTAGGACGGTGGAAAGCGAAGCATCTGACTCACATGAGTGACTGACACTCTCAGGTCCATCCATCTGAGCCCAGGTGAACGAGGGAAGAGCGGCCGATCGATAAGCCAACGGTTTGATAGAGTGTTGGTGAGCGGCTGTATTTCCACATATTGAGCGTCTGCGTTCCTAATAAGGGGAAAGATTTACAACAGCAGTAACCTAATGACAGGGCTCTTGAATGGTGTGCTGACACCAGTAGAGTGGATTTCACACTGGTACAACATGGATATTCACAGCACAATGTGAACAAATCTTGCACAGATTTATGTACCTCTAAACTAACATTGATATTATGCAAAATAAACAATAGGCCAATGTCTCATTCATATGATTCATCAAACTGACTTTGGTGAGGAGCACACTTTTCTAAAAAGAAAATGTCAAAATATAGTTTGCACATGATTTTTATTTTTCCGTTTTAGTTTTTTTCTCGCTTGTAATGCTTTGTTTGAATTCTGTCACCAATATATTTTAGTGCTGCATTGAATAGGTTTATTACTGAGATAAATATGATCAAGATAAGGAAGTTGAGCATGAATTTGCTGCCAGTTTATAATTCTGAGGAATTTTGCCCAATCATTAATTGACTCATCATTTGATAGAAAGCCCCAAAACAGTTATTTTTATGTATTTCTAGAGCAAAGGTTTTATTTTTAAAGCATTTAAATACAGTTCATATGGCCACAAGTCCAGTTCATCATGTGTAAAACAAATAAAGTAAAAACAATAAAAAACATCTCACTGTGTCCTAAATATTTCCACTGTAATGTGTATGCTTCCGTGTAAACTTCAGCCTGAGCAAATGGCATCATATTCTTAAAGACCAGTGCTGTTTGAGACATTCAGATTACACGAAATATAGTGGAGTAAGAATTGAGGAATCTTGAATTGTATTTTTTTTCTGTTGTGCAAATTTGTCATTTCACTTTTGTTATTCATTATATCTATAACTGTACTCATTTTAAAATAATAGTAGAATATAAATAGTAAAAGAGTAGAATAGAATAGAATAGAATAGAATAGAATAGAAGAGATACCTTATTGTGCCTCAGGATACCAGCAGTGAGAGGCAAATGAAAGCATGCAGATCCACACAAAGGTAATAAAAATAGATATTTAATATATTGTATAATATATTGAATACCTTTAAAAATGGCCAACACATTTTTTGTTTGATTCAATGGTCAATTTTTCTAATTAATATTGTTTAAACCAAGTGTGTCAAACTCCTGCCCTCAAGGGCCTCAAGGGATGGTGTTCGGCATGTTTTACTTTGTTCCCTGCTTCAACATAGCTGTATCAAATGATGGCTCGTTAGCAGGTCTCTGCAGAACTTTGCCATGCTGAGGAGGAAGTTGGACCATTTGAATTAGCTGTGTTGGAGCAGACACATCTAAAGCTAGCAGGTAACTGGCCTTCGAGGACAGGAGTTTGACACCCCTGCTTTAAAGGGAATTCTTTCTATATTGATAGCTGATAATGTTTACTTGGTTTTGCATTTTATGAATTCCTATAAATAAATAGAAATCTGGACCTATTATTCAATTTGTTTTGATTTCATGTTGTTTTTATTGTGTCTTCTCTGTGATGTCTGATTTCTCTACTACGTTACATGAAAATCTAAGAAAGTCGTCTTTTTATCAGCCTAATTTTGCAAAAATATGAGTGAGATCTTTTTTCTCATTGGTTAAAGTGACAGCAGTCTTATTTAATCAAATTAAATCTTAAGAACCGTGTTAAACTCTACACCCATTACACACTCACATGTTTCAATCTCTAAATAAGCCTGCACTTCGGTTCTTTCCTTTGGCTCCCGGTGGCACAAGCACTCAGATATCCAATCAATCACACCTTGGCTCAAACACATACACTCAAAACACACACACCAATACACAGACAGAGGGCAAAAGGTGCCACGATGGACTTGCTTTAAGTTCACTAGCTGACCAATAGCATTCATTGTTCTTGCCGTCAAACTGGCAATGTGACTGTGACAAGCAGCAAAAACAGATCACACATGCTTCTTCTCTCTATTAAAGCGAATGGCCACCAAGACGCATGCACCCTCTCTTAAATGGAAGTAAGGAGGAAATTAATCTCTCCCTTGGCTGCAGTGGCAGGATATTAATCTGTTGGTTGTACTCATCTCATCTTTTCTCTCATTGCCTGATAATCCCCTCCTCATCAGCAGCGTATGCAAACCGCAGGTGGACGAACACAGTAATTGATTGTGATGTGAAACTCCCCTCCTACCTCTTATCTTTCCCTTTTTTTCATTTTTGTTAATCCCTTTGCTCATTATTGGAGGTGCATAATTTGCCCGTCGATCCTTAATCGCTCATAACAAGATGTGACTTCTTTATTTTTGTCAGAGGGGAAATCAAGTTAGGATCGACTGCAGTCAAGTTTCTGCCCTTTGTTAAGCATCGGTTGTTTCAAACACACATTTAATGACATTCATAATAAATGGCTTGATTTAAATCTGTTTCATTAAACTATTGCTCGCTAACAATCTCAGTGGAGATCTAAAACATCTACAAAACTAAAGTAAACATGTTACGCAAAATGGAATACATGTTGTGTTCATCTATAACCATGCATTCCCTTGAGGCTTTAGCTGCAAATCAGAAAATATTGGTTATGTACGGTAATCCTATGGGTTTAGGTGCAGCCCTTGAAGGGAATTACTGGGTTGTGTCCTTAAAGAAAAGTGCAGTACTAAAAGCTTTAGCCCACACCCACCTGATGTGTAGCCCCATCTCAGTCGTTTTCTTATCACACCAGTTATATATATATATATATATATATATATATATATATATATATATATATATATAATGAGCTTCCACATTAATATATAAAATAATTTAGCATTGACTACACCATGATGTCATCCATTGTAGAGTTTAAGTTTAAGTGAGTCCATTTGAGCTTACGACAGTCTTTTCCACCAACAAAGGATCAATGACACGGGAATGGGAGGAGACACCTGCAGCTTCTGTATTAGATGCAGGACAAACAGCTGACACTGTGACACTGATACTTCTGAAGCTCAAAGGTGCATTGTGGTTTACATGCCTGCAGCAGCTGATGTCAGGCCCCTTGTTGCAGCTCCTGTGGAGAGAAGAACACTCTCTAACAGGCAGGAATGATTTGGAATTACCCAGAATTACCCAGTTCCTCTTTCCCTGGTAAAACTATTGTGGCCTCCACACAGCAGGAGGATGCAGGACTAAAGTTGTCAGGGTTGCATTGCATACAGAGATCAAACTTGCTATCATGGCCTTGAAAGACAGAGTCCACACAAAATGCTGTAATGCTACATTTTAAGATTGTTTCTCAACTAAAAAGGGTAAGTTGACTTGATAAATTTCACAAATGAATGTGTGCAATTAAAAGTGACAAATGTGTTACTTTATGAGTGGTGTTATTATTTCCATAAAGTATATTTACCCCATCTACCCAATCTGTAAATTAATTGGTATTTCTCTGGAGCAGCTCTCACTCTGTAGTGAGAGCTGATAGAGCAGTGTGATTCTTATCTGAACATTAACCCTCAAGGTTTCCCATCTGATCAACGTAACATGGTGTTCCTTGTTTGTTGTTTTTTTCCCCACCGGGAGACAAACTGGGCTGATAAAGCTAAGTTCATTATGTGTTACTGACACGTCGGTCATGGGTCAGGTCTAATCCGAGCCCAGAGGAGCCCAGCCGCTTGGCCGCTGTGAGACCTGGCTCTGTTACAGCTCTTAATCAGATCTGAGGTTAATGTGCTGCCTCTCTATGATAAACCCAGTGCAAGGGAGGAGAAAGCATTTTTCAGCTCACCATGAAAGACCAAAAAAAAGCACCCTCCCTCTCTCCTGAAAGATCCAATACTTAGCCCACACGACTGAGCCGTGACTCAGAAGAGAGAGTGCAAGAGAGATAGAGCACCATGCTGCAAAATAAATATCATTAACCCACAATTAAAATCCTGTTCTCTGTCCTGACATCCTTTATTGTTCTCATATCTCTGTCCAATTACAACATGCTGGAGTAATTATGGCTGCATTAAAAAGTAATGAAGTTATATGAGCAGGGCCCATCGTTTCCACAGGGCAATCTGACAGAAGGTAGGGAGATGAAGGGACTTGATGAAACTCGGCTGCGCTCATGAGACTAAAAACATCCACAGTTCAGCTGATTCTCCTCGGTGCCACTTGGGTATCCATTATTCCTTAACTGGTCGACGCGAATCTGTTGCCACGGAGACATAATCAAGTTATAAATGGCTGCATCATTAATGTTACAAACAGAGCTGCTCAAGCATTGTCTAAATAATTGATCTGTCTCTGTAAGTGTGTGTGTGTGTGTGTGTGTTTGCATTTATGTTAGTTGTTTAGTAAACAGTTGTTTTTGTGTAAGAGAGCAAGCGATGAATTGCAGGGTTGAGGCTGTTAAACCAGAGGGTCAGACGTGAGAGAGAAGCAATTTGAGGTTGGAAATGAGCGATGTCCTTTCTCATTTCAGTGCCACAGAGGCCTGAGCCCATCACGCGCCAACTCTTTTATGTGTCAACATGCTCAATGACTTACAGCATCCCTTGGTTGTATTTGGCTCAGTGCGTTGAAGACAAAAGGAGAAAAGATCTAAAAAAAAACTGTGTAATATTTTCTTAGAGGAAAGGAAAAGAAAAAGAAAGGAGGGAGGGAGTAAAAAAAATAAACAAGGAGGATGTTTAGTACTGGGTCAGACTGAACTTTTTTTTTCTGAGCTGCTCCACACATGGGTGAAGATTTGACACTGACGCAGCACTGGTCCTGGTCTGGGAGCAGCAGAAAGCACTCTGAGGGGAAACTCTCCCATTCTTCTGAATGAAAATACGTCAAAAAGAAGACAGTTTTCTGGAAAAGGAAATCATAGGAACTGAAAATACAGAAATATGGCTCAAAGATAAAACAAGGGCGTCTTTTTGGATAAAATCTCATTTGTCCAAAAGGATAAGGATTATAAAAACTGTAAAGCTTTAAAGAAATGTTGTAAATGTGGAGTCTATTGCATCTTAAAATAAAACAAGTCTTATGAATATAACTACAGAGGCTTTTCTATTATTCAGAAACTGTGTTTGATTTGGGTAATTTTCCTAAAAAGGGAAACGCTATAATTCACAGGAAGATGCTTTTGGTTTTTTGTGACAAGGTTATCATTGAATAAACATTTTGTTTTCAGGTTTTGAGTCTGAATCTGCTAAGGTATTTTAGACTTTTGTACAGTATACATTTTCGGACAGACATCAGACCAAACGGCCTCAGACGTCAGACCATAGAAAAAAAGTATTGCTTTTCATTCAAAAAGTTGTCATACCTCTGACTGAAAGGCATCTGATTAATTTCTCAGAAAAAAAGGTATCCGAAATAAATGGCATCAGCAAAAAAGGTCTCAGAAAAAACGGCATCTGAAAAAAGTTCTCAGAAGACACGCTGTCATAAAAAAAGCCTCCTGCAGGTGGCACCACTGTCAGATCCCAGCTATATTTGTTTTACAATACATAAGCTACATGCATTACTTATAAACATATAATATGCTCTGCCCTGAACACTACCCATGGAGCAGAACTGCGCAATCTCCTGGGGATGATGGAGGCTGAATCAGTGCACTGCTGCCACACTGACTGGAATTAAGCATCACTTCAGCCAAAGTTTTGAAATCAGGGAAAATTTCTTCAATTGAAGTGATCAGAATTCGGCAAGGCTAAAAACCCTCTGAGCGAGGGCTTTTCTGATGACTCCCTCTGCATCAGTGGTCACAGCCAGTCTGTGTCCGGTGCAGTCACAGATGGGCTCCATGCCTCAGTAACCCTTCAACGCGCTAGCGAGATGCATTGGGTACGGTGTCCAGGTCTGAGATGATGCTCAGATGCTCTCATGGGAATCTTTTTTTGATTAATTCAGCTCATCAGAAAGAAAGGTCTCAGAAAAAACAATGTTACAATAAAGGGTCTCAGAAAAAAATGGCGTCTGAAAAAGTCTTATAAAAAAAGGTCTCAGAAAAAATGCTGTCAGAATAAACAGCATCAGAAGAAAAGGTCTCATAAAAAAGCGTCTCAGAAAACAATGTCATCAGCAAAAAACCTTGTTAGAATAAACGGCATCAGAAAAAAAGATCTCAGAATAAATAGCATCAGACAAAAAGATCTCAGAAAAAAACGTCTCTACTAGCACTGCTGTCAGACCCCAGCTAAGTTGTTTTACAATATTTATGCTACATGTAATAATTAGAAACATTTAATATGCTGTGGCCTGAACATGCCACATGGAGCAGAACTGCGCAACCGGCTGTGCGCAATAGAGGCTGAATCCGCGCACTGCTGCCACACTGACTAGAATTAAGCGTCTCTTCAGCCAAAGTTTTAAAATTAGAGAACCTTTTTTCAACTGAAGTAATCCGTTTTCGGATCGCTCCTTCTGCATCAGTGGTCACAGCCGGTCTGTGTCAGGTTCAGTCATAGATATGCTCCATGTCTCAGTAACTTTTCAATGTGCTGTCAGCTCTCGGATAGCGAAATGCATCGGGTATGGTATCCATGTCTGAGATGATGCTCAGATGCTCTCAGGGGAATTTTTTCTTTGATTGATTTAGTTACCTGGACTCCCTGCTTGAACATTTCAACTAAGTAGTCAGGGGTGTGAACTGCAATCTGGCAAATTACCCGATGTTCTTCAGATTTTTCCATCAATGTTTAAAAAAACCAGTCAAATCAAAAAGTATTTGGTTAACGCGACCCCTGGTCTGACGGCGTTTTTCTTTTTTTGAGACATTTTGTTCTGATGTCTTTCAGTTAGAGTTATGACAAGTTTCTGAATGAAAAAATATGCTTTTTTCTATGGCCTGAGGCTATTTGGTCCACGCCCACCTGATATTTGGGCCCCACCCCGGTCTAGTATCAATTAGACTTGACAATCCGCTCCCCTTTTTTCTTGAGCCAGCTGAAAGCACTGAGAAGGAGATGTCCAGCTTCTTGTCAGACCAGCTAGATCTTGGGTTACGCTCCGCACACCATCTGCGAGGGCTGCCTCGGTCCCTTGCATGCGGACCTCGCCCTGACGGCTCAACCCTCCTGCCGCTCCTGCGAGCCTTTCCTGGCGGAAGATAAGCAACGGAGGGTAGCCTTTTTCAAGGCTGCTGCTGAAGAGGCTTTCCCCATCACGGTCCATTATTTGCTAAAAGAAGCTATCAAGTTCTTTGATGGTGGGCGGGAATCAGATGATTCCACCTGCAGCGGTGAAGATGGCAGCAGCAACAGCCCTGCTGCTGCTTCCCAGCTGGGCAGCCTGGTAGCAGAAGAAGTGGATGCTCAGACACTTCACATGTCGACTATGATGCCATTCCCAGCTGCTGCAGTGCTCCATCTGGAGTTGCCTGGCATCATCCGGGAGGCAGCTAGCGAAAAGGGACTTTCCGTCCCTCAGCCTGCCCCACCACGAATGGGTGATCTGGTGGGAAGGTTTGGCTGGGCTCATGTTTGTCATCCAGACCCGATCTGGCCTCAATTCTCGGCTGTGATGATGTATGTGCCTGAGGCGGCAGCCAAGCCCCCCAGAATTAGGGGACCCATTACGCGCATCTACACGCCCATTACTAGAGTGGAGGGTTTTACAGAGCAGAGTTTTCAATCTGTCCCCCCTCTAGAGCCCAGCCTTGCTTAAGTGTGTGGAGGTGAGACAACCAGGCTCATTGGACAACAACCTGCCCCTCCCTCCAAATATAATCAGTTGATTGCGAAGTTCACTGATCGCCCTCATCAATGCGCTTTTCAGTTGGCTGGGGCGACCAAAAACACCGCCTTGCTGGTCTTTACAGGGGGAAAACGGTGCGTGACGGGCCTCAGAGAGACAGAGAACTGTGGACTCTGTTGCTGCTTTTAAAGGACAGCTTAAGGCATATCCTTTTAAATCTGCTTTTATGAGATTCTGCACTGTTCATTTTTCCCCTCTCTGTTGTGAAGCACTTTGCGATTTTTATCTTGAAAGTTTTACTTACTTACTTACTTACTTACTTACTTAAAAGTAGACTTCAAACACACCTTTTCTGTCAGGCTTTTTATACCTAGGAGTGGTGAAACTTATGACGTTCTGCTTTAATTTAGCTTTTATTTGTTTAATTTGCTATTATTCCAATCTTATTGTTGCCACAAGAACTAATCAATATAATTCAAACTTTATATTTATCGTTTCTTTTATTTTATAGCTTGTGTTGCTGCTTCAATTTCTTTATTTTAATCTTTGTACTCTTGTTGTCTTGTTACACATTTATTTATTGCTAACTATATTTTGTCTTTTAATGTAAAGCACTTGGGTCACCTTTTGGCTCAGTAAAGCTCTATATAGATAAACAATTGATTGATTGAAATGAAACAGTTTTCTGTGCCTCCATGTGCCTTCTTCAGTCTCTGTGGGATTCTCTGACTCTTGGTTGCCATGTTTACCAGTGAAACGCTCCATACCCAATGCATCTCGCTAGACGCTAGTGCGTTGAAGGGTTACTGAGGCATGGAGCCCATCTGTGACTGCACCGGACACAGACTGGCTATGACCACTGATGCAGAGGGAGTCATCAGAAAAGCCCTCGCTCAGAGGGTTTTTAGTCTTGCCGAATTCTGATCACTTCAATTTAAGAAATTTTCCCTGATTTCAAAACTTTGGCTGAAGTGATGCTTAATTCCAGTCAGTGTGGCAGCAGTGCACTGATTCAGCCTCCATCATCCACAGGAGGTTGCGCAGTTCTGCTCCATGGGTAGTGTTCAGGACAGAGCATATTATATGTTTATAAGTAATGCATGTAGCCTATGTACTGTAAAACAAATATAGCTGGGATCTGACAGTGGTGCCACCTGCAGGAGGCTTTTTTTCTGAGACCTTTTAGTCTGATGCCTTTTAGTCAGTGGTATGACAGCTTTTTGAATGAAAAGCATTGCTATTTTTCTATGGTATGACGTCTGAGGCCATTTTGTCTGATGTCTGAGGATGTTTGGTCTGATGTCTGAGGATGTCCTAAAATGTACTCCGTAGTCGTGGTTTAACTTGTTTAATAGGTGCACAGTCAAATAAAACATTAACTGTGGCAACTTTAGTCCTACTTTAAGTTTTTACCCATTCACAAACAGTCACATTTTATTGTATGCATGGCAATCCGTCCCCACACATCTTTCCGGACTATAATTTACAGGTATGTGTGTAAATACGGTGATGTGAAGTACATTTATCTCAACCCACCTCTTCCATGAACACCATAGACCTGCACCTGTCTTTTGCATAATAACCCCCAGAGGTGGGGGTGTACTGATTCTTATTCTGATGTGGAAGTGAAGAGCCTGGGCACTATGACCCTTCACATCTACGTGTTTCAGGGGCTTACTTCAACGGAAGGGGCAGGAGGTCTGTAATTCCTCCAAATGGTAACAAATTGTAGTATTTCCCCTTTAAAGTTATTTATTGTGATTTTAACCAGTTACGTGGAGATTGACAAATCTGTTTTTGGAAATATTCTGGTTCCATCTTATAATTCAATTCAACTCAATGTGTTTTAGTTTTTTTATTTATCCCAAAACGAAATTAAATGTAGTGGTAACTCATATCGTCCCAGAGTTTTTTGAGAGTCATTGTGGATGGTGGTGCAGCGGGAAGTAAAAGTATCCGGTAGCAGTTAGTGTTGAAAGGAATCTGAAGAAGGCTCTGACTGAAGACGCTGTTGCTGTATGACAGTCTCATGGCAGTCATGAAATGCTTACAGCTTATTATCAAGGCAGCAGAGAGAGTATATCACAGTAACATGCCCTGGGTGACACCGGCAGTTGTTGTTAAGCACTGCTAATCCATCTAATTTGGTTTTGCAACTCTTCTCTACATCTCTATCTGACCATTTATAAAGCCAGAGAGAAGGCAGAGAGACATTGGCATCGAAAGAGATGATTTGAACTTCCCCCTTCTCTTCGCTCTTTGGCCCTGCTCTGCATCCATGAACTCCTCTGGGATTAAGGGTTGTAGTCCAGGTATTATTTCAGCTTTTGAATTGCAAATCAGCAGCTCCTGGTTGTAAAAGAACAAAACAAAAAAACACCTTGCTGCCATGATCTGCTCACAAAACACCCTTGTTCTTGTAGTTATGCTCAATATTTTTTGGAGGTATTGATCCACCTTAGACTGTATCTCAGGGATAGTTGTCATGTTAAGACATGATGGTTATTTTCATATTAAAGTGGGATATTGTTTAAACCTTAAAGCAGCTTAGAAATGAGCAGATATACTTTGCATTTTTGTCTATCTTTTACAATTGATGTTTTGATGTCATAGTCTGATTTGTAGGATCTGTTTGTGAGCTTTAACATGTTGTAGTAAGTGCAAATTGGTTGTGATTCGGATGCTGTTTACTGCTAATGGCCACAGTGTGTTGCTTCTAGCTCCAAGGTCTATCACAGTGGATTTGCAACGGCTTTGCAGAGGTATAAACAAGAGAATTTCAGCTTTGTTTGTCATATTTGTACAGCACACCTGGCAAGATCTTTTATTACCGAAGGTTGTTTGGGATGGAGCAAGAATGATGCCTGGCTAACAACACCGCACTACAACACAATATAAGACACGCAGTAATGGCAGCACAGATGACTGGGATTGGCTACACAGGTCAACAACAATGAATTCCTTGGTAAGCATCAATCATGCTGCCAAGCCTCTTGGGGCTTTGATCGAGTAGTTGTGTGTTGTTGCTGAGAGGCTAGCTGGGGATGGAGGTTGGCGGGGAACTGATAATGGGCTTCAGTGAATCACAAGAGATGAACCCCTGCAGAGAAATGCAAGAGGGGAAGGAAAGAAGGATGGAAGAGAGAGCAGTGGGGCAAAGAAGGAAGCAGAGACAAGGGGGGAAAGGATGGCAGAGCCTGGATTAGGAGGAAAACTCAGCCTGTTTCCTTTTCTTCCTCAGTCCCCTGCTGGATGACCAACACCCAGACAGCCAGGCACCATGACGGACATTCTCCTCATCTAATGAGTCCCAGTCACAGCTGAACACACTGCTGTGCTTTACAGCACCAACAAAAGGGTCTGCCATCATGAAAATTTGAGCGCCTGCTACTTAAACAAACGGGAAAAAACACAGGGTTAAATGAGGTCCTTTTACTGAATATCTTCAATATAATGATCAGTTTTTGCATCTTTGAGACCTCTTTTGTCAATCTCGTCAATGGGGATAAATGGGACACTTGCAACACAGAATCATTGAGTGATTGTTCCACCTCTTTGCTGCCTGTTTTGACTTCTTTCTTATAAAACACCGGCAAAGTATCTACAGAATATAGCAGCATAACACAACGACAGGCTCCTCCTGCACTCATGAGGGTAAAGGAAAAAGAGGATCCTGTATCACGGAGTATTCACTCACATTTCACATTCCCTAAATCCCATTCGGTAATCTCCTTATGTGTGTGACATGGTTTTATCAGAAAAGGTTGTGGAGGTAACTGTCAGGGAATTTGATGCGAGTTCCCTTGTGACAGCCACTTCGGCTTGCTCCCCGTCACTCAGCTCGCTGTGCCCTGAGGGGCCGATGACAGAAGCGCTTTCGGCAGGCAGAAGGATGGCAGCAGTGTCCTACAGCGCACTTACTCCAGACGCAACACAACCTGCCGTCACACATTAGAAAGGTTTTCATGAACATTCTGCTCGTGGCTTGTGGAAGCAGTCTTTGATCAAATAAGCGGCATTGATTTTACCGAGATGAGGCTTGGCTGCTGTACGAGTATTGATTTTGTCCTTCTTTGACATGTCAGACAGGGGGTGAGCAGTAATATGAAAAATGGCCACCCTCTCTGGCAGATCACAGCATGCAGGGAACCCTGCCATTATAGCAATGCTTTCTGCCCAGTCATATTGCTATGTTATGGTTAAACTGTGTTGTTGTCTGGTGCAATACATAATTATAACACTGTGCAAAAGTTTCACATTTTTAGTCTAAGCCTTCTAAGCAAACATTACATTATATTATGCAGTTTTTGATTAAATGGATTGATCACCCTGTTGGAACTCTGTTTGCTCTCAAAGATTTCAGTTTTGCATTCTTTTTCTCTTTTTGCAAAGCTCTGCAAGATGCCATTTCTTTGTACTTTCCAGCTATCTTCAAGGTGCACTGTGCTTCATGAAATAATTTTGTGAGTGTGCCATTTAAATTTTTACAAACCAGTTCTGAGTCCAAGGCAGAGGACCTTCAAATATCCAAACTTGGAGGAAAATAGAACCCTTGCCGCTGTCCGATCTTAAAGTGATCGCCACTGGCTGACTCAAGCGGTACTGTTCTCCGTGTCTAGATGTTTCTCTAAGCAAAAGAGACGGTTGCAAGGGAACCACACATCTGGGGGGGATCAGAAGTTCTTTGAGCAAAGAAAATGAAAGGATGTGTTAGACCTAAAAACGCACTTTGTCCCTGCCCTGACTGGATTCTGGTGTGAAAGCTGGCAGATTCTCTGGTGGTTTACGACCGTGGAACTTAAATTTTTCTTCTCCCTTTTTCCACTCTAATATCCCCTCACAGATTAAATAGGTCTTAAAATTCTAAATAAGTCAGAATAACTTTCATCTCGACAACAGGGAATTAAACAGATTCTGGAAGTTTTTTTAGGACTTTTATCAGGTTTAGTTCTTATAGAAAAACACATTTGCCCTTCAATAGTGCTTAGCTGAGAGGTGTACTTGTTTGTCTTGTAAATTAATAGCAAGTAGACATTGATTTAGTCGAGCTTTCAGAATTATCAAAAATATTAGCCTCATCTAAACCTTCAACTTGTATGTTGGACCCAATTCCAACCAAATTATTTAAAGAAGTGTTCCATTTGGTTCCTGGCCCCATTTTGGATATGATGAATCTATCCTTAGTAAACGGATACGTACCACAGGAATTTAAAATAGCTGGAATTAAACCTTTACTCAAGAAACCTTCCCTTGATCAAGATGACTTGGTGAATTACAGACCTATATCTAACCTTCCTTTCTTATCCAAAGTCCTTGAGAAAATTGTTGCTAATCAAGTCTGTGAGCATCTAAACAGTAACGAGCGGTTTGAAGAGTTTCAGTCAGGTTTTAGAGCTCATCATAGCACTGAAACAGCACTGGTGAAGGTTACTAATGATATTTCCATGGCCTCAGATAATGGACTTGTGTCTGTTCTGGTTTTGTTAGATCTCAGTGCTGCTTTTGACACAGTCGATCATAATATTCTCCTAGAAAGGCTTGAACATGTTACAGGGATCAAAGGAACAGCACTAGGCTGGTTTAAATCATATTTGTCTGATAGATTCCAGTTTGTTCATCTAAATGATAAATCTTCTTCACTCTCAAGGGTTACTTGTGGAGTTCCACAGGGTTATGTGCTTGGACCAATTCTGTTCACCATATATATGCTCCCAATTGGTAGAATCATTAGACAACATGGGATACATTTCCACAGCTATGCAGATGATACACAACTATATTTATCCATAAATCCTGATGAACCCAGTCAGTTAGGTAGATTACAGGCATGTCTGGAAGACATAAAAACATGAATGACCCTAAACTTTTTGCTTTTAAATTCTGACAAAACAGAAGTTGCTGTCTTTGGACCAGAAGTTCTTAAACAGAAACTGATTAGTCAATCACTTCATCTGGATGGCATTAAATTGGCCCCCAGTAATAACGTAAAGAACCTCGGCGTTATTTTTGACCGAGACTTGACATTTAAATCCCATATTAAACAGGTTTCTAGGATTTCTTTCTTTCACCTCCGGAATATTGCTAAAATTAGAGACATCCTGTCCCGGAGTGATGCTGAGAAACTAGTCCATGCATTTGTTACCTCAAGGCTGGACTACTGTAATTCTTTACTATCAGGTAGTCCACAAAATGCCAATTAAAAGCCTTCAGTTGATCCAAAATGCGGCAGCAAGAGTTCTGATGAATATTAAAAAGAGAGATCACATTTCTCCTGTTTTAGCTTCCCTTCATTGGCTCCCTGTTAAATCCAGAATAGAATTTAAGATCCTTCTTCTTACATACAAAGCCCTTAATAATCAAGCTCCATCATACATCAGAGATCTAACTGTTCCTTATGTTCCTAACAGAGCCCTTCGCTCTCAGACTGCAGGTTTACTTGTAGTTCCTAGGATTTCTAAAAGTAGAAATGGAGGCAGATCTTTTAGTTATCAGGCTCCTCTCCTGTGGAACCAGCTCCCAGCTTTAGTCCGTGAGGCAGACACTCTGTTTACTTTTAAGGCCAGGCTTAAAACTTTCCTTTTTGATAAAGCTTATAGTTAGAGTGGCTTAGGTTATCCTAATATATCTCTGTAGTTATGCTGCTATAGGCTTAGACTGCTGGAGGACAGACTTACCAATTTTCTTCACTCTGCTACTTCCTTTTCTCCTACGACTCCAGTTGTATTACAGTACATTCTGCTATTTCGACTGTTAACTTTGTTTTCTCTCAGCGTTTTTCTCTCCATCGAAGATATACCTGGTCTGGTATCCTGCTTGGCTGCAATGCCCTGTTGGACGGGGGGCATCGACTGGGATGATCCTCCCAGTAACTGAACATCCATTGTGTCCTGTTATTAACTTTTTACTTTCTGTAACATAGAGAGTTCTCTTATATCAGATCTTCTGTTCCTTCTGTGTCTCTGCTCTGTCTTCTCAAACCCCCAGACGGTTGTGGCAGATGGCCGCTCCTACTGAGCCTGGTTCTGTTGGAGGTTTCTTCCTGTTAAAGGGGAGTTTTTCCTCTCCACCATCGCTACATGCTTGCTCAGTATGAGGGATTGCTGAAGGATTGATGTGGTTGGAAAGTCTGCATCAACGGGGCCCAACCTCACGCCAATGACTGACACAATCTGCTGGGATTGCTTAAATAGGAAACTTTTAAACTGATTGGAATGTTTGTATAAATGTATTGAAATGACTTCTTGTTAAGTGCCTTGAGATGACATCTGTTGTGAATTGGTGCTATATAAATAAACTGAATTGAATTGAATTGAACATTAAATAGTTCCTATCAACCTTAATTTTTCCTCTTTAATCTCTTGTAAACAAATAAAAAGACATCTTCTGTTCTTCTTATTATTGTATTTTTTCCCAGCTTGGAAAAAATACAATAATAAAGATGTCATTGCTTCAGATGTAATTGAAATTGGGCAAAAAATCTGCCAAATTCCAAAGGGAACACTGAAGGTCTTTCAGAAAGCCTGAGAAAATGCAAATCAAGACCATTTAAAAGATCAAAAGTTTGGCTTCTTGAAAGGAACATAAAAGTAAAGGACACGAAGATGTTCAACCAGTAAGACATCTAGACAAAGTAGCGACAACTACTCCAGTTTCTTTCTCAAAACTTTGTATGTATCAGACTAAAAAATAAAATTTCTCAAACACACCTTCTGAATGTTTGAGTGTAATTCAACCCTCACTCTAAATCTCTTGTGTGTGCCTGTGGTTTGCTGTGCCAGTGAAAAAAAAGCAGGCCTCTCTAATAACAGCGAATTTAATACCAGTACTAGTCGCTTAATGAGAGTACCCCGTGTTTGCTCTAGGCTCATATCCGCAGCACCAGAGGGAGAGGAGGTGAGGAAAGGACGAAGGAGGGAAATGTAGTTAAAATCCCCCATTAGCATCACCTCCAGGGCAAGCATGCACACTCCCCAGGCGGTGGTATATATATAAAGAGAGTGTGTTGTGGCGTAAGGAGCGGGGGTAGGGACAAGATGCCCATTTTCGCCTGTGCACAGCTGGAGATCCCAGGATGGCAGCATGTGCCGCCATTAGTAACAAACAGAAATAGCTGTGGTGCTTATTAGAAAACATCAAGGCATTTGAGATCAGATGGGAAACATTCAGTTACATTAAAAAATGTGGAGCCCTCAGAATGGACAGGAATGACAAATGAACTACATGAATAGATAAATTCAATACTCCTTCATATAATCTGATGGTGGGTGAGGAATAAAGGATCAGAGAAGACTCTAGGAAGTTATTCTGAAACTGCGTGTGTGCATATGTGATGTCGATCTTTATCATTACAGAACACAGCACTAGGGGAGAATGAAAAGAATTAAGAGTATTTTTTCGCCTAGTGATGGGAACAGTTTTAAAACAGTAAAAGCAATTAACGGGCAATCCTTCAGCAATTAGCATCTCTGCCACACCAGCGAACAAAACTAAACAAAAACAAAGCCTTGCAATCGTCTCAGCGTTAATAGTCTCTGTGTGGTCCCCTGAGTGTTTACTAAACAGAGTGATTGCGGTAGAGATTTGAATATTTAATAACGGGAAGAAATCGGAGAGGGGCATCATCTGGGGAGAACAACAATCCGTTTGGACTCATCGGGCAAATGAGGAAAACTAGTTTAATCCCCTTGGAATTAATGAATTTTAAATGAATTTTGGAAAATAGCAATAAATCAGCTTCAAAAACACTGACTTAGAAATGCCTTTTCTCCTCAGAGACAAAACTCCTCTTTTTGTACAGTTCTGGGTATTCAGAAGAAGCCGGACAGATCGTAGGGTTATTAGGATTAAAATAACTTTGAGGTGGAAAGAAACATTTATTTTCTGTCAGATAAAACTCAAACCCTCTCTTCCTTTGGGGCATGCGTATTTTTGACTCAATATTTCTCTCAATCCAACACATCCATCATCTCATTCACTTAAAGGGATCTAACTCACCCACGCATGGAAATTAAGTTTATCTTACAGAAAATAATAAAATCAAAAGTGTACATGGGGTTTAAAGTTCTTTTTGATCTTCTATAACCATCATAAAATCTCTGTACCTATTAAAACATCAAAATAACACCAGTGCATGACCTTAGCAAATTGGAGGAACACTTTGTATATGTAACCTCAGCCCGTAAAATTGCAAGTTTCCATAGAAACAGTTCAGCTATTTCTTAATTACAGGATGTGAATTTGTAACCCAACACACACATAAAGTTAAACCATCATCGTGTTTCTAAAGTCTAACGTAACTTTTAATAAGCACATTTTTATGGACTGTTTGTTTAGGCTGTAAATAAAGTTAAATGCCAGTAGTCTATTTAGATCAAAACAAAACAAAAAAAATAAGATTCTACATAAAATACTTTGTAAAGTATTTAATTAATTTCTCCGTTTCTCAAAGTCAAATATTGTTTAGTTTGTGTCTAAATTATTATTTTATTGTAACCCAATTATGTTACTGTATACAACAATAACACAAGTCAAATTTTGTCTTGTATAAAAATCTCTACCTAAAGAGATAAATATGGCACTGTAGCATCAGAACAGAACAAGTATTACATGAAATGACATAAATCTTTAAAATGTAAAACAAAACCAGTCAAAAACAGAGGTAAAGTCTAACATTCAACCTCCTAATTATTCCCGTTAAATTTTTCTCATTTCGCAATGTTAAATTCATCAACTTTAATGCAATTCATTGGGATTTTATGTGATTTTCAATCAAAGCACTGCATAATTGTAAAATGCAAGGAAAACAAATACTGTCATGTTTGCTGAGTTAAATGACTCAAAGGCAGCACCAGATTCAGAAAACCAGACTGTATTGTTTGGATATGATAAAAGATGTTTATTGAAACAGAATAAGAAGTCTCTGGTTGATCGCCGGGGAAAAGCGAGTCCACGGTGGCAGACGGAGGAACTGCAGCAGAGAAGGAGATGTAAGAAGGTGTGGCGAAATTGTGAGGCAGAGAGTGGATATTTACTCACGGGGTGAAGGTGATGTCCAATCTTGGAGGGAAGGATGTAGGATCCGAAACCAGGAAGTGAGACGAGGCTGATGTAACGCTAGGTGGTGTGTGATAGCAGGTGGAGCGGGCAGACGGACAGGCGGGTGGAGAAATAGGCAGACCAGCGGAGGAGATGGAGCAGAAGCCGACCGGGAGGAAATCCGGGGCGATAGGTAAATTGTTTCCGGAAGGCTTCACCGTAGGAACGGAGATCAGAAAACTCTAAAGAAACTAGAAACTAAAGATTATATGTCTGGAAGGGAATCTAACTGGAAAACAGAAGGAAGAAATAAATAGTAAACTATCTAGAGGGAATAAACTAAGGAAACAAATGAGAATACAAACAAAAGGTGAAAGAGTCCAAAATTAAATAACAAAAAACACACCCATCCAGGTTGGGCGGAGGGGGCCTCGGAAGGAGGGCAAGAGTCCAAAACAAAAGACAGCCGAAGGCTAAAGTCCTGAGGCCTGCAACGAAGGAGCAGGAACCTGGGAGGCCGGCGACGAAAGAGCAGGAACCCGTTAGTCAGGCAAAGATTTATTCAAAGTTGGACCTCAGAAACGCCTACCATCTTGTCCGCATTAGAGAGGGAGATGAGTGGAAGACCGCCTTCAAGACACCCATTGGACATTTTGAGTACCTGGTCATGCCATTCGGATTATCAAACGCCCCAGACGTATTCCAAAATCTGGTTAATGACATCTTACGTGACTTTATGAACAAGTTTGTGTTTGTCTATCTCAATGATATTCTCATTTTCTCTCATTCCCTCCAAGAACATAAGGTCCACGTCAGACAAGTCCTCCAATAGGCTCCTGGAAAACCGTCTCTACGTGAAGGCAGAGAAGTGTGAGTTCCATGTCCCATCTGTAACTTTTCTTGGCTTCATTCTGGGAGACGGGCAGGTGAGGGCAGACCCGGCCAAGATCAAGACCATCAGGGACTGGCCAGTCCCAGAGACCCGCAAACAGTTACAGCGTTTCCTAGGTTTTGCCAATTTCTACTGACGATTCATCAACAACTACAGTAAACTCGCTGAACCACTTAATACCCTCACTTCTTCCAAAAAAACCTTCAAATGGACTCCTGATGCTAACCACTCCTTTCAACAATTAAAGAAATCATTCATCCAGGCTCCTACCCTCACACAACCAGATACCACTCAACAGTTCATTTTGGAAGTGGATGCATCTGACACCGCTGTTGGCGCCATACTATCCCAGAGATCATCGTCAGACCAGAAGATTCACCCTTGTGCCTTCTTCTCTAAGAAATTCTCCCCGGCAGAGAAGAATCCCGACATCGGCGACCGAGAGTTACTGGCCATAAAATTGTCCCTAGAGGAATGGCGTCATTGGCTGGAGGGTACGGAGATCCCGGTTATTGTCTGGACTGATCATAAGAACCTGTCTTATCTCCAAACCGCCAAGAGACTCAACCCCAGACAGTTCCGCTGGTCCCTCTTCTTTTCTCGATTCAACCTCAATATCTCATATCGTCCAGGATCCAAGAACAAGAAACCAGATGCCCTTTCCAGAATTCACCAGACTGATGACGCTCCTCCTGAAGACACCACCATTCTTCCATCCTCCTGTTTTATCGGTTCCCTCACCTGGGACATTGAAAAGTCAATCCGAACCGCTCTCCAAGATGAACCCGACCCAGGTGGGGGACCTCCCGGCCGTCTGTATGTGCCCTCTGCCCTCTGAGCACGGACCATCCACTGGACCCATACCTCCAAATTCTCCTGTTATCCCGGTACCAGTCGCACCATAGCCCTCCTCCGTAGGTATTTCTGGTGGCCATCCCTTAACAAGGACGTAGCCGAGTATATTTCAGCATGCCATATCTGCAACCGAAATAAATCATCCCATCAACCTCCAGCTGGTCTCCTGCAACCACTATCCACCCCTTCTCGTCCCTGGTCTCACGTTGCTCTAGATTTCATTACCGGACTCCCACCTTCCAGAGGTAAAACCGTAATTCTTTCCCTGTCTGGTTCCCGATTTCTGCCCAGTTCCTGTTTCTTCCTTATCGCTGCATTTATTGGTTCTCCCAGTGCTGTAAGTTTATTCTCCTTGCTTTTTGTTACAATTAAATCATTTAAGTTTTATTTTTGCTGCCTTTGGGTCCTTTTTATATACCAAACATGAAAAATATAAGGTTTCAATTTTTTCTAACCCCCCAAAAAAAACAAAAATCTGATGTGTGATGTGCATTTGTAAGTCTTAATGGCTATGTCTGACCAAGCTTTGTACATCAAAAGAAATAAATTTCTGTCTATTCCTTTATGCCGTCAGATTTGGTGGAGAGCATTTTTCAACATTAATATTCAAGACTAGCCACAAATTCTCTGTTGTTTAGGTCTGGATTTTGACTGGACCATTCTAACTCATGCATATGCTTTGATTTAAACCATTCCATGGTAGCTCTGGCTGTGTGCTTAGGATCATTGTTCGGCTGGAAAGTTAACCTCCAGCTCAGTGTCTTGGTCTTTGGAGTCCCTAAAACGTTTCTTCCTGGATTGCCTTGTATTTCCCTCCATTCACATTCCAATCAACTAGGACCAGCTTCCCTCTTACTGCTAAGGAAAAGCATCCCCACAGCATGATACCGCCTTTCGAGCGTGGCCCAACTTCAGGCACCCGTATGAGAATTCTGGCAAATTAACTTAGTAAATATCAAAAAACGCCCATGGGACAGTAGCCCCATCTTTGTTTAGGGAAGAAGATATTGATTTCCATAACACCTGTCAAGGCAAGGCAATTTTATTTGTATAGCACACTTTCAACAGCAGGGTAATTCAACGTGATTTACATGATTTGGTGATTTAAAAACCAAAAAACAATGGAAATTAAAAGTAAAAGAAACACACATTCCACTTGATACACAATAAAGTAAGAGAAAGATCAATAAAGCAAGAGAGCATGAACACATTTCATACATACGACATCAATCATTTAATCGAAGGCACTTCTAAACAGATGGGTTTTTAGTCTCGATTTAAAGCAGTTCAGAGTTTCAGCAGCTCTACACTCGTCAGGAAGTCTGTTCCAGATAAGGGGAGCATAGAAACTGAAAGCTCCTTCTCCATGTTTAGTTCTGAGTCTAGGGATGTTTAGTAAGCTAGAGTTGGAGGACCTGAGTGGTCTTGGGGGTTGGTACCGTGGTACCTGTCAACAGTTTCTCCCACCTGAGCTGTGGATCTCTTTGGCTTCTCTGTAGGAGGAGCCTCTTAGGCTGCTTCTCTGATTAATGTTATGAGTTTAAGTGACTGCTCATGTTCTGGTAGGTATGTGGCTGTGCCATACTTTTTCCATTTTACGACCATTTTATGTTTTTTGGTAACTTAACCCTGCTTTAAAGTTTCCAACAATTTTGCCACAATCATTCACAAAATGTTCAGGGTTTATGGACACTAGAGCCTCGTTTCCACTGAGCGTAACGGTGCGGTGCGGTGTGGTGCGGTGCGGTGCGGTCCGGTCCGGTCTGGTCCGGTCCGCTATTGCGTAATTCTGACTTTTCATGGGAGCGTTTCCGCTGCCTACTGAACTCTCCTTGAGCAGAGGGGGTTAACCCTGAACGCTTGCGTGGCGTCATAATGGAGGAACGAGGAAGTGGGTGACGCGCGAAAAACAGAGAAGAAGAGGAGGAAGAAACAACAACAATGGAGTCCATCCAGCAGCTCATGGTTGTCTTTCTTGCTTTTAGTTTTTTTCTTTACAAAAATACAACCGCTGTGTTTAATAAAAGGCCCCATGCGGAACAGAGGACAGGTGTGTAAAGTTGTCGCGGGGGTGACATTTAAACCTACTGCAGTGTTTATGAGTTCACCCAATCAAAGGGCTGTGTTAGATGCCAGTAGCTCCGCCCTAACCGTATTGGACCATTGTCCTGTGGACCTACACCTGAAAGGGGACCGTTATGGACCAGTAAGGGCCTGCTGTATGGGCCGCTTTTACAATGGAAACAGACAAAAAGGTGGACTGGACTAGACCGGACTGGACTGAGCCAGACTGGACCGCTCAGTGGAAACGAGGCATTGGTGTCTGGTTTATGAACACAGTGTACAAGTCAAAGGATTTAAGTCCTGAGGACTAACATCATGCCATTTTAGCCATTTACACTGTACAGTTTACAGTTTACTTAGTTGGTAACAAGACATCTTTCAGTTTTAGATGGCATACATTTTACGTTCTCAACAATAACTGGCACAGTGAAATAGCTTCTTTTGAAAAATCCCAAAATCACATTATTTTTATTCTACTGATCCGAAGAATTTGTCCAGGTATACTAGGTAGGCAGCAGGAATTCACTGTGGACCAGGTCTGGCCTGGCTCCCAGGTTAGAGGACATTGCCTCCTGGCCCTCTGTTACCATCTGCTCAATCCAGAAGGCAGGCACCACTGGGAAAGAGGAGGGGGGAGATGACCCATGAGATGCAGCTTAGAGGAAAGAAGAGAGAGGGTTGGTGAGGATGACGAGGAGGGGCAGGGAGGGGTTAGATGGCGGTGCAGAGAGCAGCAAGGCTGGAGGTGTTCAAAGCACTGAGAGTGGTGTTGGTAGAGCCTGGTGACAGAGAAAGCAGGGCAGGTCTCCGATACGGCCCCTGGGGCAGGTACCAGGTTGTCAGCTACCTGTCCACCTCTGACCAAAGCCATCTGTTGCAGGGAGAGACAAAAAAGGCAGGAGCCAAGGATCAGAATCCTGAAAGAAAAAAATATGCACAGAAGAGAGATCCAATTCTGTCTTCTGCATTTAAACTTTAATTAGTATTTCATATTGCACTCAAGCACGTCTGTTTTTCTAACAAGGCAGGGTAATTGAGAAAGGTAATTGAGAATGGAAGGAAATAACATTAATGATGCAAAGAGTAGGTGAGCGAGTGAGGGAATGAAAGAGAACAAAATTCTTTCTGCATGGATATGAGAGTTTAATTGGACACTGTGCTTTCAGCTAGGCAGATTTAGGTGCTGCTGCTGACGCAGGGAGTTTAGGAAAAATTGAGTTTGAAACGCGAGGAAAATGTCTTTGCTTAAATGAGAGATAGAGCGATACAACTAACATGGAACAGAAAAAAAAGAATGGGTTGGGTACTTCATCTGAGCATTACTCTCTCCTCTCTGACAAATCCTATAGCAAATGAAATACACCACAGGGATGACAACATGGATTTATCACAGCATTGCATGCACGCTTCTGATCGCACTTCCACTGGCATTATAATTGGCACTTGAAGAACGAGCAGTGAAGATGCCCAAGGACATAGAGAAAGTATATCCCTGCTCGTCTGGGTATGACGTCTAGCCACCCTGTTCAGCTGTGAATCCAATAATGGAGTGAAAGGTGAGAAAAAGGGTGTGGTGGTGTGACTAAACAAAGAACAGAGCTTTACAGAGGATTTACACAGGCTAACTGCTCCATCTAAAGCTGGATGACATGAGGCTATGAGCTTTAGATGGTCTCTTTGACAGTATTTTGACAACATGGATTTTCAAGGTCGGTTAGGTCCCCTTTACACAAATAAATGTGAAACCAAAGAATCACATGAAGCAAACAAGTTTCTGATCTCCCAGAGACAGACTGTGCAGGAACAAACACTACAACTCAGAGAAAATGCTGAATGACTTCATAACTACCAAGGTGATCTGAATTACTTTCATCTCCAGCCATTCAAACTGCAAGCATAGCAGTTATATACAATTTATCACATCATGGCGAGAAGCTGGAAACCGTCGGGGGTTGTTTGCTGTGTCCTCACTCCAAAGAGACTGAAGAATGACAGGACTTTCACTCACTAAGCCCATTACCACACACACTATTTTCATCAGTCTCTGGAAAAAATGAGCATCAACTGGTGTAGTTTTTTTCTTTTACTCCAGTACCAGTTATTCCCATTAAAATAAATGTGATTTGAATAAGGTAATATCTGAAAATGCAAGTTGCCAATTAAAGGCTTTTATTTGCGATTTTAAATGATCTGCTTTCATTTTACTGAATATCGGTCGCTAGGCAACTCTGAATAAAAATACATCCCCTTCACAATTATGTAGAGCTGGGTATCAATTCAAATTTCAAGTATTGATTCAATTTCAATTCTGAAGATGTAGAATTGGTTATGACTGGTACTTGGTTGGGATGGCTTCTTCAGAAAGATGTTTGCGAGACACCATACAGTAACGCAGTGCGGTTCAGGCGGCTAATGAAAGTTGCGGGCTGTTGTATGGCCCTGACATAAGATATTGGTCATGTCGCAGCATGTGACTCCTTAAGCTGCTCATAGCTCTGCAACACTTCACCTCCATTTTGCAGGCCTTGCAAAATGCTTAGCTTCGGTCAAGCTCATGTTTCTGTTTATCCGTTATGAACCCGAAATGGTGCCAGACCGCAGCCTAGCATGGGCCTTTTCAAAGCCAGCGCTAGGCTGATACCATTAGTCTCCAACCCCACGTTGTTTACATTTCTTCACACTTAGCACATGTGTCTGAATTCATTGACGTGACAGTAGGTGGGGTTAACCTTCACCAGGGGAAACCGGATTAACCCTTTAACAGCTAATCCTCAAAATGCCTATCTGGACATTTCTTTTCCTAATTTAACTGTAAAACTGGCAATCAATTTTAAAGCAGGGGTATGTAGTTAGAAAGTTTTAAAGTAACCTAAAAATGCTTACATTTGACTTTTTGACCCTGTTCTGTGATATAAAGTAGGTCATCTTTTAGAATCCCTGGCCTATACAGCAAAACAAATCACTTACGTGAGCATTGACCAATAGATTTGTGTATCCACAAGAGGAAGCTTTCAGTTTCTATTCTCCTCTAATCTGGAACAAACATTCAGAAAACTGCAAAGCTGGTGAAACACTGAGTTCTTTTAAATTAGAACTTAAAAAGTATATGTTTTGAGCTGCCTTTGAGTAATGCTTTGATGTATCATGTTTTATGTATGCTTTTTGCTGTTTTTTTTTTCATTATATGCTTTGTAATGCCTAGATGTATCGGTATATGCTTCTTGCTTTATTGCTGTTTTTACTTTATATGCTTTGTCTGTGTTTTACTGCTACTTTTATTTTACCTCTTCATCATATAAAGCACCTTGAATCACCTTGTTGTTGAAAGTGTGCTATACAAATGAAATTGCCTTGCCTTACCTCGGAAAACCCCATTGTAAAAAGTGGGTCAATGCTGAGTCAATGCAGCGATACTTTCTCTGTTGACTCCGCTTTTCCTGTGCATTTGCGGTATGAGGCACGGCTTTCAGCTCCTTCCAGA
This sequence comes from Valencia hispanica, assembly GCA_963556495.2. Lineage (NCBI taxonomy): Eukaryota > Metazoa > Chordata > Actinopteri > Cyprinodontiformes > Valenciidae > Valencia > Valencia hispanica. The sequence continues at coordinate 39,272,754 of OY747718.1, forward strand.
AGGGTACGGGGGGAGCAGGGGCAAGAGCTATAGCCGATAAAATTTCAAATTCCTCCTCCTCTACTTGATGACATCACACTACAGACCACAGCTTCAAAAAGATCTTTGGACGTATGAATTGATCTTTAGGAATTTTAATAAGAATCGATTTAGAATCAGATAATTTTTTTTCAACACTGCACAACAATTATGGTGTGTACAAATCTAAAATAAAATACATAGACCCATTGCATGTTTATTTTTATGTTCTAAAATATCTCTGCACATTCATTGCATAGTTAGAAACTAGGAGACAAGCAGTCAATCCAGGGGAGGTTTCCTTTTCCTTGTCGCTGATTGGCAAAGAGCAGAGATATGAAAGACCTTGGATGTTAGCTTCTGTGGTAGTGCCAAGGAGATTTCCACTTTGCATTTTATTGCAAATTAAGGTATATCTGCTGTTTGAACTGTTAAAATAGGCAATTAAAGGTGTTTTTAAAAGGGTTCTCAAATATTCACAGATTTTAGCTACTCGGGGGCAGTTGTGGTCCCTAACCCTCATAATTACCGGGGGTCCACTTTAGTTCTGATCATACATATGCCTCTTACATTTTGTTCTCGTCACACATACAAACAGTTTGACATGAGGAATCTCATGTTCCCAGGGTGTACTGTTATCATGGAAAAACACTGGGGCCCAATGATTTATTTTGAAGAAGTATGTTTCTTAAAAGCATTTCAACCTTGAAAAAGGTATGAATCATGGTAAAATATCATAAGGATGTAAACATGTTAATCCATCATTTATGTAGGCTGCAGACACCATCGAAGTTTTTCAACTGTAATTTCAAAAGAACAGAGTTGTGTGACTATAAATATTTCCAAATAGCCACATTTGTCTTTCTTGTAAGCAAAAGCAAAGTGTCTTTAAGCCAGTTGACTGGCTGGGCACACCAGCATGAGGGGGAAGGGCCACACCCCGTTACTCTGTGATCCATACAGCTTGAAAAAATGTTGATCACTACCCTTTTTTCTACCATCTCATCAAAATGATTTTAAACAATAGGAATGTTATAGTAGTAATTGTGGAACCATAACTCTTGAACACCTTGATTGTAGTCCTGCATCAGAAATCACAGCCTAGAGCACCAGTTCCATACAGTGTCGTGATTTGAGATTAGACTTTTTTTTCTTTTTAACAGTTCCAGCTTTCAGTAATTGCCCCATTACTCTCAGCAGATGACACATTCTTGAAGGGTTTAGCTGGTCATCACAGCTGAAAAGTAAAGTGAACAGAAACAGAACATGAGACTTGTAGAACAATGGGTAAAAAGCCAACACACTGGGAGGCTTTTGACCGGCTTCATGTTGAGATTTATTTGACATTTCCACAGTGATCAGCTTCAAAGTAAAGCTATAGCCGCTTAAAGAGTGAATATGCCATGCATAAATCATGCAAATAGGCAGTTCAAGCACAAGAAAAGTCAGTGGTGGAATCCAACAATTCTGCTCAACACTGTTCAAAGCATGATTGTGATCAAATTTGATCTGAAATAGTTCCCATATGTTAGAGTTCAGTAAGGTTCTTTATTTAACATAACGCTTTCACCTTAGAGTAGGACCACACTATGCTCCTCTCTTGAGGCAAATTTAGAGAATATCCTTTAGTGGCAGGGCAACCATGATTTTCCTACGCTCTCTCACCAAGCATTTCCCTGCTTTTCTTTAAAGCCTCAAGATCATCTCCTGTCTCTTTATCCTGCTGTATGCTCTCATGATCATCCTACCACACAAGTCCATGATCTCGGTCCTGGCACGAGTCTCTCAAATCAAAAATAAACTAGAATATATGTAGTAAAAATCATTTCAAAGCCATTAAAGCAAGTCCTCAACCAGACAAATAGTCTGTTTTGACTACTATTTAGTCAGTGGAGGTAAATCAAGTTTTCTCCTTCATGAAGAAATCCAGGAGCATAATATCAATCAGCCACCCACTACTGCTTCTGTTTGATCGATCAGAGAAGAAGTTATGTCCATCAAGACCTGTGCTGAGAGAAAGTCTATTGTTTCTGAGCATTAATTTGGACTTTAAATGAGCACAGCAATGTCAAGTTAGGACAAAATATAAGAAAATTTAGCCTTGGCTAGATTCAGCTTCACATGAAGTAAGTTGCAGGGTCCAAAACAAAGAAAAGATTGGAAAAAAACTTTTCTTTTAAAATTGCAATATTTTCTCTCAATTTGCAACTTCAACAATTAGATGGCAGTCAGATCACATGAGATCAGAGGAGACAGGGGGGCAACCTACCGAGCAGGAGGTAGAGGAGGAACATTCTGAAGCTATTGGATGGGAGTGATGACCGCTAATAACGGCCATTTAATGGGATTATAACATTCGAAACAGGTGGCTCTGGGCTGCGACCGCAGGACTCACGCACCGCTGACTCAACGGCACCTCAATGCTTCCACTGAGCCTGCTGATCCAATCTGAATGACAAAGTGTTCAAAAGTCACAAAATGGCAGCTTTCAACCAAAGTGGCTGAATTTCTTTGGCTTCAAATGTCTTTAATAGGTCTTCATAAAATACAAATACCAAAGTTTACAATCCTAATGAGAGAATTGCTAGTGGCTGATTGTTTTAATGATTCTAGGGGGCACTGTGCAGGAATTAAGGCACACCCACAAAATATTTGAGTGCATATCTGTTAGAGGTTGAAATAATAACAAGGTTGTTAAATATGGTACAGATCAGATGATGTATATGGAAATTAGAGCAGAACGTATTTCCATGGCGTGATATGACGCTTCACCATGCCGCCACAGCCACACCCTCTTTCTAAACCTTTCAGTTCTAGAAACCAAGTTACACAAACTTGTTTTCAGTCACTTGCCACAGCTAGATATGGTTTATATAAAATGAGTCAAACATGGAACTGTCTAATAAAAACATTGCACTTCCTGTTCTCTGGAGGCGGGGCTTAGGTGATATGAGCAAATGAGCCTATGAATGTGTTAAGTGCTGCCATGTGATGACACACAGGAAGTTTGGTACAGCTGAGACCTTGTGTGTGGAAGTTAGTGCACCTTCTACTTTTATGGCGAGAAGCCATACTTTGAGCCTTGGCCACGCCCACTTGCTATGACGCAGCAAATACCTAACCTTTGATCCTCAGTGTCATAAGTCTGTCCTGACCCATTCTGAAGTCTCTGCGTAAAAGCTCTAGGAGGACTTGAATGTGCCTTTGTGGCGCTTTCGCTGCTCTGGCCTAAAAGTATCCAAAACTTAAAATAAGTGTTTAAACAGATTGTCCTACGGTTACATCTCAAAAATTAGAATATCATAGTGAATAAAAAGTTCAATATTTTTTATCACTAATTTTAGAAAGTATATGTATAGATCCATTACATACAGAGGGAAGTATTCCAAGCCTTTATTACTTGTAATGTTGATGATTATGGTAATATTACAGATCATGAAAACCCCAAATTCCTAAACATAAATATCAGGCTTCTGAAATGTGTGTTCATTTCTATGCGCTCAATTAGGTTGGGGCTCCTTTTACATGAACAACTGCATCAATGTGACGTGGCATCGAGGTGATCAACCACGTGGTTCTGTTGAGGTTTAATGGAAACCCCGGTACCGTCCAGGCATTTAGGTCATCTGCCTTTTTTGGTTCTTGTGTCTCTTGTCTTGCTCTTGAAAATACTCCATTAGCCTGTTTCAAAAGACACAGCATGGTGGCATATTAGGGTAAAGATTTATAGGGTAATAATGCAGGCATGGTGTGTCTTTTGAATGTGCCGTGGCGGCATGGCGATGGGAGAATCTCACAGCATTCGTGCCGGCAAGCTTGATTTTAATACTACTGCAATATTGTCGCAACGTTGGACCTATGAATGTAGATAACGCCTTGCCGCAACATAGGGTATTGTCATGATGATGTGTGGAATATGAGCTGAGCCACGGCCGGCAACAGTATTTAAAATGCAAGAAAACATGGGGAGTTCATTTAGCATTTAAATTCTGTATCAGCTGAATTTGTAAATTGGAGTGATGCACAGGTTCGGGAGCTTCTGCTCTTTAGAGCCGGAGACTAGATTTGCTAGACAGTTTATGGGGACTGTCAAGAACAGCCATCTTTTGGAGCGGCTCACAAAAAGAATTGAGGAATGGGGATTAAATTGGATAAAAAAAGGAGTTCTGTCCAAACTACCGTATTTTGCCTGTTTACCACAGACCCTTCCATCTCACAGTTTATACGCAACCATCCATGCCGACAGCCCAGACACCACCTCCAGACCCCCCCCTTCTTCCTCCAGATTCTGGGACCTTGATTTCCAAATGAAATAAAAACTTTGCTTTCATCTGAATAGAGGAGTTTAGAACAATGAGCAGCAGTCCAGTTTTTTAATCCTTTTAGTTTTATCCTTTTATTTATATAGTTTTTTTTAGCCCAACTAAGAAGCTTTGACATTGTCTCTGGTTCAGGAGTGGCTTGACATGAGGAATGCACCATTTGTAGCATATGTGCAATATTCATTTGATGGTGGTCCACTCCTTGTAAAGCTCCCCCAAATTATTTAATGTATATTGCTAGCTCATCTTTTCTTACCAAACTTTTTCTTTCCACTAAACTTTTTTTGAATATGCTTGGATACATCACTTTCTGATTGGCTAGCTTCTTTAGCGATGACCTTTTGTGTCCTACCCTTGTGGAGCATATCAACGAGTGTCTTCTGGACATCTGTCCACTCAGAATTCTTTCACATGATTTTGTAGCCTGCTGACCCAGACTGTGACCATTTAGAGGCCCAATAAATCTTTGCAGTTATTTGGAGTTAATGAGCTGCTTAGGGTATGAAACCATGAGTTTACAATATTTAACTTTTTTCACAATATTCAAATTTTCTGAACACTGAATTTGGGATTTTGTAAGCCATAATAATCAAAATAAAAATAAAAAAAGGCTTGAAATGTTTCACTATATGAGTAATGAAAGTATATGCTGCATGAGTTTCACCTTCAGAAATTAGTGAAAAAATATATTAAACCTTTTTGTAAATATAAAGCACAGTTGCACTAACCCCCACCCTCCACCCCCACCCCCCATGAGGGAGGCCTTCAACAAATTCACCCACAGCTTTGTCCCTGTCTGCTTGCTCCCTAGTCACTCCCTTCTACCTGTGGCCTTGGGAAAAAGGCAAACGTGAGTCCACTTCCCAAACACTAATCTTTCAGCCCAGACTGGAGTTTTTATGCCAAACAGATGCAGGCTGTGCTTCAGGCTCTCCGTGAAGCTGGAGCTCGAGTCCCATACAATCTCTCAATTTTGATCCTGACACATCTGCCTGTTAATAGCTGTTCTGACACAGCAGCAGCACATTAAGGGTTGTATTTTTATTGTTCATGACTGAACCGTAGTGGTGTAGTACCATATCAGAGTGTGTTTTAAATGGTAACCCAACATAACAGATTGATTAGTGTTGTGTTTCACTGAGCCACCTGTTGGCTACATTTCTTGCTGCAGATTTGTGGGATTAATTATTATTTTTTTGTCATGTAGCAAGCTTTTAGATATAATTATGTTGTGGTTTTTAGGATTAGTGTTACTTAAAAACTGGGGATTAATAAAATGTTTTTCCTGCTATTTTTGGAGGTTTTTTGTCTCATCCCTCTAGCAGGAGAGCCTGATGCACACCTACAACTTGTTGGAAAGATTATACAGGGTGAATTTATGTATACTGGAACATCAGGTAATTTGGGAAAGGATAAGAAAAATTTATTTTAAAAACTTGCTTGGAACTGTATCACCAAAGTCACATGACATATTACATCATACAGGAGGGTGAAATTCAGGGGTTAGAGAAAAGAAATCTCCTTTGGCTGGATTTTCATGTAAGACAATAAAATGTATATGAATAGCACACTGTAGACCAGTGGTTCCCACAGTGTGTGTGTGTGTGGGGGGGGGGGGGGTAAAGTATGAATGTATAAAATTTAAAAGCTGATATAACGGACAGGTTTTTGAAGAGGCTCTCACATAAACACAAAGCAAAAGATAAAGCATAGCCAAATAAGCTTCTAAGCCAACTTCCGTCCCAGCCAAAGAGTAGAAAATACGAGAAAGCATATCTTGCCTTTGGTTTTTTTTATACCAAACACCTGCAAATGTTCAACTGAGCTACAGTATATTAAAGTTTTGTACATAGTGCCACAGTGTGAAAAACCACACACAACTGCGTAGGATTACATACTTCCCTGCACTATGGACATGGGTCCATCTATGATTCATAACTGAGGCCAGCAAACTATTCCTTTGTCCAATATGCGCATTTATGAGATGTCAATGGACATACTGTATTGGGACTTTGTCATAGACGGATTATCATCACCAAGGCCCCAGGACACAAACTTGCCATGGGCCTCTGCCTATTGCCTATACAAACAGTGCGGGCATCACACACACAGAGCAACACCGGGAAATACACAACAACGGGGGGGATTTGGGGGGGTTGGACAACAGTGATGCGCTGTCCATGGTGCTCCCCCCTGAACCATCAGCACTGATGCACGTATCAAGCCACGTAACAATAGCACACCTAAATTACAATAAACCAAATCTTACCTAAAACACTGGCTTTTTCCTGGCCTCCCTGGATAATCTCATTAAAGTCCAACTCTCGGACCAGTTTGGCTTCTATGGCCATGAGGGATAAACTGTTCAGGCGCCTCTGGGTCATCTTGGTCCTTTGTTCATTTTTTATTCTGGCCATTTGAGAAAACGACCGTTCTCCCTCGCTGTTTGTGACAGGAAGTGTCAGATAAAGCCTCAGGGCAATGTACTGTAACAGTTTCACACCTGTAACAGTTTCACACCAGGAGTCTTCATCATCCTCCTTCCTCTCAGGTTCGTTCCCGGCTCCCACCATCGCATCTTCCGCTGCCGATTTGATAGGACTGGCGTGGCCTCGGCCAGCCGGCTGCTGCCCGCCGTAGTATTGCTACAGACAGTGTCAGTAGGAGGCCGTGTCGCTCCACCACTATCAGACGTCTCCGATGCACTTGAGCTAGCAGTGTTAGCTTCTCGCTGGAGCGTCTGAGCAGGGAGGTGTCGTAATACTGCGCAGGCCTACCATCACCTTGCCCTTGTTTTCTTATGAAAAATGATGAAATTGATGGTATTTGATGCACCAAAGTTGCATTTTTATCCTCTTTTTCTTTCCTTAGCTTTCTTTTTTCTGAACCGCTGAGCACCCACTTCTCCATTTTGAAAACAAACTGTTTTGACGTTGTACATAACTTTGAAGGCCAAAGGCCCCTATTGGCTCTGGGGCCCTGGCCACATGCCCACTTTGCCCACTTTGCCCATGCAGTAATCCGTCTATGGACTTTGTAGAGATCTGCATAGATGGGGCAACAACTATGGCCTGGGAAACTAGGAAAGCTGCAGGCATTCATGAAGCGCGTCTCCCCCAATATTTTAGTCCATGTGGTGCATTATACACCGCGACGCACTGGCGTCTAAACAGCCGAGTCCCGAGCCGAATGATGTAATGATCGATGTCTTCTGCACAGTCAACCACATCCAAACACTACCTGTCAAAGCCCAGATTTTTTGCGGTACTGTGCGAGAAAATGGGTTCCGACAGACAGGCGTTCTGTTCAATTCCCGATAACTATCATGTGGGGAGGTGCTGTTCAGGATGTTTAAACTGGGAGATGAGATTTGCATCTTTTTGAAGGAAGGGGGCAGTGATCTTGGACACAAATATTACTGTAACAAGTTTTTCATTAAACTTTCATATTGTGGCATATTTCTGATTGCAATGTTCAGTGAACCAAATTCTGTGATGCAGGCCACAAACACACACCTCCATCTGGCAGATGAAGTGAAATCACAGCAGGTTCACACCAGTTATTGAAAAGTTGATGATTAAAGGGGCTATATTCAACTTTTCCCCCAAAATAAACGTAACAATAGCCTTTTTATTTGACCATTTATGACTCAAACATCTCCTGATGAGCATACTGACACCTTGTCAGCTCACAGTGGGTGCACCTATAAGCCTGTATCCAATTTTTTCTATTTTCTGTCGGGTTGGATTTTCCCGCGCTGTCTGCGGATGTGACGTCAAGCGCGTTCATGTTAAATCTTTCAGATCACTCTGCCACCACCGCTAGTCAGCACTTGCAAGCAGTTCAATGGATTGTGCGAATACACAGAAGAGAGCAAGGACAACTCTGACACCAACAGTAACTCCACATAAGAATTAAAAAGTTAAACCCCTGACAAGTGCCCGAAAAGATCGAAGATTGAGAGCGACCGGCGTACGAGCGCGCTGCGAGAGCGAGCAGAAAGAAAGAGCAGTTCCGTTTTTTGGCCACAGGTGTCAGTCGCGAGTTTAAATTTCAGAAAATTGCATATAGCCCCTTTAAAGACCTCAGTTTGGCAAAACAACCTTTACAACCGTTTTTCTTTAAGACATTCAACTTATTCCTGGCTGCTTAGCTTTCAGAATAGTTCTGTCAGTAACTTATGGTAAGCAAATGACAGCTTTGGTAAAGCAGTTTGTTTTGGTAGCTGATCATGTGTAGTGAGAAGGGGTTGCATTAACCAAATATTTTCCTTATTTTTCTTTTTTAAATGGTGAAGGAAAATTCTGAAGGCCATCTGTCATTTTGACAGATTAGTATTTACACCTCTGACCACTTGGTGCATTTTGAACTTTACATATGGAGTACGGGTAACTGAATAAATCCAAAAAAGATTAAACTGGCCTTGCAATATAAAGCATCTAGTGCTCAAAAGCTGCATGGACTACTAATTACATCGACTATAGAGCACCGTTCTGGTGAAATAATCTGGGGCTGCTGCTGGGCTGACCAATCACAGATGTGCGCTCTCCGTTTATTTCGACAGAAATAAAAAATTTGGCTCTACTCCGTAACTCCTTGCATGAGTGACTGAAAGCCCTTGACGGATAATGGAGTTGCGTGTCTCCGCACCTCAGCAGACGGAGAAGTATAAACTAGGCTTTAACCACTGATGCAAAAAGAGTGCATGCAGGGGGATTTCCTCCAGCTGACACGATTATCACAGCCCTCTTTCAGAGAATTTTTGCTGTATTCTGATCACTTCAATTGGAGAAATGTTCACTGATTTCAAAACTGTGGCTGAAGTGGCACTTCAGCCTCCATTGTGCTTTATGCAATTCAGCTCCTTGTACAGTGTTCAGGCCACAGCTGGTGAAATGTTCATAATATATATAGCTTGGATTAGATTGTAGCTCGGTTTGAATATTAACTAAAATAAATGAAAATGAACTAAAGAATATGTTATCATTTCAAAAATTGACAGGTAAAAATGTATTATGATCAGCCAAAATGACCGACAACCAAAAATTGTAACGCGACCTTTGGTGGTGAGCAGTTTTTTTCTTTGGGTAATTGGTTTGCAGTTTAGCTATGGTTCTTCTTTATCTGTTTCTATTTTCACAAACTTAAGTAAATGTCTCTGAGAAGCTTAGGCATGCCCTGAGAAGACAACTAGTTGCACTTCTTGCCTTTAGGTTTAAAAAATAATGGGTAACAAGGTTATATTTTTTAGATTGTCAGAGATTATTTAGGACATCCCAGTGTTTCCATGCTTCACTGGGCCACATATAGCAGAAAACTGTTACTTAAGAAGCAACTCACCCTCCTTCCAGAGTCTTACTCCACCTAGATTTCCTGAGTAAAGAAATGCGGCAAAAGGAGGCGTTGCCTGGTGAGGAGAGTAAAGCGCAGGGGGAAGGGCTGGGCGGCGTCAACACTTCCTTGCTATTCCAACTCCAACTCGCTATGGAGGTGTGGCCAAACTGGGCTTTTTTTATACTCCACAGCGGCAGGATGGCTGATGTCAGCAATATAGGCTGAGCTGTTGGTTATTTTGAATGTTGGGCCAGGTTAACATGGAAAGATATTGAGTCCAGTTAAACAAACAAACAAAGCCAACACAACTTCAGTTCTGGAATACAGCCTCTGCCGGTTTATTAGTTTACATACCTTCTCTGAGCAGGACAAAGCATTGATGAAATACAGTTCTGTCGTCTTCAAATACCCCAGCAAGAATCTCCGGCAAGCCCCAGACTAGACTCCCCTTCTATTATTAACACCCAGATTTTATACCTAGTTTGTGCGTCACACCGGCGCCAGTGCTATCTGCAATCCACCCGCACCCCCCCGACAACCTCGCTCCCCGAGAGAACATACTCTGCCAGTCAAGTTCACAATCCACCGCGTCAGAGTGACCTTCTCTAAATAGACACACAAATTCCTTCATGTGGCATTTTCGATAAGAACATTTTGGACATTCATCATTCTACCACAACATTCTGGACATTCATCATTCTACCACAACAGAGCCAGTAGTATTGCCCGATTCAAAGTCAAGTGTAAAGTTTTAACCTGAAGAGGGCGCCACACTGACTGTTTTTGGTGGAAAATTTATATTTTTACTAAAATGTCCTAAAATACCAAAAATAATGACCAACACTATTAGACCCTCATTTATACAGTTTATCTGCAAAAAATTGTTATTTGGGGTTGAATTGCTCTTTAAAAAGTAACTAAACCCCAAAACAACTTTAGTTTGCCTATAAGCTATATAAATGGGTTTTTACCAATGCAATCTTTCAGTTTCTGGGGATTTTTTTACATTTTCGTGTAAACTTGTTTAATTCTACACTTTTTGGTCGAAAAACGTCTTAGTGCTGACCTCTTGAGGTTGAACTGTGGCTACTGCATTTGAATTTTGTGATTGGTGGAGAGCGGTACATTTTTTCCACTCTTTACGTCACAGGCAGGGTCTCACAGACACGCCCCGGGGGTTTGGGTATAAAACTATCTCTTAGACATACTGGCCCCCGTGGCGAGTTTGGAGTTGGATTGCGTTTTTCAGGTTACCATTATTATAACATTAGCACTTAGTTAGCAGAGCTAACATACTGTTTTGAACGTTAGCCTATGTTAGCAGTACCACTCAGGGACTGGACCCATCCTGTCTCCCTCTGCCTCAGCAGCAGCGCCGGCCTCGGACAGCGCTGACTCAGCGTCCTGAGCCAGAAGCTCGAATTGATACGGCTCGGGGCCACTGGGCCCCATAATGCCTCCCTCTACCTCCGGTGAAGACGGAGGAGTTCCGCTGGTTCAAAACAGATGAACGTTGATCAGATCGATCAGTTACAAAACTGCCAACGTCGCTTTGGTCACTGTCCATGTTTCAGTGTCAGATTAAGCTTGCTGTCACTGTCCTCCTGAACACACCCCCACGTCCCCCCCTCCGCTCATCCTCCACACTTGGCTATACCCCTCCGTGCTTCCTGGCACTGCCCACTTTGTAGGATTTTTCAAATGTTGTCTGGGGGCGGGGTTATGATTTTTCATGGGGTTCAGTTCCACTTTAGGAATGGTCAAATACACAATAACTTTACTTTCAATTATTTAAAAGCAAAGAAAACACCAGCAGAAGTTGATGATCCCACATGTTTTAACCCATCTTTCCTCTGTAGAAGACAGGGTCGTTTGTCCTGTAAAAGTGCTGGTCTGGAATAGAACAGGTATATAAACACTGGGTCAGCCGTTTGACTTCATGACACAATTGAGCTCAGAAGATGTATTTAGAAATGATATTCCAAAATATATGAATTCACTCTATTTGTTCTGGTCTGGGAATGCCATGAGATCACTTGCTGGAGGAAGATATCACATGTGTCACTTCCCTTACGCAATCTTGAACAGGCAGAAGATAGACCTCTGCAACGAGATCTCAGATAGAAGGAACATAATCAATAAATACATAAAGGGATGCAGTGAGTGTTATGCAGGCAGACTTTGTTAAATTGGAAATTATGTGAAAAACAGAAAAAAATAAGTTTCAAATTACACATGCAGTTGTAAATAACCATCACACTACAAATGAGCAACAAACCAGATCCTGCTTTGTGATATGCAGGTGTCAACTTGCAGTAAACAAGACTGACCAAGTTCAAGAAACACAAAAAAATCCCTACTTAGTGGGCCAGCTTTATTGCAGGCAAGTTTAGGAATGTAAAAACACATTACCTATGAACTTCAATCTATAGAAATTAGGCAATTAATTTAGCATTTTAATGTGCTGCTTTCTGTCTGCCTTTATCTTACTGGGCGGTGAGGTCAGAGACCCTCTCCTCACTTCCTGACATGTGAAAGATAGAACAGGAAAGCAAGGGGTAGAAATGAACTCATCACTCCATGATATGTTGAGCAGCATGGCTAGGAAGTAATGGATGCCAAACCTATTCTGTATTGGCCAATAAAGATCTAGTTAAACATTTACATGAAAAACATTTGTTGCCGCTCATTTCAATGGCCTCATAGAGTATTTTCACACCTATAGTTTGTTTAGTCCAAATGAGTTGATAAGTTTGTTAACTTTTTCCGGTTATTTACATGACATTTTCTTTTTTTCTGATAGCTAACATTTTAGGGGCCAAGCACCTCCCAGCCGGTGGGCAGTGCAGCTGCCAGGCATGGCTGTCTGTATCCAGGTTTCTCCACCAGCACCCGCCTGCTGTGCCACAATTAGCAGTCATTAGCAGCTCTGAGGAACTGGGGAGATTGTCAGGGGGGTTGCAGAGCACTAAGGTAGGGGATAGACTCAAGCACCATGGTGAGCTTACAGTGCTCATCAAAAGTGCATCTCCATCCAAGCAAAACAGTTCTTTTGATGTCTGTGAATGGTCGAGATAATGATTTACAACAAAATAAGCAGACATCTACATATTCCTGGCTGTTGTGTAAAGACTGAAGCTGATGAGATGGAACACTTAACACAGTCTAGAAATCCCCAAGGATTAATACTTAGCCAGAGGTATTACTCAGTGTATTACATTTGTATTGATGCCTCGATCTCGAAAAGCCACCCATTATAAACCGTTTGAAATTGATGTCAAAGGGGACTCTGAGCCCAAAGAAGCATAACAAAAAATGTGGAAGCCAAAGCAAATAAGAGCAGAATGAAGACGACAGGTTAGCATCATCAGTACCACGGAACGAACCTCGATGCGTGTTCTAAAAGATAAAGGCCAGCTCAATGGACGCATACAGCAAGGAGAGGCTATGAAAATGACATTGATGCATTGATGGAACCAGAAGCGAAGTGACCTCTTTCTTTTTTATGGCAGGAGAGTGGCAGCTTGTCCTTTGCCTCAGCTCTCCCTGGGTCTCCGAGTGCCGGGACGACACCATCTCATCCCTCCTGCTGTGATTTGTGCGTCCGATCACAGAGGCGGGCACTTTCACAGCTGCTACATTGTCCAGGCTAAGCAGGATATGGCATGTGGAGCCACTGCTGTGTGTATTTCTTTGCGTGTTTGTGTGCAGTTGTTTAGCTATCTGTGAAAGGAAGACATTAATTTGCTGTATCATTTCATGCTGGGACAGTCTGCCCCTTCCACACAGAGACTTTTTTCTTCACTCTAAAGCTATGGCTCTATAGCTGGCCTGTCTGCCATAATAAACAACCTGTGTTGGAGAACTGAATTTAAACGAGGCCATATTGCATATTTCTCTACATGAGGTTAGGGGAGGGGGGTTGGGGACAGAAACATCAATAAAGATGACACCGTTTAAGAGGCAGACAACCTTTACAAAAGAGCGGTGGGTTTAATGGGCTGGTCGCGTGGCTCATAAACCATGGGCGCAGTCGACCACAACCAAGAGCCAGCTTTACAAATGACTGCAGCAGAGAAATGATGCAATAGTGGATGTTTTTGCATGAGTCAGTAAGATAGTTACAGCTTCAAGAAGTCACAGAAACCAGGTCCAAGTGGTGCAACGTTGCGTTTGAGCATTTGGGAAATAGTGAAACAGAATTCACAATTTCCCAAAATATTATATTCAAGATAGTTAGAAAGGGTCAAATTTTCCCTTGTTTTTTAAAACACCGATTCCACAGCAGAAGGAGGCAACAACATCAAGTTCAAGGGAAGAAGACCTTGAGCAAATAAAGCAGTGCTAGGATAAGTTTCTCCCAAAACAACCATAGCTCATGTTTTCTCACTTTTAGTCATGAACTTTGTCAGCATATCTTTGAAGTCCAGAAAATCTTGGTTAAAAAGAGACCGTTTTGGACAAATTAGGCAGTATGCTTAGAGCCATTATCCATTTCGAAGATCTGTTTGTGCCCAGGCATTTTTGGTGTTGCTTCAAAATGTCCACATGATGTTCTTTCCTCAATATGCCTAATATTCTGTGAAATGCACCAGTCCCTGCTGCAGCAAAACACCCTCACAGTATTATTCTGCCACCCTATACTTCCAATTTCTCCCCAAAAAATAAAATATTAGACAAACGGTTGAACTTGAGCTTCATCAGAGCACAAGATATGTCATTTTCAAACTATAATCTGTCTTTTTATGTTGCTTTTTGACCAATATTTTCTTCCACTAAGTAACGTTCAGCCCATGTTTGTTCCTGTTTCCAATGGATACTGGAACTCTCCTACAAGGTTCAACCATCTTAAGGAGGTATTTTGTTTTTATTCTAAAATTGACATGCACAGTCTAAACACCAGATTCATCTCTGATGCACAGATCCCATCTCCTTTTTTGAACTGTAGGAATTGATGGGCATTCCCATGTTGTTCTCTCTCTCTCTCTCTCTCTCTCTCTCTCTCTCTCTCTCTCTCTCTGTCAATGTTTAGAAAATAGAAATGTTTTTAACCCTAACTGAGCTAAAAAAGAAAAAGTTTAGTTTTATTTAACTTTATGAAGAATCCAAGGTTATGTGTCTTTTCTGTGACCTAAGTAAATATCTGCTTTCAACTACATATATGCAGTGACGTGCGGTCATGGGTGGCAGGGAAGGCAGTCCCTCAGCTGTCATCCTGAAAAGTAAAATAGGAACATTGGAAGTAAAATAAATATTAACGATTATGAAAGAAAATCAAATTGTCCTCTTTGCTGTCCTATAAGTTAGTTTTTTGAGTAAGAGTTAAAAAATTTTATGGTCAGAATCGCCAAATTTACGCTTTGCTTGTTCAAATACACAAAAGAAGTGCGGGGTGAAGCACAGCAGGCTGTTGGCACATGTCCATTGCGGTCTCTCTTTACATCACCAATATACTTGTTTGAATACACATGCTCTACATGTTGACGTTCCACAGTCTGACTGAAAAAACATAGGGTGAGGCAGAAAGTGCCGTGCCGCACTGACAGGGGGCATTGCTGAGCCCCATAGGCACAAAGGGCAACAGGTGCCATTCTTCTATGCATTGAAAAGACTGAAAGCAATCGACAAAATACAACAACAACAAAAATACAGTTAGGAGCGCTACAGAATGACTTTTTGCTTTGGCGATCATCTTCATTAAAGCAGCCAGACTTTGAAAAATGGAAGGAAAATGAGAGACAAACAAGGAGGATTTTTACCACAGATATTATTGGAGAAAGATAGATGCATGGACTTTATATAAAAATAAGTATAAGATCATACATGGTTTTCGATTTTAATAAGAAATGAGAAAAATCAGCCAAAAAAACATTTAAATTAAAAAAAAGATTAACTTTTATCTTATCTTAAATATTACTTTACTTTTCTTCATGTTGTGTTGTTTAACAGTATGGAATTGATTAACGGGTAAATAAAAGTTTTCAAAACAGCAGAATGTTTCTGTTAAGGGCAAAACTGAATTATTTACTGAAAGATGTATTTTTACATCTGCCTCCAGAGGAGTCAGTGCCTCATTAACCTCATGTAACTGATATAATGCGAGTTTCATACTTTAAATGAAATTTTTGGTGGGGGATAAACTTTACTATTAATTAATAATCATGGTTGATATAATTTGCTTGTTTACGCAGACATTTTCCTTCTGCTTAAACTTACAGACTCCATGTATTTGCCCTGTTTGGTACTGAATGCCAATTAGCAACAAGCAGCTTTTCTCTCTGATTAAAAACTACCCTCTAGAAATAATTATTTAAATATATTCTGACTAAACCCTTATATTTTATGACTGACAACAAACCCAATAAAAAGGCTGAAGTTAATCACTAATATAAAATAAAATAAAGTCTGTATATCCAAACCCTGATTAAGCTTATTTGTCTAAGAGCTCCATTGTTGTCCAACTCTACAGGCTAATAACAACAATTATGTTCCTTGTCTCGGGAGAGTGCTTCCATCTGAACTGCAATATAAACGAAGCTCATGAATTTCCATCTGGCGCAGAGCCAAGATAAACACGGAAATAATCAACCCCACAAAGAAGCTGGCACATCATGATGGCATTAATTGATTATTTGGCTATGTCACCTATTATGTAAAATCATATAAAAACTTAAAGGAGGAAGACAGTTTTACAACTTTAACTTTGATTAATATGATTTTTAAATTAAATTATTTTGCTTGGCCGTCATCATTATGCTAAAACAACTTTTCCATGATTTCTTTTAAGGGTCGCTCCAAAAACAGTGCAGTTATTTAATGTTTACATGTTAGAAACATTAATCAGGGTACAAATGTAAAAATCTAAATCAATTACCGCAAATGTATTCATCATCTCTGAAAATATCATTTTCAACCCCAACATCATGTAACTGATTGTAACTTGGGCTTTATTTATCATTTACTGTCATTTGTTCAAGGTTAATTACTGTATTGGAAAGAGAGTGCAGATTGTTACCTTGGCCAGGGTCAGCACTTTATGAAACATACACTGGGCCCTGAAACCAATTTGCTTGAGGATGTTACAAATGAGCGATCACTGTATAAACTGTAATAATAAAACAGGAAATGGTGGCAGCAGAAAGCCACTGGAACATCTACAAGTAAAATCACTTAATTTAGATGTAGATGTATGCAGATGCATGCAAAACTAGACACTGACCTTAGCTTGCCAGACACAAGAGAAGTAAATATCCAAATTTCCAAGTTTTGACCATCTTATGCTTTGCCACCTGCCAAAAACACTCAACATTTTTTTCTCATTAATATGCAAATGTGGAGAATTAGATCTGTGTGTTGGATTGAATTAATCCCTGCCACCCCTTCTGCTTGTGCTGTAATCACAAATTACAGACAGGCGTCTGACAGTAAGCTAAAGCTTTGAATCCTGTCAGAGGGCCTTTTACCTCAGGGGAGAAATCCCAATCAACACAACTGGTCAGACACTTGGATGCAGGAGCAGCATAGTAATTTGGAACTCCCACTGTCAGTTTCAAAGGGATATTAATTTTCCCCTTTTTCTCTCTATTCTTTATCTCTCTGCTCTTGTAGTGACATTGTGGAGTCACTAAGTAGGCAAATGCTGTGGCCAGTTTCCTGACATGTTAATCAGTGGACAATTTGTTCTCATTTAGGAAGCGGGAGGTTTGTGATAAAAGAACCTCCTCCCTTTGAACACAATTTCCTAAGGTTTAGTATTAATAAGGGTTGTGCATGTGAACATTTATCAGACCAGGGAAATGTCACTGCTGTTGATCTTGGTATTAAAATTATGCTATTTACAACAATACAGATATATTTAGAGGCAGCAGTTTAGGTTGATATACAAATGCAGCGGGGCCCCGGTAAAAAGCCTTAAAATGACTCCTTAGATGGATAACTTTTTACCATCTGGTAATGGTATTATAGGATCAACTGTTTTTAAACTTTTTTTGCTTCTAAACTGTATAAATGGGTCTTTACCAATGCAATCTTTCAGTTTCTGGGGATTTTTTTACATTTTGGTGTAAACTTGTTTAATTCTACACTTTTTGGTCTAAAAACATCTTAGTGCTGCCCTCTTAGGGTTGAACTGTGGCTACTGCATTTGAATTTTGTGAGCGGTACATCTTTACGTCACAGGCTTCGACTGTGTCACAGCAGTCATGGTCTCACAGACACGGCCCGTGGGTTTGGGTATAAAACTATCAGACATACCGGCCCGATGGCGAGTTTGGAGTTGGATTGCATTTTTCAGGTTACCATTATTATCACATTAGCACTTAGTTAGCATAGCTAACATACTGTTTTGAACATTAGCCTATGTTAGCATCACCACTCAGAGACTGGACCCGTCCTGTCTCTATCTCCCTCAGCAGCAGCGCCAGCCTCGGACAGTGCTGACTCAGCCCCCTGAGCCAGCGGCTCGAATTGATACGTCTCGCGGCCGCTGGGCTCCATAAAGCCTCCCTCTACCTCCGGTGATGACGGAGGAGATCCGCTGGCTCAGGGCGCTGAGCCGGCGCTGCCGAGGCAGAGGGAGACAGGAAGAGTCCAGTCTCTGAGTGGTAATGCTAACATAGGCTAACGTTCAAAACAGATGAATGTTGATCAGATCGATCAGTTGCAAAACTGCCAACGTCGCTTTGGTCACTGTCCATGTTTCAGTGTCACATTAAGCTAGCTATCACTGTCTTCCTGAACACACCCCTAAGTTCCCCCCTTCGCTCATCCTCCATAGTTGGCCATACCCTTCCGTTCTTCCTGGCACCGCCCACTTTGTAGAATTTTTCAAATGTTGTCTGGGGGCGGGGTTATGATTTTTCATGGGGTTCAGTTACACTTTAAAGATATTATGTAATTAGGACTGAATTACAAAAGGTATTCAATTCATTTTTTTAGATAGCGCCTATTTCAATTCAATCATACAGACATTCCCAGTAATCCTTCTGTTGATCATTCCAATCAACTTAAAAGTTTTTTATCTAAGGAAACCCAGCATATTGCATCGAGTTATTGACTTGCAGCATTCACTCCTCCTGGACAAACATGCAATTGGAGTGTACTGGAAGACTGCTTGATCATATTTGAAAGTGACTATACAGATGGACTGTATTAAAAAAAAAAAGAATATAATTGAATTTGAATTTTGACCAAATTAAAATCTATAATTGCTTATTAACTGGGTATTCACATAATGTACATTGATTTAATTTGGCATTTGTCGTTAATCAGCACTATATAAAAAAATGTAAATTAACAGAGAATAGACAGACATTTTGTTTAAAACTCAAACCTCCATTTTAAGTATTTATTTAGTTAAAAAATATTGATAAATTATAATTCTTTCACAAAATCTCAAGTGTTCCATGCCCATCCAAGGGGGTCAAGTGCCTAAAAGAAATGGGCCCCTGTGTGAAGTCATGGATAGCTTAGGGCACAGAAAGTCATGAGGCGTTTTCAAAAGACACACTGTGACGGCATATTTGGGTAATATTGCCGGCACTGTGTATTATGAATGTGCCGTGCCGGTATTGTTGATAGTATTATTACCGCAATATTGCTGCAACTCTGGCCTTATTAATGAAGATCATGCCTTGCCGCAATAGAGGGTGATGTCATGATGTGTGGAATGTGGCCAGCAACAATATTTAAAATGCAAGTAAACATGGGGTTCCTTTAGCATTTGTAAACTGTATCAGCTGTAATGGCAAAACTAGAGTGATGCAGAGTTTCCGGGACCTTATGGGCTTTAGAGCTGAGGAGCAGATCACAAGGACTGTGAAGGACAGCCACCTTTGGAGCGACTCACAGAAGAATTGAGGAGCGGGGGATTAATCAGGATAAAAAACATCCATCCAGCACACATATTACAAACTCGTACCTAAAGGCAATTTAGAGAGCCCAATTCACCTAACAGTCATGTTTTGGACTATGGGAGGAAGCCGGAGTACCTGAAGAGAACCCACGCATGCACAGGGAGAACATGCAAACTCCATGGAGAAAGACCCCAGGCTGGGATTTGAACCTAGGCCTTCTTGCTGCAAGGCAACAGTGCAACCAACTGGGTAGCAACGATTCATACATAACCCTGCACGTCAACATCCCCGGACACCTCCCCACACACCCCCCTTTATCCCGCCATCGCATAATCTTTAGTGAAAAACACCTAATCGTGGCACATTGCCGCCACAGGCTGACCACTTATGAATGACCAAAAGGCTCACTGATGCCGGCATCGATGGCGAGATTGTCTTTTGAAACAGCCTATGGACTCTTAATGATAAGATCAACTTTGAAAAATAAGATCTAAATTAAAAATTACGTTGCATTTTTTAACACATTAGAGTATCCCGACTTTTGCTCAGTGACCGCTAAAGATAAGCATCATCCCAATCCAAACCCTGTCAGGTAAGCAGCTATGGGAAGCGGATAAATGGCTGGATGTCAAGGGTATCAACAATGGTTTGATTATGGTAAAACTTTGTGAGTATTTTTTGTATTGCTGTTTTTTAAGCCTTTTTACAAAGAGTTAAACCAAACTTGTCCGTGTAATTTACATGAATATGTGCAAACTGGCAGTGGCAAAGGATTTGTGAGTATTTAACTCTTATAATTTATTGTAAATGTCCATCAATTTTGATCATTCTCAAGCTCACGATGGTTGCATGATCAATTGTTAAAAAGCCATAAATATCCACTTTTAAGACACGTGTTACAAGCTTTGCAAGTGGTCAAATTCATAACCCAGTTGCAAAGAGGAGAGAAAATGTGACACCCCCATTTGTGAGAGAGGTGAGGCAACAAGAGGGGCAATATAACATGCCTTATTCAGATGACAGAGAGGGACAGACAATGGGTGGAGCAGCATTATTTCAGCTCCCCTCTGACAGTACTCTAATTTAATGAGGAGCAATGTGAGTGCTTGAGTGAATCTCTGTCTCACTTTGTCTGGAGCAAGGTCAATCTGCAAATACAATAGCATGCAGAGGAAACAACAACTAAACAAAGCCCTGGTTTGTAAAGGAAAAAAAGTGACTAAACTCAGATTACAAACCACCTACAGTGCAAACAAGAAAAGCTGTGCAGGCAGCTCAGAGTATCCCATAATTAAACTGTAAAGGCAGACACAGTGAACAGTGTTTGTGGCTGTAACATGATTTTGCAGAGAACAGGGCTCAGATTATTAAATTGTGTTGCTCACCTCCCCTGATCTGACAGTGCAAACACTGATATCATATTTGAAGTGACAACAACCAAGCAACATGGTCCATCCAGACTCATCAACTTGGAAAGACTCTAACTCCGGCTGCTTGGCTTCACCACGTCCTTCCTTCCTCCATCTGTCTGTCACTACAGACACGCCATTCCAGGCAGCAGTCGCCTGGCAACATGGCTCAGACTCTGAGCATATTTCCCAGTTCGGGTAAGATATACACTTTCAGCTTCACTGTTATTTCATTAGACTAGAGCATGTGGGTTACTGTTTCTGCATCTCTGTCTCCTGCCACCTGTTTTTATTGAAGTCTGCCCCCGGAGTGTTTGCTGGGGGAATATTAAAAAGACGGCTGCCACTGAACGGGATATTATAACATAATTAGCAGGGGATCCGGGCTGGCACGCCGCACAAAAACAGATGGCCTGTTAATTCTATTAGCAGGGCAAAAATGACCACAAAGCTTTTAGCATTGGTAGAGTGCTGTGACCTTCAAGTCCCTGGAAGAGGCCTCATGCACAGAGCCCTCAAACTATTACATGATACTTTCATTGACCCCGGACAACACAGACTGGACTTTTTATGAACTGGCAAAATCTACATGTAAAACAAAAACTTTTAGAACATCACACAAAATGTATTTTATTGTTTTATTTCATTATTTTGTAATGTAATAACCCCATCACACTGATTACAGCACACAATCTGAAGACTAGCTAACACAGGCAATCACAGATTTTTTGTAAACTAGGGAAATTCAACAGCATCATGGACCCGACTTTGAGATGCCATATTAACTGCACATACTCAACACTGCTAAGAAATTTGCACTTAAATGTTGCAGGAAGGACCTGATAACACCTCAGTCTCAAGCTAATCTGTGCATTAATGTCTGCACTGATGAAGGTCAACTTACCTCGGCATGCTGAGTGCTAGGCATTACTCCAGCTGATGGCCACCCAACCTTGGTTTTTTAATTGAGTTAAGAATTCTTTGACCTTTTGAAAGAACTCACAACGTGTATAAAACAATTAAATTTAATCCCCAGATAGTCAGACTATCACACAGTATGGAAAAAAGGGCTTTGTGCGGTTGAAGTAGGGCCAAAATGCAGACAAGAACTTGGGAAGAGCGTATAGAATGGTTTTAATAAAAGAAAACCCTACAGGTCTTGGCATGAACAACAAGACATGGAACATGGAACAAGAAACAGGCAATGCAATGGATGACTCCAGCAGTCAACAATGAGAACCACTGAGCTTATAGACACAGGCAGGGGTGGAAAAAGATAAATGAACCAAATCAAATAATCAGAAGAGATTTGGTACAGCCATGTTTGGGACGTTTTTGCTCCACAAAAAGAACAGTTACACAGAAAAAATAGACAAACCAAATAATGACAAAGTACTTAATGTTAGTATAATCATGATTGCCTTTAAGCAATTTGGAGACGCCCAGATGATAATACTGTGGCTTTGTAAGCTTTCAATAGCTTAATTTAAAACTTCTGTTAATGGAGCCACACTTGTGGATGAATTTTAGGGCAATGGCTCAAACATGCTTCTATCTTGAGGGACATCATGGAAAATGTACAAGAAATGCCTCAAAATATCAAGATGAGAAACATGGATCTTAACAAGTCTGGGTCTTCCTTGGGTACAATATACAGATGCCTGAAGGTCCCATATTCTGTACATCTCCTCAAACACTTTAGGAGGTGGATTTTTTTATTTCAGAGATAAAACTATGTTCTAATGTAAAATGTTCTGGTGCAAAATGTGCTCATGATCCCAAGAAGAAAAGCAAAAGTCCCTGTGACGAAGTTGGTTAAAGCTCTCATTGCCCAGAGTGAAACAACACTTGGGCTAAGAGGCCAATCAGAGGAGGACTGCCCGAGTCCTGCAAAATGATTTCCAGCAGGCCACAAATGTTTATGTGTCTGTTAAAACACATCTCTCTTTTTCTCTGGGCCGATTGTCATCGCCGGTCCCTGTATGGCGTCTCGCCTTGTTTGCTGGTTGGGGTGCCTGGCTGGTGGTCGCGGCGGCTGGGTGGCATTTCTGGGCCTGATCAGTCCTTTTTCGCACTGGACTTAGCTCCTGGGTCTTGGTCTTTATGCATAGCAGGTTGGGGCGCTGGGGTCGGGCGTTTGCCCGGGTTCGGTCGGACCTGCGGGTGGACTGGCCGGGTAGTCCCCTCTCTCTGCCGTCCTGTGGGTATGGAGGCAGACTTCAATGTTTTCCTGTGTTTTCTTTGTTCCCCTTCTTCTCTTGTATTTTCAACTCACCCTCTCTCATGACTTTTTGTTTCCTACCACTCTTATTCATCTTCTTTCTTTCTTCCCCTTAATTTTCCGTATCCAGGTCCATAACTTCTGGAAATAAAAACCCCGGCAATTCATTATAAGGATTTCTCACAAGAAAAAAAAACAAAGAGAAGAAAAAAAGAAGAAAAAGAGAAAAGAAAAAAGAAAAAAAGAAAAGAAAAAATAATAATAAAAGAAAAAATGAAACGGTCAGAAACAGACTCCATGGGGGTGGTATGAGGGCCCGATGTCCACAGTTGGGGGTTGTGCTTACAGCCCAACACCGTGCAGGACGTTTGGCATTTGCCAGAGAACACCAACATTGGCAAATTCTCCACTGGCACCCTGTGCTCTTCACAGATGAAAGCAGGTTCACACTGAGCACATGTGACAGACGTGACACAGTCTGCAGACATGGAGAACGTTCTGCTGTCTGCAACATCCTCCAGTTTGACAGTGGGTCAGTAATGGTGTGGGGTGGCATTTCTTTGGGGGGCCACACAGCCCTCGATGTGCTCGCCAGATGTAGACTGACTGTCATTAGGTGACAAGATGAGATCCTTATACCCCTTGTGACACCATAATGGCGGTGTGGTTGGCCCTGGGTTCCTCTTAATGCAAGACAATGCTAGACCTCATGTGGCTGGAGTGTGTCAGCAGTTCCTGCAAGAGGAAGGCATTGATGCTATAGACTGGCCCGCCCGCACAAAGTATTTAATAAGAATATTTCATTAATTCAGATTTGGGATGTGTTATTTTAGTGTTTATTTTTTTTAGCAGTGTATTTAGTTATGGACATTTCAGAGGTGAGCAACTTCAAATATCAGTAGTTGATCACTTTATACCATGCAGTGTTCACATGTCTTAAAGATTTATAAAACTTTTATACATAAATATATTCCCTGGACTGTAGCTTTAATGACCATCGATACATTTGAAAGAAAAAGGGGCAACTTGCAAGCCTGAAAACACTATCCTTACCTTGGAGTAAAGGTATTGCAGTATCATGTTGTGTGTTTGTTTTTTGTTGCTTGCTGTACGGGGGACTGGTGCACCTCAAAACATAGATGGCATCATTAGGAAAGAACATCATGTTGACATATTAAAGCAACATTTAGAGACATCAGCCAGCAACTGGTGCAAGTGGATCTTACAAATAGACGATTACCCTAGGTGTAAAATGGCTTAAGGGCAACGCTGTCAATTCTTTGGTGGAGCCATCACAAAGCGCTTATCGTAGTCAGGAGTAATGGGTCAAAATTCACTGCTTGCTAGATGTGATGGTAACTAGCAAACAGGAATAATTTTGCTAACTAAGCAAAAATTCCGGAATTGCGCCGCTCAAGGTGGCAGCATGTTGGAGTAGCTCTGTTACTTTGGTTCATATTTTTTTTTTCTTTTTTAAAACTTTAATTCTTCCATTTCTGGTAGAAACATTGTTTTTGTGGACAACTGTTCTCTCTGGTTTTGAATGCTGTGCAGCTGGAAGGATTTTTGCTGATGCTTTTTTTATTTTTGGACATTTGTTATGATGCATAACCATGGCAACAAGGTGGTTTACAACTGGCAGCAGCTGATTAACATCACAAAAGCTCAAATAATACCTCAACTACAGCCACAAAACCCTGATGAGTTGAAAAGAAGACGCCATAGATCCAGAGCATCCTCTACATCAGACTGTCATACAACTACAGAGCGTCTTCAGTCAGAGGCTTCTTCAGATCTGCAGAGCACTACAAGAGATCATCCCTACCCACAGCCATCAGCATCTACAACAAATCTTTGAAGGAACTTGCATAATGAGTTAACCCAAACATTTAATTTCCCTTTGGGATTAATAAAGTAATTTTGAATTTTAATTGAATTTGAATTGAAAAACAGAATGGGTTTAATGTCTTTCAATGTCAGTAAAAAAATGTCATGCATCTTTTTTTAAAGTGTATGTAAATATCTGCTTTTAGTAGCCTAAATTCCAATAATATGGAAACCTTTTTGCAACTTTGTAAAACATAAAGCATACTCCTTCTGGAAATGATGCCTTTTCTGCTTTTCATTAAACCAAACAATTTTATGTATTCTTTCTTATTTTCTTTCCCAATTTAGGGTACTAAAGATGTTAAACATTCATTTAAAAAAATTTAGCTGATAAAATCATTGGTACTCAAATGTATGTTATAATAGTTTTGACTGTTTGACAGTGTTATAGGGTTACTTCATAAAATGCAATTCAGCTTACATTATAGTAACCTCAGCAGATCTTCTCAAATCTACTTAGGGATCATTTGAGAATGCTCAGACTGAAATCATTCTGATGTGGTTTGAAATGTCAGTGCTACTGTTTGGTGGGAGCAAAACTTTTATCTGACAACCCGAAAAAAATTTTGGACTCATTAGATGGAGTTGAACCAGCAAGTCAGGTAAACCATATTTTGAGATCATTATCTTTGCAGAAGTTAAATAGTTTTTCTTTTAAAGGTCTGTTTTCGTTGTCATGTAAGAATAATGGTTTCATCTACTTAACTAACGTGGTTTATTAATTTCTTGCAGAAATGTAATTTTGATCATGATCAGAGTTCAGTGACTTTTATACTAAACATTTGAATCAAAGGAGCTGCAGCTCCAAAGGAGCTGAATGCTGTTTGAGTGTCCACATGCAAACCCCTGCTCTGCCTCGAATACTGAGTGTCATTTTAACACAGCCTTGCTGTTCATCTTTACCTCGGCTCCAACACTGTCCCTCCCAGTTTTCAATATGTCATCTTTCATCGCTCAGAAGATTCCATTTTCTTTCTCTATAAATTTCCCTGACACATTTTTCAGCCTTTCTCGCTTTTTCATTCTGTCCTTCCCTAACAGAGTGCTGTCCCTCTCCCTCTGAAGCAATCATCCTTCTTCCTTTCCCTCTTTATTTACATGACACAGAGGTTCTCTCTGAGGCCGGTGTGGATGGCAAAAGGCAGGCTTTTACAAAACTGCTAAGGTTTAATATGTTCCCAGTGCTTTTCATTAAAACCCAAGAGCTTCACAGCAGAACTAACAGTCCCTCTGTAATCACATTCTCCTTGTGTAAATATCATGGGCCCTGGCTCATCTTTATTTTATTAACACCACTGTCACTAAAGACCCCCTCTGTGGTCTAATATCATTCTGACTTCAGGGCCAGTTGATGGCAATCTCCTATCGTCCACCGCTGGCCTTCGCAAAAGACTGCATGTGACACACAGAGAAGCTCCTCAGTTGGGTATAAAACATCATGGCAATAGCTTAACTTTTTTTAAGGCAGGGGGGGGGGGGTTGCATTAATGTGGAATTATTTTATCTTTTAAGATTATTTTAAATATGCATTGTTGAAGTGCAGCTTCTTAGTCCTAACATGTGCTCAGTCTTAGTTCAGTCTAGCAGTAAATGGCTCTGCATATTATCAGACTTTGGCAGACTCAGAAAAACACAAAATTATTCATCCCCATGGCAGATTTGGGTTTAAAGTAATACGTTGATATTACTAACATGTTTCTTCTGACTGGAAGTAATATAAACTATAAAATTATTTATTTCCATGTTTATTTATTTATATCCAGATTTATTTATTTATTTCCACATTTATTTATTTACAGAAGTGTATTCTAATAAGGGGGGCGTGATATGGGACACTTCTAACACTGGAAATATGGAAAGAAAGAAATGTGGAAAAAAATTAATAAATGTGAAAATAAATAAATACTTTTTTCCCCACATTTATTTATTTTTAATTGTATTTACCCATTTATAGCTGAGATTGCTCAGGATGACCTTAGCCACTCTAACTATAAGCTTTATCAAAAAGGAAAGTTTTAAGCCTGGCCTTAAAAGTAAACAGAGTGTCTGCCTCACGGACTAAAGCTGGGAGCTGGTTCCACAGGAGAGGAGCCTGATAACTAAAAGATCTGCCTCCCATTCTACTTTTAGAAATCCTAGGAACTACAAGTAAACCTGCAGTCTGAGAGCGAAGTGCTCTGTTGGGAACATATGAAACAATTAGATCTCTGATGTATGATGGAGCTCGATTATTAAGGGCTTTGTATGTAAGAAGGAGGATCTCAGCAGCAGCTCCAGCCTCGGACAGCGCTGAATCAGCGCCCTGAGCCAGCGGCTCGAATTGATACGGCTCGCGGCCGCTGGGCTCCACAAAGCCTCCCTCTACTCCTCTATCTCCGGTGACGACGGAGGAGATCCACTGGCTCAGGGCGCCGAGCCAGCGCCCCCCGAGCCCAGTGCTGCTGAGGGAGACAGGAGGAGTCCGGTCTCTGAGTGGTGATGCTAACATAGGCTAACGTTCAAAACAGATGAACGTCGATCAGATCGAACAGTCGCAAAACTGCCAACGTCGCTTTGGTCACTGTCCATGTTTCAGTGTCAGATTAAGCTAGCCGCCACTGTCCTCTTGAACACACCCCCACGTTCCCCGCTCCGCTCATCCTCCACACTTGGGCACGCCCCTCCGTGCTTCCTGGCACCGCCCACTTTGTAGAATTTTTTCAAATGTTGTCTGGGGGCGGGGTTATGCTTTTTCATGGGGTTCAGTTACACTTTAAATTTTATTCTGGATTTAACAGGGAGCCAATGAAGGGAAGCTAAAACAGGAGAAATGTCATCTCTCTTTTTAATACTCATCAGAACTCTTGCTGCCGCATTTTGGATCAACTTTTAAAAGGCTTTTAATTCCGTTTTGTGGACTTCCTTATTGTAAAGAATTACCGTAGTCCAGTCTTGAGGTAACAAATGCATGGACTAGTTTCTCAGCATCACTCCTGGACAGGATGTTTTCTAATTTTAGCAATATTCCGGAGGTGAAAGAAAGAAATCCTAGAAACCTGTTTAATATGGGATTTAAAACCCATATTAAATGCGAATGTTTAAATTTAGAATCTTTTCTTTTAAAAATATAGAATAGAAAAGTTTTAGAAAAACAGAAAATCATTCAATCAATCCAAGCCAATTGCAATGAAGGGGGCCATATAAGCCTGAGCCAAACTGTTCACACACTGACTTGCAGCCCGCTTCTCTGAAAGTCCTTTTGTTGAAGTCCTTCATTATAATCAAAATGCACCATCTTCCCCACTGTTTTTGCTCTGCAGTGGGCTTCATGTTGTCAGCTGTTTATTAATGAATTCCCTTTGGAGCAGCATATAAAACTCACTGATTGCTGCAGCAAAGGTTTGATTTAACCTACTTACTGTATGGCTACTGTTAGAGCTCTCACATGCTGAGTACTCATTTCAGAATAAAAAAATCTGTACTTACAGGTTGTTGTTTATTTCATGGAGAAATAGAAGAATGATTAACAGGGAATAAAATAAATCAGAAGTAACATAACTAATAGTAATGAAAAACATGTTTAAAGTCATAGCACACTGCAATTGCACTCTAAATTAGAGGCAAAGGAGCACTGCTGTATATTGTACAAGGCTTCATGGTCATAGTCATTAGCTACAGCGACAGCACACTGGTGATTATTATTCCCATGATTGCATGCGTACCTTTGTACGCCATCCTTAATTTACTCTGTTTTTGTGTGTTTGTTTTTTTTACTTTGGATCTCATGATGATGATGTGGTCCATTAATGCAACACGTTTTCTCTTCTGTCCCATTAAAAGAAAAAAATCACAACAATCACATTCCACAAAATTACTGGCTATGGATGCATCACAGTTTGAGAGAAAGGTTTTCACAAACACAAACCTGCATAACAGACTATTATTAGTTAAAATAAAGAACAAAACATTTTAAATTAACAATTTAATGAGATCTATGAAGGGCAAATACGCATCTATTCACTTAAAAAAATAGAATCAGAAAAATTCCACCCACACTGCTTTGGAGTGATAGCCCATTTTAGTGATGATTCTGGAGTGAAAATAATATTTATTAACTTCAAGATCAGCTAGAGAACTTTACAATGTACGGAACATGTAAGGTTCACAGAATATTCTGCGTGTGTCTGTACGTGCGTGCGTCCGTGCGTGCCTGCGTGCATGTCTGTGCAGGGGGATACCCAGTGCTACGTCGATTTTTGCTTTTCCCTTTGCTGAGGAGAAAAAAAAACATGAGAATGAGTGAACAGCATGACAAACTTTTAAATCCTTACAAGTCTAGATAATACTCAGGTGCAGTGGGAGGGAGACAGGGAGGCCGGGAGGCTGACGAGGAATAAGTGAGGGACACAAAAATCCTTTGCATTTTAATGAAAACCTTGAATTGAACATAAATAGAGGAATGAACACACGATACACAAAGAAAGACAGAAAATAAACAGCTCTGGCTCTACATGTTTGGATTGGAATTTAACCACACAACAGATGTTTTATCTGTAATACCAACTACAGAGGAAAATTCAGAAGACATATATATGTTTTGGATTTAGTCAGATTGGAATGTCCTCCATAACTATCAGCATCCCTTGCAAAAAATATGGAAAAATAGAAATTTTCCCAACATTAAATTTGAGGTATTCCATATTATTGTTCATGAAAGAATGACTTATACCATTTTTAGCAACCCCAACAAATTTAGTGACCAGAGGCCTTCCCATTTCCCTGAGATATACAGCGCCTTGCAAACTTAATACGCTACTTATTTCGCTAGCTGGAAACCCAGCAGATTGCATCGAGTCATTGACTTGAAGCATTAACCCCTCCTGGATGTTCGTGTACCAACAGTAGACAGTCGCCTACGCTGTGTCATTGACTTTGCAGCAATCCCTCATAATGAGCAACCATGCAGCGACGTTAGAGAGGAAAAACTTCCAGTAGAACCAGAACCAGAACCTGGCTCAGTACAAGCGACCGTCTGCCATGACTCACTGAGGTTTTGAGAAGACAGAGCAGACACACAAAAAGAACAGAAGAACCGATGTAGGAGTACTTTCTATGTTAAAGTAAAAAGTTGATAACGGGACATGGACATCGTTCAGCTACTTTGAGAATCCTCCCAGCTGATCACCTCCTCCAACAAGGCATCAGAGTCAAACAGAGCACCAGACCAGGTGTAGCTTCTATGGAGAGAAAACACTGAGAGAAAACAAACTTAAGAGTTGAAATAACAGCAGGTAATGCAATTGGAGAGTAGTAGAAGAGAAAAGTAACAGAGTGAAGAAAAGTGGTCAGTCTGGCCTCCAACAGTTTAAAGTCTAGTTTACTTCTCCGTCAGCAAGTATGTACCCACACGTATTGACGTAGATGTTTTCCTTTTATACTTCTCCGTTGGTGTGTCAGTGTTGCAAAGCAGTTCCCTTCCATGACAGCAGGAGGTAGAGACCTTTTCTGACAGTTGTTTTGTTGTTCTCTACACCTCCACTGACTACTAATTACATCGACTATAGATCACCGTTGTGGTAAAATGATCTGGGGTTGATGTTGGGTCACAGATGTCAGCTCTCCATTGCGTTTGACGGATAGTTAATAATTTGGGCTCTACTCTGTGCGTCCTTGCGTGAGTGACGGACAGCCCTTGTGTCAGCTGATGGCGCTGCGTGTCTCCGCACCTCCACAGATGGAGAAATATAAATTAGGCTTAAGCCCATACCAGCATAACTACAGAATAGCTCACGATAACCCAAGCCGCTCTAACTCCTAGCTTTATCAAAAAAAAAAGTTTTAAGCCTGGTCTTAAAAGTAGACATGGTGTCTGCCTTACAGACTAAAACTGGGAGCTGGTTCCACAGGAGAATAGCCTGATAACTAAGTGGAAAAGGGCCATAAGAGCACCTCGCTCTGTTGGTTTACTTGTGGTTCCTAGGATTTGTAAAAGCAGAATGGGAGGCAGATCTTTAGGAACATATGGAACAATCAAATCTCTGATGTATGATGGAGCTTGATTATTAAGAGCTTTATATGTAAGAAGGAATAATTATATCCTGGATTTAACAGGGAGCCAATGAAGGGAAGCTAAAGCAGGAGAAATGTGATCTCTCTTTTTAATATTCATCAGTACTCTTGCTGCTGCACTTTTAATGGCATTTCAATTCAATTCAAAAATACTTTATTGATCCCAGAGGGAAATTAAGTGTTGTTATAGCTCATACAATAAATTCTTTAAGGAGTTGTTGTAGATGATGATGGCTGTGGGCAGGAAGGATTTCCTGTAGCGGTCTGCATTGCAGCGAAACTGAAGAAGCCTCCGACTGAAGACGCTCTGTTGTTGTATGACTGTCTCATGAAGAGGATGCTCAGGGTTGTCCATAATTTTTTTGATTTTGTGAAGAATCCTTGTTTGCATCATCATCTCCAGATGTTCCACAGTTGTCCCAAGAACAGAACCAGAACCTTCTTTATCAGGTTGTTTAGCCTATTTAAATCCCTGCCTCTGATGCTGCTACCTAAACAGATGACGGCTGAAGAGATTACACTCTCCATGACAGACTTGTAGAAGATCTCCAGCATCTTGCTGCAAAACCTTGAAGGACCTAAGCTTCCTCAAGAAGTACAGTCTGCTCTGTCCCTTCTTGTAGACGGTTTCACTGTTGCGCCTCCAGTCCAGTCTGTTGTCAAGGTGAACTCCGAGGTATTTATACTCAACCACCTCCACTTCTTCTCCCATGATAGAAACAGTTTTTGACTTATCCCTGTTTCTTCTGAAATCTACAATCATCTCCTTTGTTTTGTTCACATTCAAAGTAAGACGATTGTTTCCACACCATGTCACAAAGCAGTCCACCAGCTCTCTGTATTCTGCTTCTTGTCCATCTCTGATACACCCGACAATTTTGGGGATTTCTTGACACTAAAGAATTCCAATAGACCAGCTTGGAAGTAATAAATGCATGGACTAGTTTTTCAGCATCACTCCTGGACAGGATGTTTCTAATTTTAGCAATATTCTTGAGGTGAAAGACGTAAATTCTAAAAACCTGTTTAATATGGGATTTGAATGTCAAATCTTGGTAAAAATAACACCAAGGTGTTTTACGTTATTACCAGAGGCCAATTTAATGCCAGTCACGTTTTACTCAGATAACCTTAAAAAAGCCAACCAGTTGCAACCAGCTGTCATAAGTCGTCACCCGATTAGTTAAAAGATTTGACCTTTCTGTAATTTTATCTGGGTATAAATGCTCTAAAGGCCTAGGAACACAGCATACAGGAAATGGATAAAGCTCTGGAGAAGCCTAAAGCAGTGTTAGGTTATAAAACAATACCCCAAGTTTTGGGATATCTCGCATATTTGATTAATCCCTCATATGAAAATGCAAAAAAATAACAAACTGATCAAGGCAAGGATTTATCAGAGAGGCAGCCAAGAAGCCCATAGTGACTATGAAGGAGCTGCGGGGATCCACAGCTCAAGTATAGGACAACTATTATAATTATGCACTCCACAAATATAGCCTTTAAGTGAATAATGGCAAGGAAAAAAACATTTTCCATTTTTGGTGGGAAAATATGAAAAGGCTGGTAAATCATAATTTATGTTGCTACTGTGAAAAAGATGCTATGGTCAGATGATGTCAAATATGTCACATTCTGGTTCACGTGCAAATTGACCTGTGGATCAGGCCCTCCCCCCTCTACGCAAACAAACCAATAGCCTTCAACTGCCAGTTTCCCTGAAAAAAACAGGCTCAGGCATTCTTGCCGTCTCGCTTCATAGAGCTGCATTAGTGCCTGCAACACTTTTGTGTTTTTTTTGTGTTTTAAGGCACAAATATGGTTGGGGCACTTGCAAAAATGATACACGCTATTGTTAGAACAAAACAAAACATGGACAAATGTCTCAGTTGGAGAAAGCTGTGTGGCAGACTGCACAGTCAACTCAAAGTGACAACTATAAACAAGGATGCTTACTTATGTAGACATTCTTGGCAAGACAATGGTCTTGTATAATCTTAGCAATCAGGTCATATAAGTCAATATCAGTCAAGTCTAGCAGTAATGAGCTTTCTTAAGTTAGACTCTGAGCAGGCTATTATTATGTTAACTGATTGTAAATTAGTTTAACACATCACCCTGCTGTACATGAACAATGCTGGTCTTCAATCATGTTTGTCTTGTCAAAGACGATTGACACTCGATGAGGCTTCTGCCTCTTACTTTGTGATCTGAAGATCCGTGCTTCTAATTTCAGTTTCTTTTCATATAATTCCAGTTTGAAATTTTGCACATAGACCTCCATGGCATAATGCCGAGCTTTCTGAAGGCTACTCGAAGAAATTAACTGTTGTTGGCTCCAAAAGTTGTCAAGAGGCTCTCGAGGAATAGTTTTGAGACTGACCGCTCTCATTGTAAACATGCAGTTAGCTATGAGGCCTTGTTAGTTAGTAACATTAACTAAGGAAGGTTGGAGGGGGTTAGCAGCACAGAGCGACAGGTCAACACTATTTGTGGTTTAAAGCTAACACTGCACATCACCAAGAACACAGAACCCTGAACACGCTATGATAAAGCATGGTGGTGGGGATGCTGTCCTTTAGTACGGACAGGGAATCTACTCATTTAATTGGAAAATTAATTGAGCTAAATACAGGGCAGTCCTGCTAGAATACCTGTCATAGGCTGTAAAAAAATTGAGAAAGGGGTGGAGGTTCACCATCCAGCAGAACAATACAAACAATCAAAACTTACATACAATGGGATAGTTTAGATCAAATGCTTCAACTCCAGTCGTCAAGGACAGATCTGGTTCTGCTAAATCCAACAGAGTATGTGGTTTTATGTATTCTTGTGCTATTTTGCAAGGAAGAAGAGACAACATTTGGTCTAATGCTCAAACCAAAGTGGTAGAAAACCTCTTTCTTTTTTAGAAGGGGTAGGTGTATTCAGCTTCAGGTGTTTTATTCTAATTCGCTTGACAGTTTATCAGAAACCAATGCTTGTGTCACAATCTGGATAACTTGTGAGGAGAATACGTGATGACCTGGTTGGGCCCATTAGCTCATTAGAGCGATCAGGGACTTCTGCAGAAGCCAGCAATTGGCTTTTTGAAGAATTCATGAGGTCGGACAGAAATGTCTCATAAGCAGCAACTGTTACAGAGTCAGCTGGATGGAAATATTTTACAACTAATGAAGGGTAATAGCCAAAAAGATGGACCAACAATTCTCACAGTGACCTTTCAGGTACGCAGAAATCATGTGTGTGTGTGTGCGTGTGTGTGTGTGTGTGTGTGTGTGTGTGCGTCTGGGGGTGTGCGTGTGTGTGTGTGCTGAGGGAACAGCATGCATGATAAAAGCAGATACAGCAAAGCCTCTTGAAGGACGAGTGACCTCATACATCATGCTGGCATCCCTCTGCACGACGGTGAAATGAGGGATTTTTGGTCCCACTCCCTTCACATTCAAGTGAACGCACACACACACTTGTTTTATGTTTATTCCTGTGTATTTCTGAAGACTCTCATTGAGACAACTTATCCCTTTTTTGTGCTGTCCCACATGATTTCACCTTAAAATCTATTTTCAACACAAAAAACGTTATGTTAACTTTTCAATTTTCCATCTCTTAACCACAACCCCATTCTAATACAGAATCAGAATGCAATACAAGTGATATTGTATTCCAAATTTAAAAGCATCACATACTCTAGTAAAAGCTATGCCATTAGGTATATTTTTCTTAGGTACCATTCAGCTTTAGCTGGTGCAATGACACGTTTTATTTCCTCACATTGCTTTGTCAGTTTTCTTTCCCAATATTTTCTAATGATGACAGATTAGTGGATGAAGTAATCTGTAAGATCAAAAGATCAACATCTAGGTTAAGTTCTTGACTGCTGACTGTATCATGGTCCATGAAAAACTCTCAGAACCTGAGCCTGATTAATTCTAGCACTGCCATCCTGCAATATCGGGGTTGAAAGATACATTGAGGAACATAAGTATTTTAACACGTTGCGATTGTGCAAGTTCTCCCACTTAGAAATCATGGAGGGGTCTAAAAAGTCACATTGTAGGTGCATTTCCACTGAGAGATACCAGGGGGAATAAAAAAACAGGAAATCTCATTGTTTGATTTTTAAAGATTTTTTTTTTATATTTTTGTTGCTGCACATTAGTGTTTGAACACCTGAGAAAATCTGTGTTACTATTTGGTATGGACGCCCATCCATCCAACCATTTTCTGTAGCCTTCAATCCTATACAAGGTTGTGGGGGGGCTGGTGCCGATCTCCAGTAGTCACGGGGATAAAGGTGGGGTACACCCTGGACAGGTCACCAGTCCATCGCAGTGATACAGAAGCCTTTGTTTGCAAATACAGAGGTCAAATTTTTCCTGTAGTTCTTGACCAGGTTTGCACACACTGCAACAAGGGTTTTGGCCCACTCCTCCACACAGATCTTCTCTAGATCTGTCAGGTTTTAGGACTGTCAATGAGCAACACAGAGTTTCAGTTCCCTCCAAAGATTTTCTATTGGATTTAGGTCTGCAGACTGGCTAGGCTACTCCAGAACCTTGATATGTTTCTTACGGAGCCACTCCTTGGTTATCCTGGCTGTGTGCTTTCGGGTCATTGTCATGTTGGAAGACCCAGCCACGACCCATCTTCAATGCTCTGACTGAGGGAAGGAGGTTGTTGCTCAAAATCTCACAATACATGGCTCGATTCATCCTCTCCTTAATACAGTGCAGTCGTCCTGTCCCCTTCGCAGAAAGCACCCGCAAGGCATGATGTTTCCACCCCCATGCTTCACAGTACGGATGGTGTTCTTGGGATGCAACTCATCCTTATTTTTCCTCTAAACACAGCGAGTGAAGTTTAGACCAAGAAGTTCTATTTTGGTCTCATCTGGCCACATGACTTCCTCCCATGCCCCCTCTGGATCATTCAGATGGTCAGTGGCAAACTGCAGACGGGCCTTGACATGTCATGACTTGAGCAGGGGAACTTTCAGTGCAATGCATGATTTTCAACCATGACGACGGCGTAGTGTTTTACCAACAATAACCTTTGAAACTGTGGTCCCAGCTTTCTTCATGTCGTTGACCAGCTCCTCTCGTGTAGTTCTGGGCTGATTCCTCACTTTTCTTATCATCAGTGATACCCCACCAGGTGAGATCTTGCATGGAGCCCCAGTCTGAGGGAGACTGACAGTCATCTTTAACCTCTTCCATTTTCTAACAATTGTTCCAACAGTTTATCTATTTTCACCAAGCTGCATGTCTACAGTTTTGTCTCTGGTGTGTTTTGACAGCTCTTTGGCAATGGTAGTAGTTGGAGTCTGACTGACTGTGGGGTGAACAGGTGTCTTTAACAAGCTCAGATAGGTGCTGCTAATTTACATTAATAAGTGGAGTAGAGGTGAACTTTTTAAAGGTAGAGTAACAGGTCTTTGAAAGGCAGAATTTTTACTGATTGCCAAGTGTTCAAATACTTATGTGACGCAATAAAATAAAAATCTTTAAAAATCAGACACTGTGATTTTATTTGTAAATGTCTCTCACAGTGGAAATGCACCTACAATGTGAATTTTTAGACCCCTACATAATTTCTAAGTGGGAGAACTTGCACAATCGCAGGGTGTTGAAATACTTCCTCACCGTATCTACATTGGTTGG
This sequence comes from Valencia hispanica, assembly GCA_963556495.2. NCBI lineage: Eukaryota > Metazoa > Chordata > Actinopteri > Cyprinodontiformes > Valenciidae > Valencia > Valencia hispanica. Next base: position 39,309,510 of record OY747718.1, read on the forward strand.
AAGTTGACTTACCTTTTGACCACATAACATTGTTGAACCTCACTCTGAAGTAACTGGCATCATCAAACTCCCAAAGAAGCCTGTGTGGTTGGTGTCAGGTATGATGGAAGCCCCATTTCACCCATGTTCTTTTTACCCTGAGGTACCCATAGTTATGGAACATGGTCCCATGAGAACACAATCTTCTTCCTTTGCTCAAGAATCCAGAGCTTATGTTTCCTTGTAAAAGGAAGCTATTTTCTTTTTTTAGATACCTTTGTAGATAAAAGTTTACTTAAGAAATTTACAATTATTAACTGGAGTTTTCTTCTGAGTCACCTCCATTTGCAATGACTCAGTCTTTACTTTTTGGTTTGATTTTACTCAAAGTATTACCAAAAGTATTGAAACACTCAAATGTACATCCGATTGCACTTTAATGTCATTCCATTGTTAATATATAGGCATTGAAGTAGAACAGGCACACCAAAGTCATTCAGCGATGTCCTAATGGGCTTTGCTTTGTGCAATGCATTCATGCAAATGTCCACAATGACTGGATTATGCAGCACTAATAATTCCTTTCATTGAGACTAATGGGTCAAGACCAATCCACTAAAAACAGCACGGTAAGCCTCCACCAATTTTAAGACTGGCAAAATACAGTCTGGGAAGTACCATTCTCCTGTCTGACTTGCCCATGGGGTTGGCACAGAAAGAGACACTATATGTCACTTCAGAGAAAACACTTTGAATGCAAAACAGTCCAGTGTCAGCATCCTGTACATAAATGCTTGCCTTTGATGCAGCTGCTCTGCCATGGAAAATCCATTCCATGATGCTCACTGTTCTTGAATTTGTCAAACTTCCAGACAACTGCAAAGCTACTGAAACACCGAATTCTTTTAAATCACAACTAAAAACGTATCTGTTTAGAGCTGCTTTTGAGTAATGCTTTAATGCATCATATGTTTTGTGTATGCTTATTGTTTATTGCTGTTTTTACGCTTATGCTTTGTCTGTGTTTTACTGCTATTTTTATATTACCACTTCACATTTTACTTTTGCATACATAGTTGAATGCACATATATCTGCAAATATATGATCTCAAAGAGGAATTTGCATTTTATGTAAATATATTTAACAGTTATGTAAATTGTGATAGACTACTGACCTGCCATGGATGGATCACACCTATCACCTGTATACCTTTGGTGCTCACTAGACACAAGTCTGTCCACTACCTCCAGTGGCACATGGATCGATAGCTCCTCTGCATGTGAACATGTTCTTACTTCAGCTACTATTTATAATTAAACATGATAGCAAACAAATTAAATCATCTCTGACAACAATTATTCCTTATCTTTACAACCAAAATGTTCTCTTGAAGATGAGAATTCACTAATAAAGCTTTTAAGTCTTCTCCTTTTAGGACTGGCAGTGTACAAAATCTCAATTTTAAGGAGTACTGTACATTGGAACAGTTTTCATGTAAAGTAGCATAACGCAGAGTGTTGATTTGACACTAATGAGTCAACAACCATCTGCAACTGAGCCAGTCTCACTTAGCTTAGGAACACAGAGCTGAGATGACACTAAAGAAAAACATTTAAACTCCTGCTGATACCTTTACTGAATCAGTATTCCTGCGGCATATTTCTTTATCATCCACCATTTCTAATAGCTCTAAACACAAAAATATTGTCAGTGGAAATGTTGTAGAAGTGACTTTTTTCAGTGCTTCTTAACCATGCTCCTCAGGGCTCATTGCCCTTCATGTTTTTGATGTGGTTTTGCTCCATCACACTTCATTCAAATGATTGCCTTGCCTTCTCCAGATTCAATCAAGTGCTGGAGAAGCCTGTTAATCACCCATTCATTAAAGTCGGGTGTGCCACAGCAGGGAAACACCTAAAACATGCAGGACAATGGGTACTGAGGACCAGGATTGAGAAGCACTGAACCACCGTTTATTCGTGCTTAGAAAAATAACTGCAAAAGAACCTCTCCAATTGATGTTCACAAAGTCAAGCTGGACCGCAGCAGGACAAAAGAGCAAAGGCAGGCAAATAATCATGCACCCCTAAAGTTGAGAGGTAACCCACAGTGTGTCTCTGTCTGTCTTTATGGCACTGCTACCTGGAATTCAGACTCAAGCAGACTAATCAAGTAATAAAAGACAAAAAAAGGGTGTCAAAGGAAATAATTTTAATGTTTATTCATCATTACTAACCTTTTAGGATATGTCCTCATCTACAACAAAATAAAGCTGAGTTTAGTTACTTTGTAAACAGGTTTATATTCCCATAACATGAATAAAAGCTGAAAAATATTCTAAATCTTCTGATCTAACGAAAATACTTTAAAAAACAACAACAACAAAAACAAACCAATTTAAATTATTTCAAAGATGTTCGGGTAAAAAAAACCCAGATAGGAAGAAAATAACGTAATGTAAACAGTAAAAAGGTTAGCAACAGAAACAACCTGAACATGACAAGTTGAGATATACAGCAGCTGAAAAGAAATATGGGGTAGATACTGGATGAGTGGCAGGTGTATTGGTTACTGATGAGCTGCAGGTGTTGATCACCTCAAAACATTTCAAAGCAAGAGAAAAAAAGGCAAAATTGTTTAGCTGGTCAATACATAAGATAATAAAGGATTTTGAAATGCCTTGAGTACATGTTCATCACCATTTCATTCATGGTTGCTTCCTAACTTTGATACTGACTGGAAAAAAGGGAAAAAAAACAAACAAAAAAAACTCAGAATTGATCACATTGAAGCACAGTGTCAGCATATTAATATAATAAGTACTGTGGGTGTGTTCAATTTTAGGTCCTTGAAAATCATAATGCATTTTTATCTGAAGGGCAATTCACACTATGCAAGGACAGAGAAATTTGTAATTTTACCTGAGGCTAATTTTTGTTCCTGCAGCCCAGCGGGAGAAAAATAATTTTTCAGTTGTTGCAGAATACGTATTGGCCTTAAGGACAAAAATCTAACAAACAAACCAGAAACATCTGCTCTAACACTACATTTGCCACTTTACGTTTAGTAAAAACCAGTTTTGTTTACCATAGGTTTTATATAGAAAAAAAAATATTTCCATGAAAAAAACCTTACACTATAGTATTTAGGCCTTTTTATGTTGATTTTAAAATTGTTACTTTCTCTTGATCTCTCTCTGGCATCCTGCGCTGCCACAGAGAGATCGTTCTGTGGCTGGATTTGCAATTCAGGGACGGAGGACACAGGTAAAGCCAGGGACTGTGGACAATATTTTGTTTCTGCATAGCAACCTCTGCATCAAATACACTGCTCAAAACAATAAAGGGAACACTAACATAACACATCGTAGATCTGAATGAATTAAATATTCTTATTAAATACTTTGTTCTTTACATAGGTAAATGTGCTTATTACAAAATCACACAAAATTATCAATGGAAATCAAATTTATCAACCCATGGAGGTCTGGATTTGGAGTCACGCTCAAAATTAAACTGGAAAAACACACTACAGGCTGATCCAACTTTGATGTAATGTCCTTAAAACAAGTCAAAATGAGGCTCAGTAGTGTGTGTGGCCTCCACGTGCCTGTATGAGCTCCATACAACGCCTGGGCATGCTCCTGATGAGGTGGCGGATGGTCTCTTGAGGGATCTCCTCCCAGACCTGGACTAAAGCATCCATCAACTCCTGGACAGTCTGTGGTGCAACGTGGCGTTGGTGGATGGAGCGAGACATTATGTCCCAGATGTGCTCTATTGCAGTGGTCCCCAACCATTTCTTCACCACAGACTGATTTAATATCAAACAATATTTTCATGGACCAGCCTTTAATGTGTGGCGGATAAATGATAACAGACGGTATAAAAACAGGGAAGCAGACAACATAACAAGAGTAACATACACTCAGCCCCCTAATGCTCTCTGGTCGCCATGGTAACATTTAAACATACCTTTGATAATTCAAGATTTACCCCAAAAACAAATACAAAGTGCACTCACCACAACGCTGAATCAGTGAGAGCCTTGGGTCTTTTCCCCTTTCCAAAGAAACGATCGAGATAAAAAAATTTTTTATCCATCTTGCTAGCTTGTGGGATTAATTTTAGTGGTAACTATCACCTGACCAGTACAAGCCTCTTGACGTGTCAAGACTGAACTATGTAACAGTGATATCCGGTCATTTTTCCATGTAAAACAGCGGTCACATTCAGATAATAAATTAAAACCGAAATACTGGAAGTTATTTATTATTTCTGTGTGACCCGCGACCCAGTTCCACATGACCCACGGCCGGGTACCGGTCCGTGGCCCGGGGGTTGGGGACCCCTTCTCTATTGGATTCAGGTCTGGAGAACGGGTGGGACAGTCTATAGCATCAATGCCTTCCTCTTGCAGGAACTGCTGACACACTCCAGCCACATCTGGCATTGTCTTGCATTAGGAGGAACCCCGGGCCAACCGCACCAGCATATGGTCTCACAAGGAGTCTGAAGATCTCATCTCGGTACCTAATGGCAGTCAGGCTACTTCTGGCGAGCATATGGAGAGCTGTGCGGTTCCCCAAAGAAATGCCACCCCACAACATTACTGACCCACTGCCAAACCGGTCATGCTGGAGGATGTTGAAGGCAGCAGAATGTTCTCCACGGCGTCTCCTTACTGTGTCACGTCTGTCACATGTGCTCAGTGTGAACCTGCTTTCATCTGTGAAGAGCACAGGGTGCCAGTGGTGAATTTGCCAATCTTGGTGTTCTCTGGAAAATGCCAAATGTCCTGCATGGTGTTGGGATGTCGAAAGTGGGACCACCTGCAGAAGTAGCGGGGGTTGTTGGAGGTGATTTTTTTCAATCTAAGCTAAGGCCTCCTTTAAAGGAACAGACACCAATTTAATTTTCTGACTCTCTCAGAATAGGAACTCTCATGCTCTTGATTAACTTTCCAGCATGTTCGTTCATTTCTGTAAAAAGGAGCAATAAGAAGGAACAGACAACAGTTATGAATTCTGCCAGCAAAAGCGTCTGCCAGCAAAAGCGTCTGCAGACTGCTCAGCAATCAACTGAGCAGTCTTTCTGCATCTCCGCATGGCTTTTATTTGAAACACAAGTTAACCCCCCCCCAAAAAAAACATTTTTTCACAGAATAATGGTCCATGCTTCTTCACACAAGGCAACGTTGATTTACTATACTCTTCTTGATTGATCACTGTTGCTAAGTGTTTTCACATGCCTTGCAGAATCAGACCCCCGTAAAACAACTTTGTGCACTCTGTATGAACCCTAAACAAGTCATTTATTAAGAAGGAACATACTTTTTAAAAGTCACATGCAAGTCATCCATCAGCTGGAACATAACTTTAAAGACCACACGCCTCCTCACGCAGATGTCTTTTCTGTGTCCCCCTGTTAGACAAAAGACTTAATTTTACACACAAAATAAGTGTGCGCTCAACATTTACAGAATTTTTATCTCTTCAGGTTCAAATTATTGCGTTAATTGCGTTTAGTTAATTACAGCCATATTTAGCGTGCTATGTTTTTTAATGCCAAGATAGCGAGAATATTCCGCCATCAGGGCAACGTTGGGAAATAATCTCCCATGCTCTTTACACCAACACAATATATCAACACGATCCTCTTTGGGGGTCTTAAAGTATTAAAACAATTATATTTTCTCACTCACAACCCACCTCCATTAAAGCAACCTCCTCCCTGACCAGTGAAATTTAATTTATGTATATTTCCACCTGTAAAACAACTTAATGCTGGTCACTTTTGGGTACCCACCCAGTTGCAGGACTCTGAACTGTAAGTTAAAGTTGAAGTTTCTCCACACAAAACGGCAAGGGTAACAAAAGGAACACATTTTATTGTTGCACATATTCTTCTATGATGTGGTTTTTAATGATTCTTGCAAGCCAACAGCATAATGATGGTTTTTAGTGCTGTTTCAAAAACAAAAAACGTAAGCCTATGGCTTTCAACTTTTGTTTGAATAAAGATACCATATTCAACACCTGTTTAAACACTGCACTCCCTATTGTAATGAAATGTGAACGGGATGAATACTTATAGGCTATATAAAAAATTAATACTAATTTTCCCTAGCAATCTTCAAACCACACTCAAGTTTATGGTTAAGGTCCTGGCAAGACTCATGTTGGCCCGCCTGAGTAACCAAAAAAGAACATATTAGGACCTGCTGCAGTTTGCTTATCGCTGTGGAATTGGAGTTGAAGATGCCAAAATCCACCTGCTTCAACCAACAGACTGTCATCTGGAAAAAGCAGGCAGGGCTCTGAGGAATGAGGATCATGTTCTTTGATTTCTCCAGTGTATTTAACACAATTCAGCCTGATTTGCTTCGTCAGAAACTCATGAAGAAACAGGTGGAGCCCTCAACAATCGCCTGAATTAATGACTACTTGACAAACAGACCACAGTTTATGAGACTGAAGAATTGTGTGTCAAACCAGGTGGTAAGCAGCACCGGAGCACCACAAGGGACAGTACTCTCACCATTCCTTTTCCCTCTGTACACCTCAGACTTCCAGTACAAATCAGAGACCTGTCATCTGCAGAAATACTCTGATGACTCTGCAATTGTCTGGTGTATCAGAGATGGACAAGAAGCTGAATACAGAGAGCTGGTGGACCGCTTTGTGACATGGTGTGGAAAGAATTGTCTTACCTTGAACGTAAACAAAACAAAGGAGATGATTGTAAATTTCAGAAGAAGGATAAGTCAAACACTGTCTCCATCATGGGAGAAGTAGTGGAGGTGGTTGAGGGATATATATACTTCGGAGTTCACCTGGACAACAGACTAGACTGGAGACTGAACAGTGAAGCTGTGTACAAGAAGGGACAGAGCAGACTGTACTTTTTGAGAAGCTTAGGTCATTCAAGGTTTGAAGCAAGATGCTGCAAACATTCTCCAAGTCTGTTGTGGAGAGTGTAATCTCTTCAGCCATCATCTGTTGGAGTAGCAGCATCAGAGCCAGGGACTTAAAAAGGCTAAACAACCTGATAAAGAAGGCTGGTTCTGTTCTGGGGATGACTGTGGAACATCTGGAGATGATGATGCAAAGAAGGATTCTTCATGAAATCAAAGAAATTATGGACAACCCTGAGCATCCTCTTCATGAGACTATCCTAAAACAACAGAGGGTCTTCAGTCGGAGGCCTCTTCAGTATCCTCTTCAGTTTCACGGCCATCATGATCTACAACAACTCCTTAAAGAACTAATTTTATGAGCTACAACAACATTTAATTTTCCTCTGGGATCAATAAAGTATTGTTAAATGTGAACTGAATTGAATTTTCTGCTTATTGGGCAGCTGGTAAGAATGCAGAGGAAAGAGACAAAGAACAACTCAAATGTGAAAACAAGCGCCCGTGCTGAGACTCGCAAGAGACCCAAGACTGTCTTTCGAGAAACTCTTCATGACTTGCAAGAGTTCACAGATTCTTTTTCAGATATGGAGAATTATGGAAGGAGTAAACTCCGCATATTTGGAAGAGAGGCTGGATGAACACAAAAATCCTGGCAAATCATCGTAGTTGTCTCAAGAAGATGATGAGTACTGTCACCAGTCTGAGGAAGAGTCTGCTAAGAATAACTCATCATAGGTGAGTCAGGAAAGGAAAACCGAGATTGAGTTCCTGAGGAAGGAAGTAAAGTGTACATAAATGATAAGAGTGGCCACAACGAGCTGAGGTGAATCCCCAAGTATACCAACCACTTGGCCAAAGGGAGTGATGAAGCCAGTCATCAAGTAAACGTATGATGTGCCCCGTGGCTTGCGGAGAGGTTCATGACTGGTGAGGCACAGACAGATTCCTATTAAACTCAAATTAGAAGCTTGTATTTCAGTTTTTACCTTAATTTGAATATTTTGTTGTTTTAACTACTTTTAAATATGATTTAATGACTTCTGAGAATATTTAATTTTCTGTAACATTTATTTATTTTGGCTGATCTTATTTTATAATTGAAAATCGTGAATGATCTTACCTTTGTTTGTATATTAAGTGCATGCACCTATCGTGCTCCTCAAATCTATTAATCACTCATGTAAAAAACATCTTTGTTTGCCTTCATTTTTAAAAATCTGGCTGCTTCACTGGAAATTATCCATAAGGAGGAGAGTTGTCATGGATTGATTCTATTCTGATTGTGTTTTTAGTATTTTTCAAACTGTTTTTCAGTACTTTTGATACTGAGGAAAAAAAAAACATATGTTCCCTGTTGTTCCTATTGGGCTCAGCACTGTCCCCTATCAGTGAGGCATATCTTCTGCCTCACCTTGCATATTTTCACTGCGCATTTATGGCTGACCAGAAAGACTAAATATGTCACACGCATTCGTTAAAGATAATAGACTCACTGTAGAAGATCCATATGTGTAGCACATGTGTAATAAAACATGTAAATAGGCGATATAACGTGAGACGGCAATGAGCATTCGCCAACTGCCTGTCTTATTCATTGTGTGTGACAAAGTGTGACCAGAGGTGAGGCCCAGCATAGCACTGCCTCACCCCACACTTCTTACATGTATTTGAACAGGCAATGCGTAAATTCATTTTTCTAATATATAGATTCAGTGATTTTGACCATAAGACCATGTTGAAATATTATAGAAAACTAATTTTTACAGCAGATCAATCGAAACCTTGATTTTCTTTTATCCATTTTAGTGCGGATTTTGCTTGTCATTATGACAGGTGAGGCAGTGCCTCCCCTGACCGCATGTCACTGGATAGGCCTGGTGGAAAGATTTAAAGGTTTAAAGAGGATTTAAAAATCTGTTAAAGCCTTCTAAAATAATATTGTAATTCAGTTTGGATATAAAATACTTCTGTTTGCTGTAACAGTTTTCACAGGCATTTACAGGGTTAATCAAAGCAGCATCTGTTTAGACAGGTGTGTAATACAGAGGGGAGATTGCACAGGGAGAGAGAGAGAGAGAGAGAGAGAGAGAGAGAGAGAGAGAGAGAGAGAGAGAGAGAGAGAGAGAGAGAGAGAGAGAGAGAGAGAGAGAGAGAGAGAGAGAGAGAGAGAGAGAGAGAGAGAGAGAGAGAGAGGAGCATATGAGAGGGTGGTTTTACTGTCCCGTGAGTTAGCATTATGCACTCCTGTATGATTTGTATGTAAAGATTGTTAACTCAACGGTTTGGAGGAGATTACAAGTTGTGCAGCGATTAAACAGGAATAATTTCAAACAGAAGTTAAAAGACTGCTTCAATCCTAATCTAATTTATTCGAATCTAGCTGTGATTTCGTTCTCAGCTTGAGAGCAGAAGAATTCGGCTAAAGTTGAATTTACCCCGTTAAATGGAGTCGGAGTGTCCTGGACTTTCCTCATTTCTTTTCTTTTTCTTGGTGGTGCTAGAGGAGAAAGGACTGGCAGTGAGAATGACTGCTGTGTCGAGGTTAAATCCTGTCACTGTTTGGACACTGGACTAGCCAGAAAAAACTCAGGAGGTATTGTACATTTATTTTGTTTTGCTCCTGACGATGCGTTCCCACTAAAGCGTCAAAAACGCGCTGCACGCTAAAGTTTGACGCTTGAACATTCGCAGCTCAAAAAATACAATTTTGACCCGCGTCAAGCCAAAAATGCTCTATCTCCTCACTTATATTTCTCCAAGCAAGGTCCTTTTTATTCCTGTCCCTGTGGAGAAAGCAGCTGGTGTAGTATAGCTCGGGGTGATTAGCCACGGCCATTGTCAGTATGTCCTCCATGTTGAATGAGACATTTTGCCGGACCTGACCCCGTGAACTGGGTCACAGCATCACGGTACACCACGTCACCAGGCTCCTGATTAGTTAACGTGTCACAAATTGACGCACAAGTTCAGATTTTTCAACTTCGGTGGAAGACGCAAAAACGTGCGAATGCGCAAAATGCACCACATAAAATGACGCGCTTATTTTTTGACGCATGTCAAACACTTCATTTGCGCGAATTTGATTCGTGAATGAGGCACAAATGCGTTTTCGCGACGCAGAAACCCTGATGAGCGTCAGCGTGCTTCTGCTTCGACTTTACATGTAAACCTTACGCCCTTTACGCTTCAAACGCGTTCGGTGTGATCGCACCGTAAGGAGTGAAGCGACCATTATGTTTCAGGCCTCACCGTATCCATGCACCAACTCAGGCCTGCAACGTTTATAGTTGTGCAAAATTGCTGGCATTTAGAGTTTAGGTGTGTGCGTGTGAGTGTGTCCACCAGATCTTTTCATTTTCAAGTGAGTTTAAAATAATCATTGGAAGCGGGTATAACTCTTACAGTACTAGATCATGTGAAAGGTATTTTTGTTTATCTTTATCCTTAAAAGGGCCATTTATTTTTTGAAACCTATTATGTTTTATTCACTTTTGTAATTCAGGTTTGAACAATTTTTCGTTGTTGCAAAAAAATAGACTTATTTTCATTTATCACTAAGATTTTTGACTTTGTTTCATTTTCAATAGATAAATGTTATTTAATTTTTAAAATGTAATGTTTGCATGAAAAGAGTTAAGGGTTTACTGTAGCACATCTCCACAGGATCAGAAAATAACCAAAACCTGTCATGTTTGTGTATTATTAAGGACCCAAAAAGCAGCAAATAAAACTTAAATGATTTAATAGGAACAAAAACAAGGAGTAAGAACTTAGGAGAACCAACAAATACAGCGATGAGGAAAAAACAGGAACTGGGCAGGAATCAGGAACCAGACAGGGAAAAAATGATGATGGACCAGCGAGTAGTGACTGAATGAGAGCAGAATATATACTGGGGAGGAAATGAGGAAGTGACAGAGGAGACCAATGACCAATTAGAGAAATCATATGCAGGTGAGAGGGAGAGAGCAGGTGGAAACAATCAACAGCTGGGACAAGAGGTAGAATGGCTAGGGAGAAAGAAAACTCTTAAGAAACTAGAAACTAAAGATAAGAAGTCTAGGAAGGAAACCTAAGGAAACACTAGAGAGCAGAAGGAAGAAATAAATTAGGAAATTATCTAGAGGGAATAAATTAAGGAAACAAATGAGGACACAAACAAAAGGTGAAAACATCTAAGAGCAAGATGAAGATACAGAAACAAGGAAGTGTCAGAATAAACTAATACAGACAAGGAATAACCTAACATGATAAAACTAGATAAGGAAAAGAACTAAGTTTAAACACAAACAGGAGGGACAAAACAAGAGAGCACCTTGGGGTACGGAGGGGAAGGAAATGAAGTGGAAGGAAAAACTCAAAATTCCCACAGAACTTGACAAAAACCTATTTTCCTAAACGTGGTTCAGGACATAAAAAAACTGAGATACTCATGACAAATTTCATAAAAGTAATACTGCAGACATAGACAGGGTAAAAGAACCCAAAGTCCTCCCTTTATTTAGGTGATTACTAATGGGAGCACTACACTGAGATTCTTTCAGGGGTTGGCTGGCCATAGCGAGGTTCAGGAGTTTTCCCGACCAGCCACTCTGTTCTAGATCAGTGGCCCGAATGTTTGTTTTTGTACTCCAAAAGCAGCTGTGGTTGAGCCGCTGTCATGATCCTGCTGTGTATGCTTAAGTAGAAGAGTAAGGCATCTTCCTTTAAAGAAGATCTTTGTACATGTTACTGGTGCCTCGGCACCTGCAGCTGATGAGTACCTCTCCCTGCTGCGCTCGATTCTGCAAGGTTTGGAAATATTCCAGCATGTTTTCAGGTCAACTATTTTGATATTGTTTGCTAGCTGCTACCAGATGTCAGTAGCTCTCTTTTCTTCTTTTGAAAGGACGCCCACCTAATGTCGCAGGGCTTTCAAATATAGGTTGCCTCAGCGCTGGAAAGTTTGAGATAATAATATCCTTATCCATGACCCACCCAAATTAAAGAAACTTCCAAGCTTCAGGGCTGAATTTCAACACCTGCACATACCTGCTTGTGGTTCCAATGATGTAAGCCAGTCAAAGATACAGGCAGGGCTGTAGACAAAGTAAATGATTTTGTCAAACCACTCAGAAAGCAAGGTAATGTGCAACTCACTGTTTGAACCACAATCACAGAACCGAGCCATCTCAAACAAAAATTGTGTTTTTACATCCACAAGGATCAGTTAATGACCTTCTTTTATAATAATTAGTCCACATCATGTACAAAATCCAACCTAATCTGCCACTAAAAACCTTTAAAATGTCCTTCCTTGTGTGTATTAGCATGCAAGTTAGCCTAACAATAACACAGCACACTTCTTCTTCTTTGTGTTTATTAGCAGCTGGTAAACAACAAATTGGTTCATTACTGACTGGTATAGAGTGTGGAGCAGAATGTCACTCAAGGCTGTACTTCCTGGTTCTCTTAGGTCAATACATTCCATGGCAGCAACTTAATTTACACAGGCATTGTAATCTGTCTTGGGTGGGACAGATAGTTGAGTGGGCGGGCCTGGCCCACCTTCTGGTGCCAGGCCTGCGAAGGCATACAGCAACAAGATATTTCACAGAATTCCATCTCATCTGGAACAAAGAGGACAATGCATTGCTGCCCTGGGAATTCCTCCAACAACACCCAGTAATAGCTTTACTCCAGGGGCCACAAACAGCTTAACTAATGGTAAGTTACAGATGAGGTAATGATTCATTAGTCATTATGAGTTTTAATTGTTCTTTAGTCCTGCAGAAGTACTATTGAACAAGATTAGTTTTTAAGCAAATAGGAAACAGGAGTTTTTATGAATATGCTACCATTGTCCAACTGGCTGATCTGATGCCCTCACTAGAAAGGAGCTACAATACTCATCATTAAGGAATAAATGATGAATAATCAACAGGTCAATAATTTATGAGTCATTAGTCCCTGATTCGGTATTTATGACTGACCAACCATTAAATCATCATTCAGGAATTATTAGCTAATAAATCAGATGTGTGGTGGGTGTAAAGCTTAGGTAATAATTAATAAATCATTAGTCCCTTATTCATTCCCCACATGATCCTCAGTAGGTAAGCAGATTTTGTGACCCTTATTGCAAAGCGTTACCAGCTGTATGTATAACCCATTACAGACAATACGGCCTGTTTTATCACTTGTATGATGACGACTGCCAATTTTATTTTTATTTTAAACCACAAGAGTCAATGCAATCTGCTGTTGATTGCTTGAACGACGTGAAGGGCTGGCTTTCTAACAATTTTTTACATCTCAACACGTCCAAGTTGTAGGCGATTTTATTTGTTCCTGCCTCTTCCACTGCAGGTAGCCCTGTTCTGCCGCCCTGTTTTTCTAACTTATTGAAGCAGACCGTTACAAACCTTGGGGTTATTTTGGACCTGTCATGATGCGAGGTTATAGAGGACCCAAATGCAGCAAAGTACACCGTAAAATGATTTTATGAAAAACACAAGGAAGGGGAACTTACAAAACTCAGGAGGGTACAGGCAGCAAACAGGGAAAAACAGGAACCAGGATGGGCAACAACGAGGGCAGGAACCGGCAAGGGAAGAACGACGGGCAACAAGGAAGACGAGAACCAGGCAGGGAAATACGACGGACCAAACAGGAAAGAATGACGACGAACCAGCGAGTTGTGACTGAGAGAGGACCGAATTTATAGTGAGGGAGAGTGTGAGGATGTGAGCAGAGAGAGCTAGGGATCAATTAGGGAAACCGGTTGCAGCTGAGAGGGAGTGAGCAGGTGGAAATGATCAGCTGGGAGAGGAGGTGAAGTGGCTGGGAGACAGAAAACCAGAATGATCTTAGGAAACTTAACTAAGGGCAAGACTACGGGGAAAACCAGAAAGTACAGAAATCACAGGGAAGGACACTAGGAATACTAACATGAAAAATGAAAGAAAATAAGGAAAATAACCAACAAAAGACAAACACCTAAGAGCCCTGACAAGACCCTGACAGGACCCTGAATTGCGGATGGACTTCCACATCAGTCAGGTGGTTCGTTCTTGCTTTTTTCAGCTTCGCCGGCTGTCTAACATGAAGTCCATCCTGACTAGGCGCGACTTCCATGCGGTGATTCACGCATTTGTAATCTCGCTTTTGGACTACGCAAACTCCCTCTTTTATGGATCTACCTCTGCTGCAGTAGCGCCTTCAGCTGGTGCAGAATGCGGCCGCCCGCCTCTTAACTAGGACTAGATGGAGGGAGCATATTACTCCCGTCTTGGCCCGCCTGCACTGGCTCCCGGTGCGTTATCGCATACAGTTTAAGATTTTACTTTTTGTTTTTAAATCACTGTACTTGTATGTGCCCCCATACTTGTCTCAGATGGTTCAGCCCTACATACCGGGTCAGACCCTTTGGTCAGCAGACCACCGCCTCTTGCAGGTCCCAGGGGTTCGGGTGAGGACACGTGGAGAACGTGCATTCTCGCTCTGTGCACCTCATCTTTGGAACCAGCTTCCTCTGGCAGTGAGGATGGCCCCCTCTCTTTCTGTTTTTAAATCACGCCTGAAGGCTCATTTTTATTCTTTGGCTTTTAATTTGGCCTAGTCTGCTATGTCCCTGTTTTATTTTATTTTGTTATTTTATGGTATTCACTGTGCTATTTTAATATTTCTTTTGAGTGTTTGGTTGTATATGTTTTTAATACTGTACAGCACTTTGGTCGGCCTCGGCTCTGTAGAAATGTGCTTTATAAATAAATTGGTTTGGTATGGTATGGGATGTCAATGATCGCCTCCCTAGCAGTTAAACGCCAGTCAGTTTCATTCCCTTCTTGCCAAATTCTTGGTCATCTGTATCCATTCATGCTACTTTGCTGTGTTCTTGTCTCTGTTGCTCTGCTCAAATCCAGTCAGTTGCTCTCTTGTTCCTCTTGTGACCTTCTATATATTGAAAGTCTTTTATTCTTTAAATTACTTCCATTAGCATGGGCATAACAGACGGGAGGTACGCGTTAGACACGTCATCCGCACTTCCGGTGTCGGTGCCCTCTGCCCCTCTTACTTTTTTTCTGACATTACAGTATCTGCATCAACACAACTGAAACACATAATTAGGTCAATAGCAGAACTCTGTAGAACTTGAGTGAACTTGGAGAAATATCAGTCATTTGATTTAGATGTGTTGGACTTGGGACACATTCAGAGGTTGCAGGACATCAGCCCTCAAGGAGTGGAGTTTGATGTTTCTGATATAAATGAACCACACGACTTCTGGTTGGAGAGATGAGACCAACGTAAAGACGCTTGTCTATAATAAACATTAACATTTAAGCACTTAATATTAACTGCTAAGTATAGTGGTGAAGGAATGATGATTTAGATTTGTTTTGCAGCCACACCTTGAGGTCATTAAAGTTCTCATTCACTTGTTTTTTTAAATAAATTTGCTGTGGTCTCTATTTTGAATCAATGCTTAGTGTGTCAATTTCTGTGGAAAAATGCTCTCATGCTCCTGAAACTTAAACCTCCTCTAGAGGTTTAAGTTTGTTGGAGAACTGGGTGGTCGGAATCGACAGGTGTTGAATTGGTGATAGTTAAATGGGACTAGCAGAAAGGACTGTATTAATGGACTGGTCCGGATAACAGTAATCACCACAGGTAGTCGGGTAGGGACTTGAGTGATCTCAGAAATGGATCTTATTTATTGAACATGTTGAACCACTCCAAACTTTAAGGCCATGACTTTCTATATGTTGCCAATCATGGTATCTGCACAAACAGAATAAATAGAAACAAATGTACATTAATTATCTACAACGGAAATAAATCACTAACTAATCAGTTGTGCAAATAACATTACAAGAACAACTAATTGAATGGAATGATAATACAAACAGGGAATAAAGTAAATACAGAGCTAATACACCACAGTGAAATAATTAAATAAAGTGCATGAATACCAACATGCTAGTGAGGGCAGGTAAAGAACTGGAAGGATCCGGAATATAGCCATATGAAATAAGCTAGCTGATGCTAACACACTAGCCATTAACGGCATCGATGTCCCGTGCGCAAATAAGCAACGAACACGAGCAAACCGCATCGACAAAGGGCCACGCTCGGGTAAACAACCATTACTAGCACAAATTGTAACTAAGACTAACGTAGATAAATACTGTTATACAAAGAATGGGTAGCTATAGCCGCTTAGCTTTACAACACGGACTCGAATAGCACACCAGAAACACGTCACCCACGGCACTCTTCACTCCGCAATAACTATATACAACCCAAACCTCAAAGCAACAATATCAGCATGTTCACATTAACTTGAACTAGTCGAACTTACGTTCATTGGACGCATGAAGGCACACAAGAAAACTTTTTAGCCATTAAAGTTCGTAGGACCGAACAGCTTCAGGGGAAGACTGGTTTGGGGGCGGGTTCACAGTCAAAAGCTTCACGTGAATGCAGGCTTGTTAGTGGATGATTGGGAATACATCCGCTGTTCGCGTGCGCCCCATATAAGCCTCCCCACAGAAACTTGCGCACAGACGTTAGATGAAACTGTGAACACAGGATTCTAAGTGGTTAGCAATTGGAGTGCAAAGTAGGAATGTGCTTTGTGAGTGAGAGCGGTGTCCATTTCTGAACAACAGGATTAAAAGTCTTAATCATGAATATTCATGATATTGGCCTCTGATTGGCTACGAGCAATTATCAAATCAAATCAAACTTTATTTATAATGCGCTTTTCATACAGGAGTACAAACTCAAAGTGCTCTACAGATTAAAATGACCCCACATAAACCATATTACCATCCCCCTCCCCTCAACCCAAGTGCCATGCACACAAACACTTAAGAACAACATTAAAAAGGACATTGGGCCAAGTGCAGATGATTCAGGTAAGGACACTCCATCAAGGGAGCTATCTGCGCTGGCGGCAGCAGATTAACCGCAACAGCCGAGGCACACAGGGCACCCAGAGGAGGCAAAGCTGAGAACCCAACCTCCACCCAAGCGCTACCTGGAGAGCATTCAGGCAGCCACAGCCGACCACAGCTCCCGAGGGAGAGGGTTTCCCACAGAGGAAAGCAGCCTGTTCCAGAGGTGAGGGCCATTATAATGGAAAGACGCCTCACCATAATTGTGTGTCCTGACTTTAGGGATTACAAGGAGACGGCTGCCAGAGGAGCGCAGAGAGCACGAAGGTTCATGTGATAAAATCAGTTCTGAAAGATAAGAAGCCTGAAAACCATTAGGACACTTAAAAACCATTAAGAAAACCTTAAAATCAATTCTAAAACATACAGGGAGTCAATGCAGTGAATTTATGACAGGTGTAATGTGCTCCCGCCTCCTGGTCTTCGCCAGGACACATGCTGCTGAATTTTTTAGAGGTTGTAAACCTGAGATATTCTTTTTGGGAAGACCAGAAAGTAGGGCATTACAGTAATCAATCCTACTGGTGATAAAAGCATGCATCAGTGTCTCCGTGTTGGCCCGAGAGAGAATGGGGCGGACTCTGGTGATGTTCTTTAGATGATAAAAGCCTATTTTGGTGATATTTTTAATGTGAGGGATAAAAGTCAGCTCAGTGTCAAAAATGACACCCAGGTTCTTCACTTGTAAAGAAGAATTAAAAGACAGTGATTGTAGTTTTGGTAAAAGCTTCTCTCTCTGAGCCTCAGGACCGATGACTAAAACTTCAGTTTTGTCCTGGTTGAGCTGAAGAAAGTTTTCTGCCATCCAGGATTTGATGTCTAAAATGCAGTTAAAAAGTGCATCCATTGACCGTGTGTCATCGGGAGACATGGAGATGTATAACTGTGTATCATCAGCATAACTGTGAAAGTTAACTCCATGTCTTCTGATGACAGTGCCAAGAGGAGGGCCTAAAATTAAATCCTGTGGCACACCACATGTAATCTTGTGGATCTTAGAGGAGCAAGTATCTAAACTAACCATAAAATCCTGCCTGTGAGATAGGATGTGAACCATTTGTGAAAAGCACCAGAGAGACCAATCTCTTTTAAACGGGTCAAAATAATAGTGTGGTCTACTGTATCAAAGGCAGCGCTTAGATCCAGTAGGATCAACACTGTCACCTTCTGTGCATCATAGTTTAATCTAAAATCAATTAAAATCTTCAAAAGGGCCGTCTCTGTGCTGTGGTTTACCCTAAAACCAGACGGAAATTTCTCCAGGACATTGTGTATATTAATAAAATCATTAAGCTGAATTGAAACAAGCTTTTTAAAAATTTTGCTTAAAAACTGTAAGTTAGATACCGGTCTGAAATTGTTAAAATCATTAACATACGAATTGCTCTTCTTTTTTTTTTTTCTTTTTTTTTTTTTTTACGTGTCCTGTTTGGCAGTGTGGAGCTCAGAATTGGTGTCTGAGTACCAAGTAGAAGCCCAGCAGATTTACTTTCACAAGCGGAGCAGTACAGCTTTTGCTATAGTACTCCACTTGATATATGTGTGAAAAATCTTTATTATGAATTGTTGGGGTTTTTATTTCCTGATGTTATGGACACGGAGACGGAAAATTAAGGAGAAGAAAGAAGGAAGATGAAGAAGAGAGGTAGGAAACAAAATGTCATGAGAGAGGGTGAGTTGAAAATACAAGAGAGGAAGGGGAACAAAGAAAACACAGGAAGACATTGAAGTCTGCCTCCATACCCACAGGACGGCAGAGAGAGGGGGAAAAACAAAACACGAAAAAGGAACATCGACAAAACCAACCAAACATTGTGAACTAAGAATTACACAACCACATCACACAAAAATAGATATAGAAATACAACAACAATGTCACAGAAAAACTCATGGTACTGATTAATCAACCTCTAGTAATGATAACCTCAGCCCAAGAATATATCCTTAAACACAAGAGACCCCACATCTATGTGTGTGTGTTAGCATGCTGGTGCATATAAGGTTTCTCCATAAGAGTGTTCGATAGTTGGTGTGAGAAGACATCAATCCGTCCCCCAGGAATCGATGCAGACATGAAGGAGATCGGAGCAAAGACGTCCAAAGGACCGCCAGAGCCCCAGGCGGACCCGGGCGGGGCCGACTGCATCCCCAAGAGTGGAGCAAAGGAGAACCCCTTTTCTCCTCTTCCTCTGCTCTTCTTTAACAGGGGCCTCACCACCGCCCCATTAAAGGCGGCAGGAAAGACCCCCGTCTGAAGGGAGCAACTTACTTCGCTGGTGGAATTCCAAAGACAAATTTAAACCATTTCTTCCTCAGCTCTTTTTTTCTTGGGTAAAAAATGCAACGTTGTTGTGTTATCTCCACAAATAAAACAAGCCTGAACGTGTTCTGCTATGTTGTTGAGTTGCAAATGGTTAGCTTCTACTAGCAGAGACGTGCTCTTCTCTGTCCTGGCTGCAAAACCAATACAACCTTCTCATGGGCTGTCGCAAGCCAAGGTAGACAAGACCATGAATACTAATTTTCTCTGTGACAAAGAACAGAATGGCTTTTTCTGACTCACTCATTTTTGCCCTCTATTTCCTTTCTAATGCTAATGCAGGCAATCGGGGTTGAAAAAAAATTCATGTGCAACATGTGAATGCAACTTAGAGTGACCGATTGTATTTCAAAAAGAGCAAGCATGACATGGTTTCTCAGTGAACAAGACCTTTAGGTCAATTATGAACTCCTCTGTATATTAGATATTCCCGAGTCAAATGTGTGGCCATCTTTCTGACCGCTGAAACCTGGCCCAAACTGGGTCATCAGCAGCACGATGATCCAAAACACAGCAGCAAATGTAAAACTGAATGGCTTGAAAGGAAAAGAAACTGTTAGGAGTCTGGGGTGTTTTACTGTGTTTGTCCATGTTTGTTTTTCTCCCTGCCCGGAATTGCCAATAGGCGTCCTGCTCCACCGGTGGACCTGTCCACCAAGCAGAGGGCGGAGCCGTGTGCTGCTGATCTCTGCAATTACAGTTCGTTTGAAGCTCATCAACTGCTGGATAAAAGGAGCTGGATGTCAGTTCTTCAGTGCCTGAGTTTTGCATTCAACTGGAAACCTCTAGCCCTCTGTGTGCCTAGTTATTCCACTCTGAAAATGTGTTTCCCCTTTACACTTCCCTGATCTAACTTATGTGCTTCCTCCAAGGTTTCCCCACAACTGTCTCCTTGTGACCTGCTCTCCTACTTCTCTGTAAGCACTGGATTCAAGTTCCGTGACTGACAGACATCAAACTCCTCACTCCTTCATGACCAAGCACCAGGTCCAAGCTCAAGCTCATTGTTCCTCTGTGAGCACGCTCCAGATCCAAGCTCTGCCTGCCCTCTGTGCTCAGACTCCACTCACAAGATCAGTCTACTTCGTTTGCTCCAGAAAGCCTCTGGAGGATCTCGCAGACATCCAGGACTCCTAGCTCTCTCTCCCTGGCATCCTTCCCATCACCTGAAAAGTCTCACCTGAGTACACAAATCATACTATTTGGATTAATCAAGGAACATCGCTTACCTGTGAACTTGCCCTTTCGCAGTTCACCATTCCCCCTAATGACCTTGCAAGTATAAACAGGTGTAGCTGATGGATAGATGGCATGTTGGTGAAGGGATGCATCTAAAAGAGACAGGATAATAGCAAACGTCAACAAACTGAAGCTGTGTCTTTATGGTTGATGACTGCTTTTGGTAGCTCTAAAAGCTGTTAAATCATGGGATATACTTAATTTTTATTTTCATGACTGTATGCAGTTTTACTAATGAGTACAAAACTGGGGCAGACATGAAACACATACAGAGAAGACGGGAGTCATAAGGTCAGTGTATTAAACGCCTCAAAACATATCCTCACCACACATTTTAATTAGTTCTATCATTAGGACCTGTTTGTATCCGTTTTAATGAGTAAACAGATTTAAGTCCATTCTACATGGGTAAAAGCTTATCTGGTTCTTCCTTCTTTTCCAAGGCACTTTTTAAAATGAGTTTGCAATGTGTCCATCATTCAGTAATCTGAAGGCAGGTCAGGAAATGCAGCGGCTTCTCATCTGAGCAAGAAACCTGCTGATTGTGTAAGAAATTATCCAATTAACCGATATTATTTCATGATCTTCAGCATACAAATGAGTCGCAAAGTTTCATCTGATATAACTACAACACTTATTAGATCATTTAATTGTGAGATTACGGTGGTCTAATTTGACAAATCAGCACTAATCACAAATGACAATACGACAGCCTCGAGGTATGAGCATGATTTGCAGCCTTGTTTGAAGTGAAAGGATGTAAGTGTTCCAGCGAGGAATAAATCAAAGAGCTGCAGCTGCCATGAGGAAGAGAATGAAAGGTCACAACCAGAGCTGGTATATCTCTGAGGTAGAGGAATGAAGAATAAAACAGAAGTGTGTATGTGCATGTGTGTTTCACTAAATAGGGTAAAGCCAAGCATCGAGACCATCACAATGAAGACTTAAATGGTGCCTAGTGAAGCAGATGCATGTTTAAAACGTTGTGATACCCAGAGATTATAATGTTAAGAGTGATGGACTGTGATTAATCACTGACAGCTAACCTCTAATTACAACCCCCAAGTAAATTAACTTAATGCTCATTATCAGGTCAACAGACCACCTGAAGATCACTAATGTGTTGTACTTGCTGTGGGCAAACTCTGAATCTACACTTGTCTTTTTAAAGTACCGAAACCAAAGAAAAAATGGGAACACTGGCTTTAAAACGTGTTAAGTGGAGAATCATCTGTTTTCAGTCATTCATTGTGATTTCATGAAAAAAATCTAAGTATATCTGTTGTAAAAGAACAAAAAATGTCTGGGTACCTCAAGCCATTTCTTTATTTCTTAAGTAGGTCTAAACATTAAAGTTAATCTCTGACATTGTTCAGCACATCACAAACCGGTAACATACTCTCAAACCTGCAACTCTGGGGAGAAATACAAAGATGGAGAAAGCTTAAGAGAACGGGGGTGGCTGCAGGTGCTGCAGAACTGAATGTGGAAAGGTGCTGTAAAAAGATTTGAGTGACATGTTAAGACAAGAGTCCTAATGAGTAGAGGAGGAAATGCAAAGGAAAGTCTTAACTAACAGGGGAAATTGATCTGAGAGTATCAGAGACGAGGATAAAGCTGTGTCAGACATTTCCACAGAGGATCAAAAACAGTTAGAAACTGTGATTCAGACTAGAAGAAAGAGTTAGCTGATAGTTAAGGCTCTCGAAATGTGAATCATGCAACAGCCCAACTGGGTTGGAGCTTTTAACAAACGGAACACTAAAGAGTACAGACCCAACGTCCTTTTTACCCCCCTTTCTTTAGATTGCTGAGATTGCGTCTTCAGACGTGCAGACTCCCTAGCTGTCAATCTACACTGATATGCTATGACACCTTGGCAGGTATTTTCAGAGCTGAGAGTTTGAAAAGCTTTGAGAAATCCAACATTTTACAAAGTTCTACCTGCATGTAAAATGTGCCATCAAATTTGATGGACAGCTGACAAATTTGTATAGGTTCAGTGTGCATGAGAACATAGATCTGACTGTTGAGACACAAAATCCCATAGATCATTTGAGACAGGCTGTTGAAGACATGTGTACAGTTTATTTAAAACCAAAAGATACTGCAGATCAGGAAGTCCATAAAACAGGAGATCAGGCTAGAGAAAGACCACAGCTAAAAGCAGGACCACAAACTAAACTTGGAGGGAGTTACAACTAGTGTCTGTATATTTAAATATTTGATGAAAGACCACATAAAATTATTGATCTCACTGTGGGATAAATCACAGACATGGAACAGGTGTGATGACTGGCAAAATGAGAAGCACGTGTGAGCACCAGTACTCGTTCAGTGGAAAAGAAATTTGAGTCCTGAATATTCTGATGAGCCAACACAGGCATTCATAATAAAACTCCAGAAATCAGCTCTTCGTTTTTACCACATGGAAACAGCAATAAATCTGGAAGCCAGTTAAACTGTTATCTTTTATTTAGTCTTATTTCCTCCAGTATCTTTTTTTCAGGATTGTATCTTCCATAAAAACTTTTTATGGTTAAATAAATCTGTTTAACTATCATTCCCCAAATTCTTTGCATCTACAATGCCTAACAAAAACATTGCACTCCTGAATCTAATTTGTGACAGTCTCTGCAAACATTAATTTTCACTTTGTTGTACATATCTTAATTTATATTTCTGTTTCAGTTCTTGTAAAAATGTTTTTGCATGTGTGAAATGATTTTCATCAATAAAAGTTTTGATCAAAATTAAATCAGTAAATCCACAAGTTTCTAAGAAACTAAAGTAAAAGAGAATACACTCTTAAATTTCTTCCTAAAACATCTATATTATTCAGTGACACTACAGCCAGTAGTGAATCCAACAAGTCTGTTATACTCTCAGTAGATTTGGAAACAATTTCCAGAGAAATAAAGAACAGTTAGATGTATTCAGAGTTAGTAAACAGGCACTCAAAACAGGAAAATCTAATAAAACAAGCATTTACAAAGCTTTAAGTGCTGATGATAAGGAAAATATATCCTCCTTCCAAAAAGTAAAACAGTTTTCCTGCCAGCATGTGAATATACTGCCAGAATTTTCAGCAGGCAGTTGTTCCTGTACATTGCTGCACCATGTCGGAGTCTGACTGTAATGAGTATACACTTACAAAATGAACTGCCTTCTCTGTTATTATTCTGGAAACAAATTCTTTAATTCTATCTTAAAGTGCTCAGAGTAATTAGACAGTTTATGTTTGTACCTGTCAAAGAGTTCAATGCAACAAACCCAAACAGGCAAGACAGAGGATGGGGAAAGGTGATGAAACAGGAGGATATAAAAGCTTGTATCAGTTGCCTCTCAGCTTTACTTCCTTCCGTGGATAGTCTTTACTCAGCGTGAGCCCAGTTTATCAGGTCTGCTGCGGGTGACTGATGGTGTGAGCTTTTTGGAAGCCGCTACTAATTCATCTTAAAAATTGCAAGCTTGCTTCTTTGTGAATTTTTGTTCTTGGCAAGACTGAGCATCATCTGGACCAGCATTTACCGACCACAGGAAGCTTTTTTTTTTCATTATTTAGCAAAGAAATCTATATTTTTGATCAGAGTAGTTTGTGCAAATTTTCTAGAGACTTGTCTTTCATATTTGTAACTCGTCAGTAAAAGAAGTATATCCTTCCTTTGAGTTTTGCAAACACGGATTATGGTCTACAATTTTCTGCCATCATTTCAACACAGATAACTTGGCTTCTATATAATAGAAACAATTACAGCCACAGCTGTTCACAACAACGGCGCTTGGCACATTGTAACACGGCAGAACCTTCAAATGTGGCAGATTACTGGCAGACGCTGCAGGTTTTCACCAGACAATCTGCACCATGTAGAAGTGCAGTTGAAATGAGAGGAGACGAATGCCAGAAAAGGAAAATAATGAGCTAAAGCTACCACAGCTTTCAGATAATGTGAGAGCAACAACTTATCTGATCATGTCACTAGCAATTTAATTTTACAGCATTTCATACAAAATGTTGAACATTGTGTGCATTGCAAAAGTATTCACATTCCTTGAATTTTTGTGTGTGATTTAATCTTATAATTTAATAAGTATAAAGCCAGCTGTCCTGAAAAAGGATCCGAGGTTAGATGTTAGAAATGGAACTTGTCAAAAAAAGCAGACTAATACTACACATCCGTCTGAACACACTATTCCCACAGTGAAACATGGAAGAGGCAGCATCATGCTGTGGGGATGCTTTACCTCAGCTAGGACAGCTGGAAAACTGGCCAGTGTTGATGGGAAGATAGAATAAGAAAAAAAACAATCCTAGAAAAAAGAAAACAAAAAAGAAAGAAGGCAAAAGTGAATCCTTCCAGCAGACAAATAGCTTTAAATGTACAGCTGAAACCCCACAATGCAGTGGTTAGATCAAAGGATTTTATTGTGTTAAAATGGCCCCTTTAAAACCCTAAACCCTTGAAAATTGATTATTCATCTAAATGGGCTAGAGCTACTCTGTAAAAGGAATGGCCAAAAAAATTCAGCACATCGATTCCAACAAAATATACACTACTGTTCAAAAGTTTGGGGTCACCCAAACAATTTTGTGTTTTCCATGAAAAGTCACACTTATTCACCACCATACGTTGTGAAATGAATAAAAAATAGAGTCAAGACATTGACAAGGTTAGAAATAAAGATTTTTATTTGAAATAAGATTTTTTTTACATCAAACTTTGCTTTCGTCAAAGAATCCTCCATTTGCAGCAATTACAGCATTGCAGACCTTTGGCATTCTAGCTGTTAATTTGTTGAGGTAATCTGGAGAAATTGCACCCCACGCTTCTAGAAGCAGCTCCCACAATTTGGATTGGTTGGATGGGCACTTCTTGCGTACCATACGGTCAAGCTGCTCCCACAACAGCTCAACGGGGTTCAAATCTGGTGACTGCGCTGGCCACTCCATTACCGATAGAATACCAGCTGCCTGCTTCTTCTCTAAATAGTTCTTGCACAATTTGGAGGTGTGTTTTGGGTCATTGTCCTGTTGTAGGATGAAATTGGCTCCAATCAAGCGCTGTCCACTGGGTATGGCATGGCGTTGCAAAATGGAGTGATAGCCTTCCTTATTCAGAATCCCTTTTACCCTGTACAAATCTCCCACCTTACCAGCACCAAAGCAACCCCAGACCATCACATTACCTCCACCATGCTTAACAGATGGCGTCAGGCATTCTTCCAGCATCTTTTCAGTTGTTCTGCGTCTCACAAACGTTCTTCTTTGTGATCCAAACACCTCAAACTTGGATTCATCCGTCCACAACACTTTTTTCCAGTCTTCCTCTGTCCAATGTCTGTGTTCTTTTGCCCATCTTAATCTTTTTCCTTTATTGGCCAGTCTCAGATATGGCTTTTTCTTTGCCACTCTGCCCTGAAGCCCAGAATCCCGCAGCCGCCTCTTCACTGTAGATGTTGACACTGGTGTTTTGCGGGTACTATTTAATGAAGATGCCATTTGGGGACCTGTGAGGCGTCTGTTTCTCAAACTAGAGACTCTAATGTACTTATCTTCTTGCTCAGTTGTGCAACGCGGCCTCCCACTTCTTTTTCTACTCTGGTTAGAGCCTGTTTGTGCTGTCCTCTGAAGGGAGTAGTACACACCGTTTTAGGAAATCTTCAATTTCTTAGCAATTTCTCGCATGGAATAGCCTTCATTTCTAAGAACAAGAATAGACTGTCGAGTTTCAGATGAAAGTTCTCTTTTTCTGGCCATTTTGAGCGTTTAATTGACCCCACAAATGTGATACTCCAGAAACTCAATCTGCTCAAAGGAAGGTCAGTTTTGTAGCTTCTGTACCGAGCTAAACTGTTTTGAGATGTGTGAACATGATTGCACAAGGGTTTTCTAATCATCAATTAGCCTTCTGAGCCAATGAGCAAACACATTGTACCATTAGAACACTGGAGTGATAGTTGCTGGAAATGGGCCTCTATACACCTATGTAGATATTGCACCAAAAACCAGACATTTGCAGCTAGAATAGTCATTTACCACATTAGCAATGTATAGCGTGTGTTTCTTTAAAGTTAAGACTAGTTTAAAGTTATCTTCATTGAAAAGTACAGTGCTTTTCCTTCAAAAATAAGGACATTTCAATGTGACCCCAAACTTTTGAACGGTAGTGTATTTTCCTCCAGTTTCACTTAATGCAAAGGTTTGTGATGCTCAATCACTTCAAGCCCCAATTTAATCTAGTGAAGTTGAAGGTTGAGACATGAGAAAATAAAAAAAAGTTAAGATTATTGTATTTATTTTAATTGTCATAAACACTGGAGGCTGAGATTTTTTTTCACTCTGCAGCACCAATTGCACTATTTGTTTTGGAGACTAAAGGAAGGGAACAGAGTTCAATAGAAAATAAATGCTTCTTTTGCCGATCAGACGTCTTTATGTCTGTGGAATCAAAGAGGAAGATATTCTATATATTGAGCGAATGAGCATGAATGAAGAGTTTCTGCCCTCTGCCTATCCCTGCAGCGGGCCAGGTGCAAGGCTAAATAAATAAGGCATGGCTGCGGGGGTCGCTGAGCCGTGACCTTTCAGCCCATTTGCTTTGAAGGTAGAGGAATGCAGTCTCAGCTAGCTGCTTCCTTCAGCTCGGGAGGGTAAATTTTAATCAGCGCAGTGCCACTGGGTGAGGCAGTGTATCATGCCTAACGAGGCTAAGAGAGGGCTCTCATTTACCCACACACAGGTAACAAATGGACCACAGTACTCATAAGACAGGGCCAGTTCCCCTTTTGCTGTGTTGCCTTTCAGCAATTCTCTCCAACAGTTTACATTTCTTGCTTACAGTTTAATTCCCCTGTTGTGATAACTTGTTTTAGCCCCTCAAGGACAATGTTTTTATCTTATGTCTGCAAACATGCTAATGGCTTTTTTCTGATTTTCCAGGAACCTGAGTTTATTTCAGCCCTTTTCTTTATCAAGACATGTTAATTATATTACATATTTTCTAAAAATTCAATCAATCGATCATTTGAGAATTCTTGAAAAGATAAACACTTGCATTTTGTCATTGACCTGATTTCAGTTTATGCACACAATATCATGGTGAGGTACTGGAGACAACCTGACTGGCTGGAACTTCTGGGTCTTTGCTTTTTGCAAATACTGTGGTTCTGTTGTCCTCTTCAAGTTGATGACCTTCAGCGTGTGCTCAGAGCGGTTCTCGTAAGTGGTGCAGCTCCTCTAGACTGAGGCCAAAGTTCTAATCAGGATAAAGTTTAGCTGCTTTCCATGAATTGAAAGTAAGTCTCCACTTCCAGCAGAGTATGAGTCATTTGGTGTCAAAAGAAAAGAGGGTGTTGCCCCAGTCTGTTATGGTGAGAGGGGACCTGAGATGATCCATTTATATTTGAGTCCTTACCCGTTTCCTCTCCAGATTGTGACCAAAAGAACAGCACAGCAGCTGCTCACTCAGCTGAGGGGGTTCAGGTATCTGATTCGGATGGCTCCTGGGCACCTTCCTTTGGAGGTTTTACAGGCACTTCCCACTGGGGGGGATACCAAGGGGATCTCCCTTGAGAAGGTTGCAGGAGAGAGGGATACCAGATCTGTTATCTTCACAACCTGTTCTGTGATGGGCAGAGGAAAATTGATCCACAAATAGATAAATGTGTAACTCTGCTATTTATATGAAAGTAAATGTTCCTTTTAATAATAATTAGAGTGTAATTATTTGTTTACCTGACTTTGTTATGACGCTGATCTCTGTAGAAGTAAATCACAGGCATTGTGTTTTTGTGCCTTTTTGTTCCCTCTGTTTTATAACTCAGTTGTGTTCAGTTTAATAAAAAAAGGCCCAACAAGATTGATTGCTTGAACAGGCTAATGTGTTAAGCTGACAAAGAGACAATAGGACTTTATAAACTGTAATAGTGAACATGTTGGTGTGCTGGTAGCCTTTAAATCAAAGCTCTGATCTGTTCAGGTGCTTTCTCATATCCTCTAAAATGCTTCAATGTGTTATATATATATATATATCTATATATATATATATATATATATATCTACATATATATATATATATATACATATCTACATATATATATATATATATATATATATCTACATATATATATATATATACACATATATATATATATATATATATATATATATATCTACATATATATATATATATACACATATATATATATATATATATATACACACATATATATATATATATATATATATATATATATATATATATTTTGTTTGGTATTGATATTTCACAGCCAATGCCTACCAATGCGAAGGTTGCACACTTTTCTCGATGTATTACCTCTTCTACTGCGGCTCAATTGTCTGTACTGTTTGCCGACCTTCCTTCAACCCAGATGAGCCCTGCAGGTCCGGATGAATTGTTAGCTTTCCAGTCTTCCTGTCTCTCGGTGTTGGATCAGGTGACCCTTCTGAAGAGCAAGCGCTCATTTTCTAAGTCTGATCCCTGGTTGAATCCACATACCAGTAGTATTAGACGTGAGTGCAGGAAGTATGAGCGTAAGTGGTAAAAGGATAAACTACAAGTTTCCTATCTATTGTTGAAGGATTCCTGGGCGCGTTATCAGACCAAGGTTAAAAAGGCTTGTTACAATTATTTCTCTTCAACTATTAGCAAATATTCTGGTAACCAAAGGGTCTTATATAGTACCCTTGATGCGATCCTTTTACAAATTATTCTCCTTTTAACCCCTCGGATGAGCTGTGCTCCCGATTTTCTAATTTAAGATTGCTAAAATTAGGGCCCGAATTACATCCACTTCTATTCCCCTTTCCCCGTCTCTCAATACTCATTTGATCAATTCCACCCTATTTCCCTGTCCGCTCTCCTTGATCTGTTAGCTGAGGTGAAGCCTTCTGGCTCTCGGACCGATTTTATGTCCCCTCGGCTCCTCAAAGAAGTTGATCCAGTTGTCGCCTGCTCTATCCTTGACATTATTAATAGTAGTTTGATAATGGGAGTTGTTCCCCAGATGTTTAAGCAGGCGGTTGTGAAACCTGTTTTGAAGAAACATGGTCTTGACCCTTGTATTTTAGGAAACATTCACCTTATCTTGAGACTTTTAGTGTTTTAGACGTTTTCCAATCAGGCTTTCGACCACTCCATGGCACTGAGTCTGCCCATCTTCTGGTTTTTAACGACATTCTGATCGCCACAGATTCCGGCTCATATGTCCTCCTATTGTTGCTGGATCTGTTGGCGGCTTTTGATACCGTAGACCATGCGATTCTTTTGGTACGTCTGAATCAGCTGATCGGCATACAGGGAACCGCTTTGAACTGGTTCAGCTCGTATTTTCTTGACAGGTTGTTTTGGGTGATGATGGGTGACTGCACCGCCGTTGCGACCTTGCTTCCCTGCGGTATTCTGCAGGGTTCGATCCTGGGTCCCCTACTTTTTATTTTATACATCTTACCTTTGGGTGAAATCTTTAGAAAAAATGATGTGAACTATGACGTGTACGAGGATGATTGGCAGCTTTTCTGTATGTGCCACTAAAAGCATTGGATCCTGTGCAGCCTTTAGTTGACTGTCTAAATGACGTAAAGTCCTGGCTTTTGGCGAATTTTCTACATCTTAATGATGCCAAAACTGAGGTCATTTTATTTACCCCTAGTTCTTTCTCTGCCCCGACACCGTTGCTTGCTTCCTTTCTTTCGGATATGATTAAGTCTACTGTTACTAACCTTGGGGTTATAATGGATCCCCTACTGAAGATGGATGCCCATATCAATCAAACAGTCAGATCCTGTTTTTTTCATTTGCATTGGTTAGCAAAACTTAAGGCCCCGTTTACACGAAGGAAAAACGCAGATATTTCCCTGCGGTTTGGCCTCTCATTTACACGAAAACCCCGTTTTTATCACAGAAAATGAATATTTCTAAAAACTCCGGCCAAAGCGGAGATTTGCGTTTTCTCCGTTTTAAGCGTTTGCGTGTGGACAGAAATAAAAATAGGATTTGGGGGAACACTGCCCCCTACAGGTTTGGCATGTCTATGAATGTGCTTTACAACACACTTATGCGGTTAGGTGTGGACGGAGATTTTTTTTAAACGAGGTGGTGAGGATATTCTTTTTTTTTTAAACCCGGCTACGTGTGCACATAGCCTAGACCGATATTGAAGAGGCGTGACCTTAAGACAGTGGTTCATGCCTTCATCACCTCTCATTTAGATTTTTCAAATTTGGTTCTTTATGGTGTTAATCCATCTGCTATTGTACGCCTCCAGCTCGTGCAAAATGCTGCGGCACGGTTTTTAACTGGTACTAAGCGACAGCAGCACATAACACCTGTCTTGGCCACATCTGCACTGGCTTCCTGTCCGCAATCGGATAAAATTTATGATTTTACAGTTTGTTTTTAAATCACTCCATGCCCTTGCACCTCCTTATTTGTCCCAGTTGGTATGTTCTTATGATCCTACCCGGACTCTTAGATTGTCTGACCAGCATCTGCTATGTGTCTCTAAAGTCCGCTGCAAAACCCGTGGTGAGCGGCCAATTTTGGCCCAAAGCACTGGAACCAACTACCCCTAACAGTCAGACCCGCCCCTTCCCTAACTATTCTTAACTATTCTTAAAACCTATTTCTATTCCCTGGCTTTTACTTCTGACTAAAGTTGGTTATGCCTGGACTGGTTCTATTTTTTGCTCTGTTTACTGTTTATATTTAATCATTGTCAATGAAACACAAAACTTTTAGACTAGGTGTTGTTCTGACTAGTTTTATCTTCTGTTTTGTTTCCTGTTTTGTCTAACTGTTGTCATTATTTTGTTTTTTAACTGTAATCCCTACAGTACAGCACATTGGCCGACTTTATGTCGTTTAAAAGTGCCTTATAAATAAAGTGGTATAGTATAGTATGGTAAATAAAAATGAACTCATACATTCATTATTTTATCTTTCGGAGTTGGATGTGGCAGAAGGGAGTCCTCTCAGCTCCATCAATAGAAAACTATGGATTTTAATGCCGGCTCTGACACAGAAAAAACTTTAAACGTTTACAAGTACACATATGATGGACCACACCTGTACAGCTATGAGCCTGCTGCACGCCCCAGAGAGCAGAGAGAGATCAGAGGGAGAGCAGGGGAAAGATTAATGGCCAAAACAAAACCTTGCTAAGCGAAGCTAACGTTATTAGCCTGAATGCTGTGAGCTCGCTTTACTTTTTTCTTAAACAACCCACATATCACGTTGCTTCTAATCTTTGATATCATTCTTACAACATTCTTGCACCTGATCTTTGCTTCAGTGTCCCATGTTAAACTCCATCACATTGCTGGGATTTTAATCCTCTTGTCTGAAGTGAGCGCCACAAACGATCACGTTTTTCATAGCCAAAGCAGAAGTCAAGTACAGTTTCAGCTGCACAAAACGCACCCAGAAACATAAGATAGTGCCGGGTTTTTGGGGGGGGAGGAACCTGTGGATTTGATGTCCTGACAGGCTGGTGTTTGTACAGCAAACACAACAGTTTACTACTTTTAATACAAATGAACGCCATCCAAAGCTAGTGAACACTGACTTTCAACAACATGACCGCTCCACCTGATAACTACCTACCGAGCTGAGGCTGAGCAAAGCGTAAGACTCCCCCTCTCTCACGTCACAGGTCAAGATTATGAAACTTTGTAATTAAAATGTGTGCCTTTAGGCATTTTGAAATTTAAAATACCCTCAATAAACGTTTAAAATACAAACTTTTGGACAGCATTTTATATGTATTTAAAAAAAAAATGTTTTACCTGCAATATGGTCTTTAAAAATGTGATGGAGCATAACATTGGATACCGAAGCAACGATCAGGTGCATACAACTTCATCAGGCCGCTGTCAGTGGCTGCTTTTGGACCTGTAGCAGGTGGGAGACATGATCACGGATTGATAAGAGACTCAGCGCTACGCAGAATGGATCTTTGCAGACTTGAAATTGAACCACGATACATATCAAACCGAGACTTTTGGCATACCGTTACACCATTAATATTTATTAATATTTACCGCGCTATGTTTTTTCACTGCGTTCATCTAATTTTTAATCTTTAATTTTACTGTTTCTGCATGTGAATAAAATCCGTTTTTATGCTTTGAGCTTCTTGTGATTGAGTTGTTAGTGGTTAACCAAACCCTGATGTGTAAGTCGACTGGCTATCTGTAGGCCTGCTTATCATGAGCTGACGTTTCCCTTGTAGTGGCAAGGGCAAGATGAGTGAGGGTGATTGGTGAGTTGTAGACAGTGTTGCCAATTTGGCGTCTTTGTCACTATAATTAGAGAGGTTTAATACCCCTCCATCGATTCTTTTTCAAAACGACTTTTTCTGGGGTTATTGGACAGTTTTAGGTTAAGCACATATCGTCGTTACTCTCACTGAGCAGCGGTGCAGCTGTGGGCTCGTCTCCCGTCTCAGAACGTTCACAGTAGGCAGGCAGTCCGCGCACTGCATCTCCCCCTGACCACAGGTCCATCTGGACTCAGAGCAGATATTGTGCATGCTTGAAGCCAAAGTTGCAGGGAGGCAGGCAGCACTGGGACAGAGGAATGTGAATGGCTGGGACTGCATCCATTCCAGTCTGTTAAAAACAATACATCAATTGATAAAGCCACTTCTTTGTTTATAAAAATAAAATTATTTTGTTATGCCACAATGATGTAATGATTTTAAATGAAAATACCTCAAGATGAGGGCTTTTCTCAGCAATTATTAGGTCCGATTCAAAAAGAAATTAATTAGATTAATTAATTACAAATCATAATTAATTAATCTCAAAGATTTTTTAATGTCTTGACAGCACTAATATATATATATATATATATATATATATATATATATATATATATATATATATATATATATATATATATATATATATATATATACACTACCGTTCAAAAGTTTGGGGTCACCCAAACAATTTTGTGTTTTCCATGAAAAGTCACACTTATTCACCACCATACGTTGTGAAATGAATAGAAAATAGAGTCAAGACATTGACAAGGTTAGAAATAATGATTTGTATTTGAAATAAGATTTTTTTTTACATCATACTTTGCTTTCGTCAAAGAATCCTCCATTTGCAGCAATTACAGCATCGCAGACCTTTGGCATTCTAGCTGTTAATTTGTTGAGGTTTTCTGGAGAAATTGCACCCCACACTTCTAGAAGCAGCTCCCACAATTTGGATTGGTTGGATGGGCACTTCTTGCGTACCATACGGTCAAGCTGCTCCCACAACAGCTCAATGGGGTTCAAATCTGGTGACTGCGCTGGCCACTCCATTACCGATAGAATACCAGCTGCCTGCTTCTTCTCTAAATAGTTCTTGCACAATTTGGAGGTGTGTTTTGGGTCATTGTCCTGTTGTAGGATGAAATTGGCTCCAATCAAGCGCTGTCCACTGGGTATGGCATGGCGTTGCAAAATGGAGTGATAGCCTTCCTTATTCAGAATCCCTTTTACCCTGTAGAAATCTCCCACCTTACCAGCACCAAAGCAACCCCAGACCATCACATTACCTCCACCATGCTTAACAGATGGCGTCAGGCATTCTTCCAGCATCTTTTCAGTTGTTCTGCGTCTCACAAACGTTCTTCTTTGTGATCCAAACACCTCAAACTTGGATTCATCCGTCCACAACACTTTTTTCCAGTCTTCCTCTGTCCAATGTCTGTGTTCTTTTGCCCATCTTAATCTTTTGCTTTTATTGGCCAGTCTCAGATATGGCTTTTTCTTTGCCACTCTGCCCTGAAACCCAGAATCCCGCAGCCGCCTCTTCACTGTAGATGTTGACACTGGTCTTTTGCGGGTACTATTTAATGAAGATGCCAGTTGGGGACCTGTGAGGCGTCTGTTTCTCAAACTAGAGACTCTAATGTACTTATCTTCTTGCTCAGTTGTGCAACGCGGCCTCCCACTTCTTTTTCTACTCTGGTTAGAGCCTGTTTGTGCTGTCCTCTGAAGAGAGTAGTACACACCGTTGTAGGAAATCTTCAATTTCTTAGCAATTTCTCGCATGGAATAGCCTTTCTTTCTAAGAACAAGAATAGACTGTCGAGTTTAAGATGAAAGTTCTCTTTTTCTGGCCATTTTGAGCGTTTAATTGACCCCACAAATGTGATGCTCCAGAAACTCAATCTGCTCAAAGGAAGGTCAGTTTTGTAGCTTCTGTACCGAGCTAAACTGTTTTCAGATGTGTGAACATGATTGCACAAGGGTTTTCTAATCATCAATTAGCCTTCTGAGCCAATGAGCAAACACATTGTACCATTAGAACACTGGAGTGATAGTTGCTGGAAATGGGCCTCTATACACCTATGTAGATATTGCACCAAAAACCAGACATTTGCAGCTAGAATAGTCATTTATCACATTAGCAATGTATAGCGTGTGTTTCTTTAAAGTTAAGACTAGTTTAAAGTTATCTTCATTGAAAAGTACAGTGCTATTCCTTCAAAAATAAGGACATTTCAATGTGACCCCAAACTTTTGAACGGTAGTGTATATATATATATATATATATATATATATATATATATATATATATATATATTAAAAAATTGTAAATTGTTTGTGGACATTGCAACAGAGAACAGCTGTAGTAATCGATGTGTCCATCCAAATTATGGAAACATCAGAAAAAACAGAACGTGAGAAACTTGAGAAATATCAAGGGCTCCAGGAAGATCTGGAAATAATCTGGCAGGTGAAGGCAACTGTAGTGCATGTGGTCATCGGAGCACTTTGGCCAGTGACCCCCACACTGGAAAAGTGGCTCTAACAAATACCTGGAGAAACATCTGACATCTTAGTCAGGAGGAGCGCAGTGCTAGGTACTGCAAAGAATATATATATATGCACACATTTTTAGCCAAATAGTGGCACTGAGACTTTAAAGCTCTGCTCAGTCCTGCATTTGTATTTCATTCATCTCTTTCCATCGGAGTGCTTTTTCTCAGTACTGCTCTGACAGGATTAATACTCCAGAGGGAGATGGGTGGTAAAATATTTCCTTTTGCTGCTCGGTAACTGAGCTAATAATCCCAGCAGGAATTCCTGCTACAGCTAAAGTGCATGAGGTGGCATTAAAGGGGGACATTTTGCTCAAAAAAATGATGTGAGCCCAATTGCCTGCAAGATTTTAGCTGTGTCAGCCTTCGCTTCAAAGCATAGTTCAAATAGTTTGAATTCCCTAATCACAAAAAAGATCCCACTAATGAAGAGAACTTCATACTTCAGAAAATCAGGTTTTGATAAATTAATTGATAAAACAAATGCACTTGTTGCTTAAATACGCGAACAAAAGTGTTTATACCCCTTAAACGTTTTCACATTTGGTCATGCTACAACTACAAACTTTGATTATTTTTTTTAGATCAAAACAAAGTAGTGTTCCCTGTGGATTGGAGGAAAAATGATACATGGTTTTTAAATACTTTTTAGAAATAAAAATCCCCAAAATAAGGTGTACAGTAGTATTAATTTAACCAACATCAATACATTTTAGATCCCCCTTTGCAGCTGTAAATCTACAAAGCTGTCTCTGTCTGCAAACCAGTTCACTTAAAATGAATGGTGAGTTTCTCTGAAGATCCATTTTCAAGTCTTGCCATAGATCCTTATTTGAATTTTGTCTGGTGCCATTCTTACGCACAAATATGATTTGACCTAACCATTGAAATAGAGCACATCCACCTCATTCTCAAGTCATATTTCAATTCAATTTCAATTCAGTTTATTTATATAGCGCCAATTCACAACAGATGTCATCTCAAGGCACTTTACAAGAAGTCATTTCAATACATTTATACAAATATTCCAATCAGTTAAAAAGTTTCCTATTTAAGGAATCCCAGCAGATTGCGTCAGTCATTGGCGTGAGGTTGGGCCCCATTGATGCAGACTTTCCAACCACAGCAATCCTTCAGCAATCCCTCATACTGAGCAAGCATGTAGCGACGGTGGAGAGGAAAAACTCCCCTTTAACAGGAAGAAACCTCCAACAGAACCAGGCTCAGTAGGAGCGGCCATCTGCCACGACCGTCTGGGGGTTTGAGAAGACAGAGCAAAGACACAGAAGGAACAAAAGATCTGATATAAGAGAACTTTCTATGTTACAGAAAGTAAAAAGTTGATAACAGGACACAGTGGATGTTCAGTTACTGGGAGGATCATCCCAGTCGTTGCCCCCCGTCCAACAGGGCATTGCAGCCAAGCAGGATACCAGACCAGGTATATCTTCTATGGAGAGAAAAACACTGAGAGAAAACAAAGTTAACAGTCGAAATAGCAGAATGTATTGTAATACAACTGGAGAGTCGTAGGAGAAAAGGAAGTAGCAGAGTGAAGAAAATTGGTAAGTCTGTCCTCCAGCAGTCTAAGCCTATAGCAGCATAACTACAGAGATAGCTCAGGATGACCTAAGCCACTCTAACTATAAGCTTTATCAAAAAGGAAAGTTTTAAGCCTGGCCTTAAAAGTAAACAGAGTGTCTGCCTCACGGACTAAAACTGGGAGCTGGTTCCACAGGAGAGGAGCCTGATAACTAAAAGATCTGCCTCCCATTCTACTTTTAGAAATCCTAGGAACTACAAGTAAACCTGCAGTCTGAGAGCGAAGTGCTCTGTTAGGAATATATGAAACAATTAGATCTCTGATGTATGATGGAGCTTGATTATTAAGGGCTTTGTATGGAAGAAGAAGGATCTTAAATTCTATTCTGGATTTAACAGGGAGCCAATGAAGGGGGGATAAAACAGGAGAAATGTGATGATTAATATTCATCAGAACTCTTGCTGCTGCATTTTGGATCAACTGAAGGCTTTTAATGGCATTTTGTGGACTACCTGATAGTAAAGAATTACAGTAGTCCAGCCTTGAGGTAACAAATGCATGGACTAGTTTCTCAGCATCACTCCTGTACAGGATGTTTCTAATTTTAGCAATATTCCGGAGGTGAAAGAAAGAAATCCTAGAAACCTGTTTAATATGGGATTTAAATGTCAAGTCTCGGTCAAAAATAACGCAGAGGTTCTTTATGTTATTACTGGGGGCCAATTTAATGCCATCCAGATGAAGTGATTGACTAATCAGTTTCTGTTTAAGAACTTCTGGTCCAAAGACAGCAACTTCTGTTTTGTCAGAATTTAAAAGCAAAAAGTTTAGGGTCATCCATGTTTTTATGTCTTCCAGACATGCCTGTAATCTACCTAACTGACTGGGTTCATCAGGATTTATGGATAAATATAGTTGTGTATCATCTGCATAGCTGTGGAAATTTATCCCATGCTGTCTAATGATTCTACCAATTGGGAGCATATATATGGTGAACAGAATTGGTCCAAGCACAGACCCCATGGAACTCCACAAGTAACCC
The DNA here is from genome assembly GCA_963556495.2 of Valencia hispanica. Lineage (NCBI taxonomy): Eukaryota > Metazoa > Chordata > Actinopteri > Cyprinodontiformes > Valenciidae > Valencia > Valencia hispanica. The sequence continues at coordinate 39,347,339 of OY747718.1, forward strand.
TTGAGAGTGAAGAAGATTTATCATTTAGATGAACAAACTGGAACCTAGCAGACAAATATGATTTAAACCAGCCTAGTGCTGTTCCTTTGATCCCTGCAACATGTTCAAATCAAATCAAATCAAATCAAACTTTATTTATGAAGCGCTTTTCATACAAGAAGTTGCATCACAAAGTGCTTTACAGATTAAAATGACCCCACATAAAACCACCTTCCCTTCCCTCCCCCACAGATTTAAAAGCATGGTCACAGTTATACCCCCCTCCCCCCAACCCATCTCCCATGCACACACACAGTTAAAAGAAAAGGTTAAAAAGGACATTGGGCCGAGTGCAGATGAACCATGCAAGGAAACGCCATCAGAGGAGCCATCTGCCCCGGCAGCAGTAGATTAACAGCAGCAGCTGAGGCACTGACACAGGGCACCCAGTGGAGGCAAGGCCAAGACCCCCACCTCCACCCAAGCTCCACCCGGAGAGCACCCAGGCAGCTACAGCCGACCACCGCTCCCGGGGCAGAGGGCTCCCACAGAGGAAACACTGGAACGGGGATTTAGATAAATTAAAGTATAAAAAGAAACGGTAAATTAATGTGCTAAGATTGAAAAGTAAAACTGATAAAAATATAATCATATAAAACATCCAAAGCAATTAAACAAACAGTGATAAATAATAATCAGTTAAAAGTTAAAAAGGTGAGTCTTGAGCCTGCTCTTAAAAACATGAATATTCTCTGCAGCCCTGAGGTTCTCTGGCAGCCTGTTCCAGAGGTGAGGGCCATAAAACTGGAAAGACGCCTCGCCATGCTTGTGTGTCCTGACTTTTGGGGTGACAAGGAGACGGCTGCCAGAGGAGCGCAGAGACCGCGAAGATTTATATGGTAAAAGCAGTTCAGAGAGATAAGAAGGCCCAAGACCATTAAGACACTTAAAAACCATTAAAAGAACCTTAAAGTCGATCCTGAAATGTACGGGGAGCCAATGCAATGATTTTAAGACCGGTGTAATGTGCTCCCGCCTCCTGGTCTTCGTCAGGACACGTGCTGCTGAATTTTGTAGTAGTTGTAAACCTGATATACTCTTTTTGGGAAGACCAGAAAGCAGGGCATTACAGTAATCAATTCTACTGGAGATAAAAGCATGCATCAGTGACTCCGTATTGGCCCGAGACAGAATGGGGCGGACTCTGGCGATGTTCTTTAGTTGATAAAAACCTATTTTAGTGATATTTTTTATGTGAGGAATAAAAGTCAGCTCAGAGTCAAAAATCACGCCCAGGTTCTTCACTTGTAAAGAGAGATTAAAAGACAGTGATTGTAGTTTTGGTAAAAGTTTCTCTCTCTGAGCCTCAGGACCGATGACTAAAACTTCAGTTTTGTCCTGGTTGAGCTGGAGAAAGTTTTCTGCCATCCAGGATTTAATGTCTAAAATGCAGTTAAAAAGTGCATCCATTGGCTGTGTGTCATCGGGAGACATGGAGATGTATAACTGTGTATCATCAGCATAACTGTGAAAGTTAACTCCATGTCTCCTAATGACGCTGCCAAGAGGGAGCATATAAAGGTTAAAAAGCACTGGGCCTAAAATTGAACCCTGGGGCACACCACATGTAATCCTATGGACCCTAGAGGAGCAGGTATCTAAACTTACCATAAAAGTCCTGTCTGTGAGATAGGATGTGAACCATTTGTGAACAGCACCAGAGAGGCCGATCTGTTTTAAACGGGTTAAAAGAATAGTGTGATCCACTGTATCGAAGGCAGCGCTTAGATCCAGTAGAACCAACACTGTCACCTTCTGAGCGTCATAATTTATTCTAAAATCATTTAAAATCTTCAGAAGGGCCGTCTCTGTGCTGTGGTTCACCCTAAAACCAGACTGAAATTTCTCCAGGACATTGTGCTCATTAATAAAATCATTAAGTTGAATTAAAACTAGCTTTTCTAAAACCTTGCTTAAAAATGGTAAGTTAAAAACTGGTCTAAAATTATTAAAATCATTAAAATCTAAATTGCTCTTCTTCAGCAGGGGCTTCACTTCCGCCCCTTTAAAGGCGGCAGGAAAGACCCCCGTCTGAAGGGAGCAATTCATCATGGTTAAAATCTCATCCCTAAAAGATTCATAAAATGGCTTAAAAAATGAAGTGGGAATCGGGTCCAAAACACATGTGGTGGGCCTCACTGAGGAGAAAACTTTATCAAGAGTCCCAGCTTCTACCAGGACAAAACTGTCCAGCGTTTCCTCTGGTAGAGACACACATTCAGATTTGTCTAAAACCATGTTACACTGAGAAGATAAAATATTACATCTGATGGTGTCTACCTTCCCTCTGAAGTGGTCTGCGAACTCCTCACAAAGAGTGTTTGAGGGGGTTTTCTGAAATGCATTAGTAGCTCTGTTAAAAAGTTTATCAATGGTGGAAAAAAGGATTTTAGGATTATTTTTATTGTCTGATATGATTTTTGCAAAGTAAGCATTTCTTGAATTTCTTACAGCATTATTATAGGATTTGAGAAGTTCTGTGTATAATTGATGGTTTATCGTGGTTTTATTTTTTCTCCATTTTCTCTCTGCCGCCCTGCAGTCCCTCTTTAGTTTTTTAAGATTGTTATTTCTCCATGGCGCTGCAAGTTTTGAATGTGAGCGTTTCACTCTAAGTGGAGCCAGCAGGTCAAGAGCGGACTGAAGTCTTCTGTTAAAATCACTGACGATAAAATCACAGGGGGCAGGTAAGAGAGTAGGAGGAAACTTTTCGAAAACTTCTAGAAAACCTGCAGCCACTTCAGGGGTTAGATGGCGCTTCCTGACAGTTCTCACAGAGGTCTCCTGCTGGATAAAACTGGTGATGTTAAAAAACACGCAGTAATGGTCAGAGACAGCCAAGTCAACAACAGAGGACACACGGGTGGACAGGCCATGCGTGATGACCAAGTCCAGGGTGTGTCCTCTGTTGTGAGTTGGCTGCATGACATACTGACTAAAATCCATATAATTCAAAATATTTAAAAATTCTGTTGATAAAGGGTCTAAAAGGTTATCCATGTGTAGATTAAAATCACCAGCTAAAATGATCCTTTCAAAGGAGTTGTACAAAATTGATAAAAACTCTGAAAATTCTTGAATAAAAAGTGCACTCTTTTTAGGAGGCCTGTAAACTGTGACACATAAAATCTGAGGAGTGCTAAAAACAGTTGCATTATATTCAAAAGTACTAAAATTATCAAATAAAACAGGTTTGGCAGAAAGCGTTGATGAACTAATAAAAGCAGTTCCGCCTCCCCTTTTGCAACTCCTCGTGGAATAAGTGAAGTTAAAATTTGGTGGGGAGGCCTCTGTAAGAACAACAGGGGCATCTGTACTCAGCCATGTTTCTGTTAAAAATAAACAATGTATATTATGATCTAAAATTAGGTCATTTATTATAAAAGTTTTATTCAGCAGAGAGCGGACATTTAAAAGTGCCATATTAATAGTGGTTGGAGATGGAGTGACTGTATGATCTACTGGGTGTAGGACTTTTGGTAACTGTTTGAGATTATTAGAGTTGCGTTTGCTACGTTTTTTATTATTTGTCCGCTCTCTGCTGACAATAACGGGTATAGATGATTTAGGGCAAGGTCCAAGTCCGATATGTGAATTACTGTTAAAATCAGAACTGAGTTCATAGGAGCAGGGACCAGCTGCACATCAGGATGTGGCAGAAGGGGCATGGAGGGCAGGTGCAGCTGGGGCTGGTGTGGTAGACAGGGGGGGGCGAGGGAATGCCAGGCTCATTGACAGCATGCGGGCACCCTGTCTATTAAGATGTAGTCCATCTGGACCAAACAATTGACTCCTGCCCCAGAAAATGTTAAAATTGTCCATAAAACCAATATTGTGCATCACGGTGGCAGAGGAAAGCCAGGTGTTAAGAGATAAAAGTCTGCTAAAACGACCAATACCTCTGCCAACAGTGGGGGTGGGGCCAGAAATAAAAACAGACACATGTGTGTATTTTAAAAGATTAAACAAATTAATAAAATCCAGCTTCAGGAGCTCAGATTGCTGTTTACGAATGTCGTTGGTTCCAGCGTGAATAATAACTCTACTCACAGATGGGTGATGTTGGATATGGTCCAGGATCTGTTCAGTAATATCCTTTACGGTGGCTCCAGGAAAACACAGTGTGACCGCTCCTCTCATCCTTACATTCCTGATAATAGAGTCTCCAATGATGAGCGTGGTGGGCGGCTGGTCAACAAGTTGATGCTGAGCAGAGGATCTTTCACCGTCCAGGACCTGCTGGATGTTGGGCGGATTAGCTTCCCCAGGACTGCAGCGATGTGTAGTCGGCGCCGAGGGCTCGTTCCGTGGGTTCGGGGTGTAGTGGAGCACGCCTCGGCGAGTCCTGGGTTTAGCGCGACGTGGAGGGCTGCGGGAGCCCGGCTGCTGCTCTGGCTGCTGGGAGGGGATGGGCGGCAGTCCTGCAGAGCTGCGGTGTTTCAGGGCGTCCGGAGGGACAGTCAGAGGAGGAAAGTCGTGCTCCAGGGCACCGAAGCGGTTTGACAATGGGAGGCCGGGTGAAGGAGAGCGGTGGCGGCTGCTCCGGGCCCCCCCACCGCGGCCGGTTCCGACCATGGACCAGACACCCTGGAGCACCGGTGTTGAGCTGATGGGGGCTTTTGGCTTTGCCCCCAGATGGAACCAGCAGTCCTCCTCTGCAGTTGTTGTTGCTCCTCCGGCGTTCGGCAGTCCGAGTCCAGCGATGGATTCCCCCTCCGCAGCTTCACCGGGCTGGCAGGGAATTGTATCCGCCAGCTGAGCACTGTTGGCGGCGGCGAAAGTCCGGCCGAAGATGATGTCCACGTCGCGCTCGTGGTCCTGGATTTGATGGAGCGTGGAGATCCTCTGCTCCAGCTCCAGAACTTTTTGTGTTAATTTAAAACAGCCATCACATCCGGGGGTGCAGGTGAGTGAAGGCATGACGAAATAAAAAGTAGTCCGTGCTCGGATAAAAAACGCCCCCGATAAAAACAAGTTGCTAAAAGTCAGTGGTGTTAAAATCGGTTAAAAACAGTCATCAAAACGATTTAAAACCAGTTAAAACCGTGTTTGTTAGGGAGCTGAAGTTTGGCAAGTCTCTCTGTGGAAGGACGCCGTTCAAGCCTTTCTGTGTCAAAAGCAGCACTGAGATCTAACAAAACCAGAACAGACACGAGTCCATTATCTGAGGCCATGAGAATATCATTAGTAACCTTCACCAGTGCTGTTTCAGTGCTATGATGAGTTCTAAAACCTGACTGAAACTCTTCAAACAGCTCGTTACTGTTTAGATGCTCACAGACTTGATTAGCAAGGATTTTCTCAAGGATTTTGGATAAGAAAGGAAGGTTAGATATAGGTCTGTAATTCACTAAGTAATCTTGATCAAGGGAAGGTTTCTTGAGTAAAGGTTTAACTACAGCTATTTTAAATTCCTGTGGTACGTATCCGTTTACTAAGGATAGATTCATCATATCCAAAATGGGGCCAGGAACCAAATGGAACACTTCTTTAAATTATTTGGTTGGAATTGGGTCTAACATACAAGTTGAAGGTTTAGATGAGGCTAATAATTTAGCTAATTCCGAAAGCTCGACTGAATCAAAACAGCCTAAGCACAACTGAGGTTCTACAGTTCTTTCCGATACTGCCTCATTTACTGAGGAAGAAGTAATCATGTTTGGGAGGATGCCAATGATTTTATTTTTAATAGAATAAATTATATTTATGAAGAATCCCATAAAATCATCACTGCTAAGAGCTGGGGGAATAGTTGGCTCAACAGAGCTATGACTCTGTGTAAGTTTGGCAACTGTACCAAAAAGAAACCTAGGATTGTTTTTATTCGCCTCTCTTAATGATGAAAAATATGCTGTTCTAGCTTGTCGAAGGGTCTTTTTATACAGCAATAGACTGTTATTCCAGGTTAAATAGGAATCCTCTAGGTGTGTAGAGGGCCATTTTCTCTCCAACTTCCTAGTATTCTGCTTTAAAGTACGCAACTCTGCGTTGAACCAAGGAGTCAGCCTCCTATGACTAGCCACTTTCTTGTTTAAGGGGGCTACACTATCTAATGCCAAACGCAATGAGGACGTAACGCTGTGAACCAGATCATCAATTTCTGAAGGGTTAGAGATAGAATTGCTGCCATCCACTGTGTTACTCTGAGACACTGAGGAAAGTAAGAATGGAACAGATTCTTTACAAATTGTTACAGCATTGTCTGATAAAGCTCTACTATAATGAAATTTTCTTTCAGATTTAAGATGGTCAGTTAAAGTAAATTCAAAAGTTATTAAGAAGTGGTCAGACAGGACCGGGTTATGTGGGTGGACTGTTATTTCCTCACACTCAATACCGTATGTCAGTACAAGGTCCAAAGTGTGTTTGCCCGTGTGGGTCGATCCCTTTACTTTTTGAGTAAAGCCAATTGAGTCTAAAATAGCATTAAAGGCTGCATTTAGGCTATCACTTTCAGTATCCACATGAATATTAAAGTCCCCCACTATAATAACCCTATCAGTATTTAATACTAAATCAGATAAAAAATGTGAGATCTGATCCAAGAATTGAGAGTAAGGGCCTGGTGGACAATACAAAACCACAAACAAAAATGGTTTTAATGTTTTGCAACTTGAATGAGGAAAATTAAGGGTTAGATGTTCAAAAGAACTGTAGCTATCAATTGGTCTGGGACTAATTAGTAAATCAGAACGAAAAATGGTTGCAACTCCTCCTCCTCGCCCAGTATTTCTAGGAATGTGAAAATTTAAATGACTGGAAGGAGTTGACTCATTTATACTGACATAATCTTCCTGCTGCAACCAGGTTTCTGTGAGACAAAGGAAATCAATGTGATTATCACAAATCAAGTCATTTACTAACAAAGCCTTTGAGGAGAGAGATCTTATGTTTAATAAACCACATTTAATAGATTTATTTTTCTGTTCAGTCAAAGTTGTATTTATTTTTATGAGATTTCCATAATTTGCTTTTGTTGGCTCAACTTTTAATCCATTTAATTTTGGCCGTGGGCAAGACACTGTTTCTATAGGGTAATGGGTGGGTAACAGTACAGAAGCAGCAGAGAGGTGGGTTAAACTACGACTCTGCTTCCTGGATATGCAGCCTCTATCAGGGTTTTTCCAGTACTGTCCTGATCATGACAAAATGTATACAAGTTCAAGGGGTATGAACACTTTTACAGGGCATTGTACATACCAGTGAGTCAGACCTCACTTGTTTGCTGTTGATTTCTATTTGTTATAACCAAAAATCTTCCTGCCACCCTTTTTCCTCTCGTTTTGTTGTGAATCTATTGACCTGATGAGTTCAACTCCATCACTCTTTAGGTCACTCCTTGGGTCTCATTACAGCCAGGATGGAAGGGAACATCTGAATAAACAAATGAAGATGACACTCTTCGCATACCCACACGAACAAACACAACCTTGGAAGAGATTACAACAGGGGAGGGCGCGAATACAAAAACCTTTCGCTTGATTAGTTCAGGTAAAATAAATCACAGCTTCATGGCGTTCAGTCTAACCTCAAAGCAAGCAAAAAAGTGAGACAATAACAATCAGTGTAAGGATGAAAGCACTCCTTGTTAAGGAAAAAAAATGTTAACACAGATCCTAAACACACCCCTCAGATAATGAAACATATACACCCATGCACTCCCCTCTGTTGCTCTGCGCACAATAATTCTTGCTTCATTAAAGCCAAATCTCATCCACTATCAGTTTACAACCACAGAAGTCGTTCGAACCACCGGGGAAATACAATTCTATTCCAATTCGGGGTTATCTTAATATATGAGCTTGTCTCTGCCACATTGGTCTGCGGTTATGAGCTGGGCAAACACCCACAGCACTGCAATATTGCATCGGCACATCCACACAACGGATTGAAGCAATTAGCAGCTCATATATGAATACTGTATATATGTGTGTATGTGATTGTGTGGGTGCGACTCAACTCCCAGGTCTGCTTCTAATTTCTCCATCCAGGGTTATTAGCAAGCAGTTCATTGTGGATCACAGTCTTTATGTTGGTGCACGTCTTCTAATTCCCAAGAAAATCTTCAGATAACAGAGGACGAGCCTAAAATGGCAGCTCCTAAAATTCCAGCGTAGCAATTGCATCATGCCAGAAGGCACTGGGGCCGCCTCTGAATTGTCAGAGTAAATAGATTTAACTTGCGAGGACATGGCGGAGAAGGAAAAATAAGACAAATGGTGTGCAAAGAAGACAAATCTCCCGGCTCTGTCAGTGTCTGAGGTGCTCCGGCCATCCATCCTCCATCGCACCTTCATTCGCTATCTGTCTGGCCCTATCCCACCTGTATGACACCCGATCACTCTTCATCCCTCTCTCCATCCATTACCCCTGTCACTTCATCCTTCCATTTCTCTGCCCCAAGGCCTGAGCTCTCCTTGCCTGTCAGAGACGATTATATCTGAGTGGATTACTCAGGATATCATGAAGAATAGCTGGTCACCTGTCTCCTCAAAAAGGTTATAATACTCCTAATAATAACGTCACATTAGGCAGTGTTGTTCTGCAGGCTCTACATGATGAATTATCCCCTATTAGTATTAATTACAGTGAGTAAAACATCGCTATTAAGTCGAATATGGTTAAGTAATCATTTCTTAACAAAGATGTTATATAGAAACCGATCGCATGAGTTAAATTGTTAATGACCTTCCCTCTTTTATTTGGATACCCCCAAAATAAAATCCAGTGCAACCTACTATGTTCAGAAATCCCCTATTTAGTAAATAGAGTCCAGCTGTGTGTTATTTAATCTCCGTATAAATTTAGCTCTTCTATGACAGCTCCACAGGTCTGTAAAAGAACAGTAGTGAACAAACAGCATGAAAAAGAACAAGGCAAGACAAATTTATTTGTACAACACATTTTCAACGACAAGCTAATTCAAGGTGCTTTACATGATTAGGGAACAAAGCAAAAACAGCAATAAAGCATGAAACACACAAAAGATATGATACATGAAAACATTACTCAAAGGCAGCTCTAAAAATATGTTTTTTTAGCCTTGATTTAAAAGAACTCCGTGCAGCTTTGCAGTTGTCTGGAAGTTTGTTCCAGATTAATTCAATTCAATTCAAAAATACTTGATTGATCCCAGAGGGAAATTAAGTGTTGTTATAGCTCATACAATAAATTCTTTAAGGAGTTGTTGTAGATGATGATGGCTGTGGGCAGGAAGGATTTCCTGTAGCGGTCTGTGTTACAGCAAAACTGAAGAAGCCTCCGACTGATGACACTCTGTTGTTGTAGGATAGTCTCATGAAGAGGATGCTCATGGTTGTCCATGATTGTATTTTATTTTAGGAAGAATCCTTCTTTCCATAATCATCTCCTGATGTTCCACAATCGTCCCCAGAACAGAACCAGCCTTCTTTATCAGGTTGTTTAATCTTTTTAAATCCCTGGCTCTGATGCTGCTACCCCAACAGGTGATGGCTGAAGAAATTACACTCTCCACAACAGACTTGTAGAAGATTTGCAGCATCATGCTGCAAAACTTGAAGGACCTAAGCTTCCTCAAGAGTACAGTCTGCTCTGTCCCTTCTTGTAGACGGCTTCACTGTTGTGCCTCCAGTCCAGTCTGTTGTCAAGGTGAACACTAAGGTATTTATACTCCTCAACCAACTCCACTTCTTGGAAACAGTGTATGACTTATCCCTGTTTCTTCTGAAATCTACAAGAGGAGAATAGAAACTGAAAGCTGCTTCTCCATGTTTGGTTCTAATTTTAGGGATGCTGAATGTAGAGCTGAGTTAATCTGCGTAGTTATAGTAGCTTATGTTATTGGTTGTTATAATTTGGGCTAGTGGGAGCACGTAGATATTAAATAAGAGGGGCCTCAGGAGGACACCCCACATGTGATTTCTGTTCGTTCTGATTAAAAGTTTCCAATTAAAACAAAGAAGTCCCTGTTCATTAGGTAAGACTCAAACCAGTCAAGTACTGTACCAGAGAGTCCAACCCAGCTCTCCAGTTGTTCCAATATTACATCATGATCAACTGGTCCAAAAGTACCAGCACTGTGGTTTTACCACAGTCTGTATTTATGTGGATATCATTGAAAACTTTGATTCAATTTTTTTAATTCATTTTAATTATATAGCACCGATTCACAACAGATGTCATCTCAAGGGACTTCACAGGAAAAGGCTTTTCAATACAATCATACAAACATTCCAATTAGTTTAAAGTTTTAGTTAGGTTCCTATTTAAGAAATCCTAGAAGATTGCATCAAGTCATTGATTTGAGGTTGCGTCCTGTTGATGCAGACTTTCAACCACAGCAATCCCTCAGCAATCCCTCATTCTGAGCAAACATGTAGCGAAAGTGGAGAGGAAAAACTCCCCTTTAACAGGAAGAAACCTCCAGCAGAACCTGGCTCAGTACAAGTGGCCATCTGCCACGACCGACTGGGGGTTTGAGAAGACAAAGGAAAAACACAGAAAGAACAGAACATCTGATATAAGAGTACTTTATATGAAAGAAGGTAAAAAAAAAGATAACAGGAAACGGGGGATGTTCAGCGACTGAGACCATCATCCCAGTCGACGACCCCATCCAACAGGGCATTGTAGCTAAACAAGATACCAGACTAGATGTACCTTCTATGGAGAGAAACACACTGAGAGAAAACAAAGTTAACAGTCGAAATAACAGCAAATAATGCCACTGGAGAGTAGTAGGACAGAAAGTACAGTAGCAGAGTGAAGAAAATTGGTAAGTCTGTCCTCCAGCAGTCTAAGCCTATAGCAGCATAACTACAGAGCTAGCTCAGGATGACCTAAGCCACTCTAACTATAAGCTTTATCAAAAAGGAAAGTTTTAAGCCTGGGCTTAAAAGTACACAGAGTGTCTTCCTTATAGACTAAAACTGGGAGCTGGTTCCACAGGAGCGGAGCCTTAAAACTAAAAGATCTGCCCCCTATCCTACATTTAGAAATCCTAGAAACTAGAAGTAAACCTGCATTCTGAGATCGAAGTGCTGTGTTGGGAACATATGAAACAATCAGATCTCTGTATGATGGAGCTTGATTATTAAATTATATATTCTGGATTTAACAGGGAGCCAATGAAGAGATGCTAAAACAGGAGAAATGTGATCTCTCTTTTTAATATTCATCAGAACTCTTGCTGCATTTTGGATGATCGAAGGCTTTTAATTATGTTTTGTGGACTTCCTGATTGTAAAGAATTACTGTAGTCCAGCCTTGAGGTAACAAATGCATGGACTAGTTTGTCAGCATCACTCCTGGACAGGATGTTTCTAATTTTAGCAATATTCCTGAGGTGAAAGAAGGAAATCCTAGAAGCCTGTTTAATATGGGATTTGAATGTCATGTCTTGGTAAAAAAAAAATGCTGAGGTTCTTTACGTTATTACTGAAGGCCAAATTAATGCCATCCAGATGAAGTGATTGACTAAGCTTTGTTTTTAGAGCTTCTGGTCCAAAGAGGGCAACTTCTGTGTTGTCAGAATTCAAGAGCAAATGTTTAGAGTCATCCAGGTTTTTTATGTCTTCCAGACATGCCTGTAATCCACCTAACCAACTCACCAGGATTTATGGATAAATATAGTTGTGTATCATTGGCATAACTGTGGAAATTTATCCCATAAATGATCCCATGATGAGGGCACTCTCTGTGCTGTGGTGAGCACGGAAACCAGACTGAAAAACATCAAAACAGTTGATCATTGTTATGAAGCTATTTAACTGCTGAAACAGCCTTTTCAACAATCTCACTAATGAATGGAAGATTAGAGATTGGCCAGTAGTTTTACATTAACGTGTTCTTTAGTAGTGTTTTAATAACTGCTGCTTTTAAAGCCTTAGGGAAGACACCTGACAAGAAGGATAAGTTAACTATTTGAATCGGATCAGACCCAATGACAGGGATAACTTTCTTAAGGAAAACTGTGTGTGGGATATCAGGACAGCAAGAGGAGGATCTTAATTGGTTAATGATTTCTTCAAGGTTTTTACGGTTTAATTCATGGAATTCTGACATTTTCTCTACATCTCTGTTGATTGGGGATTACATTGGTATTGGGTTTGGAACCGAAGTACAGACTAACCGTCTAAATGTTAGAGTCTTTTCAGTGAAAAAGCTGGCATATTGATGCTAGAATTTAGTTCAAGGGCTACTGTCTCTGGAGGATTAGTTAGTCTTTCCACTATTGCAAACAGAGTCTGTGCATTATTAATGTTTCTGTTAATGATTTTAGAGAAGAACGACTCCCTTGCATCTTTCAAAGTTAAGTGATATCTGTTCAGTCTCTCTTTGTAGATCTCATTGTGAATCTGGATTCTAGTTTTCTAGTTTTAGGGGAGGGGTTCAACTGAACTGTCCCAGAGAAAACACTTTTTTACAGTGGTCTCACTGTGGCTAGATAGTCTAGTAGAGATGGTACTTTAAAAAAAAAACACAGAAATTGTCAGATAATGCAATATCAATCACTGAGATGTTGGATAAACTAAAACCTTCGCTGATAACTAAGTCCAGAATGTGTCCTTGATTGTGTATTGGTTGTTTGACATGCTGAGTCAGGCCAAAGTTGTGAAGAGAGTCACCTAAGGTTTTTGCTAGTCTATCTTGGGGGTTGTCGGTATGGATGTTAAAGTCCCCCAGAAGAAGGTCGCTTAAATCATTAAAGAAGTTAAGTTTTGGGGGTTTATATAAACTTAGAAATAAAGTGTATCCATTATGCTTAGTGATGAAGTAATTGATTAGAAATGATTTCCCTGACAGAGACCTAATGTTTATTAAAGCTAATTTAAGTAGTTTTATGATGGGTAGCTCGATTTTATGACTGGTGATCAATTTGAGATTTGGTTTAATATGATAGCTTTTGGTTTTAGCTTTTTGTTTTCTGCTGCTTATAAGCATTGGAATACTGTCTGTCAGATAAGTTTCTAAAGGGAGAATCATTTGAGGTAGATGAGTCGGATGAAATTGGAATACTTGAAGAATGCTGTGGTGAGCACTGTACATCTTTGCTCGCTGCTGGTGCGGTCATAGAAGAAGTAGGAAGTTTTTGTTTTCCGGTAATCTGTGTGGGTCGTGTTTCGGTTTGGGTTGGTGGCGTCATCTTGACTTGGTGTGTTTGTTTTCTGGTAGTATCCATGGGCCGTTCTTCGAGGTCAGCCCCCGGGTGCTTTATCAAGTACTTAGCTTTCTGATTTAGATAACAGAACATATTTGAGGTCAGCAGTCTCACTCCAGCTTTGCTGAGATGACGTTGGTTTTCCGTGAACGGATGCTCGGCACATCCAAATATTTATAAATATATTTATAAACATTAATACATGAGTTAGATTTTTCAACAGATTTTCTCTTCAACCACCTACGGAGCATGCAAAGTCTACTGTACTCTTCATCATTCCCTTCAGGGACTGGTCCGCTGATAAAGATGTTTATGTTAAGTCCATTGAGTGTCTGTAGCAGATCAGAGAAATCTCTCTTCAGAATCTCTGACTGTTTTTTGGCTACATCAGTTGATCCTGAGTGGATGACGAGCTTTTCCAGTTTCGGGTGTTCAATGATTGGATTTTTTTCTAAGATTTTGCTCACTGTATTTTTGGGGCAGCTGAAAACACCAGTGTTCTGGCTACATAAGTCTTCGATCCCATTTATTGAACCATCATGAATTATCAGAACTTTTGCTGGGGGGTTCTTACCTTCTATTGTGATTTCTCCTGAGGACCTTGACTGGTCCCAGGGGCTGTGTTGTCTTTCAGGGAACTGAAGGCTGCAAATCGGTTTTTCAGCGGGATTCCAGGGGGAGTAATAGCTCTTGTTTTCGAATTTCTTTAGTTTTTTCCTTCCTCGGAGCAGGTGTGAATGAGATGTTCTACCCGTTAAGCTCCTTTTGGCTGAGGGAGTAGTGTTGTTATGTGGCTTCTGTGTGAGACTCTTGGACCGAGTTAACACCAGGCTACCAGGTTCTTGCTCCCTGTCTGTAGTCATCAGTAAAGTTGTCTCATTTCCATATCCAGTGTTTACTTCCACGTTCACTTCAAGGTGACGTATCTTCATCTCCATTGCATCCATTCTCTGGAGTAGTTTGTCAAAGTCCTCAGCTGAGCAAAACGCCATTTTGTTAATCCACAGTCCTTAAAAAAAGGCAGCAGATAGATCAGAGACAATGCTATGAGGTAGTTTAAAGCAGGGTTAGACTATAAATCAGGATTCTAAGCTTTGAACATCTCACATAAATCAGTTCAATCCATCATTTGAAAATGGGAGGTGTATGAAACAAACTGAAAGCCTACCAAGACTGCAACTAAACTGGAAACATGCACACTTTGGTAACTTTGGAGGAGCTGCAGAGATTCCCAGCTCCGGGAGGATTTATCACCACTTCCCAAATATATATGTTGTTTAAGTTTAGCAAGAAAAAGTGTTTGTTGCAAGAAAATTGTAAGAAGTACTATTTGTAGTTTGCCATAAACAACAGAAAATGTGGAAGAAATTGTTTTGCTTAGATGGAACCAAAATGTTATGTATGCATTCCTTAGGTTCTGTGTAAAGTATTTGCTGGATTTTTCCCTGTTTCTCAGACATTGCCTTTAGATACTGTTAATCTGCTGAAGATGGGTTTGCTTTTGATTTTTTCTTCTCCTCCATTATTGTATTTTCACCCTAGAGTTAGGAATTAGATGGAAAATAGGTGGAAACGCAGCTAAAAATGCTTAAAGAGCTTCAAGAAAGTCTGGAGAACTATTAATCTTTATAAGAGATTAGAAGATCTGGCTGCATGGAAGGAAATTACGAGTGGTGAAAAAAAATTCTGCCACAGCCATAACTTGATTTATTTTCAGATTATGGTCTTTCCAGCTCCTTTTTCTTCAACTATTACTCTTAATGGCTTAAACCAATATCAGGTTAAGCAAAAGAGAATAGAAAAGAAGATTATAGTGAAAAAACAACATTTACCAGCTGAATAAAAAAGCATAGTGCCAACCTAACAGTTTCAGCTATCAACAGCCCAGGAAGGTGAGACCTTTACTCAGTGTTCTTTATGTTCTTCTCTCATATCTTCCCTATGGACGGCAGAGAACAATGTCCATTTGGATCTTCTTTCTCTTCAATTATAACAGGCCTACACAGAAGCAAAGCTTGCTACAACGCTGACCTGCTGTGGCTCCATCCACCTTCTCCTATAAAAGGGTGAGTACATGATGGAGCTAAGGGAAAGGGAGGGAGGAACTCATGCAGCATACATAATAACTGAGTGTACCTCTTCACATGCATCTCTACATCTATCCCCCCATTGACCGTCTCATCTAAGGCCGACAGAGAGACACAAACACAGTCACACATATTTAAAAAGACACAGACGATTGGCTGCAAGCTGCTCTCCAAGCTGACTATCAAAGGTAGACAGAAAAAAAAAATCACACACTCAAACTTCAGCTCGCAGGGATAAGGTCACACAGACGGGCCCGACTCCGAGGATAACAGATCCTCCTCCTTCTTTCATGGACGTTTCTAAATAAGCTGTGTGCCGACATGAATGCACACTCAGAATTGCATGCTGTCATTTTCACACAGTTGGCCTGACACACACATACACTCACACACACACACTGACCTTTACAGGGAAATTACCAGACTCTGAAATATTGGCTGGAATTTATACTGTATAAATGCTGTTTGAAGGTCTTTTTACAGTTTTTCTATAAACTTCAGCTGCTTTTCACTCATATGAAGTCCAATCCTTTTACTTCACCATAAACCATGTTTGTGAATGTACTTTTTCCCCATTCAAAAAATGCTACTACATGTCACACCATTTTGTGTTGTGATAATACTGACCATAATAATTTATTTCAATATTTCAGTCTGAAGTTTCTTTGCATATATTGACCCATTTAAAGTGGAAAAACATCTGTATATAACATTTTTATAGCGGATTTTAGAATACTACTATACTGTTTTTTTATCTGCCAGTGCAAAAAAATAAAGGTTGCTCCCAAAAAATAGTGGAGCTATGGCAACATACTACCCTTTGAAAAGATAAAATTCTCAAAAATTTACGAATATTTGATATGAATATTTCAGATATTATAGGCTGATGTAGCTTAGAAAGACGAACTCAAACCACAAAACAAATTCTATTTTTTTTTTTATTATATATCATTTAGAAAACATGGTATTTTTGTCTTCAGAACCTCAAGTGCAAGTTATTTAGTTTGGTTTTGTTTGCATAAAATCTGACTCTGCAGATAAGATAGTCAGTCTTTGGGAAACAGACATTTTATCTCAGCTCTCTGAAGGATCAATGTTGTCTCCGTTTTCTCAGCTAAATAATATCCATGTTACTACATAAAGTGATGTTGATTGAGGCTGCCAGCTCTTTCAATCTCAGTAGGTTTCAGTCCACTGTAAGTCAACCTAACGTGGAGTAAACTTTTGGATTTTGTGAAAAATATACTCTCTTATTATTTATTTGTTATCATCAGAAAAGGACCTTTTGAAATTTAAAATCTCATTTACAAGGTTGAGTTGGACAATTGTGCAACAGCATCAAAGCTAAATGTTTGTGTTTCCCATCAGCTAAAATGGGGTTCCTCTGTCTTACTGGCTGTTTTGAGGATTACCTTTTCTATAAAATCCTTGCAATATGACTTTCTAATAAAGTTACATGAACCATGAATAAAAGAGTTGCACAGAACTTCACTTAAACAAACTCAAATCACACTTTCAGATAAACTAAAGAATCCTGTAAAGTCCCAGGCCGGCACACGACCTAAGATATGCATCGTCGCTCAGTTCAAGCACACATGATATTAGGAAAAAATGTAATGATAAAGTTATTGTAGACAATTCTGCAAAGTTGGTTGCGAATAATCCACATTTTTCAAACTCTTCTTTCTTTGATGCCCCACTATCTGAAACCTTTGTTTCTTGGTCTTCAAAATCTATATCAGGTGTGTGCATCAATGGCAGTGAGAGTCAATCAGGATCAAAATGTTTTTACATACATATTATTTTTAATTAAATTAAGTTTATTTATATAGTGCCAATTCACAACAGATGCCATCTCAACGCACTTCACAAGAAAGTAATTTCAAATCAAACATTCCAATCAGTTTAAAGTTTTAGCTAGTTTTCTATTTAAAGAATACCAGCAGATTGCATTGAGTCATTGGCTGGCAGTTGCGCCCCGTTGATGCAGACTCCAATCACAGCAATTCCTCATACTGAGCAAGCATGTAGCAACAGTGGAGAGGAAAAACTCTCCTTTAACAGGAAGAAACCTCCAGCAGGACCTGGGTCAGTACGAGCGGCCATCTGCCACGACCGTCTGGGGGTTTGGGAAGACAGAGCAGAAAAAGTGGTCAGTCTGTCCTCCAGCAGTCTTATGGTGCGTTCACACCGGTCAGCGCGTCCAGGCAGCAGGGCAGCTAGATTACATGCATGTCTATGGTACCTACGCATCAAGTGGGCATCAAGCTGCCCTGCAGCAAGTCGCGGGCATCGGCGCAGCTGGCATCAGCGCGTCTACGCGGCTGCTGCTCGGATGCGTTGACGGACTGTCGGAGCAGCTGCTGTGTGAAGTTGGGAAAACTGAACTTTGGGGCAGCAAACGCGGGGCGTCAACCAATCAGAGCGACTCGTTGTACTGACGTAGTTACTCCTTCAATGGGTGGATCAGCAAGTCATTCATTCAAGATGGAGGGTCAACTAATCATCGTTGTGTGTAATTTTCGTGAATTGTATGACCCGTCTTCGTCTTTTTACAAAGACAGGATGAGATCGGATCTTATTTGGAGGAAGATATCGGAGGATATTGGAGTGCCAGGTAGGCAGTAAAATATTTTTCTTTTAACTTTCTTATTTGTTAGATGACGTTGTCTTGCTTGTGTGGCTTCATTAATTAAATAAACCCAAGCCACTCTCTTGACATGATCCGCCATGTTATAAACAACTAGCAACAGACAAATCATTGCCCGCACGCTCACGTAATGACGTGACGCGCTGACGCGCCAACACAGACTTCAAAGTGTGCAAGCAGCTGGGTTTTGATTTTAAAGCGTCGACTTTCGTCCGTTTGAGCGATTTGACGCCTGGATGCGCTGACCAGTGTGAACGTGCCATAAGCCTATAGCAGCATAACTACAGAGATAGCTCAGGATAACCTAAGCCACTCTAACTATAAGCTTTATCAAAAAGAAAGGTTTTAAGCCTGGCCTTAAAAGTAAACCGTGTCTGCAACACGAACTAAAACTGGGAGCTGGTTCCACAGGAGAGGAGCCTGATAACTAAAAGATCTGCCTCCCATTCTACTTTTAGAGATCCTAGTACCAACCAGTAAACCTGCAGTCTGAGAGCGAAGTGCTCTGCTAGGAACACATGGAACAATCGGATCTCTGATGTATGATGGAGCTTGATTATTAAGGGCATTATATGTTTGAAGAAGAATCTTAAATTCTAGTTTGGATTTAAAACGAGCCAATGAAGGGAAGCTAAAACAGGATAAATGTGATCTCTCTTTTTAATATTCAGCAGAACTCTTGCTGCTGCATTTTGGATCAACGGAAGGCTTTTAATTACATTTTGTGTACCTCCTGATAGTAAAGAATTACAGTAGTCCAGCCTTGAGGATAACAAATTTATGGACTAGTTTCTCAGCATCACTCCTGGACAGGATGTTTCTAATTTTAGCAATATTCCAGAGGTGAAAGAATTAAATCCTAGAAATGATATGGGATTTGAATGTCATGTCTTGGTCAAAAATAACCCCCAGGGTTCTTTACGTTATTACTGGAGGCCAATTTAATACCATCCAGATGAAGTGATTGACTAAGTAGTTTCTTTTTTTAGAGCTTCTGGTCTTTAGACGGCAACTTCTGTCTTGTCAGAATTTAAACTAAATTTTTTTTGCGTCATCCAGGTTTTTAACTGACCGGATTCATGAGGTTTTATTGATACATATAGTTGTGTATCATTTACATAACTGTGGAAATCCCACAATGTCTAATAATTTCACCAATTGGAAGCATTTATATAGTAAAAAGAATTGGTCCCAGCACAGAACCCTGTGGTACTCCACAAGTAACCCTTGAGTATAAAGAAGATTTATCATTTACATGAACAAACTGGAATCTGTCAGCCAAATTTGATTTAACCCAGCCTAGTACTGTTCCTTTGACCCCTGCAACATGTTCAAGCCTTTCTAAGAGAATATTATGATTGACTGTGTCAAGGAGGAGAAGGTAAAGACTGTTGTTTTTGAGCAGTAAAAGTATTTTGTAAGGTTTAGTGTTGGTATTAGTAACTTCAGAGACAATACCCAACCACACTATGCATTTTAAACCAGGATGCTTCTGTTGGTGTTCTCCTGGTCTTACCACAGTAGGCTAAACACAGACCGCACATCAAGAACTTTTTAAACATTATGAAATAAAGATGGCAATAGAGGCTGATACTGTTGTCCAACTTTAAAGCAATCAGAAAATATTTTTAAAAGTCTATATTTCCAAACACAGATGGAGAGTTGTTTAACTTGCTTTGCAGCTGCTTGCTGGCAAAGAACATCTATACAGAAAAGCAGAAATGTGACCTACATTAAAAAAAATTTACAACCACAACCCACTTTCACTTCAAAATCTCTTTTCAAGAGAATTACATTTTATAAATGCTGTCAAGATCAGCTTCTTGTTGCTTTAGATTCAGGATGTTCAGGTGGTAGCTATACTTCACATTTATAGTAAACATTCTTGTCTTCCTTTGTTAGGATAATACCTTAAAGTGTCTGTAAATGATTCATAATGTGCCTGCGCCTGCAGATTTTCCACAAATTTATAAAAACAGTGCATGAAACTACAAGCTCCTTATTTAGTGAATAATCATATCTACAAAACCTTGCTCTGTTCTTAGGCTTCACTGTTAGTAGCATAAATAATAGCAAATCCAAAAGATCAGCAGTCAGGCTCGTTTGATAAAAAGTGATTCGCAGGGCTCAGGAAGGAGCTTTACTTAAAACCCATGGGGCCACAGGTCTAGTCAACACAGAGAAATCCCTGATAAAATATGGACAACAGAGAGAACTCTTGCTCTCTGGGGAGTGATTACCAACCTAACTGTTTTCTGAGCAAGGCCATCGAAACCAAGTCTAACAAGTGAGAAAGTCCACACACTGCACAGCTGGAGACAGGAGATGGATCACAACAGAATGAAACTGGAATTGAAATATAAAATCAAACAGAGTGATCTGGCAAAGTGCAAGACGCTGGGGATTATTAAGTGAATATGTGCTATATTTGGCTAAAAAAATATAAAGAAAGAAGAGGATTAAAATAGATAAAATTCAAAATGTATTTTTTAGCTTTTATTAGGTAAACTCAGAGACAAAATGTTTGTCAACCGTTAAAGGATAAATAATAATTAATAATTTTTACACATTTTTAAAGTAATTTGAATAAACTCAAATTTTGTAAAAATCAGACTTTTTGAAAAAAAGAGAAGCCACACAGTTTTCTCACATAACAAAAAAACTTGTATTTCACTAGGATTTTATTGCGCAAAAGAAAGTAGAGCCTGATTGTAAAATGGAGGGATATTTTAAATGGTTTAAAATTTATTGGAAATAAAAATACCTAAGACATGGATTTGTAGTAAGCCTCCTTGACAAAGATACCTTTTAATCAAATTCAGTGCAGCCCTTTACCCTCACCAGTCAACAAATTGTTTAGTCCACCTCTAAACTTTTTTTTTTATACTGAATCTATGATACAGTACCGTATTTTGTAAATTGGTTCTAACATTCCATATTCAAGACACGTTTTTTTACAAGTATAACTCAGATTTCGTTTTTAGCTTTACAGCATGTTGAAAGAAGAAATAATTATCAAGCCTGCACATTTTCAGTCCACAAATCTCCAGCATCAAATATTACAGAGTTTATCCAATCCCTTCCTACATAGATGTGCACTTCTTCTTCCATAACCATATCTAACCGAGCTGTTGTCAGTTTCAGGCTTCCCTGGAGGCTAAAAGGAGCAAAAGGGAGGTCTGAATGGGATGAGTAGTAAGGTCACTGGTGCAGAAGGGCCCACCTGGGTTAGGACAAAAGAGTTACTGCAGGCCACCAGGACAGTTTCCGTCATTTTCCTGGACAGTCCAGGAAGGTGCACTGCGCCGAGGGCAGAAAGTGAAAAGCTTCCGTCACCAGGTGTGGGTGAGAAATCACCATGGACTTCCAGATGGACGTCTCCATTACATAAGCAGTGTGACTGAGAGAAAAGAATGGCAACATACAGTACAAATCTGACAAAAGCAGGAAAAGATGTTTACAGAGTAAATGAAGAAAATAAAGTGAGCAAATAAACCATTTTTTCTACGCTTAGATTGAACATCTCCATCTGTTACAACAGCTGGCAGAGCTGTTATTTACTTAATATTTTTTAATATGTAACCCATAAGATCATTTGTTTTCGAGAGAACCTCTTACTGGAAGAAACTGTAACCATAAAATAAACATGTGGGCATATGACAAAAACATTAGGTAATTCAGTTTAATGTAGAGTTATTCATTCAGTTGGGATGATGACTGACTTTATGAAATGATCAAGAGAAAATTATCAATAACGCCTGACTTCCCTGTGATAGTAAAACCTTTTGGGTAAGTATTATTTTCAAAGGAAACATTACCAAGCTGTTAAATTATTGTAGTGTTTCTCTTTAAAATTAAGCAAATCCCAGAGATTTTATTATTAACTCCCTAAACATAACACTCGTATTTTAAACCCATAGTAAAAGGAATTTGAATTTGAATTAAGAGGTTTAATATGTTAGGACATAGTCATCAGAAAGTCTGATCAACTCTATAAAGACAGCAGTTTTGGTAATTTGCTCCCCTAGACTAATAGGTTTTGTATTCTAAAAATGCCAGGGTGGAAAGGCTTCAGCAGTGATTGTACAGAAGCAATTGTTGCTAAGAAAACTTTAAATAGTTATTTCTAATCAATGGAAAGTTGATAATTCTGCATTGAGAAAAATGATGCACCTCAGGAAAACATTTAAGACAGCTGCCAATCTTCTCAATGGTGAACATCCCAGGTAAAGCACCTGAAGGTTAGATTGAACCACACAGAAAATGACAAAAAAACAAAGAGCTCCATCTCAGACTCTACAGATCTCGGTTAGCATGTTGACAGGACTGTTAGTGAAAGACTAAAAAAATTAGGCTTATTTGAAGAGGTTAAGAAAGAAAATAATCTCTCAAAAGAATGTGTCAGCATGACTAAGGCTGGTAAAGTTACATCTGAATAAACCACTGAAACTGACAGAGGAGACCAAAGTAGAATGTTTTGGCTACAATGCACATTTGACGATTTGCAACTGCCTCAGATGAACTGTTAAGCACGGGAGTAGAGGGATGGTGATTAAGTCTTGTTTTGCAGCCATAGGACCTGGTGCCTTGTAGTCATAGAGTCAGTGCTAAACCCCACTGTAGGCCTATACTGACGCATTCAAAAGTGAATTGTGAGTTAAAGCTGCAGTCCGGAGAATATATTTATGTATCAAAGTTTTATTAATCTCTAAAATGATAGTGGGGTTCAATACTATGATAAAAGGCTAGTGCTCCACAACACTTGTTATTTTTCTTAATCCCACCTTCCTCCCATAGACCCCTATCCATTTCACACTGAGCGCCGAATTTTTTTAGCCATTAGAATTCGAGTTTCCGCATTGTCGGCTGTCAATCAACTTGCATGCGGATCGCGCAAACACGTGAACATGGAGCCGCGCACACAGACCGCTCCGTGTCTTCCCTTTTACAGTCGCCATATTGTGAGAGCGCATCAGTCATGCAGAAGTTGCTCACCTCTGAAATGTCCATAGCAAAAATTCAATCGGGTGGTGCTCAATAGCGCTTGCTGCTTACTTCTTTGACTCGCTGTGTCGCCACAGGTGATGCGCGTGCACAACTGCTGCAGTAGGGCTGGAGGGAGGGAAGGGGAGGGAAGGGGGGAGTGTTTTGGGAGGGGCCTTGGTACGTCGGATTCAAAAACTCTCTCTCCCTCAAATACTCCGGACTGCAGATTTTAATATAGCTGACCACAGAAGCTTGACTCCAACTGGGTCAACCAATCAATAAAGCGAGAAGAAGTGGATCAAAATTCCTCCACAACTACCCGAGAGGCTGATACGGTCATATTGCAAATTACTACAGAGCAATATCGCCACTAAAGGTGATTGCTATTGAATCATTGGCTTTACCCCTACAACCGAAAGAGGGTCTGCTTTATTTTTTTCAGTTTCCTGTTTAAACCATGGCATAATTCAGTCTAATGTTGATGAATTAAGTTGTTTACATGAACTACGCAGACCTCTATTTTTCTGCTCAGAACTGTGCCCAGTAAAACAAGATGTATTTCAGTTTCACACATTTCAGCTGCATGTACCATATAATAATCTCGAACGCTCTTTGTGACATTAATCAAACTGTAGGTTTAGAATGTCACTGACAGCTAAATGTCACAATGACATGGCCAAATTAAAAAAAAACGAAAATCAATAGGTATTCTTTTTTTCTATTAAAGGTTCCAAAAGCTTTCACTGCTTTTCAGTTGAATCTGTTTCCACGTTTAGACCGAAAACGTTTTCATGTGGGAAAATTGAAAATTACGAATGACTAATGTTGTTTTTAAGCTTAATTAACAACGTGGCTCTTGACAATAAAAACAAGGGTAATCCTCACACTCTTCATGACCTCTCAGCTTGTGTGCAAAGAAGATATAATGATGAGCTTAGTGCTGTGGTCATCACTCCCTCTAATGTCAGCTCGAACCAGGAGACCCCGGGCAATCTTCACCCTCCTGAGACCCTCAGGGTGCAGGCCTGCACTATCACGCACACTGCTGTGTGGCCTTTAACGACATTTCTCATGATTTACTGCGTGTAAACAAACATCCACATGTGTAGTAGTGCATATACGCTTGTGTTTATCTTTTGGCATGTATATTGGTATGTGAGTTTATTTCTGTGCTCATTTGGCGTCCACACAGCAGCTCCAGACCCCCAGCCGACCTCTGACCCTATTCTCTGCGGAGGAACTGAACTTTTGCACACCGTAATGGCCAGTGTGCTGCCAGCTGAGGCAACAGGCCACCAAAAGGGCATGGCGAGAGATGCCACAGCAGGAGGAGAAGGGGCAAAGATGGAGACGAGAGTAAGACAGCAGCAGTGACGGACAAAAAGGGAGGTGACAAGGGGTAAACTTGTCCAGTAAGAAAAGAAAATTGATGGTAAGATAACAGTGATCTAATGTTATTTATTATTTTGTAAAGTTACACAGTCAAAAATTAACAGCAATAGTATGAGTTATTTAGCCTGTCATAAGAAAATACATGGGGGTTAAATCTTCAAAGTCCGCTTTGCATCAACGTTATTTATTCATTTATAAATGTCACAGTTCCAAAAAAACTTTTAAGAAGCTAAATATTTAGATAACAAAATCAATATTTAGCTCCAAGTTAGGTATTTAGTTTACAAACCAAATATTTAATTTGGAGCTAAATATTCAGTATGTAAACTAAATATTAAGTTTAAAGTTAAATATTTAATTTATAAACTAAATAACTATTTAAATATTTAGGTACAAACTGTGACATTTTAAAATTAATTAATAACATGGTGAAAATATGACTTAGAAAAAATTACTTCTATTGTATTTCTATTATGACAGGCTAAATAAATTGTTGGTAATTTTTGACTGAATATCTTTACAGTTTTCAGGTTTTTGGACCTAATTTTTGTATTACATTTATTTAATTTAGTTAGCAATCCACTTGTGATTTACTGCAATTAACTACTCAAGCCTACATATTTATTCTAAACTGAAGATTCAGGCAACCTCTAAGTTAAATAAACAAAGTGGAAAAGGAGAGTTAGCGCTCTTTACTCTCTGTGTCATCCCTGGGGAGGATAAATACATGAGACAGACCGACAACAAAAAGAACTCTGATAGTTTTCACTAAATAGCTCTAAGAAGTTGATCTGGTAAGAGTTTGAGGTGCTGCTAGGGGTAGGATTATTGGTTCCTCTGCGGGAATGTTTTCGATATTCACCTACCAAATTGATTTTTGCTTTGTTGCTTTTGTTGCCGTCGATTGTGTCCACAGGAGGAGGGTTGATAATGGTTTGCTGGCCAGGAGTCCCCCGTGGCCAATTTTCCCAACACCACAACAGCGCAGTCGAAAATTAAACTGTCATAACGCCCATAACCACAATTAATGACAGGGATTAGGGGCTGAAATCTGCATTACTGAACACCTTTCGGCACACATGAGCTCTTAAGCACAGAACAGCTGAGACATAAAGGGGAGGAAAAGAGAGGGGAGATGGGAGTGGAGGTAAGAGGATGGGATCAGGGCCAGGAGATGGAGTAAAGCTGAAGAAATAGTACAGAGAACCGAACAAAGGGATAGGAGATGTGTCTGGCTATGAGACCGAGAATTAAGACAACACAGGGAAGATCATAAGCAAATTAGATTGTGACCAAGGGAAAGCTTTTGTTTGCAGAAACACTGGATAAATCCCCTCTCTGTAGCCAAAAACAGCAGTTATTGATGCTAATAAGCACCTTCTCTAAAAAGGCGACTTGGAGCATAATTAACAGCTTCATCTCAAGTTTATTATTAAATGGATAAACATGATTTGACTAAACTGTCTGATCTGCAGCTTAAGTAAGACCTCACTTCAAGACGTAAAATGCAGCTCGTCAGTAGAAATAACCTTTTGCTTTATTGCATAGTAGGTGACAAAGCCGATAAATACAGCGTAATTATTTAAAGCATGTAATTCACAAGTTGATGAAGTCGAAAACGTGCGTCTTGAACTGGCTGGTGTTGTGCTGGTCTGCAAGGATAAGAATCTCCGCAGCCTTCTTCACAGACGAACTCGTGCAGAGAGCGTCCTCACACATCACCTTCAGCCTCTCCAGAGCATACTGCCAACACCAGTGAGACGAGCACTGTGTAATGATACAGAGACAGAATTACTTCACTGCAGAAACAGCAAGGATTAAATTGAACACTGGGAAAATACGACATGCAGAAGGAGAAATAATTATGCAGACAGAGGGATCAATGATAGTGATAGAAAAAATGAGGAGAGCTTTAAATATACATAAAAAATTTAACATCCTTCAATAACCCTATTTATTTGGGCAGTTTCACTTCAGTTATTGAGGACTCTTTCAAGCTGAGTTTACAGAAGTTGTTCCTGGAATCCACTCATGTCGCTATTCAAGTTTGCTCTAATGACCAATCAATTGGACTACTTAAGCCTTGACTTTCCACAAACATTTCTTATATTATTTCTGCTTGATGTTGCTGTTGCTTGGTATCTTATTTGGCTTTGTCTTCTACCACAAAGTCCAGTTGCTTGTGTATGACTTGCATTCCGGGTCCTGTCTGTTGTGGTAGCCCCCAACCCCCTGTTGCTCTTGCGCTTAGTGCCCTTTACTCTGCTGCCATGATTAGAGCTTCTGTGCCCTTCAGCACAGCTCTCTCTAGCCATCGGTAAGACTTTTCGTCATTGGATATTTCCTCAATCTCACAGTCCTATGAGTCATGTATGGGATTATTCTTTTTTGATGGTTCCCATTGGTTCTCATTTTGCACATTGGCTTTCCACAGTCAAGGACATTCATTCAGCAGTTCAGCCTCTTCCTGATGTTCCCAAAGACCTTTCATTCTGGATGATGGCTTGATCCCCTGTCCTTGGATGGTCTCAGACTACTGCTCAGGGTGAAACCGTATGTGCCTTGTGAGTGGTTTGCCTCTCTTTATCTCAGTTGTTTTTACTATCTCCATCTTTGGCCAGGCTATAACACCATATTTCATAACTGGTAGAGCCTATTTGTTGGCTCTACCAGTTATGAAATATGGTGTTATAGCAAGGCAAGGCAAGGCAAGGCAATTTTATTTGTATAGCACACTTTCAACAGCAGGGTAATTCAAGGTGCTTTACATGATTTGGTGATTTAAAAAAAACACATAAAAGAAACACACATTACACATGATACACAATAAAGCAAGAGCAAGTTTACCCTTACTGTACAGGATAATATTCTCAATTTGTTTTTTTTATATTCATTTAATTTTATCTTTGCGTGAAATTCCCCCCCTGTGGCACAATAAAGCAAATTTTTGTTACCTTCTATAAGACGAAAGCACTGTGCCGGGTATTGTTCAGTAGAGGTTGGAGATGCTTTTGGCAGTAACCAATACATGTTGACTCATTTAAACACCATGCCGACATTAATCCCAGCGCTTAAAATGATTTAAGTTATCAAAAAGAGAAAGCCAAAGTATTGATGTTGCAGTTTCCTAAAAAGAAAATATTTAAACTGTTATATATTGTTTATTTATTGTATACAATTTTGTTATCTGAGAATATTTTATTGGAAAGTGTACTATAAATACAGTTTCAATTTGGTCCCTAACTGTAACAAAAATGAACTGAACCGTGTAATTGAAGTAAAGGCATGTACCAAATCGGGATTTTCGGCGTACCGTTACACCCCTAAAAATTCTGATAACTTAATGTTGTTGAGGGGGTCAAGATAAACTGGACACTTTATGATCTATCATCAGCAGGGAAGGTAACAAGACTTGATTGTGCTTTAATAGAACGCACAAGATCCAAAGATCTTCTCTCGCCGCAGAAAGTTCTATTATTTAATGCAAACTTTAATTGGAGCAGTTTTCTATGTTATAGTTTTAACCAGTGTTGTGAAGGGTTGTTTTAAAGACCTTAAGAAGTCGGTATCAACAAATGTTGGCAGCCACTCATGTTTACATATGTTATATATGGTAAACAACAGTGTTTTATGCAGTAGAAGGGACTTAATTAACTCTTATTTTTAGTTTTAGCTGAGATTATTAATGTATACACTTACAATGACTTTAATGTGGCATTTGTGATTTATTAAGCTGTTCTCAGGTCCATGTTTAAGCAAACAGGCTATAAAAAATTCCTATATGTACCATCAGGCTAAAATGCTAATTAGAAATAAATCAGAAAGATGAGCTAGGGGCACCAAAGTAAATTATATAAAAAGCTGAAACACTTGGAGACTGCTTATAATAATAGACAAGGATCAGTTGTCATATTTTGGATTTATTAGATGTGGCAACTCTCCCATTACTGACAATATTTCCAGTCCAGTCCAATCCCCTTCTTCCCAGGATTAGGTGTGTTTTTTGTCTACATCTATCATGCTATCTAGAGTGCAAATGTAAATAGTAACAGGTGCAAGTACACGTACACACACAGTCAGATTCACATTGTCCACCTTGTCAGCTGCAGCCAGCAGGTCATTGGCCATTTTGTCCAGGTTGGGCATCTTGTCTGTGTAGAGGAAGCACGTCATCTCTTTGAAGACATCTGGCTCCACGTCATTTATTTCCATGTGTTCTGAACGGATGGGGAGGACAGGAGAGGTGAAAACCCACAAAGGTTTAACCACAAAAAAGCCAAGAGAACAAAAGGATGAATACTTTGGCAGTCCTCCAAAAGCATGAGAAAGCAGCAGAGTAGTTTTGAATTTAACTGGGTAAACCAAAATTCTAGCTGAATTAAACTCACCTGCTTTGTTAAGCACACACACAGACAGCCAGATATGATACAAATCTACTTGTGTGAGCTAAATATGAAAGATAAATAAATTAGTTTGTGCACCCTATTCTTGTTCTTAAAAAATCTTGACCTTTTTATGCTGTATTTCATTGTTTCACCTTAGCAAAAGAACAGATGAATCATATCAAAAATGCAAATTAATATCATACCTATGTCACAAGTGTACGCAAACGTCTCACTAGAGCCGTACATCACAACTTATTTTGAAGCATTTCTACTGATTCCTAAAATGTAAATCTGACCATTTACTGCCTGACTGTGCCTGCCAACCCAGATATATTGCTCTGTCACAGTGACTGTAACCTGAACCTTCAGCTCCAACAATAAGAGGAAGAACACAGCAATAAACCAATTATAACAAGGCTTTATTGTCAGCAAGGTACCCAGAGGCGTTTTAGCAGGGTCAGGCCGGGTGTGCTAACAGTTTACTGTTTGTGTCAACTCTGAGCAGCAACAACCACCATGACAAATAATCATGTCTGAAAGCAGCTAATCTGAACTTGCAGCATTAAAGCTGCCCAAGTTTCACTCTTTACTAATGCAGGTAAACAGCAGACACAAGCAGGAAGAAATATCTGGTTTCCTGCTTTTATTGTTCGCTCACGTTAGGTGTTGAGGTGACTGCTCTCATCTTTCTGATTCTGAAGTGTGTTGGAGTCTTGATGAAATAAAAGAAACCATCATTACACAAACACACTAAAGTCACATGAGAAAAACTATAAGGATATCCCTCCATCATACAAAGGCGGTTCTTAACATTGTCTCATAAACTGAAAACTCTCCTGTAGTTGCAGTGTCTCCAGCTCCCCCATACTCACAGAGCAGCCCTCTATTAGAGTCTTTCTTTATGAGCTCATTTGTCTCTCCTCTATAGAGTGCTGCAGAGGAGTGTTAACTCATCTGTTATCTCTGAATCATATGGGGACGTGGCCCACCATTTCTCCCTATTTCTGATGAAGATGCCCAGTTAAGCAGCAATTAAGATGCATTTCCTGTAGTGTGCTTTATAATTTCCCAATTTGAGCTGTGCAGGCATCAATATTCCGCTGACATGATGGCTAAATCACCACGGCTCAATCTCACCACCCCCTATCAGATGAAAACGACAAACTGTGCCATGGGGGTTCTGAGCTTATCACAACAGAGGATATTATGTGGACTTGCATGAATTTCACAAAGATTTCTAACCCTATTCTTAGCTGGCCCTTACACGTTTGATTACCTACCCTAAAGAAACTATAGTTTTATCCCAATTAGGGAGTTAATTGCAAATCACAATACTGTGAATAAATATTTGCCATCAGAATACAGAATTTCTGGATAAAAAATTTATTTGAGAACGTTTAAGTGTGACAGAAACAGAGGATATCTGTAAGGAGGTGATTACTTTTATACAGTAATATCATTAGCAGACGAGTTGCTGTAAAACAAGCCAGTTCTTTTAATTGTTGTATTCTTGTGTTAAAAATAGTTTTCTGTAAATAACAACAGGAAGTCATCATGGTTTCAGCTCCAAATGGGATGTAAAGTGGAAGCTGCTGCTAGGAGTACTGGAGCAGAAAGAACTGTTTTCTGGAGATTCATGAACTTTCACTTGAGATGTTCAGCATGTCCAAGTTTGTCTAAACGACTATTAGAGTTGTCTTATCCTCAGAAGGGTCACCATCAGCGCAGAACTTGTGCTACACCAGCAAACAGAAACAAGTTTAAGACAAGAGGAGCAGCTAATGTCTGAATAAAACATTGATGACAGACTGACATTTGGAAAAAACATACAATGATGGACAGCTGAAAACTGATGCAAAGTTATTTTAAAAAAAAATGCTCTTTC
Organism: Valencia hispanica; assembly: GCA_963556495.2. Lineage (NCBI taxonomy): Eukaryota > Metazoa > Chordata > Actinopteri > Cyprinodontiformes > Valenciidae > Valencia > Valencia hispanica. The sequence continues at coordinate 39,377,904 of OY747718.1, forward strand.
AGAATGTTTGGGGCATCAAATTAAAGAAACATGAGCTCTACTGTAAGTTGTTTATACATATACTTTAAAACTGTAAAGCATTCAGATTCCTAATACAACCTTGGTCAATGTTAATCAGTTTTAAGTATCAGTGGATAAAAGCATTGGAGGAGATTTAGATGAAAATTTTCAACCAGTAAAGTTCCCAATTTTCCCCCAACTATTTAGTTCCCACCATTTGCTCTATGGCAGCACTGCATTCAGAAAGCAGTTTGCTCTAAATACATGCAGTTCCAATCCCGGCCATCAAGTCCAGAAGATGAGGGGAATTTGCACGCATTTTGTTTTTTTAATGAGGTCGAGGTTTTTTTCTGTTCAGCCACAAACACAATGAATGCAGGACTAACACAGAACATGTTGTGCCTTTTTATAAGTAGTTTAATTCACCCTACTGGATCCCTCGACATTTTTATTTTGTATTGTTGAGCAGTTATGTCTTGTTTTGTCTACAAACAAAGCCTACCTTCAGGAAAGATGTCAAAATCACACAAGAATATTACCTTTATTGGTGAAACATGACACTGTTGCAACACAGTGGAAACCCAACAGCAGGAAAAAGAAACATTAGACTGGTTGCTGACAGAGAAGGCACAACAGCCAACTCACCTTCTCACTCTCTCATTTCATGCTCAAACATTGCTCTGAACATCAGCAAGTGAGCTGAAACAGACAAACAGAAGACAAAGGTTGGGTGTTATTGCAGGTAATCTTGATAGCATGGTGGGGTCTCTGATATCCGTCATAGAGGTGCCACGGGGCACAAGGAGAAAAATGAAATGATTGACCGCATTGATATTTGTGGAAGCACCATGTGGAAAGCTTATTCAATGCTGGAAACTGACTTAAGAAGCTTATAGGTGCATCCTAATAAATCTGAACTTTAATAAAAAGTGTATTTTTTACTGCACTGTATCTACACTTAATACTTGGTTGGGGCTTCTTTTAGATGAATTAATGCAAGAAAGCAGTGTGGCATCAAAACAATCTGCCTGTGGTTCTGCTGAAATGCCAAGGAAAGCTAGGTTTCTTTAGTGGCCTTCAGGTTGTCTGCCATGTTGTTCTGGTGTCTCTCATCTTCCTCCTCAAGGCTAGGTCACATAGCAAGATTTTAAAGTGGTTGTACAATTTCTGAGCCTTGTGCGGCCACACAGCAATGACGAGACACCACCCACCAACAGATTTTACTCACAAACATGTCCAGCTCAGATTGGAAATCACGCAAACCCTCACAAGATAAAACGTAACTTCAAACATGGCGGCCGAGGAGGGAAGTATTGGCAATAGCTTGTGGACTAGTTTTAACAGAGAAAGAAACGACACAAAAGAAAAAGTGTCGTTTTTCTTTGTTCACTCTGAAACTTTGTTAAACACTTTGCTCTGAATGATCTCTGTTTCTATGCGTTTGTGGACTGCGGTCAAGTGAGGTGACGCTCGGAAATATTAACAGATGCTTCCAAGGCATATCGCTGCCAGTCACCTCGGTCTCTGATTGGCTAAACTACACATTCAACAGGCTGCATGCTCGTTTGTCCTTGCAACACACCACACACGGTGCGATATTGAGCCCAGACAATCCAACATGTTGAATAGCCCCAATTTGTGATCGGAGCAGTCACAACTTCCTTTGAACACTTTGAACACACCAGACACAGCAGGAACATCTGTTAGGATTATCCTAAGCGCTATCCAGATAATGTGGGCGTCCTTGTGTTTTTTGGAAGGGGAGAATCGGGCCCGAAACCGGCTTACAAAATTGCCGCGTGAACCACCCTTTACTTCGCACAAGAGATTCTCTATGAACTTTAGAGCTGGTAAGTTTGCGGTCCTGTCAAGCACAGTGATAAAGTGGTTACCAAGCCAGGTATTTGTACTGTAAGAACAGTGGTGGATAATCAGGGCCAGCAAGGACTTTTCTGCTGGCCTCAACATACTCAGAAAAGGAAATGTATCTTTTATTGTAAAAATTAGTTTTAAATGAAATTATTCTCCGTGGTCTTTTATCTTCATTTCATATTATATCCACTTGGTTGCACTGCTTCCAGTGTTATATATGATGATAGAGTTTTTTTCCAACCATATTTTGGCTAGCTTGTATGCAATCTGAGGCTTTCAGAATCAACAGAGCAGGCTCCTGTGCATTGTTAGTGAATGGACACAGTCAGTTGCGAAAGCCAATCAGCTCTCCAGTCTGCGACACCAAGGCCAGGTAGAAGGCCTCAAGCTAAAGTTGACATGTACGCGTCCTGTGATTGGATAAGCACTCGTGAGAGCCTGAAAGGCAGCATTTGGCAAAATATCTGAACTAAACCCGGAGATTCATTTGCTACTGACAACTATTGGTGTATTTTTTTAACCCATGATGGCTGAAGGAGGAGAATAGATTTGGTTGAAAATATACTTGCCACACCATTTTCAAGACGGACTTTTCAAGAAACACGACCGGACAGACACGGCTTTCAGCACTAGCCTCCATGTTCATAGAAAAGGACTTACCAATAGACCTGAAGTGCACAGATAAACTGTACAACAAAGCCATTGTGGTCTTCTTGAGAAAAGAAAGAAAGATGGATTTCATTTTCAAATAAGCAGGCGATGTGTAGAAGATCCATGATGATGAGTGCAAGCGTTTTATTTGTATTTCTAATATGTTTTTGTTGTTTTATTTCATGAGTAATCAATCAATGGCGACAAAATAAAATGGCAACAATGCTACAAATAAAATAAAAAAATCCTAACCCAATGCAGTTTATAATGTAAATAACGTGGTTATTTGCCAACATGTTAAATTGTTTTGCTGTTGCATTTTCTCAAAATCAAATGCAAACAATGTGTTTGCATTACTTGTTTAGTTTTCATTGAATTGCTGGTTTTGTTATCGCCTCATATAAGAATATGAAATGGCAACAATGCGCATTTTATTTGACAAACGTGTTTAAGCTTACATATACTTTGGTGGAGTTATTCAAACTTTGTTGACTAATATATTAAAATTGGCTTTTATTTTTTAGATTTGACAGTATCCGTGATTTTAGTTTTCTTGCTCCAGCTCCAGCCTCAGTCTACATCTTATGAAGCTCCCCAAAACTCCCAAATAGGGTTAGCTTCCCAATCTTCTTAAGACTGTGTGTGATGCACATTTTTGAGGCACAACTTTTCCTTCTCACGAATACAAGGCCCCATTCATCCTTTCCTTAATACGGATCAGTCGTCCTGTCCCCTTTGCAAAAAGCAGCACCAAATCATAATGTTTCCACCCCCATGCTTCACAGTGGGTATGGTGTTCTTGGTATGCAACTCTGCATTCTTCCCCCTCCAAACACTGTGTGGTGTTTATGCCAAATAGTTCTTTTTTAGCTCCATCTGACCACATGACATTCTTCCAAACCTCTAATGGATCATCCAGATGTTCTCTGGCAAACTTTAGACGGGCCTGGACATGTGCTGACCTAACCTCGAGCGCTGCAGGATTTTAATCAATGACGACGTGGTGTGTTACTAATAGTAACCTTTGTTACTGTGGTCCCAGCTCTCTTCAGGTCATTGACCAGTTTCCTCTGTGTAGTTCTGGGCTGTTTCCTTACCATTCCCAAGATCATGTGTACCCCACAAGGTGAGATATTTCATGGAGCCCCAGGTCGAGGGAGATTGTCACTGATCTTGTATTTATTCTTTTTTCAAATAATTGCTCCGACAGGTAATCTCTTCTCACCAAGCTGCTTGCCTATTGTAGAATGGCTCATCCCAGTCTTGTATAGGTGTACAATCTTGTCCCTGGATTCTTTAGACATGTCTCTGGTCTTAGCCTTGGTGAAGGTTGGAATCTGACTGTTTGAAGGTGTGGACAGGTGTCAGTTGTACAAATGAGTTCAAACAGGTTCCATTAATACCAGTAACAAGTGGAGGATAGAAGAGCTTCTTAAAGAAGGAGTAACAGGTCTGTGAGGTCCAGAATAATTGCTTGTTTGTTGGATCTTAATATTTATTCTCTGCACAATTATACAAAGAAATTATTTCAAAATCTTACAATATGATTTCCTGAATTTTTATTTATTTATTCTTTCTCTCACGGTTGAATTGTATCTATGATGAAAATTACAGACCTGTCTCATTTTTTGAAAGTGGGAAAATTATTTTTTGCCCCACTGTATATGATATACAATTGGTAAATAAAACTAAAGGTCTGCCAAAATATTTTATTAATTAGGTCACGCTAAAAAGAAGTTTATCAAAGAAAACCAGACTAAACTTATTCTTTGAATTATATAATTGCATAGAAGGAAAGCAGACCGCCTGCGTTGTTGTGTTACTGTTGATTATTCCAGGCTTGACCGCAGCAGGAGAGGTCATTGTTAATCTCCACCACAGACGGGTCAGACTGGACCACCCACAGCGCTTCAAATTTAATAAATCAGTTCAGTTTCTGCTACTTAAAAAAATCACTACTGTATAATAACTCTGCAAGATTAAAATAATCACCACATCTTGGTCCTGCTCCTCAGCTTGAGGTGCTGCCGCTGTGTATTTTTGCTCTTAACATGCCAGCCGTGACAGCGGTTAGCTCCGGCACAGGCCGAGGCTGGACCTCCCAGATGGAGCCCGATTACTAGATAAATGTTTACCAGTGGAGGTAGATTTATCCCTACAAAGAGAAATGTTTTAAGGATCATGTCCCCATTTTGTGATGGTTTCAATATGTGCTTACAGCAATATGTGCTCACAGGCCGGATTATCCAATGGGCATTATGGGCACAGGCCCAGGGGCACACGCCCACTGGGGGGCCCACACGAGCAGAAAAGAAATAGTCTTCCTATTTCAAATGGCAGAGATCGGTGCTGGCGGAGATCACCAATAAGATCCACACAATTTTTTTTTTACCCTAACAAAAGTTACATAGTCCCTGAGGCGCAGTTGTGGAAACCATGGTAACAGGCCACGCCCCTGCCCCAGCAAGTAGCACTCCGCTGACCGTCACCCGACAGTAGGAGTAGTCCTAAGAGAATCTAAAATGAGCGAAAAAAGGCGCTTTCTATAAATGAAAGAGAGAAAGATGAGAAGAAGACGTGTTTATTAAGAAGTCTGTCATCTACTGACACGTTCTGTGTAAAACCTAAGGAGGAAAATCAGGAAAAAGAAGACATCGTGGATGATGGTGAGCCAATGAACCTGTTCGGAGGGGACTGCGTTAGCTACACAACCTGAGGCTAGCCAAGCATCATCAGCTCAGACTGGGTTTATCCGGTGTGGGACGGAGTATTGTGGTGGACAGTTAACGTAAATGCTTACACTGTTGTTATCGATGGTGGAGCTAATGCTATTAATAATCGGGCGACAAGATATCCAGCTTCATCCCGTGATTGAGGTTTGGGCGGTAAAGTGAGCCAAACCTAATGATCTGCTGTCACTTCCCAAGTGGAGAAAAAGTTTATTCTGACTGGGTCACATGTTCACTGACCACAGGTAGGCTAATATCATTTGTTTCCCCTGCATCTTATTTGGAGAAAATAAAACCAGTACATTAGTGGTTTCTCTGACTGGAAACACTCGGAATGCGTGTGTGACAATGAGGAAAGCTCAGATCATGGCATCAATGTGCTGCTACCATCAGCCACTGGTAACGGGACAGAAAGCTAAACTGGACCAGCTGGAGGGAGAGATAGTGTACTGGCGGGAGTTCCCGTCAGTCAGTTTTTAGGTGACAGAGGTTTCTGTGGTGATGATGAATTACTTGGATCAGCACATAGTGTTAACTTTGTTGGCATTTTGGCATTTATCTGTCAGTTTGGTCATTTTCTTATTGAAATCATTAAGAGGTGGACAGACAGGCTGGGGCAGCACATCATGGAGGACAGAGTCAAAAGTAGGGTTGCACCGATCAAAGCATTTGATATTATTGCTCTTATGGCCAATAACTATTATTTAGAATGTTATAAATATTACATTACATCTATTACATTGAAATAAATAGTGATTTTTAATATTGGCTCAGTTTTACTTATCGGACCAATACAATGTGTTAAAAAATGATTAACATCGGCAGACACCGATGTTGGTGTCAATACATTGCGCATTCCTAGACAAGAGCCACGTTCTCATGGTTTTATTTATGAAAAACTGGAGAGGAGGAGGAAAATGACAGTGGAGGAGGATAGAAAAAAAGGAGTTTAGAGAAACAGATATAGGTTTATTGAACACATTATCAAATAAAAGGAAAAGCATTTGTTTTTACTTTGTATTCATTTATCATTTATGATCAAATGCTTTAAAGTATGAGTCAAGTTTACTTAAACTGATCGCACTATTTTTTTATCAATTAAAGAGAAAGAAAAATAGGGGGAAGGCCGATAGAGACACAGAGGGGCAGCATTGGAGAGTTGAGAAGCAAAAGAACTGAAGGAGCGCTTTGAGAGAGGAGAGGAGAGACAGGAAAGAAAAATTAATGAGTATGACTGACTTTTTGTGATTAAGTTATGGAACAATCTGAATTGATAGTCCTGGCCTGGTGGAGGTGAGATCAAGCAGGATGTGTTTACATAGGCAAGGGAGTTACACCACTGTGTTGTGTCTTGATATTGTGGCCCTCAGATGAGCAATGTAGTTTTACAAGACTGTGGTGAAAATCCTATTTAAATGATATTATTTTTTTGGTGGCGAGGGGGCCCTTTGAACATTTTGTGCCCAGGGGCCACTGCTAACATAATCCGGCCCTGCTTACAGGGTAACACTTTGAATTATCATTAAGTAAGGAATACTTAATTAGTAAGTGATTAAAGTTTAACATGACTAATTATGTGCCAAAGTTTATGATTTGTTAATTATTTCAGCTACTTAATAATATGAAGCTCAAGCAGCTAACCACTGAATGACTCATTTGGGTCTGTGGTGTTGTCCATCACCCAAAGAAAAACCACAATTAAATACATTAATAACTTTAGTTGAATCTGCTACTTAAGCAGCTGTGATACTATTTTTCATCTCACCACTTATGTTGGCATAACTAAAAATGTTTAAGCATGAAGAAATTAACTGCATTTGTGTAACATCACATTTTTGAGAACCTTGACCTGAACAATGTTGTTTTTCATCTAGACATCATTATTAGTGTTTTGTTTGTGGGCCTACGAAAGATTTACACCGTATTTTAGGGGGAAACTATAGATATTTCATGGAGAAAGAGTGTGTCTGTGTGGGCAACAAAGACGCAATTGTTTGTGAGGACCCACTTCAGTTATCTAGGTCATCTTCCCTCGCTTTAAACTTAAATAGGCCGACTTCGATTTCGCCTCATATGTAAAGAAATTAACTGAAGGATCACAGTCCAGCCCTTAAAACCGCAATGAGGGTTATTTGCTCTCTTTTTTTGTTTTGTTTGTGGACGGGAGACGGAGAAAAGAAACTGCAGCTTTAAAGGTTTTTAACAACCCAGCATGTAAGTAACTGAAACAACATTAAATGTGTTCAATTCACCTGATAGGTTGCTCTTTTGGTCTGTCTGGAGAACATGCCATTGTTTTAAAAATAATTTATTTAATATGTTGGGTTTTGGTGTAAATGTATTACAGAAAACAAGCTTGGGTTTTGTTTTTAATTGATTTCTTTAGTTCTAAATAGAAACTCCTGCTTTTAGAGACCACCTTATTCTCAGCAGATCTCAACCAATCCTCTTTATTGTGTCTTTCTTTAGATTTCTTCAACAACTTTTCTTTAGACGGTCGGTCTGTACCGCAGCACAGAACCAACTACCACTGTGAAACCCAATTAACACCAATGTAGAATTTTTTTTCGAATTCCATTAAGTAAACCAAAAAAAAACTAGAGGAAATCATTAACCAATTAAGCTCCTCCTCTTGCTGTCTTGATATTCTACCTACAGCTTTCCTTAAGAAAGTTTTCCCTGTCATTGGGTCTGATCTAATTCACATAGTGAACTCATCGCTTCTGTCAGGTGTCTTTCCCCAGGCTTTAAAAACAGCAGTTATTAAACCACTGCTAAAAAAATAAATAATCTGGACATGTTAATACAGAACTACAGGCCAATCTCTATTCTACCATTCATCTGTAAGATTATTGAAAAAGCTGTGTTTCAACAGTTACATAGCTTCCTAACAATTACCAACTGCTTTGATGTTTTTCAGTCTAGTTTCCGTGCTCACCACAGCACTGAGACTGCCCTCGTCAAAGTTTTCAGTGACATTCGAATAAATAGAGACTTTGGTAGAACCACAGTGCTGGTTCTGTTGGACCTCAGTGCAGCATTTGACACAGTTGATCATGATATATTATTGTAATGACTGGAGAGCTGGGTCAGACTCTCTGGTACAGTACTTGGCTGGTTCAAGTCTTACCTAAAGAACAGGGACTTCTTTGTTTCAACAGGAAACTTTTCATCAGAACGAACAGAAATCACATGTAGGGTGCCCCAGGGCTCCATCCTGGGGCCCCTCTTATTTAATATCTACATGCTCCCACTAGCCCAGATTATAACAACCTATAAAATTAACTACCATAACTATGCAGATGATACTTAGCTCTACATTATGATGTCACCATGTGACTTTGAACCTATCCAAACCCTAAGTAAATCTATTGAACAAATCAATGGATGGATGTGCCATAACTTTCTCCAGTTGAACAGAAACAAAACAGAAGTTATTACTTTTGGACCTAAAGAGGAACGATCAACAGTCAGCACATAGCTTCTTTTAATACAGCTAGGAACTACTGATCAGGCCAGAAGTCTAGGTGTAGTAATGGACTCAGACCTAAACCTCCAGGGTCACATAAAAGCAATAAGGTCAGCCTTCTATCACCTGAAGAACATTTCTAGGATTAAAGGACTGTGATCCATACTTTAGTCGGATTGATTACTGCAACAGCCTCTTCACAGGTCTGCCTAAAAAGTCAATTAGACAGCTGCAGCTGATCCAGAATGCTGCTGCTCACGTCCTCACTAGAACCAGGAAACTAGACCACATCACCCCAGTTCGAAAGTCCTTACACTGGCTCCCTGTAGCTCAGAGACTTCTAAATAGTTTTACTAGTTTATGAATTATTGAATGGCTTAGCACCAAAGTATGTTGAAGATCTACTGTTACTATACCAATCCACCAGACCACTCAGGTCCTCTAATTCCAGTCTACTCACCATCCCTAGAATTTGAACCAAGCATGGAGAAGCAGCTTTCATTCATTAGCTCGTCTAATCCAGAACAAACTTCCAAACAACTGCAAAGCTGCTGAAACACTGAGTTCTTTTAAAATGCAACTAAAAACTTACCTGTTTAGAGCTGCCTTTGAATAATGTTTTCATGTATCATGTGTTTTGTGTATGCTTCTTGCATTATTGCTGTTTTTACTTTATATGCTTTGTATGTGTTTTAATGATATTTTTATTTTACCCCTTAATCATGTAAAGCACCTTGAATTACCTTGTTGTTGAAAGTGTGCTATACAAATAAAATTGCCTTGCCTTGCCTTGCCTTTACTTTCATGATACTGTTCTGGTATTTCACAGATTAGCCTAAACTTAATTTAATTTAGAATAAATAGAAGTTTTCTTTTTCTTTCCCATTTCCCCACATACTTCTACTTTATTTTACTTCATTTTATTCATTTTTTCTTAATTTTTAACTCTTGCTTTTATTTTTTATTTTAGTATTATCTTCAGTTGTTACAACATTTCCTTTAATCAATGACACATATGATCCAATCAAGTCATCACTACCACCCCCATGAAACTGAATGGTCAACATGTTCATGTGTTAATGTATGATTGGCTGACTCGTGTTCCTTCCTGTATAATGCTTTCTATATAAACTGTGATTGTTTAGTGTTTTTAAAATGACCCTGATGAAGGTCACATGATGAAATGCGTTGGTTTCTTAATAAAGTTGTTTCATTAGTACTTCAAGTGTCGCTGGTTGATTGTCTTCAATCATCGGAGTTCATCTGAGTATTTTCAGAACCTATAATCTATTGGGGTTTTCACTCACAACCCTCCTTTAGGATTATAAAGAATGATCTTAAAAAGGAAAAATATTTAGTGAAGAGAAGGGACAGACTAGTTCAAGATGATAAAACGGAAACAGCAGCTTTAAAAACCAGCCTTACAAAAAAAACTAAAGTCCAGCAAATCATGCAAAACAATACAGTTCATGCAGAAACAGACTGGTGACGTAACAGTAGGTTTGACACTGAGTGAGAAAACCAAGAAGTATTTATAGTGGACAGCTTGATTACTGGAATGTTAGAGAGGTGAGTTAACAAGCAGATATAAGACAGCTTGGGAGTGCAAGCAGCTGAGACACTGAGGTAGTACTGGGTAGATGTGGGAACACAGAGACTAACAGAAGTAAACAATCACAGAGACACAAACCTAGGAGTACACAGACACTCAAATACTACAGATTGTGAACCAAGAGCTGACAAAATACAGAAAATTAGAGAGTACTGTCAAGGAAATGTTAACTAATAACTGTGACTAAGAGCAGAATAAAAATTCACATTAAACACATGAAAAAAGGAATCCTAAACCCAAGCAATGAAGTTAATATAAAAAGACTGACAAATTCTAAAATAAAGTGAAACACAAGACCACTGACCAAAGTTCAGTGAACAGGCTTTTGACTATGATTTCCGCTCAGTTTTCTTATTCTTTTCAATTTTAACTGTTACTCAATGCACCCTATTGTGGAAGAAATGTAATATTCCGTTCTGTGTAATTCACATACTGATAGTTACTGATAATTACTATGTGTCTCTTCTTTATGGTATGGTGACCAACCTGATTATGTGACACTGTATAAATTTAGGTCAGGTTAAACCTGCTGATTCAGACTCTTACAGCCTGGGTTGGCATGGCAACTCTCTTTTACGTCTAAGAACGTCCTGACATACATTGATTATGCTTCTATATCAAATCTTCTACGCCTAATGAGTCAAATGCCTACCAACTGAGAAATGTTTGTTTGTAATGTCATAGGTGATAGACTCTTGATTACTGAACCTATATAATCCTCAAAAAGATGATGGGCAGCAGGGACAACCAGAGGCATGCACCGGAACGTCAAAAAAGGCGGAGCCCAAACGAGAGCGATAGCCTGATTCACCAATCGCCGATGACCAAGAGCAACAGCCCACCAATCCAGAGTACCGCACATCAAATCAATTTATAAACAAGCTGCCTTCTTGCTCTCCTCCCCCGTCTTCCAGAACGAGAGGAAAAGACAGAACAGCAGGGGAACAAAATCTTGCTGAGGTAAGCCTACCACAAGCTGCGAACTCTTGTCGGCTCCCATGGTGGAAGTTGCAGGGAATAATGGCCCGACAATGGTTTTCCGGGCGTGGACTAAAGCGGACATAGAGCAAGCAATCGGGCGCCTCCCTGAAATCGTGGGGAACGGGAAAGTCTTCGCTGCGAAGCTGGAGGAATTTTGTTTGTCATTCCGCCCCACCGGAGCAGAAATCAGGCGAGTACTAAAGATGAAATTGAAAGCTGCAGATGATAGCAAATTAGCTGATAGTTTACCTGATCCTAATATCTGCATGAAAGAAATACCATCAGATGAATGGCCATCAGCTAAGGAAAGAGGAGCAAACGCTGAGTATTATGTGGCTATCATGAAACTGTGTAAAGCAATTAAAGAGTTTCCCACCAAGCCCAATTTAACTGTTTTACATGCTGTAAAGCAAAGGCCGGACGAGGCCGCGGATGACTTTCTCCACAGACTGGAGGAAGCTTTTGAGAGACACAGCGGATTGACAAAGCCAGAGGAAGTGGGCGGTTCAATCTGGGAATCGATGCTGTGCGATCAAATTCTGGCACAGCTGCTTCCGGAACTTCGGTAATTGATAAATATATTGGATTGGACCAAGGAATGAACTATTCTGAAATGCTCAAAAATGTTTTGCATTCTGAGAGACTCATGAAGAGGAGAGAAAATAACTTAGAGACAAAAAGAGAAAGTGATTTGCATAATGCGGCTCTGACGATGTACACAGCCGTAACACAGGGGCACAGGACGAGAGGCCGACGCCATTTCAGAGGTGGACAAAGACACAGAGTGCAACACCACAGTCGCCCGCAGTCAGCTGATAACCGCAGAGTTTCACCAGAGGACAATGACCGTTGCTATCGCTGCGGGAGACGTGGACATTTTCAAGACCAATGTGGGCAGGCTCCAGCACCCACACGGAGAGGCCGTCACCAAGCCAGCTGGGCTAGCTGACTAAGAAAATGTTCCAGTGATGAACAGAAAGGAGAATTCTCCATTTTGCCGACCGATGGATCTGCAGGTCTGACATGCACAAAAACACACACAGACACATCCAAACACATTGAAAGAGATAAACAAAATGTTTTTTGTGATAAGAAACTTGTTGACAATGAGAAATCTGCAATTTCCAATGAAAATTCTACTCTCTGCAAGGAAGAATCTGCTTTTTGCTCTAATGAAACTAACCCTCACAACTTGATTACAGAAGCCATTGAACATTTAGAGAAACAACAAACAACACCAACCGGTACGTATGCTCATCTCACTTCAGAAGCATACAAGGCCTTACCTATTCTGTCTCTAAAAATTTCAGGATCATCTGTGGAATTCATGGTGGATTCCGGAGCAACGCACTCAGTTCTGAAAAATACGGAACTACAACCACATCCAAAAATGAGCGGCAACCATGTTTTTTCTATCTCCGCCTCCGGTCAGGTGGTAAAAGAACGTTTTAGCTACCCTCTTCGCTGTCAGCTGGGAGAGGGGCCAGTTTTCAAACACGGTTTTCTGATTTCTCAACAATGTCCTGTAAATTTATTAGGAAGAGACCAGATGTGCAAACTAAATATTGCATCCAAGTTGTACCAGCTCAGGAGGACTCAGTGTTGACGGCAGTGAAATACAGCCCTCACAACCTCAAACATGAATATGAGTGGAAGGTGAAAGAAGGTACAAAAACAAAATCCCTCCTTGATTTGGCGCAGAACCTGGTGAGTCCAGCATCTGTTTTTATGCCAGAAGGAGACCTCCATTGCACATCACACACTTCTACAGGACCGGACACGGAGTATGAGCAGACATGGTTTAGCTCAGACACAGACACATTGAACATAACTTCCGTGGTTTGGGACACACATTCAGCTGCACTGAACGTCTGCCTCACATCTGAACAGCAAACACTTTACCGACTTCACAAAAATCCATAAATTTCTCTTTCTAAACAGACTTGGGCGAAATGGGTAATTGTGGAAAGACTTGTTCACCGAGCTCAGTCAGTTTCTAATTGGGAGCAAACACAGCGCGACACCTCCGTTTTTCATTCAAAATCTGCGCACCTTTTTAAAGGCCCACTCCATTGCACTGTACAGGTCACCAGAGTAGGTCATTTAACTGAAGACTCTGAGGAGATGCTGTCACACGCATTTCTACATGAAAAAACCACAGAGAAAAATGCAGAAATCAACCCCTCAATACCCCTCCCCCTAGAGCAGATCTCATCTGACTTGTGGGCAAAAAATTCATATGATGTGGGTTTAATTAAGGGTTGTAATCCTGTCAAAATCACACCAAAGTCATCCTTTCGTCCAGTTCAACGCCAGTACCCGTTAAAGGCTGAAGCAGTTCATGGAATAAAACCAGTGTTTGATGCTCTGTTAAACTCGGGGATAATTATCGGATCTACGGATTCCCCGCTCCGATGTCCGATTTTTCCAGTGAAAAAAGTCAGAGACACAGGTGAAAAATGGCGTTTCATGTTAGATCTGAAACGGACACATGAATCAATAATTCCTCACGCCGCCAGTTCGCCGAACCCATGTACTATTCTGTCACAGGTTCCACCTTCAGCTACTAATTTTTCAGTTCTTGACCTGAGTAATGCGTTCTTCAGTGTGCCAGTAGACCCGGACAGCCAGTTCTGGTTTGCTTTTGAGTATGAAGGGAAAGGTTACACGTTTACCCGCAGGGGTACATCGAGTCTCCTACCATTTTTAACATGGCACTTAAAGAGAGTTTGGAGGGACTAGAACTGTCTCCCGGATCAGTTCTGATTCAATATGTGGATGATCTGTTATTGTGTGCACAGTCGGAAAAACAGTGTGAAACAGACACTGTTGCATTGTTGTGGCATTTGCATGCATTTGGACATAGAGGACATGTCTGAGCTGATACATGGGAAAATATGGTGGCCTCTGCCGCCATCTAGTGGTGCCCCGAGGCATTGCAAGCATTTGAGGAATTAAAGGAGGCATTGCAGAACCCTGACTTGATACTTTATGTGGACGGGTCAGCCTTCAGAGACCCGATGGTAAAAAATCGGGTGGGGTTTGCCGTTTGCTCTGATCATTGTACTCTGTCTGCAGGAAGCCTCCCGTCTAATTTCTCGGCACAGACTGCCGCGCTGAAGGCTTTAACGAGGGCCTGTAAGCTGGGGAAGGACAAGGCAATTAACATATGGTTAGACAGTGGCTATGCTGTGGGTATTGTGTATCATTTTGGGGCGCTCTGGAAGCACCGCAGATTCCTCAAGTCTGATGGTAAGCCCATTTTGAAGGCACCCCAGGTCGCTGCTCTTCTGGAGGCAATTCTGTTGGCCTCCAAGATTGCCGTTATGAAATGTGAAGCTCACTCCTCCGCAGGGGACACTGTTTCCTTGGGAAATTCTAGAGCTGATGCCGCAGCCAGAAGAGCCGCTCTACAGCCTCTGACAACTACATGTGTTGTCATGACGCAACTAGGTGATCAACCAGACGTGACAGATGTGGTTGCTGTGCAAAGTTTTGCCACCTCATCTGAGATTTCAGCCTGGAAGAAGGCAGGTTGTAAGAAAAATTAAGGGGTGCTGAGAGAGCAACCTGGGTGCACGCCAGTCACTGCAAGAGGCTGACAGGACCAATTCTGGACAAGCCCACCACCACTGAGACAAAGGACTGAGAGAAGTAGACTCAGAAAAGTATTCAAAATCAGTGGACTAGACACTTGCTATTTATCTAGTGATCCCATGTGAAGGAAAGAAAAGAAAAATGATGACACATTCTATGAAGCTCTGGGGCTCCAGAGCAAAAATGACTAAGACATTAATGCTGTTTGTGTTACGTGTTTTATTAGCGTTTTTTGGACTCTGCATCAGGGACTAGCGGTCACCTCAGCCGGGATTCATGAGAGATCCGTCGTTCCTAATGTCCTCCGAGAAGGATGGGTTCAAGGGAATTTGTGGTATCAGTTTGCAAATTATTCAGCTAGGTCAGTGTCAAATAAATCGTGTGTCGTTTGCATGGGAACAGCTCTTCCAAAGTATTATGTCTCCATACAGTTTGAGGAAAAATTGGATCAATGTGTGAGTTACTGTGAGACTCCTGGGAGTAATCCTCCCCAGTGGGATTCAGCGCAGGGCCCAAAAATTAATTTCACCCTGGAAGGTAGGAAGTGTAGTGTGTGTGCATTTTAGCTGTAGCAGCAGGCTTGAATAAAGGCTGGGGTAAGCCGTGTGGGTTGGATAAAGCGGTTGAAGCACCTGGGTTAATTAACCTTTTAGAGCCAGCTCCAGATGGATCTTTTGTTTGTTATAATGTGACAAGATCGGGAGAGCAGGCTGACATGGGTACATTTTTAGGAAAATATTCTAAAATATTTAACTTGAATGAAGAAGGGGATTCTTTTTCTGAGTGCTGGAAATGTGACAAGCTTAGAGATGATACAACTGTTGATTACTGGACCTGTTCTTCTAAGCTTCCCCTGCGTAGATGGATTTTGAAACAGGAACAGGCGGGACCAATCTGATGGGATTCCTCAAATAGGAAACTTTTTAACTGATTGGAATGTTTGTATAATTGTATTGAAATAACTTCTTGTTAAGTGCCTTGAGATGACATCTGTTGTGAATTGGCGCTATATAAATAAACTGAATTGAATTGAATGTACTGGTTTTGTGGCGACAGTAAGCTGAGATCCATTCTTCCGCCCAATTGGGAAGGTATGTGTGCTCATGTGATGTTAGCTTATGATGTCTCGATTGCAATTGATCCATTCCAGGAAAGTGCAGGTTCCTCACATCACAGGTCTAGGAGAGAAGCACCTGTTCCAGGCAGCTTTGACGAGCATGTTTACCTCGACGCGATTGGTGTGCCATGCGGGGTCCCAGATTAATTTAAAGCTAGGAACCAGATTCTAGCAGGGTTTGAGTCCATTTTATTGTGGCCTACTATTAACAAAAATGTGGATTGGATTAATTACCTGTTTTATAATCAGCAGAGGTGCATCAATTACTCACACAACGCGTTACAGGGTGTGGCTGAGTAGCAACCACCCTAGTGGCATGGGAAAACCGGATGGCTATCGACATGCTAGCAGCAGAAAGGGGAGGGGCCTGTGAGATGCTGGGGGGAAGGTGTTGCACCTATATCCCGGGAAACACAGATACTAATGGTAGTGTATCAAGAGCTTTAGAAGGCCTGAGAGTCATGAAAGAGGGCCTTGCTAAGAATGCTGGTATAAACACTAATCTAGGAGGTCTGAGCGATTGGTTCTGTATTGGGTGAGTGGAAATCACTAGCTATTTCTGTGCTTGGAGCTTGTATTACAGCATTTGCAGTTTTCTCTGTGTGTGGTTGTTGTGTCACTCCATGCATTAGAGGTCTGGTGATCAGAGTGATTGACAGAGCTTTTACACATCCGATGTTAGCAAAATCTCTAGCTGGGTCGACCGATGTGAGCAAGCCTGATGCAGACGCCAAAAGACGAGATGAAGGGGATGGAGACGATGGATGTGACATGGACACGCTTGACGACCTCGAGCTATATGAGTAATTGAATTACAGGAGTATGACAATTACATTTTCTGATGTTTTTTCTTCTATAACAACTCTCTTGTGTCCCCCATGGCAGTTCCATGAAAGTTTAGCAGGGTCTCATCCCAGGTAAAGCAGAGAGAAAAAAGGGTTGATTTTCATTTTTCAAATTATATTTTTTATTATTCTTTCATTACTAGGTCATTTATGGGATTTCAGTTAGGTTTCCTTTTTATTTGTTATTTTTCTTATTCAATTCCAGTTCATTGTAATTCAACAATTATTTCCTTTTTCAGTTATTTCATTGTTTTGTTTATTCATATTAAATCTATGAATAAGGGGAGGAGATTATAAATTCATTTATGAGCAGTGAATCAGTACTGAAATTGAGCCTATTGTTATTGATTACTACTGATCTGTTTTTTTTGCATAACCTCTTTAAAGAGTCACTGTGGAGCTGACAAATGAGTGACTGATGATCTTTTGATTTCGGGGTTTTCACAATGGAAGCACATTTAAGGGAAGAGTATACGTTTCAATTTGTGCACATTTATTTTACTCATTCATGGTGGACTTGACTGATCCTGCCTAAAAATAGTTTTTTTCTTCTCTGTTTTGCAGTTATTTCTTAGACATCCTGGTTTTGATGAAGAGCGATGCAGAAATGGCTACCTTGGGGGCAAAGGAGTCGCCACATTCTTTTTCACCCAAGAAGTCGTGAGACGACAAACACGACCATAGGTTGGAGGTTGATCATCTTACGCCCCTGGGTTTTTTGAATGTGGTGTTGCATCGGGTCTAATAACAGTCATCAGAAGGATGTATAGAACTCATTTTGTTCAGAAGTTGACTTACTGTAACATGTAATGCACAAAAATCATTTGCTATTGTTTGTTTTTTCACTGCCTGCCTTCTCATTAGTGGTAGTTTCAAGTGAGCCATTTTTAATCATTTATTATTGTTGTTGTTTTGTTTATCGCATATGATAAAGAGGGAGGACTATTGTGGAAGAAATGTAATGTTCTGCTCTGTGTAGTTCACATACTGATAGTTACTGATAATTACTATGTGTCTCTTCTTTATGATATGGTGACCAATCTGATTATGTGACACTGTATAAATTTAGGTCAGGTTAAACCTGCTGATTCAGACTCTTACAGCCTGGGTTGGCATGGCAACTCTCTTTTACGTCTAAGAACGTCCTGATATACATTGATTATGCTTCTATATCAAATCTTCTACGCCAAATGAGTCAAATGCCCACCGACTGAGAAATGTTTGTTTGTAATGTCATAGGTGATAGACTCTTGATTACTGAACCTATATAATCCTGTGTCTTGTTTTGGAAGGCAGGTCAGTATAGCATATTTCTCTGTTAACGCTGTACCTCCTTGTGTTGATCAACCAAGTCTGTATTAAAACCTCCAAGAATCTGAAGGAATCTCTCTCATCTCTTTTATTAAAGAACTTCGATAACAACCCCCTATTCTCCATGAGCTTTAGCATCTCAGCCACAAAGGTATACATCAGATGTGGGCATTAAGGGCAGTTGAGTCCATCCAACTGGTCAAACATATTACCAATATGCACAGTGTGAATGCAGTACTTGAAATATCCTATCCTTCAAATTTTTGCATCCAAGCATTCCTTTGTGATTGCGATTTTGCAGACAGTGATATTGTGATCATGACGATCCTAAAATATTTGCATTGAAACTAAACTCATGACTGAATGTGCAGGTGGGACTCCTGGGATAGACCTACAGTAAGTTTCTATTGTGCAGCTGAATACTGGTGAGCTCATACTGCAGCAACAAAAGAAGGGTGAGCAAGAGAAGAGGAGTGAGGGATAGAGAGAGGGGACAACAAAGCAGGGACAAAGAAAGATAGACAGGTGAGGGAGAAATTTGAGGAAAAGACTAACAATTGAATGCTAAAGAGAAGAAAAGGAATGGGGATTAATGGGAAAAAAATTAAGGCAAGGGAGGGGAAAGACAGTAGCAGAAATTAAAAATTGAGGAATAAAAAAAGAAATGGAAAACAAGACAGCTAACATGAAAGACTGGTTGAGAAAAAGCAGACGTATAGAGGAAAAAATAAACTCAAGGTAAGAGCCACAAAGAGAAACTGGCATAGAGACTACACATCCAGCATTGAGTCAATTTTAGGTGGTCTCCCTCCTTTGTTTGATCCCTCTGTGTCCGTCTCCACAGTGATTAAGGGCCAGGAGAGTTGTCACGGGAACAGCCAAGAGAGGGAATAACGAGAAGGAGGGTAAGGACGTCACCTGGACCGAGCTGAGCATAGATGGAGGGAGAGGAGGCGGAGAGAGGGGAAGACCCCAAACCACAGCAGCACATAATTAAAATGGCTCCTCATACACACACGTTTCAACAAAACCAATAATGAACCCCCCTTCTCCGTCTCCGCAGAGACGCACAGTTCACCAGTTCCTCAAACTTTTCAGTCTGATGCCTGCTGTCATTAAAGCACCAATATATGAAATGGGTCTGTGTTCATTTGGATGACTGTGTAAGTTACTATATTTTTAATCTCACCTGCAGGCCAGTGACGACACAGCTAAAGAAATGCTGAATTTCTTAAAATATAACAATCCCAGTGCCAAGCAAATTTGTAAATAAAAATAAAACATTTGATAAGGCATTAACCTAAAAAATGTAATTGTCACGGTGAAACAGCATTTAGACTGTAACTCTTCATCGAAGCCTGAAATAATGACAAACTCCTTTATGAATACTAAAACTCTCTTTATTTTGGATATCTGTTTTTTTTCATCCAAGAGCTGAAACTGCTAAGACTGTTAAACTTATACTAAAACACAGCAAGATATATGTTAAGCAGTTGCAGTACGCATAGTTACTTATTTGCCTTTGATTAGATTTTTCTTACCATTGTTTATTTTGAATTTATGATTCAGTTTAGATAGAAAGAGCATAGTGTACAGCTCAAAAACAGAGAACACATGCCCATGGGAAGCATTAAAGTGTATAATGCGAAAGTAGCGTATGTCATTCTTGGACAATTTCAATCCATAAGGGATACTTCAAGCAGGACTCCTCTTTTATAATACCATTTGGTTGCTCGTTCCAACCTTGTGGAGCCAAAAATTAGAGCAATCTGGACTCAAACTGCCCAGTATGCACACATGCATACTGCCTCCACTCATGTTACAAAAACACCTCAAAAAGATCACAACGTAACATTAAAAATGAGCTGAAGATTATCTTTACAGGATCTAGGAGAGCTCTTCTGAGAACATAGTGTGTTACCCATTAGCACGATGGTGTGTTATTAATAATCAGAAGTTAAAGCAGGACTGGTTACATGTCTTCATGCACACACAGCACTGGAAACACTCCAAGTAATTTATTGCAATGTTCTTGGCAACAAAGCTACTTTGTGCATCTTGCCGTACCACTGCACCAGACGAAACCAAAACGATCTCACCTAGCAGCTGAAAAGAAAAATGTACAATCTCCATGCCAATAAGCTATATAGAAATTCCAGTTGGGCTCCTAATGGAAAAGGGCTCCCAGCCGAAGAGAAGCTCAGACATCTCCAAACTGTGCATAGAGTTTGGAAGCTGAAAGACTGAAGGTTGTTTGAGTTTTTAGGCTGAAGTTCCAATGAAAAATTTTATTGTCACTTTGTCAAAGAGAAGCCCTGGCATCTTATTTAGCAAAGAGGAGGAAAGTGGTGGATTACAGGAACTGATGAGAAATTTATTTTACAACATTCATAATGAAAAACAACCGTAGGCTTCATAGTCTTGGTTTAATCAACTCAGAGTTAACAAATGGCACACACACTTTGTATTTTATGAGTATAATGTCTTCTGACAGCACTCACAAAGAAATGCACACATAGCACTTCACATTGTTAAACTTATCGTGCATAAAATAACTCCTTGAATTGCGCAACACTCTGTCCAGAAAATCATTTCACCTGAATTTTTATGTTTCTGATAAAAAATACTGAAAGTAAGGATGGAGGAAGCCAAATACAGGGCAATTCTGGAGGAAATTCTGTTAGATACTGCAAAGAACTATAAACTGAAGTGAAGACTTATCTATCAGCAGGACAACGACCCAGAACCTACAAGCAAAAGGAAACATGAAAAGACTCAGATCAAAGCATGTTCATGTATTGAAATGTATTTCACTTCACATGGATGGACTACTTTGTGTTGGTTTGTCACATAGAATTCCAAAAAATACATTGAAGTTTATGGTTATAACATGATCAAATGTGAGAATGTTCAAAGGGTACAAATGTTTTGCAAGACATTGTACACTGGCAAATTGTGCCGGTTCTAAGTCAACATCCTGGCAGTAACATCGTGTTTGGACAGGAGAGCACCAGGGTAAAAACCTTGCTGCCAGTTCTATAAGGACAGAAGCATCAAGCTTGGCTTTTCATGTAAATAAAAAATATATTTAATAAAAATGAAATAAAATAATAAAACAGTCTTTTGGTTACAGTTGAGGCATTTCTTTCTTACAGCACTTACTTACGCTATGTGACCCTGACCTAGTTTATGCTAGTTATGCTCCTCATTTGTAAGTCGCGTTGGATAAAAGCGTCTGACTAAATGTAAATAATATTTTCTAAATATTTGTCATGATCCAGAGATGTTTGAACATTTTTGCAAGTCCGGTAGACCCTAGCGAGGCTTTAATCTGACGTTAAGGGGGGGCTACAGAACAGACCACAAGTTTAACATTGCTGAATTTACCAAGGGGTGTCAAGTATTGGCTAGATGTTAGTATAAACGAAACTGAAAGAAAAGCTCTAATACTACAATGTTTGCTTAAGACTCTCCATGGGTGAAATTGCCAAATTAATCATTGACTGTTAAAAATTTAAACTAAGAGTTTAATTTGTACCAGTCAAGTATGCCAACTGTGATTACATTTCACTGTATTTACCCTAAATTTTTTACTAGTAAGTTTTACTGGCTGTCATCAATTTCTTAGGATGCTCTTAGCACAGGATTTCTAAATGCAAGAGGTTATCAATCACCTTTTCCACATGAAATAAATCTCACCCGCCAGAATGGCTTTGTGTGCCTGACACCTCTGAATGGCAACATGGAATGAGTATTCTGTGGACCTGGAGCTTTTCTATAACTTTTCAATCTCCTCAGTCAACCTCAAATCAGGAACCTTTGCCAATAATCATGGTGTTCTGATCTGAGATGTTAGCAGAGTCCTGTACCACATTTACCTAAAAGAAGACAATAAAAAACACATTAACTGTGAATGCAAATTAACTACATTTCAGTGACCTTTTGCTATAAACCAACACAGAAAATGTTTCAAAACAGGAATTAATCTTAGCTAGACTGTCTCATACAGAGAAATATAAATAGCAATGTTCATTAAAGAAGATGAGAAAGTCAATCAAACATGCTTTGAATGATTAATGTGGGCTCTCTGCCTCTGTAATCAATACATCAGCCAGTCAATTTGGAAGCGTTTCAAAGAGAAGCTATTGTTCCATCTTTATCCAATCAGACTAGCAACACTCCTGAACAAGCCAGGCATTCAACTCAAATTGGGAGAGCCTGTGAGTGTGCGTTTTTCCATGCACAGGAATAGTCTGTATGTCTTCCCCGCTGATTTCGCCACCTGTTCCAGACAATGTCAACCAGACTCATTTATCTCTCGGCAGGACTCATTGCAGAAACACACACACAGACACACAGACACAGCCACACATCACATCACATGCAATAATTACTGGGTAATTTCTGACAGACGATGGACAGGTTTGCAGCTTTAAAATGCCAGGAAGATGCTCAATTTAGGCAATAACATTCAGTTGGTGATGAATACGGTACATGTTGTATTTAGCTAATTTGTTTGTTTGTGAAAAAATCAATAGAAAAAAACAGAATACTAATTAAATTACCTATTCTTTTCTTATCTGTTGTCTAAACTGATGTTTCAGATTTGGCCTATGTTTGATTTTTATTCACAATGGATGGATGGAAATTTCTCAATTCTAAGACGCAGCTTGATGCAACCATTGGCAGCATGATTTAATACTTTTCAGCCCAAAAAATATAGAAATAAAGCTTGATGGGAACAATCAAAAGCAAAATACTAGTTTCCAATGGTGAAAATTTGAAGCTTTTTATAATGTGAGACAAAATAATGTGGACAAACATTGCGTAGTAAAAAGTTACTAAAACAATACAAACTCTCGTTTCAGTCGAATGTCTAGATACATTTTGAAACATGCAAATATAATGACAAATCACAATAACCTTTTCTATTAGCTACGGAGACCACGATCCTGTTGTAACCCGCATCTGACATACCTGGTGGAAATTGGCAGTCAGGTTTATCAAAGCATAGTGTGAAGGGAAATAAGGGAGGTAAAAAAATCTCTAAGCTTACTGTTGGAGAGCTAAAGCAAGTAGTGACATCTTAGGATCACAGAGTCTTTATAACTATTGTTGTCACTGTTGTGCTCCGTGGAGCTGTTTGGTGTTCACACTCTTGAATTGATCTTGTTTCCTCTGTGCTGAGGCCTCTCCAAGTTATTTTAACACACAAGCACACTAAAACACACGTTTTGTGATGGTGTACTTTACGTTTTGGGAACTCCTTGTGTTTCACACAGCTTTTCTTGGGGTGGTAAGGTCTCGCTAGCTCAGTTAGCTTAGCTTCATTGTGGCTATGGCTACTCTTCTTTCTCCTGTCTCTAACTCTTCTCTTCTCTCTTGCTCTCTCTGTCAGATGTTTAGTTACTTCTCTGCCTCCTTTAGTGATAATGGTAACTGTAATAAATGTAATATTTTTGTAGCTTTGGAGGCGAGGGTATCAGAATTAGAAGCACGGCTCCGCGCTGTTGAAAAACCAGCAGATAGCCGAAGCCCATTAGCCAGCGCGGAGCCAACAAAGATAGAACCCCCTAGCCGTCCTCCGGTAGAGCAGCCGGGACCGCAGGCCGGCTGGGTGACTGTACGTAGGAAGCATAGTTCTAGGACCCAGCCCACGGACCACCACCAACCGGTCCAAGTTTCTAACAGATTTTCCCCGCTCAGCGACACACCCGCTGAGAAGCAGAGCCTGGTAATTGGCAGCTGTAAAAGAAACCTTCCCATGATCAAGATGACTTAGTGAATTACAGACCTATATCTAACCTTCCTTTCTTATCCAAAATCCTTGAGAAAATTGTTGCTAATCAAGTCTGTGAGCATCTAAACAGTAACGAGCGGTTTGAAGAGTTTCAGTCAGGTTTTAGAGCTCATCATAGCACTGAAACAGCACTGGTGAAGGTTACTAATGATATTCTCATGGCCTCAGATAATGGACTTGTGTCTGTTCTGGTTTTGTTAGATCTCAGTGCTGCTTTTGACACAGTCGATCACAATATTCTCTTAGAAAGGCTTGAACATGTTACAGGGATCAAAGGAACAGCACTAGGCTGGTTTAAATCATATTTGTCTGACAGATTCCAGTTTGTTCATCTAAATGATCAATCTTCTTCACTCTCAAGGGTTACTTGTGGAGTTCCACAGGGTTCTTTTCTTGGACCAATTCTTTTCACCATATATATGCTTCCAATTGGTAGAATCATTAGACAGCATGGGATAAATTTCCACAGCTATGCCGATGATACACAACTATATTTATCCATAAATCCTGATGAACCCAGTCAGTTAGGTAGATTACAGGCATGTCTGGAAGACATAAAAACATGGATGAATCTAAACTTTTTGCTTTTAAATTCTGACAAGACAGAAGTTGCTGTCTTTGGACCAGAAGTTCTTAAACAGAAACTGATTAGTCAATCACTTAATCTGGATGGCATTAAATTGGCCCCCAGTAATAACGTAAAGAACTGCTGCGTTATTTTTGACCAAGACTTGACATTTAAATCCCATATTAAACAGGTTTCTAGGATTTCCTTCTTTCACCTCCGGAATATTGCTAAAATTAGAAACATCCTGTCCAGGAGTGATGCTGAGAAACTAGTCCATGCATTTGTTACCTCAAGGCTCGACTACTGTAATTCTTTACTATCAGGTAGTCCACAAAATGCCATTAAAAGCCTTCAGTTGATCCAAAATGTGGCAGCAAGAGTTCTGATGAATATTAAAAAGAGAGATCACATTTCTCCTGTTTAGGCTTCCCTTCATTGGCTCCCTGTTAAATCCAGAATAGAATTTAAGATCCTTCTTCTTACATACAAAGCCCTTAATAATCAAGCTCCATCATACATCAGAGATCTAATTGCTTCATGTGTTCCCAACATAGCACTTCGCTCTCAGACTGCAGGTTTACTTGTAGTTCAAAGGATTTCTAAAAGTAGAATGGGAGGCAGATCTTTTAGTTATCAGGCTCCTCTCCTGTGGAACCAGCTCCCAGTTTTAGTCCGTGAGGCAGACACTCTGTTTACTTTTAAGGCCAGGCTTAAAACTTTCCTTTTTGATAAAGCTTATTGTTAGAGTGGCTTAGGTCATCCTGAGCTATCACTGTAGTCATGCTGCTATAGGCTTAGACTGCTGGAGGACAGACTTACCAATTTTCTTCACTCTGCTACTTCCTTTTCTACTACTACTCTCCAGTTGTATTACAGTACATTCTGCTATTTCAACTGTTAACTTTGTGTTCTCTCAGTGTTTTTCTCTCCATAGAAGATATACCTGGTCTGGTATCCTGCTTGGCTGCAATGCCCTGTTGGATGGGGGGCATCGACCGGGATGGTGCTCCCAGTGGCTGAACATTCACTGTGTCCTGTTATCAACTTTTTACTTTCTGTAACATAGAGAGTTCTCATATCGGATCTTCTGTTCCTTCTGTGTCTCTTCTCAAACCCCCAGATGGTCGTGGCAGATGGCCGCTCCTACTGAGCCTGGTTCTGTTGGAGGTTTCTTCCTGTTAAAGGGGAGTTTTTCCCTCTCCACCGCTGCTACATGTTTGCTCAGTATGAGGGATTGCTGAAGGATTGCTGTGGTTGGAAAGTCTGCATCAACGGGGCCCAACCTCACGCCAATGACTGACGCAATCTGCTGGGATTCCTTAAATAGGAAACTTTTTAACTGATTGGAATGTTTGTATAAATGTATTGAAATGACTTCTTGTTAAGTGCCATGAGATGACATCTGTTGTGAATTGGCGCTATATGAATAAACTGAACTGAATTGGTTTGACTTCGTGTTTGGTAACCACCCGAGGCCAAAAAAGATGTGCTATCTCTGCTCAAATCAACTCGCACAACTTATGTAAACAACGTCAGAGTCCGGCTCCGTGCATGCTGCGATGATCCGAACTGAAGGGGAGTGTCAGAAAGAGTAGGAGGGTCTTAGAGAGGCACAGGCGATCAAGGCGTCCAATACGGAAGTAAATTTCTTTAAGGTGGATTTGGATATATGACGGGCTTTTAAAAGACTTAAGGTGACAATTTTATTGGAGTGTGGAGTGTGCTATAGAAGGGTAATATGTGCCTGGAAGAAGCATAATACCCCCCCTTTAAGTGAACACTCAAAGTGGAGGTGGTGTGAAAGGCATGTCTCGATTCCAAAGGTCTGGGGAACCTTGTTAGAGTACGTGGCATTGGGAACTCTTTGAAGAGCCTAAAATGGATTGTCTTTGGGTCTTTCAACATTTGCGAATACTCTGTTGTAAGCATTTGCTTGTGGACATAAATAACCAGGGTTTTAGGATTTGCAACGCAACTGTCTGCAACAAAATGCACTGACATCACCAGTGTTTGCACTCAGAAACACCTTGGAAGCCCTCAGAGCTAATTTGGCATTATCGATTATCCATGCGCTTTTTGCTTGGTTTTTTTTTCTTTTTACAAGCTCGATTACTGTTCTATAATGAAGACCAAAGGTGAAGGACAACGTTAAGTTAACTTGTTCTGATTGTATAGGATTTGGGGAACTACTGCCACCTACAGGTTTGGCATCTCTATGAATGTGCTTAACAATGCACTCATGCAGTTAGGTGTGGATGGACTTGTGTTCTAAAAACGAGGTGGTGTTGACCTAAGTTTTTTTTCTAGATGGACAGGGAAGATATTCGGTTTTACAAAAACCCTGCTACGTACATACTTGGCCTAAAACATGTGACCAAATCAATAGAAAAATGGTTCATTGGCCACAAAATCAGCCTTCTTCCATGGCCACCTTAATCAGCAGGCATAAATGGTATAAAAGGGTAGGGAGAGCTAAAGTCGTAAGATTTTTTTTCCCCTACTGAATAACTGTCCGTAAATAAAGGTTTTATTTTTCTAAACTTTTCTATGAAATGAAGCTAGTTCAAAAAATATTAGTTTGTTCAAAGGCTTTTACACATCTTAACCAGGGCTGTCAATAAGGATACAGTAGGTTCCTAATTAGTACTTACATATGTCCAAGCTTCATTCCTTTATTGTGGGCTTTAAGACTTAAAACAATGCATTTACTAAAGCTCAAGTTTCTCTTAACCTCCTTAATAAAGTCAGGTAATATTATTTCTGGAGCTGTGACTACTTGTCTGCTGAAGTGTAATCTTATTCAAATAATATAGATCCTGTTTTAAAGGGTTGGTAAAGAAACTTGTTCTACACAGTATGCTAAACACACTTTGAAAAAAGCAAATGACAACTGATAGTTTCATTTGCAAAATTCACATGCATTCATTGTTTAAATTTATTCTACAGTACCTTCCTCCTTTTTGCTAGCAAGAACATAGAGTTGTAAGAAGAACTGCTGAATGAAGGAAAGATTGCCATAACAACAGTGAAGTAATTATATAAACAGTTTCCTTTACTGTGTAATTTTTTCTTTCATGACAGTGTGATACAAAGTTCCATTAACACTATTATGATTATGACAAAATAATTATTAGGCACAAGATATTAAAAGTACAAAATTGAATTTTAAAGAGGCTCCTTTAGCTCTTTATTACAGCAGACTTTATTAGGCTATCAAACCGTTTAGTAGGTTGTTTATCAGAGTGTGCACAATTACAACCATTCAGAGATGCCTAACATTAAAGAGATAAAAGGATAATCATCATTCCCCTGTTTTCCTGAGTTATTTCAGTAAAATAGATAGAAAATCTCTAAAACATTCCTGCAAACTGACCTTGGTGGAAAAGCCTGAAAGAAAAGGCTGACATGCAGACAGACAAACACAAAAAAACAACCAGGTTCCCTCTTCAACCATCTGGCCAGCTGTTCACCCAAAGCCTCTTACATCTACCTATTCAACCTGCACAAAAAGAGTCCTGTAATAGGAGTCGAGGTACATACAAAAGAGAAGTGCGTGGCAAGCAAGAAATTGAATGTCAAGGAGCCTTGTTTGGTCCTGATGGGGGTTTGAGGGTAAGCCTTAAAGGAAAGGAAAGACAGCGAGGAAAAGAAATAATACGACATAAAAGTGGAGCAAAGAAAGAAGGGGGGGTGTGAGCATAATAGAAGGCAGAGCGAATACAGATACAGGGATGTCATGTGACAGACAGAACTGAAAACTAATAACACACAAAGAAGGCAAGAGTATGAACAAAATGTTGGAGGGATCTACAGTTTGAGATGGCCTCTCCTAGCAGCAGCTAATTTCTGGCAAAAAAATGACAGGGGCAGAGAGAGATAAGAAAATGTCTTTTTTTGAAAGAAAGAAGCAAGAATGCATGTGGGTGTGAGTGCATCTGGTTTCCACAGCTGGCTCTATTTAATCACAGGGATGCAGGTCTGACTGACTGACTGACATACTTCCATCTCCTCATTTTCACAGAGGAATGCTCGCAAACAGCACAGGAGGAAGGGACAGGAACTGGCATTCATGAAACACTGATAAGCAGCACACAAAGCCTGAGAGAGATGCAGCTTCTGTGCACAGAACAGAAAAAAAACAAGGAGACAGATGGAAGGACAAAGAAACAGAGGGCAGAAGACAAAAGTTCAGAGGAGAGAGAAAACGGAATGTGAGAGAGGGAGAGTCCAACTCTGTGTCCCGAGTACTCACTGAAAAAATAAACAAGTGCTGAAGAGCGAATTGAAAGTGAAGCCAAAGAGCCTGGTCAATGTGTTTCGGTATAAATAGCCCAATTAGTATTGCAGAGACGTCGTTGGGCTCTGAGATGCAGCGTGGCAGAGCCGGTCTAATTACTGGCTAACTTGACCAATTATTCCACTGTTTAACCAGGCAGAAAGCAAATCGCAGCACCTGGTTATTTAGAAACACCGGCTGCCCTGACAGGCTTCACGCTCTCAGCTGTCATCTTCAGTCACTGTCAATGTCTTCCTCCTCAAAACACTTCTTTACATAACAGATGAGTGGACAATGTACAGAAATGATGTTCAAAAACTATGTATAGTTGAGAAAATACATCTTAAAAAAAACAAACATACATTTTGCATCTATTTTCTAAAATATATTTTCCTACCTTTTTCACATTACTATCTATCTCCCAGTTTTAGTACCTGAGGCAGACACCATGTCTACTTTTAAGACCAGACTTAAAAAATTTATTTCGATAAAGCTTAGAGTGGCTTGGGTTATCCTGAGCTATCTCTGTAGTTATGCTGCTATAGGCTTAGACTGCTGGAGGACAGACTTTACATTTTCGCTTAGTGATTTTTTTTCCCTCAATAGAAGCTACACCTGGTCTGGAATTCTGCTCAGCTGTGATGCCATGTTGGAGGGGGCACCGGCTGGGATGATACTCCCAGTAACTCAACGTTCTCCCTCTCCTGTTATCCACTCTTTACTTTCTTTAACACAGAAAGTACTCTTGCATCAGTTCTTCTGTTCTTTTTGTGTCTCTGTCTTTTCAAACTCCCAGTCAGTCGTGGCAGATGGACGTTCGTACTGTATGAAGTGAGAACACTGACATAATCTGAAACCGAAAGAAAAAGTTTTGAAACCTTGAAAATCAGTGGTTTAAAATTTAAAACCTGAAATAAAGTTTTGAAAGTCTGAAAATAAGTTTTGAATCTCAGCAATCATAATTTTGTACTAGCATTTTTATTTTTCATAAATTCAACATGTAAAGTACAGAGTTTCAGCCTCACATTTTCAGAGATTCAAATCGCTTGTTTCACCCTTGCTGCTTTTCATACATTTTCAGAGTTTCAAATATGGCATTGTTTTCCCACCATGTTAAGTTTGCAAAAAACTTTTGAAACCTTGTGATGTGAGATCTGAAAAAAATTCAACTTTGCAACATCCGTGTTTCGTACTTTTGTCTACACCGCTGCAAGGTTGCCATCACGAGATTTTTGGCATCAGTCTCTCGCTGCTTTCCGATTTAAAACTCTGAAACTCACACTCTGAAGGAAAAAAAAACTTCAACGCTCCGGAGCAACTGTGACAAGAACCGCACATTCTGTCAGTGATTGGCACGTCACGCTGTCAGTCCTATTTGACCTTACATGTGATTGGACTATACGTGACCAGAGCGTTGAGGGTTTTTTTCTTCAGAGTGTGAGTTTCAGAGTTTTAAATCGGAAAGCAGCGAGAGACTGCTGCCAAAAATCACGTGAACACTGAAAATGTATACTTGAAAAACAGCAAGGGTGAAACAAGCGATTTGAATCTCTGAAAATGTGAGGCTGAAACTCTTTACTTTACAAGTTGAATTTATGTTTAGTTTTACATTTTCAACCACTGATTTTCAAGGTTTCAAAACTTTTTCTTTCGGTTTCAGATTATGTCAGCGTTCTCACTTCATAGTACTGAGCCAGGTTCTGCTGGAGGTTTCTTCCTGCTAAAGGGGTTTTTTCCTCTCCACTGTCGCTACATGCTTGCTCAGTATGAGAGATTGCTGTGAAGTAATGGGTCTTCACCAATGCAATCTTTCAGTTTATGGGGATTTTTTTACATTTTAAGTAAACCGAAATTTCCTTATGTGAAAAAGGCTTCTCTACAAATTAGTTAAGGATGTGTCAGTCAGGTGTTAATATGAATGTTGTAGCAACATCTGCTCCCTCTGACCCCCTGAAAAATCATTTGCCTGTTTTTGTAAACATTGCATTTTCTGGTCGGTTCCTGTAAATTTCTGAGTAGAGAACTTGTTTCTGCTTTCTTTTACTGTAGAGAACCTACGAGCTTGGTGTCAGTAAACTGGCTTCATTGCGACACACAAAACTGTCCAACTCCTGGGCCAAGAGAAATATAGACCACAGCTGGCCATCTGAGAGGCTACCCCAAGGCTATTTTGAAAGACTGTTGGAGATTCTTCAGCTTACCAGCAACACAGAGGTGGTTTCCTGGACCCTCTGTCTGTCTGTGAACCTGCAGGAGGAATGAGTGACTACAAGTTCCAGACAGGCACCAGGTGGGAGTTTTTAATCTTATCCTGCTGCAATAATGTGAGTAACGGGTTTCAAGGAAAACTGACAAAATAAATCTCCTTTCCTATGGAGCACAGAATCAGATTAGGTGGAAATCTTTGACACAAGGTCTAAACTGTGATTTTCACTTAATAAGACTGCTTAGCATTCATTCATTATTCCACACCTCTTTCATTTAATTACATATTAGGAGTAGTAGTTTTTGCGCTTTTCATTTGTAGTCTTCAATTCAATTGTAAATCTTCAATTCTGTTTGAGAACTGCTTTCAATCTATGTTGCATAGATTTAGATGATGACTGGCACCTGTGAACAGATATTCCAGTTTAGGATGATTAGACTACTTTCCAAAATTACTCCACATTTGTTGGTTTTACCTTAGAAACCACGTTTGATGTCAGCCCACAATTTTCCTATATGATTAGTGCCTGGTGATTAGGCTAATGTTAATGTTGTTGAAACTGGAATACTGCTCACTCCCTGGTGTTTTTGGGGTTGTTCTCTTGTTCAAACGTCAATTTCAAGGGCATTGTTCTCTTTGGCATTAGGCAGCATGACCTCTTCAGGTAATTTGATGTACTGAAAGTTAATAATGATTCCTGATACATGATAAAACAGGCCTAAGTATGACAAACATTCCTGTTGCATGATACCTGAACCACCATACCTCAAAGTGTACCGTGGCTTGAACTCTTAGGTCGTCTACACACCTGATGGTCCGGTAGACTCGGTTCATTTGGGAACCAAAATTGCAAAATTGTTGCTTTTTTTAACAGGTGCAGTTCTCTTTCACAAGGCACTTTGTGCAGACAAAAGGTTTGTCTTCACATGAGTGTCTTGTAATTGTTACAGTACTAACAGGAATAACCATTTTGGTTATTCTTTGGGTCACTGGAATAGTACTTTTCCATTTTCCTTTATCTCTTTCAGGATGTGATTTTTATTTAAAGTGTCATTAAAAATATTTTTTCACTTGTTTATATGTTTTCCCTCTCTTTTTTAAATCAAAGTAAAATGTCTTTCTGAACATGTGGAACAATCCGTTTTCCTTTCGGAAAATGTCCTATAATTAGCACTTACAGTGTTTGGAATTGAATGAGTTGCTAATCTGAAATAACACACCGAAAGCCTGTATAGTGGCTTTTATCCATCTATGCAGCTGATCTAATGGAATTAATTTAGATGTTCCCGTTGTGTTTGTGATGAAGAAAATATAAACTATTAAGCTCAAAAACTTCTCAGTCTTGCCTTTTTACCTCAGTTTCCCCCAATTTCTTAAACTGATAGCTTTGGTTTAAGAATCAAAATCTCGTCATCCTAAGGTTTGCCACCTCCAGACTCTGCTCGGCAATGTCCATTAATGTAGGATTCATTATTATGAAAAGATGGAAGGAATTATCTGTATTTCAAGCACCTGACATTTCTAAGAACTTTAATAACGTCATAATGAACAAACCTAGTGGTATACTCTGATTTTGATTTGGTGCCTGAAACATAAAAATATATTTACAATATAGAGCAACCCAGCCAGCAGTGATGACGATATGAAAGTGTTCAACTAATCAACCCACAGACTAAATAACTGGGTTTTATTTATTACCCAGGAGTTTTCAATGCTGATAATCATAATGACAAAAACACATTCTGTATACAACCCTAGGTAAAGAAAATAACAGTAATGAAGAATCATTGCCGTTGTATCATCACAATCATCATTTGTTTTGGTAATTAAGTTCCCAAGATAAGTACTTGCTAAAGCACTTGCCTTCCAGTTAGCTCCTCAGACATCAAGATGGATCTGTCGTATGCTCCCTCTAAACCCTCCAGGCAACGCAGAGTTAATATTGGGTTTGAGAAACGCTATGATTTATTCATAATGCATCAATCTTTCTCTGCTTGTTTATCTGGTTGTTTATGGATTTACAGTGTTTCACCATGCGTGAAATAGTTTGAAAAGGGGGAAAAAATCTAATAAAATTCATTAATTTATGAAACACTTGTTTTTTTTAACTTCCAAGTCTCATTTTCCCAGTTCCGTCCAGAGCTTTGGCAAACGTCACAGATTCAGACAGACACTTCAGACACTTGGATGGAGGCATTCAAACACTCACCTCATCAAACAACACATACACTGATCTGACTCAGTATGATTCTCTACAGCAGCATGACTGGCACTGCAGATCACACATTCTAATTTCCCATTAGTCTCATATTACACACAATATATCATTTCCCTTCAATAATCAGCACCTGTTTGACTGAGATATGTTTTTGCAACAGAGAGCCAATTATTCAGCAAGACTTTGCTTAAATTCATTAACTTTCTGAGTCATTTTTCAAAGTAATTATTAAAGTGACAAAATGAAAAAGAAAATAATCTCCGTCCAATTCTGCTGGCTGAGCCAGAGTCTGACAGAAACTTTCAGAAATGGCTGCCAGGGTTGGTAAAGAGCTGCTGCCAGAATTAAGCCACTTTATAATTGTTTCTAACTGGAGATATAATGTCATGAATAATGATGCTCCATACTTTAAGAGAAAAGCCTAACTGCAGTACGTTGCAAAAGGTTTTAAACTCCTTGAACATTACAACAACAAACGGAAAATGTTTTTCTCAAATATTGTCCAGAAATTGTGGCATACATTTATATGCCGTTACCTTTTTATACAAGCCATTAATGAGATATGGCGAACATGCTAAAGAAGGTGCACTGACGAGATGAAATCAAAAAGGTAAGTTTTTCTGGTCAGCATGCAAAATGTTACACATGGTGGGAGACTACCACTAGCTGAACGTCACCCTGAACAAACAATCTCCACCATGAAGCATGGCGGTAGTGGCAGCATCATGCTGTGGGGATGCTTTTCTTAAGCTGAGACAGGGAAGCTGGTCAGAGTTGTTGGGAAGAAAGATTGAGGTAGCAACAGGACAATTGTAGAAGAACACTTGTTAGATGGTAACAAAGACTTCAGACCTTCAAATATTCTTAAGACTTTTATTTATTAAAAAAAGAAAAGACGATCATTTTGTTTTTATTTCACAATTTTAGCCGAGATTTGCAGATGTAACAAGAAACATTTTAAGGGGAATGAATACCTTTTTTATGCCACACTAGTACCATTATTGAACATACAAAGGAATAATCATGACAAACATACATAATTCATTTTGTTAGACTTGATCATACTGGAAAATAATCAGAATACAGAAACTGTTCTTTGAATGTATTTTAAATTACACATTTACAAGGTCAGGTCATTTGCGGTATCTGAGGAAAGGTTGAGAGCAGCATCTCATTTGATGAAAAGTATAATTGAAAACTATGATTCATTCGATTCAGAAAATAAACTGCTGAACCACTCTGCACCTGCTGTAGCCCACAGCCAGCGCTTCATGTTTTTAAATCTAATACATTCTCTTCTAATCATAATAATACAGCGTTCCTAATGTTTAGATGAAATTACTATTTGGATATCTGTATTAGGGCAGCTTGTCTGCTTGGCTGTATAGTGTTTTTTTTTAGATTCATGCAACATTAAGGTAACAATGTTACTTAAATGAGCTGAAACTAAGACTGAAAATATTTTAAAGTGCTGTACGAAAGTTTTAAATAATCATTTACAACATTTTTGATGCAGCTGATTATGTGAAAGTTTGTTGCAGCTAAATGCATTTTTTTTTTTGTTAAACTGTGTATTTTGTAAAGACTGAACTAATAAAATGGAAACGTATTGTTTTTTTGGTAGCCTGTCAGTAACAGTGCTTAAATATAAAAATTGTACATTGGTACCTGGTAAGTTGTGTGTTCTTTGTTGATAAACACTTATTTACTAAGCTTAGAGTACATAAAAGAGCAGCCAAAGTCCAAAAACTCATTTTTAGAAAGCCTGGAGAACTACTGACTACTTTGACTTTAAAGGATAACAAGAATTTTGGATACAAAGTATTAGAAAAATCAGAAATGACTTTTCTCTCCAGCAGTTGACAAAAGACATTCTGCACCAAACACAACTGTAGCATACTAACACGTTGAAAGTCATCTAAACCTGGCAGCTTCAGGCATCTAAAAAAAACTTTTACTGAGCTCCATAGAGATAACTTCTGAAACATAAACAAACATAAACAGAACTGCTAGCAGTGACCAATAAATCATTTCCTATCTTTTACAACACTGACTGCAGCTTAACAGTGGTTTGGAGCAAACGGCAGTACACCACATGTGTATTGTTGATCTGGTAAAACTAAATATCATGAAATAAATTTCAAAAGCCACTGCAGTTTCATTGTAGACTTCATTACGCTGTCGATAGAATTAAAGAAACAGTGATCCACTATGAGTTTAACAAAATGTCAACTTCTAAAACAAATAATGAAGTTACCAGCAACTGCAGTATTTTCATCAAAACCACATTAATGCACACAAGCTCATTTCATCTCAGTAGCTTAATAGATCTGTGATCTTTAAGCTTGTCGCTTGAACCCCCGAGCACAGAACTCATCACCACCTTTTTATAATGCATGACTCGCCGTCCTCTCCCCAGCTCTGCAGCCAGCAAGAGTAAACAGGCTTGATGTCACGATCTACTCTGAAGCTTTCTTACTCCCTTTCACTTTTCTATTCATTCCCTTTATCCAAGCTTTGATCCTATTACTAACAGAATTTAACATTATCATGAGCAATGACAGGATATATGAGTTAGAAAGAATTTTGATACAAAGGGTTGGAAAAAGACTTCTTCTGAAACTGTGTTCAGTTTACTTGTTTTAACATAAAATTTGTGATTAGTAAACTTCTTAGGATAACCTATATAGAGCTAAAGTAAGCTTGTACAATTAGCTGTCAAATGCAACCCATTTTATACTAGTTTTGACTATTTCACATGTTGTCTTTGGGCGCTCCCCCTTTCATTGTTATGATTCATATTGGTGGCAGCCTCATGTAGGGATGCTATTCTTCTGCAGGCACAGGAAAGTTGGTCACAGTTGATGGGAATTCCCTTTTCACTACAGTCACATAGGGGCAGTCGTTCATCTTCTTGCAGGACAACAACACTAAACATACATCCAGAGTTACAATGGAATAGTTTAAACCAAGAGCAAATGGATATGTTTGGATGGCTCAGTCAAAGTCCAGACTTAAATCCAATTGAGAATCTTTGACAAGAAGTGCTGTTGCCAGATGCTCTCTCATTGTCCATTCTGACTGAGCCTGAGCTGTTTTGCAGAGAAGGACGGGAAGGTAATTGAGTCTCTGGGTGCAAAGCTAATAGACCACTTCCAAAGTTCCTGGGTTTTTTACTGGAAATAAGTCACAGTTGGAGAACTCGGTTTCCAGCTACAATGGCGCAAGCTAGAAGCAAAAGTTATAGCAGCATACCAGGCTGTTTTTTTTATGCTCAGAAGCAGCCCTACCTCCATTTCCATTCATTTCAAACAACTATCAATGTTAGAAAAAGTGGGTAAGGGCGATCAAGAGAGACAAGGGGCCCAATTTCATTATTAAAAAGGGCAATACTTATGTCTGCAGCAGACACAGGATTATGTGGTGGGGCTAAGTGTTAGCCGCCTTAAATCTGATGTACTAAATTATTCCTCCTAAAACCCAGAAACCCAGGCCTGGCTATTTCCAAACATGCACAAGCTTCAGTAGTTTCTAAGCTACGCTGGATTGCGCTTATATGATCATTTTCTAATGAAGTCACATCATTCAGCAGAGAGAGCTGCAACAGCAGCGAGTAGAAGTACTAGAACGGCAGCAAGAATAGGCTAGGTAGCCAAAAGTACAGGGAACTTGTGGTCTCTAAGCTAAACCTCTAATTTGTGAGGCTACTCACTTTGCCTTTCTGAGTGGTAGCACCTAGCCCTCACAAACACCTGGCCGTCTAATACAGTTGATTCTACAATGACAAAAATTACGTACATAACCATACAATACCATAGAAAACAGTTAGGCTAACTGATGATTGCATTTGGCTACATGAAAGCTATACAAGAGACAATCATAAACAGAACAAACTGATGCTACAATGCTTCAACCAATAGAGACTACCATAAATATAGACTACAGTAAATGCTTCAGTTAGGTTCTATGTATCCCAACAAAATACAAAGTAGTTATGTCTATGTAGAGACGCTAATGATTTGTTAATTTTTTTTAAATCACAGTTCAGTAGAAGTTAGGTAGGCTAATGTGAGAACCTTCTTACCTTTGTATTTTTTTCAATAAACTGTTCGTGAAAATGTTTTCTTCATTTTAGTTCAATTCGTAATTGAATGTTTTTCGATGAATCTTTCCACATTGGCAAAAGAAATATTTGACAAATGTAAAAGGCTTGACTAAAATTTGACCTTGAAGACAGAGTCCCCGACGTTTACATACTTCCGGTTTATGTATAAAGTGTCTATAGAGACATAACCAAACAAGAGGGCTGAATACAAATGCATGCTACACTTTTTTTTTATTTCGATATTCATTTTGTAAAGCGGCTGCATGGTGGAGTAGTTGGTAGCACTCTTGCCTTACAGCAAGAAGGTGTTGGGTTTGAATCCCACCCTGAGGGCTTTCTGCATGAAGTTTGCATGTTCTACCCGTGTGTTCATGGGTTCTCTCTGGATACTCTTAACTACCTCGTAAGTTAATTGAATATTCTAAATTGCCTTCAGGTATGAGTGTGCACTAGTATGGCTGTTTATCCTGTGTCTCTCTGTGTTGCCATACGTGTGGAAGGAAGGAAGGAAGGAAGGAAGGAAGGAAGGAAGGAAGGAAGGAAGGAAGGAAGGAAGGAAGGAAGGAAGGAAGGAAGGAAGGAAGGAAGGAAGGAAGGAAGGAAGGAAGGAAGGAAGGAAGGAAGGAAGGAAGGAAGGAAGGAAGGAAGGAAGGAAGGAAGGAAGGAAGTTGTAAAGTTACTCAGCAATAATTTTGGTAAACATGATAACATTCAGCTTTGCAAGTATAGTCTTTCTTCTTCTTTAGTATCAATAAAGGCAATATGTTTCAAAACTCATTACTTTTTATTTGACAGAAATGATGTGATCCTGATTTTATTTTTCCTTAATCAAGCAGCCCAAGTGGGATATAAAAAAAATGGACCTAAGCAGGGTCTTGTCTGAGCAGTAGTATGCAATACTTTCACCAGCAGGCACATGGACATGTCGACCCATCTATGGCACAGAGGCACAGAGACACAGAGGTATTTGGGGGAATCTGTGACACAGAGGCAAATTTCATGCATGATTTGAAGCCAAGCTGCTGAACGAGTGTCGTGGTTTCAGCACAGATTCACAGCCAAGTGTGTTGTGCCTGGACAACTTTTGTTCCAATGAATATACATCCAGACCCAGATGTTCAGCAGTATCAGCACCAGCAGCAACCATGATCCTCTGCATTTTGACTGTGAGCTAAAGCCACTGGGCTTTTTGTTCTAAACATTTTTGTTTATACTTCTAAAAGAACACAACGAGAAAACTAATAGCTTTAGGACTAATGAACAATCTAGTGCTTTAAAGAAATGTGTGTTGAAGGAATATGAATACATCAACCATTGTGTCAGAAACCTATTATTGTAAACATAACAGACAAATCAAAGTTGGATTCTGTGTTTTCTTTTTCCTCACATGTTATTACCCTCAATCAGCTTCTTTGATCCAATTCATTTTACTATTTTCCCATCTGCAACTTCTTCTGTTTAGGCAAACAAAACACTGTGATTTAGGCTATTTCCTTTTATTTTCCAGTAATAATACATTGGTTTCCCCTCCCAGTTTTATTCCAACAAGCACACATATTAACAAGTCAATCCTGATTTTCCTATATCTAAAACATAGTTTCTACCTCTTCCTTTTCCTTTGAACAAAGTAAAATCCGAACATGCATTCCTCCTCCCTGTGTTTCCTTCCACCTCTGCCTCTTTATTTGGCTCAGAAAGCTTTGTGTGTGTTGTTCAGTGTGCAGGGAGAGAGCAGCTGGAGCATCTGCAGTTGTCTCCTCTGACAGCAGCACAGCATATGGCAGGGCACAGTGAAGGATGGGTGCTGTCACCCGGCAAAGTGCTTACCCACCGACAGGAGAGGCGAGCTGTGCTAACACCATGAGGAGAAGGAAGAAACAGCTGAACATCAGCACCCGACTCATTTATTCTCCTTCCACTGCCTCACTCTAGGAGGGACACAGTGTTGGAGCCTTGAAGACAGGACTTCCGAACAGGTAAGAAAAATAATTCTGTAATTGACCAAAGAAAATGTTTAAAAGCAGAATAAAGCAATCAAGAGTAAAGCTTCGGGTCATCCTGCATCGCAGCTACATGGTCCCACACTATATTCATTGATTTTTGCATCTATCTTTGTTTCACATGTTTCTATTTAATGTCGCTCATCAGAAGAAAACGCTAAAGCCACCTGTTTAAAACAAAGAGACCTCCTCCTGGTTGCAACAGAACCTCTGATTGATCAAATCGAGGTCATAAAAACAACTGGTGGTTTCCTGAACTACTGGGCACTTCAACACTCAAAAAGATTTTCAGGATTCAGTAAATTCCTGTATTGGAGTACAGCAGGTCTGAATAGATCCTGTGCATAATTGAG
Source organism: Valencia hispanica (assembly GCA_963556495.2). NCBI lineage: Eukaryota > Metazoa > Chordata > Actinopteri > Cyprinodontiformes > Valenciidae > Valencia > Valencia hispanica. The sequence goes on from OY747718.1 coordinate 39,417,614, forward strand.
ATACCAGCCGTGCTGGAAACCAATTGGTGCCTTGAGGCTCTTTGAAGAGCTCCTCGAGCTGGCCCTCAGCAGTTTTTGTTGGGCGATTGTGAAATATTTGTAAACTTGTTTGAAATATTTCTATCAATAAAAAAATATATTGAGTATTTTCTCAGCATAACATGAAACATTAGTCAGAGCTTAACTGGTCTCTAAATAACTGGGTGAATCCAGCATGCATGCCAATAGAATCTTACCCATCATCCTGCAGATCAATCTAGAAAGAGGAAGCAGGCAGTGATACAGGTCAATAGCCATTTCAGTGACTTATTTCTCGGCAGCTCTGCATTAAGACGATTTTTAAAAATAAATATTTACTAAGCTGAGGGTGGCCAATAACAACTATTAAAATCATTTCCAAGACCCTCTTGGATATAAACCCTATCCACATATATTTGTAGTGCTGTGAAAGTGTTTTCCCTTTATAAATCTGGCTTTTGCTTTTTGTCAAACTTAAATATTTCAGACTATCAAAAACATTTAATATCCAACAAATATAACCTGAGCAAATACAAAAAGTAGCTTTTAAGTCATGATTTTTATCGATTTTAGAGAAAAAAACTACAACACCTTTCATCAAGCACATGTGATTACTGGTAATGAGTGCATTACATCACTGAAAATATAGCATGTCTCTGTTTAGAATTCTAGAATTGTTCTTAATTCAGCGTATTTTTGAAAACTTGGAGTTTTTCAAGAATATGTGGCAGGTTTAAGGTCATGCCAAAGCAATAAAATAGGACTTAAGCTTGTATTTCGACTAGTCCCCTCCAAAACCATCCTTTTAGTGAGCTTGCAGATGTGCTTTGGGTCCTAGTCCTGCTCATAACACAAGTGGGGATATCTCAAACTGAAGGCCGGACTGTCTCCTTCAGGGTTTATGGTGTTCTTTTTTTAAATGACCTGTTTGTTAAACACCTGGGATGCGCACCATCCAAAAGTTTTGCCTGTTCAGACCGCAGAATATTTTCCCAAAAGTTTTGTGAATCATTAATGTTTTTTTTTGGGAAATGCCAAATAGCCTTTGTGTTATATTTACTCATTAGTAATGTTGGCCTCAGGGGTCTTCTATTGATGCCATTTGTGCCCAGTCTCTTTCTTATTGAAACAGTGAGCTTAGCTGAGATAAGTGAGGCCTGCAGGGCTTTAAATAGGTTATTCTGTTACCTCTTGAATGAGTCAATTATGCATTCTTAAAAGGATTTTGATAGTTCAGCCATTCTCAGAAAGGTTTTTTCACCAATGTTCCAAGTTTTCTCCATTTCTGGAGAACGGCTCTTATTGTGGATCAGTAATGTCCAGTAATGTGCCTTTAAAATAACTTGTTATGATGCCACTTTGAGCGTTTGAGTTTAACCCCACCTGTCCAGGGAGATTCTAAGTCAGAACATGAAATAGTGTGCCAAACAGCACCAACCTGTGTCATACTGCTCTGTAGAAATGAGGCAAAAGATGTCAGTGTCTTTGTTTTTCATCTGTTGTTGAATTTCTTTATATTGGGGCATGGTGTAAGTTTTTAATGATTCAAGAGATCTGGCATTAATAGTGATTGAGTTTGTTTGGGGAAATTGAATTCATCATTCCAAAAAACTTAAATTAATGGGCACGTTGCTTAGGATAGCTTTTTTCCCTAATGAATGCAATTATAAGCGTTTTATGCATTTACTCTGATTATACTTTTTTATGACGGAAAAGGGAAGAGTGCATTCTCCAGGTCGGGGACGACGTCCTGCTCTAAGTGGAGGAATTTAAGTCCTCTACATCAAGAGGAGCCAGTTGAGGTGGCTCGGACATCTGGTTAGGACGCCTCCTGGACGCCTCCCTGGTGAGGTGCTCCGGGCACGTCCCACTGGGAGGAGGCCCAGGGGAAGACCCAGGAAAAGCTGGAAGGACTATGTTTCTTGGCTGGCCTGGGAACAGCTGGCCCAAGTGGCTGGGGTGAGGAAGTCTGGGTTTCTCTGCTTAAAGAGCATATTGCAGGTTAAGCCCCACCTTAAACCACTGTTTAGAGAAATATATTAGGTACTGGTTCTAAATAAAAAATTACTCGTAAATGAATTATTTAGACTTCTGGAGTTGTTTTTGAGAGAAAATTTAACCTCCGCCAGACCGGAAGTGACGTAGGTGAAGGGAGACCTGTCAGCTTCATCAATATAATACAATGGATTTTAATGCTGGATCCGACACCGAAGAAACCTTAAATGTTTACATTCACACATATGATGGACCACAACCATACAGCTATGAGCCTGCTGCGTGCCTTAGACAGCAGAGAGAGAGAGACCAGGGGAAGGATTAATGGCCAAAGAAGAGAGATAGAGCTGTGTTGTCAGGACAATCAGTGGAGAGTGGTGAGACCGATGTAAGCATAATCGCGTGTGGTAACGTCACAATTTGGTACAGATTACTATCATGTACCAGAAAATAAAAAAACACTAGTATTTGTCAGCTAATATAGCACTGATCCTTGTCAATAATAAACAATAAAGAGCTTTTCTAAGTTATCTCAAACTGGTTAATAGCCGTTCACGTAACGTGGTTTAGCACTTTAGAGAGCGGCGACGTACATATTTTCCTGATCCCCCTTTTGTACTGCTTATTTGACAACCCAAATATCACGTTGCATATCATTTTTGATATTCTTTCAACAAAGTTGGAAATTAGCAGTGTAGACAAGACTTACAATGCCAAGATACTTTCTGCGTAGAGCTGAGCCTCTGATGGATCCGTGATCGAGTCTCCCACCTGCTGCAGCCACAGAAACAGCTGCTGACAGCAGTGCCGATAAAGTTGTGTGCACTGAAGGAACTGCGCCTTGTGCCAGTCGCACCTGATATTTGCTTCTGCATTTCATGTAGAACTCCATCACATCGCTGTGATGGTAATCCTCCGGTCGGAAGTGAGTGTTTTTCGTAGCCGAAGCAGAAGTGAAATCTCGTCATTTCAGCTGCACAAAACGCACCCAGGAATGGAAGATGGGTCTGTTTTTGTTTTAATTTGGAAATTTGACTCGATGTCCTGACAGCCCACTGTACAGCCTCCACATACACAAACATTTACCATTTTTAAGACAAATGCACCCAATACAAAACTAGTGAACACACCAACTCTTGATAATACCACCGCTCTACCCGATAACTACGTACTATTTACACAAAGCTGAGGCAGCGCATAGCATACGACTCCCTTCGCTTACATCACACTTCCATATCTCACACACACGCACGCACGCACACACACACACACACACACACACACACACACACACACACACACACACACACACACACACACACACACACACACACACACACACACACACACACACACACACACACACACACACACACACACACACACACACACACACACACACACACTCGGCCCCCTTGAACTTTTCCACATTTTGTCACATTACAGCCACAAACATGAATCAATTTTATTGGAATTCCACGTGAAAGACCAAAACAAAGTGGTGTACACGTGAGAAGTGGAACGAAAATCATACATGATTCCAAACAGAACCACCTTTCGCTGCAATTCCAGCTGCCAGTCTTTTAGGGTATGTCTCTACCAGCTTTGCACATCTGGAGACTGAAATTCTTGCCCATTCTTATTTGCAAAACAGCTCCAGCTCAGTCAGATTAGATGGACAGCGTTTGTAAACAGCAGTTTTCAGATCTTGCCACAGATTCTCGATTGGATTTAGATCTGGACTTTGACTGGGCCATTCTAACACATGGATATGTTTTGTTTTAAACCATTCCATTGTTGCCCTGGCTTTATGTTTAGGGTCGTTGTCCTGCTGGAAGGTGAACCTCCGCCCCAGTCTCAAGTCTTCTGCAAATTCCAAGAGGCTTTCTTCCAAGATTGCCCTGTATTTGGCTCCATCCATCTTCCCATCAACTCTGACCAGCTTCCCTGTCCCTGCTGAAGAGAAGCACCCCCAGAGCATGAAGCTGCCACCACCATATTTGACAGTGGGGATGGTGTGTTCAGAGTGATGTGCAGTGTTAGTTTTCCGCCACACATAGCGTTTTGCATTTTGGCCAAAAAGTTCAATTTTGGTCTCATCTGACCAGAGCACCTTCTTCCACATGTTTGCTGTGTCCCCCACATGGCTTGTGGCAAACTGCAAACGGGACTTCTTTTGGTTTTCTTTTAACAATGGCTTTCTTCTTGCCACTCTTCCATAAAGGGCAACTTTGTGCAGTGCACGACTAATAGCTGTCCTATGGACAAATTCCCCCACCTGAGCTGTAGATCTCTGCAGCTCGTCCAGAGTCACCATGGGCCTCTTGGCTGCATTTCTGATCAGCGCTCTCCTTGTTCGGCCTGTGAGTTTAGGTGGACGGCCTTGTCTTGGTAGGTTTACAGTTGTGCAATACTCCTTCCATTTCTGAATGATCGCTTGAACAGCGCTCCGTGGGATGTTCAAGGCTTGGGAAATCTTTTTGTAGCCTAAGCCTGCTTTAAATTTCTCAATAACTTTATCCCTGACCTGTCGGGTGTGTTCTTTGGACTTCATGGTGTTGTTGCCATCCATCCATCCATACACAATAACAGCAGGAAAACTGCAATAATTCTTAGTTTACCAAGTGCCTGCAATTTAAAAGGAAGGCCAGTAAAATCAATGCCTATTCCCTCTTTATGAAAAATATTTTTTTCTATGCGTACTCTCCAGCAATTTTATTATTGTATTAGTGACTAAATCTTCAGCCTGTCAATGACTGACAGAAAAGTTGATTGATTTCTGGTTTAACCCTTATGTTATAAGGATGCATTTGAAATACATATTGATAAAACCAGACTCCAAAGGTATGTGCAAAACTCAAACCAGAGTTCGTACAATAAAAACAACCCATCTATATGTATGTGCATAATAAAGCCAAAGCAAAAGTTATCCTTCTATTGTCTTCCATATGTCCAAGATCAGGTCATGGAGGCAAAAGGTCCGGGAGGGAACCCCTCCTCCTCCCTGTACTTAGCGACATACAGGTCCTTCTAAAAAAATTAGCATATTGTGATCAAGATCCTTCTTTTCCATAATGTAATGATAAAAATTAAACTTTCATATATTTTAGATTCATTGCACACCAACTGAAATATTTCAGGTCTTTTATTGTTTTAAAACTGATGATTTTGGCATACAGCTCATGAAAACCCCAAATTCCTATCTCAAAAAATTAGCATATTTCATCCGACCAATAAAAGAAAAGTGTTTTTAATACAAAAAAAGTCAACCTTCAAATAATTATGTTCAGTTATGCACTCAATACTTGGTCGGGAATCCTTTTGCAGAAATGACTGCTTCAATGCGGCGTGGCATGGAGGCAATCAGCCTGTGGCACTGCTGAGGTGTTATGGAGGCCCAGGATGCTTCGATAGCGGCCTTAAGCTCATCCAGAGTGTTGGGTCTTGTGTCTCTCAACTTCCTCTTCACAATATCCCACAGATTCTCTATGGGGTTCAGGTGAGGAGAGTTGGCAGACCAATTGAGCACAGTAATACCATGGTCAGTAAACCATTTACCAGTGGTTTTGGCACTGTGAGCAGGTGGCAGGTCATGCTGAAAAATGAAATCTTCATCTCCATAAAGATTTTCAGCAGATGGAAGCATGAAGTTTTCCAAGATCTCCTGATAGCTAGCTGCATTGACCCTGCCCTTGATAAAACACAGTGGACCAACACCAGCAGCTGACATGGCACCCCAGACCATCACTGACTGTGGGTACTTGACACTGGACTTCAGGCATTTTGACATTTCCTTCTCCCCAGTCTTCCTCCAGACTCTGGCACCTTGATTTCCGAATGACATGCAAGTACTTTGGACCACTGAGCAACAGTCCAGTGCTGCTTCTCTGTAGCCCAGGTCAGGCGCTTCTGCTGCTGTTTCTGGTTCAAAAGTGGCTTGACCTGTGGAATGCGGCACCTGTAGCCCATTTCCTGCACACGCCTGTGCACGGTGGCTCTGGATGTTTCTACACCAGACTCTGTCCACTGATTCCGCAGGTCCCCCAAGATCTGGAATCGGTCCTTCTCCACAATCTTCCTCAGGGTCCGGTCACCTCTTCTCGTTGTTCGGCATTTTCTGCCACACTTTTTCCTTCCCACAGACTTCCCACTGAGGTGCCTTGATACAGCACTCTGGGAACAGCCTATTCGTTCAGAAATTTCTTTCTGTGTCTTACCCTCTTGCTTGAGGGTGTCAATGATGGCCTTATGGGCAGCAGTCAGGTCGGCAGTCTTACCCATGATTGCGGTTTTGAGTAATGAACCAGGCTGGGAGTTTTTAAAAGCCTCAGGAATCTTTTGCAGGTGTTTAGAGTTAATTAGTTGATTCAGATGATTAGGTTAATAGCTCGTTTAGAGAACCTTTTCATGATATGCTAATTTTTTGAGATAGGAATTTTGGGTTTTCATGAGCTGTATGCCAAAATCATCAGTTTTAAAACAATAAAAGACCTGAAATATTTCAGTTGGTGTGCAATGAATCTAAAATATATTAAAGTTTAATTTTTATCATTACATTATGGAAAAGAATGAACTTAATCACAATATGCTAATTTTTTTAGAAGGACCTGTACTCCAGCTCATTCTAGGGAATCCCAAGGCTTTCCTAGGCAAGACAGGATGTATTTAGCCCCTCCAGTGGGCTCTTAACCTACCCAACCGCCCCAGATGATGGAACTCCTCACCTTATCTCCAACGCTAAGTCCAGCTACCATAAGGAGGAAGCTATTTTTTGCTGCTTGTATCCAGGATCTCGTTGTTTAAGTCATGATGGCCTTAGGTGAAGGTTGGAACATAGACAGACCAGTAAGTCGAGAGCTTTGCTTCAGCTTTTTCTTCACCACAAAAGACCAGAGCAGCATTAGCCTTACTCCAGACGAAGCCCCAATCCGTCTGTCCATCTATCCCTTCTATCCTACCATCACTGGTGAGCAAGACAAGGTACTTGAACAACTCCGCTTGAGGCAGAATGTGATGCAAAAAGCATCACATTCACAAAGGGCAGTGCTTTTTGTAGCACGCACTTAGTTAAAGCTAACTTTGAAAAAAGAAAACTGAAAGAAAGATAATAGCTGCATTTCTGACTTCTCCAGGGAAGTGTGCATACAGCTGGTGAAAATTAAATCTATAATAATTTCGTTAAAAGGAACGTTTAAAAACGTTTTGCAGTTTCGTTTCTTTTTTCCATTAGGAATATAAACCTTGTGGTTAGAACATTTCAGTAAATGGTGTTTCATTAGCAAAGGTTCAAAGGAAGAGCTCAAATAAAGTAAATATGTGAACAAGACCTCATTCTTCAGCTGCTGGAGTGAATGGTCATGATAGAATCTGCTCAGGGTTGGAGTTATCTCCCTTATGAATAAAGTGTAGACAGAGCATACAGTGAAAACAAAAGTTGGGTAAAAATAAAGTTGAGCTAATTGTAAACTGTGGGTTCAGGCAAAAAATATTTTACTTAGTACAATATACTCCTGCTAACCTCTCAAGACATGAACTGGCATTGATAACACAGCATGATACAAACAATTTTAAACATTAGTATTTACAATCAAACATCAATAAGTTTAGATGTATTTGATAAAGATAAGATGCAGTGGACCAATCACCTAAGCGTAAAAACACATACTGTGGTTTATTCTTGCTCTGATGGGGAAGAAGACGTTTCCTTTGTGAAGCAAACTAAAAAGGGTCCAGCAGCAGCTCTCCAACTCTACTTCTGGCTGAGTTAAGGTGTTCTACAATGTCCTTCTGCTTATCTGTAGCCGATTTAAGATGACTGACAGACTGGTCTCCCTGTTTCCTTCCAAAACAATCCTTTTCCCTCCCTTTAGTCATTCAACACAGACTTCTACAGTTGTAAGTCTAGCATTGTCAGTCAACATCATAACCCCTGTGGACAAATCCCAACAAACTTTAGGTTTGTTGGGATTTGTTCACATACCTTAAAACTTCACTTTGTGAGGATTTTTACTCTACACTTTTAAAAATCCAATCATAGCCCCATGTATTAATCTTCTATCCTTTTTACTTTTTTTCTCTCTCCAAAAGTACCCACATTTCCTGAAAAGACCATTCTCTCAATCACTTCACTCTGAGCCTCTATTCCGTTTTGTTCTTATCTCTCATTTTTGACAGCTAATGTAGCACCTTTAATGATGGCCATCGTCCCATTAAATACCTGCAAGTGTTCAAGGCTCTCCAGCAGCAATGGAGGAAGAAAGGGACAAAAGGAAGATGGAGAGTGCACCGCTGGTATTGTTTAGGCCCCCTTCTACATGACATACAGCTGATTCCCTGAGCTAAATTTGAATACTAATGTCTCCAGAGGCAACTGAGCTGGTCACGGGAGCCAGGGGTCATGAGGAGAGGTTGATTTGGCTTTGCTTCTTTTGACACTCTACTACACAAACTAAAAGAGGAATAACTGATGACAGATGCCAAAGTGGGAGGGGAGGAAAGTAGAGAAGCAGAGCAAGTGAAAAGACAAGGGGGAGAGAGGAGGGAAAAGTAAGAAACTGATGGAAATGATGTTCAAAGTGGGATGCAGCTAGACATGAAACGAGAACTAAAAAGAGGAGAAGGAGAGCGGGTTTGAATGAGAGATAAGATGGCATGGAAAAAGAGGATGAGATAAGAGAAGAGAAAAGAGAGAGAGCTCTGGGCTCTGGGGTGACGGTGCTCTCTCAGATGCAGGATGGGACCATCTGGACGAAAGCAGAGCCAGGTCTCTGACAGTAAACACTGGGCATCACTTTCTCATGGAGACGGCCCAGGAACGGAGATTCAAACACCCGCTCCACACTTTCCTAACACTAGCCACTCGCCACAGCCCACCCAGAAATTAAATCTGCCAAGCATCCTGCCCATGTGTTGGTGTGAAAACACAACCAGACCTCAATATTGGCAGCAACATCGCTGTGGAACGCAACATCCCACTCCCAGATTGGCCTTTTTATTTACCACGCTGCCTTCCAGGATTTGTTTGATCCAATTTTAAAAACATTGCTGCTTCTCAGTGTATCAATATACACTCCTGTCAGATCATCCGGGCCCATTGTTCATAATCTATTCTGGCTGTATCCACAAAAATTGAAGTCAACGACAATCTTTAATGCATTTTAGTGGAGTTTTACGTGATAAACACAATTAAATAACACGATTATGGAGTAAAATAGAAAAATATAGTACATAGTTTTGATATTTGTTTTTAATAAATATCTAGAAAGTGTGGCATGCATCTCTATTTAGCCCCCTATACATGTCAATGTTTTGTTGCATCACCTTTCACTGGAACTGCAGCTTCATATCTTTTGGTGTGTGTCCCTGCCAGCTTTGCATATTTAGACTGATATAATTGTGCAGTCATATTCGTAGAACAAATTTCGCTTGGTTAAGATTAGATGCAAGCATACATTTTTAAGACCTGCCATAGAGTCTCAATTGGATTTAGATCTTGACTTAGACTGGGCCATTTTAACACCTGAATTAGTTTGATCTAGTCCAATCCTTTGTAGTTCTAGTTATTTCTGTTATCCAGGTGGAAGGTGAACCTCCACCTAGTCCCTCTGAATAAATTACCTGTCACTGCTAAAGAAAAGCATGCCACCAGAATGTTTTACTGTGGGGATGCTGTGTTAGTTTTATTTTGCACACTGCAATTGTTTGTAGGGCAAAGAGTTCAATATTGGCCACAGTGAAACAGAGAACCTTTTCCACCCGTTTGCTTGTGGCAAACTGCAAACAGGACTTTTGATGTTTTTATTGTTGCTCGTCTTTCATAAAAGGCCAGAATAGTATAGTATAGTGTGCCAGCACTAATTTTCTGCACAGAATGGCTACGTTACGTAATACGCAAGTTTAGATTACACATAGGTATGGTGTGTTCCATTTGTTGTCAGAAGTCAGAAATTCCAACTTCTGAGTCAGAAAAATCAACTGGAACATCCCCCCCCCAAAGTCGGACTTCCCACTCGGAAAGTGTGAGCTAGTTTGTTGCGCCGACCTCCAGTTTCAATATGGCCATCCCTTGCATAAACAATAGTAGATGTGGTGGAAACATGTTTACTTTACAAGACACACTAGTAAAAGCATGTCTAAAATTAATGGTACTTGTAGAGTCTGCAACTCTAAACTTAAGAAAATAGGTTCATGGAAACAGAGTTCTGACTTCCGAGGTCAACACCAGTAGATTCTATTCACAGCTCTTCTTCTGAAGGCAATTTATAGAGGCATCAGACTCAAGCAGGTTTTTGAAATTTTTGTGATAAAAAATACACACCAAATATTCTTTTCATTCAACTTTGCAAATACGCATTACTTTATAGGGGTTATAAAATCTTACTAAAATATACTATAGTGTTTGTAGTTGCAATGAGACACAATACTTTTGGCTTTAAGAAGCAACTCCACATTCTTCCTGTGATGAGAGCGGATGAATTCCCTATATCCGCCTGTTCATCCTCTGCAGAAAAACCCTTATCCAAAAAATATGTCCCAAATGAAACACATCTACCTAAAACACACCATATATGCATGAAATAGTACTGCAAACAGGAGCAGCACTGCTCCTCCCAATCCTCTGTCAATAAGCCGAGTTTGGAAACACAGTAAACATACAGGACCACTACAAATACGGAATACTTTAAGACAGACATTACCTCTCAGCCACAGGGTTATTTTATATCATATTGTTTAAAGCACTACTTTTATGCTTTTTAAAAATTTGCTGGCTGCATGAATTATAACTAATCCGTTAACCTATTTCAAAAGTTTAAACTCTTCCCTGCATGGCTCAGTTACGAGAAGCAGAGTGTAGAAGGGAGGGAAAAAAATCAGTTAAAGGACAATTGACCTCTGCTGCCCCCTGTGTTACAGCTGGAAAACAACAAGCACATTTTTAAAAGAGGAGGAGCAACATCCAGCTCCTGGATCAGAAGAGTCAAAGCCGAGCCACCATGCAGGCTGAATGACAATCAGCCTGCATGTTAGTGATGAAAGAGAGCTCTAAACCCAGAAGCTATGTAGTAGCAATAAAACACACATAATTCACCAACAGTATTAAATGAAAAATAAGAAAATGAAATTAAAGCTGTTCTATTTGAAATTAAGTTCAGACTCCTAATTGTCTTTTAGATTTCATCAACATCATATTTTCAGGGATAATCCAAACAGTCCCACCTGTGTACAGACAGCGCAACATGAAGTTCAGGTTGGAGGTGTCTTGGTTTGTATGCAGTGTTCAAATATCTCAGCCAATTTTGATCTCACAATAAAATCAGGATTATCCTTCATGAAACTGTAATTATTCCCCTGATAGATTCTGAGCTTAACATATGAAGACACACTGAACCACACAGACAAATAACCTGAACCCTCACCTCATACAACAGTCACTTTGTCATCAGGAATCAGATCGTTGGCCTCGTCTCAAAGAAAGTCCCTCTGTATAACCTTTTTGAACCATTCCTTCCCCTTGAACAAAGTGATACACCCTCCTGCTCTCTGGAAAATGGCACACAAACAAACAACAAAATGTGTGGGTTTTTTTAGGGGACTCACAAAGTGATTAAGCCCTGCATGTGTGAATGTGCATGCAAAAGGGAAAGTTTGTTGTGACTCATGGCCATAAGCAGCGGAGGAACAATGGCAAAAAGATGCTGGGTGAAGGAAGTATAGCCTGCAGGGAGCTTTTAACACTTCAGAAGAAAGCTGAATCTCTCTCTCTCTCCCTTTTTCACTGTCTTCTCACTGTTGCATAAAGACTGGTGGTAAACATGAGAAAGAACTGCTGTGCCTTTTCGGCCAAGAAGAGCAAAATTGCAGGGATCAAAGCGGTCCAATTATCATGTGTTTATGGAGTGCCAATTATCTCTGGCACTGGCAGGAAGGATTCTGTAACACGCAGTTAAACCACAAAGACACAGTAAAGGTACTTGTGTATACAGCACTCACACTAGGCTGCGTTCACCCAAAAGTCCCAAACAATAACAAACAAGGTCATAACATGATGGCAAGTTAAAAAATAATTGCCGATATAAAGAAAGTCATCCATAAACATACAAATTAGTGAGAAACTAGGGGATTTTTGGGGTAGTTGAAGGGATATGACAATTTTTTGAAAATGTTACATCATGCAGCATTTTGTAAATGAGGATGGGATGCTTCTTCACGCCTCACTCCGGGTTTCTGAAACAGGCGACCCAAGCTTCAGATGTTTTTCCTTTACGAGAAGACACTTTGCATTCCTATCAGAGCAGTCATAAACATTAAACATAACACAGGATGAAGGTAATAACTAAAGGCATTATAACTGTTTTTATGTGCTTGGTTCTATTAAGGGTTACATGGAAATGTAGGTGAAAAACACCCACAAGCTTCAAAAATCCCACTTCAATAATATGAAGTTCTAGGCCTTTCTCTTTATTTCTTGTGGCAATGCTTGCACAACTGTCCTACACACCAGATCCCATCAAAATCCAATCATCCATGTGTTTGGATTCTTTGTATTTACGTCCTACGGAAAAGAAAGATTAAAATTTCCATATGAGATGGTCTAAGGCTTAGCTGACAAAGTGTAAAAGCAAAGCTTCTCCAGTGTAAATGTAGAAGACACTGACATCAGATAGGACAGTGCAAAATCTGTAGGCATAGTATAAAACCTTTTAATGCTTCTCAAAACAATCAAACTATTAGTGTTTGTTGTGAGTCTGTCAAAATGCTTTCTCATCTTTCATCTTAGTAACCCCAGACCCTTGTGTTGACATTGTGGCTCTATAAAAGCAAGACAATATACAGCAAGACTTTTTTTTCTTCTCTTCACGGCCATTGTTGTTTTGCTGCGCAGTTGAATCTATTATATCACAAATTATGCAGGATAAGGAGCCCCCAAGATAGTAATGCATGACAAGATATGTTTTAGAAATCTTGATCACTTGTTTTTTTAGGGTTTCCTAACATCTTTCAAGCTTTGATTTTGAGCTTTGATCTTTGTTCTTACTCCGTGTCAGTCATGATGAGGCTACAGTATTTTTCAAGCCATTGTTTTATCTGTTAACCACCTGTGGACCAGTGCCATGTCAATAGAAAACATTGAACTTAGTGGGAAGAACAAATCAAATCTTTAACATCGGTATGGGACCCAATGCTGACATATTTAATGGATCAGATATCAGACTTTAAGACTACCAAACAAGAAAATAAGGTGTTGCTGGAGGTTATCCTTTTCCTGATTTTATACTAGAGCTTTGAGCTCACAGCAAAAAAAGCAGCCTAAACCAAATAAATGTAATTTTATATATGACAAATGTTTAGAATATATGAATTGTTTTTTTTATTTTATTATCATTATTTTTTGGACTACTTAAACTTTAAACAAGCTGGTGGAGTTTGCTGGGAAAAGTTCACTGTCAGCTAATAGTTCTCTGTTGCTCAGCATCGCCTGTTGAAGGCCTGGATCACACAGTGTTTTTCAGACGTCAGAAAGAGCTGCTTCATGTCACACTGTATGAGCTCTAGAGATGTGCTACACTGTACTTTCCAAGATTTCAGAGAGAAGATTTCAGTGAGTCAGACTTACTGTAGAAGGACACCACAATGTCGCCGAAATGCATACGCCTCTAAGAGCCAACATATATACCCAAGATGATAAAATGTCATATACCCAGTCTTTGCTGTCAAAGCTCAACAGATTTGGTTTCTTTATTGCTCCACATGGTCTTGCGGGTAGCCTCCATTGTTTCTAATGTTGATACTGGTACATTGTACTCTTGTGACTTTTTTTTTGTATCACTCCCTGGCACTTTCATAGGTCAATTTGGTTTTCTGACACTGCTTGAAGACTTTTGAAGGCCAGATTTAGTCTATAGAGTTTTTAAAATAGCAGTCGGAGGGCCCGTCACACTGGACGGCCACAGCCACACTCAGGCACACTGTTTTTCATCATGACCTGAAAGACTTGTTTACAACGGCTGAAAAACACACAGCGTGTACCAAGTTTTAGATGTGTGTTGGAAATGAGAAAATACAACATTGATATTCACTGCATTATGTGCTTTGTAAAAACATTTCACTGGATCAAGGTGGCATCTAGCACAGAGTTGGCCTTCCTGCATAGTGGAAACCATTTTAGCACAACCACAGAAGCTAATATCTACAGTATTTTCTTGACACCATTTTAGATTTGTTCTACAAAAAGATTTCACAAATAGGTAAATCTGTGAATACATAAGCGTAAACAGGCTGGGGTCCATTGTGTAATATAATACAGAGAAATTATACTGATAAACTGCCAATCGGTAAAAAGGTAAGTAGAGACTTCAGCAAGTCCTTCCATACGTCAAGAATTCATCCCTTGATTAATCAGGATAACTTTTGTTATATTGAAATTTTCTAAGTTACCTAACATTACCTCAAAATAATCATAAGTTAAACAGGTTTTACACCTTTCAACACACCAATAGTAATGTTTGCAAATATACGAGCACAGTGTACACACTTTTAGTACAGTTAGTCTTCCTGATTTGCATATGCAACAGTTCCATCTCAGCTGTGGATAATCTGCTACTCCACATACTACATTATAGAGGATGGCTGATGACACCACAGACTGAAAGATCTTCAGGAGCTCCCCTTGCACTCAAAAAGATCTGAGTCTCCTTAGCAGGTAGAGTCAGAGCAGAGTCCTTTAAAGAGTATCAGTGTTGTAACTACAGTCCAGTTCACTGTTCGGGTAAACACCCAGGTTTTTAATATAGTGTCCCCTTTAAGAGTTCACTATCTTAAGTTCCCTGGATTTCACCGGTGTCAGCATAGTGGGTTTGCGCCTGCAGAAATCCACCCAGGCACATTGGTTTTCCCCACGTTTATCAAAAGGCACTGGCACCAGTCCACAAAGTCCTGAGTCCACTGTCTGTACTCCGTGTTCCCCTCACCTGTGATGAGGTAGATTATGGCATAATCAGAGAACTTTTGGAGACCAGGAAGTTGATGGAGAACCCTGCAGTGTAGAGGAACGGTGCTAAGACAGTCCCCGAGCCTCTCATTAAGACAGTTAGTTCCAGTTACTTTGTATACATCTTTCAAAAATAATCAAAAATAACACAATTAATATTTAATATTAATAATTATAACAAAAGTGTCAGAGTAGTCACAGATTATGGCATACACCTAGCCGCCACACACCAAAAAAGGTTTGACAAGTATTCTAGTTCCAGGCCAGGTCTTTTGTGACATCTACTACTTCGGCTAACTCCTACTTAACAAAGAGTAACCTGAGGCTAAATGTAGCAAACATGAGGACTGGTAATGATAATGTGTTGGTATTGAGTGGTGGAAGTTAAGAATTGTGGCACATATCCTGGTTTAAGGCAGGTACTTACACCACTACAGCATATCAGCCACTCAGGAAAGCAGAGCATCACTCTGCGCACTCAGAGCCCGAGTCTGTAGTAAAAATATAAAGTTTCAACCCAGTACTGCATGATTTTTATATTTTGCTATTGTGTTAAAAACAGCACATACACTCCATTTCATTACTGCACAGACCATTGTGGTAGTTTTTCTTTTCTATTTTTCTTGAAGTCTATATGTCATGTTTGCGTGTTTTAAAAGGACCCAAAGGCTAGTGATGTTACGATGTGTGCCGAGGCCACGAAGCGTGTGTCGAGCAGTGGAGGGGGCATTTCCACAAAGCGCGTATCGAGGCCTGCTTCATTTAGGGGAGGAGCCGAAAACAATGACGTATGAAGCCCCGCTGCCCGGCTGTACCACGTGACTGCTTCAGGAAGTGGTTCAGAGTTTGCGGAGTGGTTTGACAGCATTCAAAATGTGGGTTTGTGTAGTAGAGTTGCAGTCAGTTTGGATATGAGAGTTTGGTTAGCGTTTATATAGTTTGGAGAGTATAGAGACAGATAGTTTGAAGATTTAGGTGAGTGAGGAGAGAAAGATAAGATTTAGGTAGGGTGACCAACCGTCCTGTGTTCCCCGGACATGTCCACTTTTCACGTGGTGTCCGGGGGGGGGGGGGATTTCTTTGATGAAAATGTCCTGGTTTTCATCGTTTTTAAAGGGGACAAATAAGCATACAAATTGAATTTTGCGTTGCATGCAATACGACTCATTTCCTCTAAGTTATCGTTTAGATCCTTTCGTGGATGGTTCTGAACCGTTTCATAGACGTGACAGCGAGCTTTGATGCGCTGCACCACTTTGCCCTTCACCGTGCTGCGACTGTTTACAAGATAAAGTGCAAGTGTAGATTTACAAACAAACAGAGCTGGGATAGCTGGCATATGTGTTTATTTGTGTGACAAAAGGGGCAAAGATCTAGTAGGTCCACATGGAAACGAAATCTAAAATAATAATTAATCTATAAACTGACTGAGGAGGATGAAGATAAAATCTAAAAAAATGGAGCAGGCATTGTGTTTTTGAGACTGCTGCTTTTTAATTTTATTAATACATTGAAAAGAAAATAATAGCCTACCTGTTTTCTCAGAACAATATTTCAGATTTTTGTTTAATTTTTGTCCAGTAAAGCAAACTATTACTGTTTCTGGTACATTTTCTAATTCGGCAGAGTAATTATTTCTATTATTAAATAGAGATTTTAAAGTCATTTTTGCACTTGTGTTTTTGTGTACGTTGGCATCTTCTGTGCCTTGTGAAAGAGTGTTTTCGAAGGCTGGTGAGGTGGTGTCAAGAAAAAGGAATCACTTAAAACCTCAAACTGTTGAGAAACTGCTATTTTTGATTAAAAATGTTTTTCCCCTGTTCTGTACATCATTGCCCAAGTTCCACAATAATTTTCAGTGCCCTCTTCCTAGTTCCACAAGCATTTTCACTTTCCTCTGCCTGCTTAAGCCCATGCCTTTTGCCTCAAGTGACAGAAAAACATTACACAACCTGCCATAACACATGATACTACCGTTTGGGGATAATTTACAGACAAAATACATTCAAAGAATATTTATTATTCACATTTGTACTATTTTATGTAGAAACATTATTTTTTTGGAACTCAGTCATTCCCGAGAACCATAGCAGACTTACAACTTTAATGCATCAAACATTAAGGGGCTAAGAGCTACAGCTGCCTGTGATTCTGTACCTGGCCAGTAGGGGGGTTTGTGTTCACATGAAGCACCGTGAGCAGAACCCTTTCTTGAACCAATTGGCTAAAGTGGTTCAATGCCTCATGGGGCTTCATCTCACCATCACTACC
The DNA here is from genome assembly GCA_963556495.2 of Valencia hispanica. Taxonomy (NCBI): domain Eukaryota; kingdom Metazoa; phylum Chordata; class Actinopteri; order Cyprinodontiformes; family Valenciidae; genus Valencia; species Valencia hispanica. Next base: position 39,434,886 of record OY747718.1, read on the forward strand.
AAAGCCAGCAAATGAAACTTAAAAATGATTTAATAATTAACAAAAACAAGGAACAAAAACTTACAGAACTTGGAGAACCAAAAATACTGAGATAAGGGAGGAACAACAGGAACTGGGCAGGAATCAGGAACAGACAGGGAAAGAATGATGACGGACCAGCGAGTAGTGACTGAATGAGAGAAGAATTTATACTAGGGAGGAAATGAGGAAGTGAGAGGAGACCAATGACCAATTAGGGGAATCAGATGCAGGTGAGAGGGAGAGAGCAGGTGGAAATAATCTACAACTGGGACAGAAGGTTGAATGGCTAGGGAGACAGAAAACTCTAAAGAAACTATAAAGCAAAGATAATATGTCTGGGGAGGAATCTTTAAGGAAACACTGGAGAACAGAAGGGAGAAATAAATAAGGAAACTATCTAAAGAGAAATACAAATAAGAAGGTGGACAAAGAAGCAAAGGGTGAAAAACATCTAAGGACAAGAAGAAGAAACAGAAACAAGGAAGTACCAGAATAAACTAATAAAGACAAGGAATAATCTTGACATGAAAAAACTAGATAAGAAAAAGAACTAAGTTAAAACACAAACAGGAGGGAACAAAACAAGAAAGCAGATTAGGGTACAGAGGGGAAGGAAATTTAGTGGAAAGAAAACAAAGCAAAATCCAGAGAACCTGACACTATAAGGATTTCTTTTGTTTTCTTGATGTTCAAGGACAAGTTGTTGTGTTAGAACCTGTGGACTGTTTGGACCTCCCTAGGCAGTTTCATTTGATTCCATGCTTTTATTTCTAGCCACAATAATAATCAGAATTTTTTAGGGGCACGGGTTCAGTTGCATTTATTATATCTATGAAATTTTACATTCATACACAAACCAGATTTATATCAAGAATTGATGACAAATGAAGGGAAAGGATTTGACAACCTCCTAAATAATTTAAAACTGGTTTAAAGAAATAGCAAATAGTTGTTGAAAGCCCGTAGAGCTATACAATTACCACATACATGTCTTCAGTTTCAAACCTCACACATCATTGTGCACACTACACGTTTTTTTGTTCTCATACTTCAAACAGCTCTGCTCCAGCTGCTCTTGCGTGGATCCCAACAGGCGTTCTGCTGACAGATCACAGTGGGAAGGACTAAGATGAAGTGTCAATGCTACTCTAAGATCCTATGTCAAATCCCTTGTTTGGATTTTAGATAACAGACGTCTAAAGTAGGGATTGGTAGAGGAGTACAGTGCATATGCAGTTACTCCCACCACTGCTCATGCAGGGGGATATTCACTGTAATCCCTTGACTCTCGAAACAGTGTATGCAAACTAAGCTGACAGCAAAATCTCTATGCAAAGACATCCAGAAATGAATACAAGCCAATTCAGAAAACATAGAAATCAATCAGCTTTTTAAAATGCTGGTTTAGTCACTGTGATTCCAGTAAGTCAAGCAATTACTATAGCGGCTAAGAGCAGTAGGCCTTGAAATCCAAGGTAAACTTTTGCAACCTTAGTGAACTTTCTTGTATGTCACCAAGTACACATGGAGCATTAAATTCAGAACAAGGATCCATCCCAGGCATCTAAGGAAACTCATCTGTCTTTGCGTACTTTCATCCCTTCTTTCATCTCCTTTCAAGGTGTTTGAAAGACCAGGCATGGGAGATCGTGATGAAGCCCCGAGGCTCCAAAAGCTACTTGTGAAGTTTGTGTTATTTAGGTATGAAACAAGACTACTAGTCATAAGTGAGGACTTCCCCAGTGGCACTGTCGAAAGCTAAACTCTGGAGTAAGGACTGAGGTTGGCAGGAGAGATAGAGATGTGGGGGAAGGAAGCCAAGAGGAAAAAATAAGGAGAGGTGAGAGGGAACGCTTGAAAGAAGCTTCAGCACACCTACTGAAAAAAGAAAGAGAGGTGTGACTTCTTCAGTGCTCACCCGTGACAGTAAGGTGACTGCATGCGTGGGTGTGTGTGTTAATGTGTGCATGCGTTAAAGATGACAGTGACAAAGATGTGTGTGTGCTGAGCTCAGCTAATGCCATGCTGCCATCTCCAGTGAGGCATCAGAAACCTGCGTTGGCAGAGAATCAACTTTAGGTCAGATCGCTGGCACTCACCGTTTCTCTGAGCTAGTTATGGTGGTGGGTGTGCAGCTCCTCTGACAGAATACTAAAAAGAGCTGGCGGTGTTGGGAAGGGAGGGCGTGGGGGTCAGTCCAACTGCGGCATCAATAACTGAAGAAGTTTAACTTTAAAACCTATTGATACGAAACACCGATTAATGAGCACAAAACGTGTCAAACACCTTTGGTTAAATATATAGATCTTGACAAAGTCTGAAAAAAGACATTATGAATTTTCTGTGAAAACTAACACTTGCAGTGTAGACATGTACAGGTGCCACTCTATTTAAAAAACAAAAAGAAACAGTGAATATTATTGAGTTTTTACCACTTTCCAGCTGCACTTCAGCAGCACTGACGAGGAAAGTTTCTCACCATGGCAGAAGAAATGATTGAAGGTGATGTGGAAGGTGAAAAAGTGAAGTCTGAGTCGAAGTCAGAGAGAGAAGTGGGAAAGTGGGAGGAATGCCAGGCTGCCTAAGTGAGCTGGGTAACCATATTCAGGCATGGCTGACTGTTAGAGTCTGGGGTGTTTGTTTTTTCTGCCTTCCTTTTCTCCACCGTCCCGGTAATCTCCTCCGGGGGGCGTGCCTTAGACGAGGACCTGTCCATCACAGCTCAGGGCGGAGCTGTGCTGTGGAGCTCCCACATACCTGCAACTGTCCTGTGTGTTTTTCCTCTGTGGTAACCACTAGCCCTCTGTGGTTTCTCCTGAGAAACTCCTTTTTGAAACATTTCCCTATGAAAACACATGTGCTCCTTCCAAGGTTCCTCCTGAAGAATCCTCCTTGTGATCCTTCAAGTTCCTTTTTCCTCTGTGTCCACCCTCCAGCTCCATGCTCTGCCTGTCTGCCCTCCGTCTCTGGTTCCTCCATCATCGATCGGACGTCAACTGGAAATACTTGCAGACATCCCGGACTCCTTTCTCTCTCCCTGGCGTCAACTCCCCCACCGGCCAGTAATTCTCACCTGAGTTCAGTCATTCATTGAGACAGAACTCTTTATTCAGCTCTGGACTTCCTCTCTGCAGCACTGGTTCCCTCCACTCCTCCATGCAGCTCGCCTGGTTCCTGGGATCATCATTAAATAATTATTTCAATAAAATAGTTTCATTTACAAGTGGTCTAGCAAGTCGTGTTCTGCATTTGGGTCAGCAAGCTTAATGAAAACATGAAACTAACACAGCAGGAGAAGTTCACCAGAGCACACAGTGCCATGGGGTAAAATACCAGTCAGAGTTAACATCTCTGCTCCTGGACATGCATTGGAAAACTAACATTTCTATGGTTGTCAAACCATACAATTAAACAAGTAGCTGCCAGGACCAAGTAAAGCACTTAATGAACTGAGGATTAGAAGTTTTGAACACCTATGAAGGCATTAGTTTGAACAGCTTGCTGGTTTGGATAATCAATTAAGCTCAAAATGTTTCATGTGTCAGCTTTGATTTGAATTAAAAATTTTGTTTCCCCAACAGATTTCTTCTTGCAAAAAGTAATCTAACTGTTTTGGTGTGGACCAGCCATAGACTGGGCTTGATTCTAATAGGAGGGGGCTAAGGATTAGAGTGATGACAAAGAAGCCTTGCAAACTCAAAGACTTGCAGTTCAACATCGAAGATAAATCCTGAAAATACCAAGGGAAACATGCAAAAAGCTTGTCAGCCATTATAAGGGTTTAATTGCTGTAATGCCAATTAGAATATTTTTCATTGATTATTGAGAAGGGCATATACATTTTTTGGACATCCATTTTTTTTAAATAGAATTGATTTTAAAACAGTTCAATATTTACAAACAAATAATCTGATTGAAGTATGAATACTTTCAAGTTAAGCTGTAAAACTGTGTGTTAAAAAATTCCAAGGTAGAAAAGATAAACATTGACCTTGGAAACTTTTAGACAAACTGACAAGTTGCATCTGAATGAAAAAATACTACTGGAAGAATGTATTTTTGACAGATGCGACCAAAGTAGAAATATTTGATGACAATGTATAGTGCCACGTTTTGAGAAAAGCAAACATAGCATATAAGCACAAACATATCATGTCCACAATTAAGCATGGTGTTGGAAGGGTGATGATTCTGACTTGTTTTGTGCCTGCAGGACTTTGGCACTTTGCAATCATTGAGTTGCCAATATATCACTCTGTATACCAAAGCACTGTAGAGTTAAATATGATCATATGAAAGTAGATGTCTAAACAGGTTGTGTCCAGTATGTGTGGGGTGTCCTTTTCTTGACCAAAGGATGGAGGGATAGTCAGCCCTGGTGATCATTTGTGCAGACATGATTGTTCATTCCAGTCTGGACCTGTCCAGTTTTGTGGATGAGCCAAACCTCACACAAATGGACTAGCACAGGAAATAATGAATAATTGCTGTGTAGAAGATAACCAGCAGCTCCTTTTGTAGGTTGTAGTTCTGGAGTTGCCTCTGCTAGGACTTCTTCTGAACAGTGTTTATGCATGAGGACCATCTCAGGTCCAGAGAAAGGGTAGTTTCTTGGAACTGGAAGTGATCAACAGTAGACAAGATCTTGTTGAGGATGGTGAGGGAAGGCAGTATGGAGGGTGTTCTCCAGAGGTCAACAGTCATATCTACAGTCTTGATCGAGTTTTTCTCCAGGTGGTTCTGACTGCACCAGTGGACCAGCCCATCTACCACCTGTCTGTAAACACACACTCTTCACTCTCCTGGATCAGACCAACAACAGAGGTGTCATATGCAAACTTCAGGAGTTTCGCAGTCATTTATGTACGGGGAGAAGAAAAAGTGGGGAGAGCACACACCTCTGGGGAGTGCCCGTACTGATGGTTCTTGTGTGGGAGAAAATGGTCCCCAGCCTCACCTGCTACTCTCAGTCAGTCAGTCGGGATCATACATTTCATTAATTAATAAGTCAAAGGGCAATTAGTGAAAAAACCAACAAGCTAACTCTCAGTCATAGCAAGATCATTTCAAACTCCAATCTGTACAATGTATTTAAACATGAATGATAACTTGCTGAGAAACAGCACAATTATCAACAGTACTTTAGAAAAAAATATCTCGACTGAAGATTGAGCTTTAGCAGCTAGTGTCAGCACAAACATGTCTGTTGGCATTCTCTCTACTGATGTCAATACCATCTGATTATGTTAAGACTGACCAATAGCATCTACTTTATTAGCCATTCTTACCACTCACACACAAATAATTCCCAATCACTACTTAGAGCAACAGACTCTGACAAGCTCAAGCACACAACTTAAATTAAATTCAGCAATAAATGTCTCCTGTTCAGAAGCTATATCAAAGCAGGCCACACCACAGTCCTTCTGGAACCAGACTCACTGGACACTGGACACACTGCCTTTGGCTAAAACACATAACTAAACGGCCAGCTGAATGGCAGACTTTATATGGAGACTATTTGAATACAAAACAGCTTGCGGCAGAGGATGAGAACTTTCCATCTCTCCTCTTTGAGCTGTCAGAACAGCAGTCTGTAGGGGGGCAGCTGTTTTCTCTGGAAAAAAAGGGGGGAGGAAGGGAAAGGGGGGATGTCAAGAGACAACTTACAACCCACCCAAGATCCCCAGAGGAGAAAACCAGCACATTAAGCCAAGGAGAGAAATGATGTGCCCAAGACTAGTGTAAGAATGGGGTGGAGGGTGGGGTAAGGGGATGGCAGGCTGCAACTGCTGCCTGAATCTATCTCCATTAGTAAGTACAGACCATCAGAGGATCCAAACTCAGACACATGGTCTCTAGTGGGGGGCTCAAGGGCTGACTGATGCAGACGGAGTGTTTCATCAGATAATGTGTGACTTTGCAAGCAGAAATCTGCCTTCAGAACACAGCCCTATCATCATTGCAATATACACAGATTTTTTGCAAATACATGTGTACATGTGTTGCATTACAACCAAAGACTTCACGTGGATAATACTGAAGAAAACGAAACATGTTTAACTTTTTTCTGCAGATAAAATAAAAAAATAAACAAGCCAAGCATTTATATGCAATCCCTTATTCAGTGACACACCAGAAAAAAATCTAGAGCAACCAATTTCCTTCAGATATCACCTTATTAGTAAATATAATGTGTTTGTGTGTAAATACATCTGTTCTACTAAGCACTGCTAACAATGCACTTCAACTTTAAAACACTATTGTGATGGCAAAACATGGGGGGTGATATATTTTTCTTCAGCAGGGACAGGGTAGCTAGTCAGAGGTGATAGGAAGATGGATGAAGCTGAATACAAGACAATCCTGGAAGAAAACCTGTTGCTGTAAAAGGCTTGAGACTGGAAGTACGACTCTAATCATACACCAGAACAAGAAAATAATTGTTTAATATAAGCATATTTATGTATTGAATGGACAAGTCAAATTCCAGACCTAGATCTAGACAGATTATGTGGGAAGACATGAAAATTAATGTTAACAGATGTTTTCAATCCAATATGACTGTTTGAGTTATTTTGCATAAAAGAATCAGTAAGATATTCAGAATCTAGATGTGTGGAGATGACAGAGACACAACCCAAATGAATGGCAGCTGCAATAGCATTGATAACAATATTCCTTTTCTTTCCACTTCACTATTGTGTTAAGTTTTATTGCTCAGCCAAGACCACAAAAATGCAATAAAATACAGTTAGTACATACATATAACACAGGTAGAAGTTTGGAGTTATAATGTGAAGAAATATGTTCAAAAGATATGAATACTACTATGAAATTTTTTGCAAGGCACTGTATAAAATACTAAAAGTCAGTCAGAAAGGCATTTTATCCTCTTCTGAGCTGCAGAGCAATCTACATCAGTGTGGCAGTCATTCTCTTACAAGATCGTCTTGTTTAAAGAGCTCAGGCTTAATATGCATTGTATTCATATTTGTACCTCCCGGCATTCACAATATAAGCAGGCTAAAGTAGGATTCTAAAGCAGAAGCAGTCCACAGGCACTCGGCTTTCTAAATTAAGTCTCTATTTTTATTTGGCCTTTTTTACTAGAGGCCAAAATTAAATTGGATTCCAAATGATCCAGAACCGACAGAGCGATCTTTAGTGCCATATTCGTAGACGGAGTGCTCACTAAACTGTCACAAATATGATGCCAGTTCGGTAATTTTCTCCTGTGACAAAACGAGTGAAGTAGTGAGCCCAGGTCTCCCCAAGGGGATTCTTGGAAGATTTGAGGAGGGCATATGGCAAGAATAGGATAGGGTGTGCACCACAGAGTACACCACTTACAGCCAAAAGCCCCTTGAGACACAACAAGAGAAAATGACTGAAAAGTAATGGGGGTTTTTTGTCCATTATTTGCTATATTCAAACTTTTCACAGGACATTTAATGGAGCACTAGCCACCAAATGATCAAAAAGCTCAAAGGTTTGTTTATTGGTTATTTCACAAAAAAGTCCTCCTCTAAATGTGAAAAAAGCCAAAAGACAAACCTATCTCGAGTCTGATGCACAGAATTAGGAGGTTGCATTCAAACATTACACGGTACAGGTTGAATTAAAAAGGATATAAGGAAGAGAAAATTAATTTATGAGTGTGAAAAGTAAAAGTCACAGGTCTAAATGAGCAAATGAGGCACTGAAGGTTCACACAAGGGAAATGTTTCTCAGCAGGAAAAAATGATTTCCCTTTCAACACAACCTGCACCGCAGGGGGGTTATACACAGCTTCGCTGCATACGCCTCTGATTCAAAGACGCTTCCGACTCCCACCTCTTCTCTCCTCTCCCTGTGTCCCATCCGCCCAATATTTCCTCCAACACGTTTCCTGTACAGCGTGCCGCAGGGCACCGGGAGAGATGGAGGGAGCCAGCCAGAAAGCCGGATAACCGGGATGTGGTCACATCTGGCCCTAACTAATTTCTGTTCCACACAAATTTGCTTTTCCTCCCAATAACAACCTAATTTTAAAAAAAGAAAATCAGTGATTGGAGGCATGCTTATTTCCAATTCATCAACAGGACCAAAGCAAACGAAGACTTCTAAAAAGATTGGGTCTCTTTTAATTAATATTAAAAATTGCCCCACACCACTTTCAATTATATATTTACTGAAAATGAATCCAACCAGCGGTGATTACCCAAGCCCATATGGCTATCAGTGACTCACATTATTAGACACACTTTTGGAGTATTAGACACACTTTCCACCTTCAACAAATTTAAACGCCCCACAGGCACAGGTGTGGAAGGATTCTTCTTTTTTCAAACTTGCAAACTTTTCAGCTGAATATAGACTTCTGAGTCAAACATCTGAAATTGATCCTTACACGTGCTCAGGACCTCAGACTGGACCAAAGGTTCACCTTTCAACAGGACAATGACCCTAAGCACACAGCTAAAATAACAAAGGAGTGGCTTCAGAACAATTATATGACCGTTCTTGACTGGCCCAGCCAGAGCCCTGACATAAACCCATTTGAGCATCTCTGGAGAGACCTGAAAATGGCACCATCCAACCTGACAGAACTGGAGAGGATCTGCAAGGAACAACGGCAGAGGATCCCCAAATCCAGGTGTGAAAAACTTGTTGCATAATTCCCAAGAAGACTCGTGGCTGTACTAGCTCAAAAGGGTGCTTCTACTCAATACTGACCAAAGAGTCTGAATACCTATGACCATGTGATATTTCAATTTTTCTTTTTTTACCCACTGCATATAACCTACATTAATATGTAGTTGAAACTGTGTATTTTCTCTGTCAGACAGAAATATGGTCTGTTGAACAAAACAGACAATGTTTCATGCAGAAAATGTCATTACATTCTCCTGTTTTTCAGTCTATCGATACATGAGCTGAGTTAGTTTTTTTAAATATAAATTAAAGCTCATTATATTTCATTTCTTAATTAGAATTGTAGCTTTTTATAATGTCTTTGTGACATATATTCTGTTATGCAGCCAGATATAATATAACAATCATGAAACACAAATCTGGCCAAATTGACTATTAATTAACATGTTTAGTATATCGAGACCTTAATTTGCGGAGGCTATATGAAACTAAATGATTAGCTTTTACTTTACGAAATTACATGATATTTTATTAGTTAAATTAAAAAAACACTAGAGATTCTGCTATGCTAAGTTTAATATTCATCAAAGCAAATGACAGCCAGAAGTTAAAAGAACAAGCATGAGGAACTGAGCAAATACATATGTTTTGCAGCACCAACCATCTGGGGGAAAATGACTTTCCATTGAATTGTTCTTTATGTGTATGTTGCACTTATTGTAGTCTTTCTTCTCTGTTTCTCTTTTTTTCTGCAGAGAGGAGTACTATAAATCTTTACAGATTGTCTAATATTCAACACCTAAACACACCTAAACCATTATTTCCATGCCTTTGCAGAAGTCGATGACATTGTAAGGAGATAGTTGAGTCGTTAATTCAGTTCCGTTGTAGAAGGGATACCATCGAGCTGAATGCAAAGGTCAGTTGTGTGAAAGCATGAAGTTTTAGTGATTGGAAATATTTTTGTGTTTTTTTACTTTTTCTAAGTCTGATATCCAGGAATGTTTGACTAAAGCTGCAGACTGATTGTATCTCAGTATTTTAACTTAAGTCTATCCATAACGTGTGTAGTATTAGCTCAAAGTTAAAATTTGGGCCAAATCACATTCTTGAAAAATAAATGTAGACAGAGTTTGAGTCTTGTGACAATTTACTTGCAATGATGTTTCGACAGCAACATCACTATAGAGCAGTCAAACCCTCACTAGTAAAACAAGAACTGATTATGTGTAGAAACTGAGACTTTCAGCTGAATCCAAACTCTATTTGTTGTAAACCCTGGCAGTGTTGCAAGGTTAGCTGATATCATATATTTGGATTTAACAGTTTTTGAAGAAAAAGGGAGTGCTGCAAGTGAATGCAGCTGCTACTTGAGTGGTCCAATAATTTTTATTGATTGAATATGAATTTTTGTCACAAATGGTCATTTACCACTCTGGGAAATGACAGGAAGACCAGACTAACCCGAAGAGCACTTTTAAATCCCTTGGTAGTGTGCCCATTTGCTAGGTTTCAAGTTAATGCCTCTCAAACAATTTTGTTAATGGCCTTTTCCTCCTTACTAGAGAAACTGTCTTAAACAGCACCTTGATAAACTGTTGAAACCATTTTCAACTTTTGCACTATGGTCACATTACAATGACAAACCTTAATGTATTTCATTGTTACTGTGATAGGAAACAACTGCATAATTTTGATGTGCAAATGATTGATGTTTTTATAACTAAATATCTTTAAAATGTAGTGTAAATACACAGTCACTCCTCTTTACTCTGTTAACCCCCCAAAAAAACAGTTATAAATGTTCTAAGTAGGAAATCGAAAAGCTATACAAGCAGCTTTCCTGTGAAGGTATTAGATGATTAAAAAACAGCCTCCTGAAGACTGGGACAACAACACTAAACATACAGCTAGAGCTACGATTGAAGGGTTTAGATCAAAACATATTCATATGTAAAAATGGCCCAAAATCTAGACGTAAATCCAACAGAAAATTGGCAGCAAGAATTGCACATCTTTTCATCCACTCTTGTTCCGAATGTCTGACTACAACAAAAAGACACATAGGCAAGCTTGCTTGAAGAGGATGATTTCTGTCTCTGTATCCTAAAGATACAACAACCTCAACAGCCTAATGAAACTGTTTGAGAATGTGTTTTCCTGGAATTCAACACTGAGCAGGTAGAATAAGAACATATCATTAACCATTTGAGTTTGCCTTTGGCTCCTGAACCAAAAGTCAAGTGGAACTTTTGATGACCTCCCCCAAGTCCTCATGACAGATGCTGGATTTGTTGATAGTCCAAATGTAGGAACTTTCATCACTTTGATCTGGACACAAAAGACAAACAAAATGCAGGAGGGGCTGAAACCAGATCTTTTTATTTATATATTCTATACGGGTAAGCAGCGTTGGTCAGCCTGGACTTCAAAACCGCACATCAAAACTGCCTTTCATCTCAATAAACACTGACAACAAATGACAGGAAAGAAGAAAGGGTATCGTAGAAGTGACAACAACAAAAATAACTTTGCAAAGACATGGTGGAGATGAAAACCCATCGTCAATGACATAGTTTATCTGCCTTAAATCTTTAGAGGAAACTGATGTTTGAGCGAGTAACAAAATGAGTAAAAATAAATACAGATGCACAAATCTTTAAATACAGAAATACAAAAAATTTACTAAAAAGCCAGACCTCCAATGCATACGAAGTCAGGAAAACAGTGACTAAACAGATATATGCAACAATAAGGTAAAAATAGCAAGAATAGATAGAAGGCTTTTGTGATTAGGGCAATGGTAAACATTTTTTCATGTGTCATCAAGCTATTCTTACTGACAGCTTGAATTCATAAGAAGAACAGTTGTCACACTGAAGATAATGTTTGCCTTCATTTCATGGTTTCCAAGTAATAAAAGCTGTTTCATACTGAGGAAAACAAAGGATTTCAGCCTTGTTACAGCACTAAGTACCACATCCACTATATTCCTCCACAAAACTGTTGTGCTTTCTTTTTCTTTGATGCAAAATTGATGCAGCTCAAAAAGAGAGATTTCCTTTATGTTCCAACTCATTTTCCTTTTCAAATACTTAGGCCATTTTACTCGTGATATATCTTAGCAGCTGACAGTTCATCTGGACTTTTGGCTGCGCTTTATAAGCAACTGCTATCGTTTCCCTCAGAACTTGGAAACAAGCATGGCATTCTGGAGAGCTCCTGTTTTTGTAATTCCTCAAACCCTGATTTCTCCTTTCATGTCGTTTTAAAAATTGCCGTCCTTAGCTTACATTGCCTTGCAAACATATTCATACTCCCCGAAATTTACAGAAATGTATCATGTTACAACCACAATCCTCAATGTGTTTCACCAGTATTTTATTAGATGGACCAACACAAAGCAAAGAACAATTACAAAATGACATGAAGTTGATCTATCCATCCATTGTACATACCCAATATCAATGTGGGTGGGAGTGGGGGCTATCTGCAGAGACCATTGGGTTAGATGTTGAGTACACCCTGTACAAGTCACCAGTTTATCACAGGGCAGCACAGAGACACCCGGAACAAACAAACTCTGTTACTCTAGCCCCTTTCAAACAGGCCATGAAAAACTGTAATTTTCCGGACTTCGTCTTTACCCTTTACCGGTAGTTTTACGGATGAAGACCTAGTAACGAGCGGACTTTTCTCGGTATGGTGTTTGCATTAAGATTATCAGGAAATGTTCCGGATAAACTAGAACCCCTCTAGTTTGGCGGTGGGGCGGTGGGGAAAAGGGGAGAGGGGCAGAGAGCGCTATGAGCGCACACATTGATGACGTATAAACGTCACTATTTTCCTTTCAGTTTCTTCATCGATGTCTCTTAAGCGTTTCCATGTGCGCAAAATTGCACACATCACAAAGACGAGCCCTGCGAGTAGATCTGCTGTTTCGTCGACCATCTTTGCAATAATCCCTTAGTTTGGGGAAGTGACATATATGCCTGCCGCACTAAGTTTACGTAATGTCCACATACAACCCCCCACTCCCCCTAAACCCCCCGCCCCCCCAGATGTTCATCAGGATCCTCCGGTACATTTCTTGCTGTGTGAAAGCAGCTGAAAGGCAATGTTCCAGAAAAAATTGGTGCATTTGAAAACACAACTCCGGTTAAAGACCGGATGGAATTGTCCGCAAATATTCCAGAACTTCTGTCTGAAAACGGCTACAGTTACACAGAAAGTAACCCCAGTGATCTTCTTGCTGCAAGCCAAAAATGCTAAAAACAGTCCCAATGTTTAGCTAAAGTTTATAGATTTTTTCAAAAATAATTTCCAGTTGTGGTTTTCACTTTTGCTAAGGCTACCCCTAAACAAGATCAAGAAATTGTGTGAGCCCATCAAGATAGGTAAGGCATAAGAGCATGAAAAGCAACTGGTTTTGGGGGGGGGGGGGGGTTCAAAAGCCGCCACCGTCTTAAGGCAACCATTACATGGGGTATGTTAGGGATCATCCCAGATGTTTCTACATCATCCAGCACTCACCTTACACGAGTAATTAACTTTTTTTCTGGACTGAACTGAACAAGGATACCATCTGAGTGGAGTAAGGCAGAGAAACTTACAAACATTCTTGATGTCTTGCCATCAGATAGATGACTGTACTTTTAAGACAACATCCAGACTCCAAAATATTAACAGGCACTTTGTAGGAACATGGGAAAACAGTCATTAAAAACAACAACTTAAAACCAGCAACACACAATCTGTGACCTTGTGTGTGGTAGTTTTGTCAATCCCCAATTGAACGCTTAGTCTAACGGACTGGTATTACCCAGTAAGAGGACATAAGGCCTCAGATTTCACTTGTCTAAAAGAGGGTTTTTTTGGCACAACAGCGGCAAGTGCCCTGCTTCTCTGATGGAAGCCTTCCCTGATCTGCTCATGGTTTTTACTTTGTTTTCCTTTGAGTGGTGCAGAGTGCTGTGCCACCCGTCTGATTCCAGCCAGGCTGCACTCATACAAGACTTAAGACTTTCATCTCAAGCTGGCAGTCTGCGCTGAAGGTCACTCGACACTTTCAAACAGCAGTGCTGACGAAGAAAGGTCAGTTTTATTTTCTTTAATAAGCACTTGCACTCGCGGTCTACTACTTTGGAAATTTTAAAATATTGAATAAAAATTAATTACTGGTAACATCAAATCAGCTCATTATTTTCTGTCAGTGTTTTGCTCCTTCTTTTCCCCAACCCCATGGGATTAAAAGTCTTCTACAAAAAAAGTAAATTACTATTACAACAAGAACAACTGTCAGTTTCTTTGCTGGATCAACGAATTCTTTCATTTTTCTCCCAACAAACTTCATGCTAAGTCATCACAAGTTTTCAGGTTCAGCTTTTCTCACTCAGCCCGCACATCCCACTATATGCTGAAAAAAAGCCTTCCATCCATAAGCTTAATTAGTCTCTGATTAAACTAAACTCAGCAAAAAAAGAAACGTCCCTTTTTCAGGACTGTGTATTTCAACAATAATGTTGTAAAAATCCAAATAACTTCATCCAGATCTATCCAGATCTTCATTATAAAGGGTTTAAACAATGTTTTCCATGCATGTTCAATTAACCATAATCAGTTAATTAACATGCACCTGTGGAATGGTCGTTAAGACCTTAACAGCTTACAGAAAGTAGGCATTTAAGGTCACAGTTCTAAAAACGCAGGACACTAAAGAGAATGCCCAGGGTCCCTGCTCATCTGCGTGAACGTGCATTAGGCATGCTGCAGGGAGGCATGAGGACTGCTGATGTAGCTAGGGCAATAAATTGCCATGTCCACACTGTGAGACGCCTAAGACAGCGCTACAGGGAGACAGGAAGGACAGCTAATCCTCCTCGCAGTGGAAGACCACGTGTAACAACACCTGCACAGGATCGGTACATCCGAATATCTCACCTGGACAGGTACAGGATGGCCACAACAACTGCCAGAGTCACACCAGGAACACACAATCCCTCCATCAGTTCTCAGACTGTCCGCAATAGGCTGAGAGAGGCTGGACTGAGGGCTTGTAGGCCTGCTGTAAGGCAGGTCCTTACCAGACATCACCAGCAACAACGCCGCCTATGGGCACAAACCCACCTTCGCTGGACCAGACAGGAGTGGCAAAAAGTGCTCTTCACTGATGAGTCACGGTTTTGTCTCGCCAGGGGTGATGGACGGATTCGTGTTTATCGTCGAAGGAATGAGCGTTACACCGAGGCCTGGAGCAGGATCGATTTGGAGGTGGGGGGGTCTGTCATGGTCTGGGGCGGTATATCACATCACCATCGGACTGAGCTTGTTGTCATTGCAGGCAATCTCAATGCCTTGCGGTACAGGGAAGACATCCTCCTCCCTCATGTGGTACCCTTTATGCATGCTCATCCGGACATGATCCTCCAGCAGGACAATGCCACCAGCCATACTGCTTGTTCTGTGCGTGAGTTTCTGCATGACAGCAATGTCAGTGTTCTGCCATGGCCAGCGAAGAGCCCGGATCTCAATCCCATTGAGCACGTCTGGGACCTGTTGGATCGCAGGGTGAGGGCTAGGGCCATTCCCCCCAGAAATGTCCAGGAACTTGCAAGTGCCTTGGTGGAAGAGTGGGGTAACATCTCACAGCAAGAACTGACAAATCTGGTCCAGTCCATGAGGAGGAGATGCACTGCAGTACTTCAAGCAGCTGGTGGCCACACCACATACTGACTGGTACTTTTGATTTTGAGCCTCCCTTCATTCAAGGACACATTATTCTATTTCTGTTAGTCACATGTCTGTGAAACATTTTTAGTTTGTCTTATGGTGTTGACTCTTTTAGTGTTCATACAAATATTTACACACATTAAGTTTACTGAAAGTAAAAACAGTTGAATCAGAGGACGTTTCTTTTTTTTTGCTGAGTTTAGAAGTTCAAGACCCGGAAAAACTTGGCAGAAACTGAGTACCGAATCCAAAGCTCAGGGAGATGGATCCAAAAGCGAAAGGAGGGGCAGAAAGTGGGAGAGACCTCTGTCATGGTGACTGGATCATTGGCAAAAAAGGTGATGGCAAAGCTTCAATGGCTCCAAACCATCTTAATTAATGTTACTAGATAACGACTACACCTGATCCTCATCAATTCAGTGCACAAATCTTTTTCTTTAGTACAATTTGTATCAGATAAAATACACTGTTGGCTTTTTCCCTCAGTGGAACAATGAAAAATTAATCACAAAAGAGGGGGAAAGGCTGATTTGCAATTTAAATTACTCAACACTTCCTGGCAATTAATTAGTCTATAGAAGTAAGTAAGGGTATAAACAAGAATTTTCACACCATGTGTTTTCACTTGTGTGAGCTATTTTTTGCATATATGAAATCCTTTTTTTTTTGTTGCATCTTGTCTCTTAAGAAGAACAATGAATGCCGAGTAATCACACAGTGAATCAATTTAAGAAAACATGACAACGCTGTCAGCAGTGCTAACAGCCTCGAAGCTTTCTAAGTAGACCCAGATGACACTTAACCAGAATAAAGCTAAGAGTCTGTTTTTTTCCCAACCCTTTCATGACAAACATCAAGAGCAAAGCGGCAGCAGGAAAGCAGGCATAACAGCTCTGTGAGATGGAGAATATGTGTGATAATCATAGGACTCCCTCTGAACAACTCTCTTCAAACAGTTCAGTTGTCATGGGAATTCAGTGAGTGCAAATGGGTGGAAAGAATAAGAGGTGATAATGCACATTATGTAGTAAAAGTAAACAGTATCACATTACAACTGCATTTTGCAACAGTCGCACTTGTCCAGTGACAAATGATAAAGAAAGAAGTTAATGGAGGTGCTGTGCTTCGGACGAGGAATGAGATAGTGTTTTGTTGCGACTAAGGCTCAATTACCACCTCATAATTTCAACAAAAAGATGTGGAAATTAGCATCAGGGTAAGAGTGCTAACTGATTGACATACCAATGAAGTCTGCCGATGCTGTCACCCTGACCTTGTCTACATGAAAGGTTTTTTTCCCCAAAAAAACAATCAAGTTGCTATTTCTAAAAAGTTCCCTGGAAACGCGGCAAGGTTACTAGAAATGTTTTCATTCAAAAATAAAACCTGCAGTGCTGCCATGAAAATACATCAACAGCAAAGAAGAAGATACTGGCAATCTAAAAACACAAGGGTGAGACTTTTCTTAGTTTGGAACCTAAAACGTTTTTCTTTCTCTATTCTTTTCCTTGTGAGTGCAAGGCTGAAATTCCAATAAACTTTGCTTTAATTTTAGTACATAAAATATTTTAGCACAAGAAAATTATAATGAAATCTTTAGCCATCAGTCTGAAATGATGTGTGTGGTGATTTGGTGTGGGATGCTCATCAACAGGTGATTTTGTATTCTCCAGACCAAACTAACTACAATACTACAGTTGGACCTGTCATGATGGCACGAAAATGCAAAGAGTTTATTTGTAAAGCACTATTCATCCACAGATTTAGGTTTTAAATTTCACTAAAATAATTGTTTGGAAGTGCTCCAGTCAGAATCTCAACTTTAATCCGATTGAGAATCTGTAGCGGGAGCCAAAGATTAGGGTGATGATAAGGAGGTCTTCCAACCTCAAAGACCTGGAGCTTATCATCACAAAAGATACGCTGTCAAAAAGCAAAGGAAACCTGCAAAAAAGCTGGTTAAAAGTTAAGCGAAAGGCTTGAGTGCTGTGATGCTGGTAGTTGTTTTTTTCACTCATTTTTGAGAGCCTATATATTATTTTCAACTTGAAATTTATCATAAAAATGTAAATAAATACTTTTTTTCCAAAATTGATTCTCCTTTTATATATATATTTTTGAGAGCCAGCCTAATTTAATGCCAGAAACAAACTTTCTAAATGTATGAAAAAACCTTGAACATAAATTTGCCAGGAGTATGAATAATTTTGGACCTGACTTTGCAACTCCTGCCACAAACAACATTTTGCTGGCCTCTATTTTTTTTATCAAAGAGATGGTATCTTAATTTCCTCTCCTTCTCTTTTTATTGTCATTAAGACTCCTAATAATGGAAGTCTTAATGACAAGTGCTTACTTTTTGTTCATTATGGGTCTTATATCTCTGTAGTATGTTGTGTAAATAATGTCAATTTCACAGTGTGATGTGAACTACTATTAAGCAAAGGGCAAGTGTGAATAAGAGGCGACCTTGGTGCATATAAGGGTGCAAACGCTATGTGAGGAGTAGGGCCACGTCAGTCAGGAAGCGCCCCAAAAGTGCTATCAAAACAAAAAGACATTTCCACAGAAACAACAGTACAGACCACTCTGATGTCCCCTGGCAAATTTGAGGCAGGAAAGGGGTTAAAGTGGTCTGAAGAAACATCAAGTGTCAAATAAAGATCGGGGGGACAATAATAGAGTTTGCAGAGAAGAAAGGGTGGGAAAAAACTAACCGTTGACCGTAATTACCCACAATGTGGCAATTGAGCATTGATGCAGCGAAAGAAGAAAGAGCACAAACACACCAAGGAAGTATGCCGATAGGAGGGAAAACCAGATGAACACCTTAAGGAAATAAAGCTGGATCATCAGAACACATTCCAAGAATGCCACCGGAGAGAGAGAAAATAGATCTGGGATGAAAGTTGAAATACACTGACTGTTTATTTGTTTATTTGCACAGCTGTCCTTTCTTGAAAGCAACCTAATTTTATTACAGTCTATGAATAAAAGTGCTTATTACAAGCCTAGAGTGCTGTGCCCTAGGTGCAGCTATTCAGATTTTTTTCTGAGGGAGCTTTTCACTAAAACATTACAAAAATTTAAAAACTGACAAAAATGCTTCCTTCTGTTTGGCAATTGTAACGGCAGTCTAATTATTAAAGTATTCTGTCACATTAATACAGCAGCTAAATTCCACAAAGCTTATTTATAATGAGCTCCTGTCATGTAATATGATGAAATAAAAAATGATGTACACCTCTGCAAGGTAAAAAGTAAATCCTGTTTTTAAATTCAGTTTTAGATTGACATCAGCAGACAAACAGCTTTCCAAGTTTGGCCTCTAATAAAAAATCTGCGCAAATTCATGAATTATTATTCAAGTATTGCAGCTGAAAACAACCAAACCGCACTAATCACAATCTTGGTGAAGGTAATGATGCACTTTTGACCAGATAGTTCTTTTGAAATACATTCTCCTCCATAAAAACAAAATTACTTTGACAACCCTATGATGAAGATTCATCATTCCAAGAGTCTCTTCTCCAGCTGTTTTGTGGGAAATAGGACCACAGCACAGTTAACAGAGAAGGTAAAAAAAGAAGTAATACATTTTGTGTGTTCTGTTCAATGCATTCAGTATGAGAAAAGGTAGAAATAGAGAGTGGAGGGGGCCGGGCCAACTCTATTCCACACCACTGTTCCATGGCTGCTTTCAAAAAGGTAAGCCAGATGAGGAGAGTGAGACCAGGAGCCCATTTATATTCATTACAGAGAGACTGTCTGCTCTCACTCTGCCAGTCCAGCCACCGTCTCTCTCCATCTCTCTGTCACACACACCTCAACTCTCCAGAGAGTCTGACAAACCAAAAGACAGATTCAACTTCTTCTGCATAAACAACAGCTAAGTGAGGTGATGTTGCAGCCATTAGGATGAGAGCTGGAGGCAACCAGCTGGACAGGTTGTTACAACCGGTGTGAATACAGACCCCACATCAAATACACACAAAGTAAACCCTGTACATCCCCGCTGAAAGCGTGGTGATGTTGAGATGGACATAATAATGTATATTTCAGGTTATATGTTGCTTCCATGTGCAAATGTGTTTATGAGAGGAGCTTAGTATTTCATTTCATGATCTACACTTGGTCTGATGATGCACAGATTGCCTTTACATCATTCTGTCATACAATTCTAAAACAATTCTTTTTTTTTTTCAAGCACAGCAGTATTTGACAAAATTCACATTTGTGTTAAAGACAACGTCTGTGCTGTGGTTTCTGGCTTATTTTACATATGAAATAATTCTTTCATACCTGCGAGCCTGGACCACGGTCCTTTCTGTGGTTGAAGTATGCATTCAACACCTGGTATACAGCCACAGCTCTGGGCAAACTTTTTGTTTTCATGGCTAAGGCATGAGCATTAGGTTTTATAGTTAACTGAGAGGCATTTGCTTTATCATCAAAGGGTCCCCTCAATGACAGGAATACATAAAAAATGTAATAGTTATGGAGGAATTAGTGGAAACACTATTTTGAAGGAAGTTTTGAGGAATTACTTTTGAAATACTCAGTTTAACCCAAACCTTCAATGTCAGATAGAACATTATTTTTGTAATCAAAATCAGCCCCGGTCCAGTTGTATGTATCGACCAATTCAGATCATGGTTAATTAAAAAGTGTTTGACAGAAGGTATATGAGCTTTAAAAGTGCCACTCGTGCAAAATACAACTTCAGTTGAAGAAGAGACGCTTATTTTCTAAACTGTTTTAAAATCAATTTTAAACTAAAGAATTTAAAATAAATTTTAAACTTAAAAACACTGATATTCATCACAGCTGCAAAGACAGTCTGTCAAACACACTTAAATCAATGGATGATTTTAAGAAAAGTTTATCCTCCAATATATGAGTATATACATGTGTATATACATGAGTATGACTGTGCTGTTTTAGCCACCAGGCTTTCCAAAAAAAAATAAAAAATCAGAGGTGAAGAGTGACAGAAATAAAGCAGAAACCATTTTGGAATCTGTTAAAGACAACTTAGTGTCTGGGAACCAGAATATAAAATTCATCATTGAAAAACTTCAAACTTTACTTGCAAAAATGAAAGAGAAACATCACATTTACAAGGACACCTACAATGTTTTCCCCCAGGACACTGGTTACAGCTTAGAGGAGGAAAAGGTGCCACAGTGCTGAGACAGCGCCACCAGATGGACAGGGTGTGGAGCTGCATGATTTGGCTGCGGTAAGAAAAAAAGAAAAGAAAAGCTGCGATCACAGTGGGGACCCTGGAGTGTTTAGAGGGTCACCTTGTGCAAAAAACAGGCAGTGAATGAAACAGCTAGGTACAGAGACAGACTGCAGAGTTTAGAGGAACAGATTACAGACACTGAAAATAAGCCAGAAAACTGAGGTTAGACGGCAGAGCGGTGCAGAGTTTCAATTTATGCCTGACACATTTCTGAACATAAATCAAATGCCTGCATGTTAGCTCGTCTTGCAACAGCTCCACCACCACCACAACAAGCCTCCTCCCTCTGGTAAGAAGTCTGACAGAAGGTTAATGAAGCTTGTTCATTATAAGGTGCGATTTCATTAAAGGCTTGGAGGGAGCATGTGCAAATACATCTAGAGGGGATCACAAGGACCAGTCACGTGAAGTAGCTGAACCCCATTTATAAAAATCCTACGGAGCTCGCCGGAGGCACATATCTTGTCAAGTAAGCAACAGAACATGGATCATACAAAAGAATAAATTACAACCTTTTGTTATGAGAAGTTAACTTTTTTTCTGACAAGAGAATTAGCATGGACATGTCTCTGAAATTAATTATATGAAAACTGACATTATAAAAGGCACTGCAGGAGAGACTGGCAGACCGCCAGACGTGGCAAAGAACTGTCTCTCATACATGAAAGACAGTTAAAAGGACAAGATGTGGAGCATGTACAACAACTTGTCTGCACATACTGCCCAAGGCACAGATAGCCCTGACACTCGGAGAGACAAAAACAGAGATAGAGCCAGGATGTGAAAAGGCCAGGAACAGTGTGCAAACATGCATGACAGAGCTGAGCGCGAATTCGGCAGCGGGTCGGAGGATGCTGGAGTGTGTCGAATCCAGGGCTGCAGGAGGTGTGATGGATTAAGAGGCACCGGCAGAGACAGAGGCCTTCTCTGAACCGTGGAGCTAACCCCAGTGAAACAACATCACCATCACTCAACAGATCACTGATGGCCTCCGTCTTTCTTCCTCTTTTTTAAACCATCCTCTAAACTCCCCCATTTTCTCTCCTCTAATACCCACTCAAGACAGCTATAAAACCAGGCAACCATGCCAAAGCCACACACCTTTAATGCTTTAGAGTCTCGTTCTGATCCCATTTCCTACTTTTGAAGATTTAAAAATGGGAGAAGTAGTCATATGAGCAAATACCTTTACACATCATAAAAACAGAGATTGCTGAGACCATCTTAATGATGCTAATACCCAAGCTGCATTTTAAAGCATATCATGGCTCTTACAATGATCATTTAGGATACATTTTTATGGATAAGCAGTAACTGCACTGATGTTTTGGGTTACATTTCTATGAAATATCAGCATACTTACAGTGTCTTCGAAAGGTATTTATACCTCTGAAACTTTTTCACATTTAGTCATGTTAGAACCACAAACATCAATGTATTTTACAGTGCTGTCAAGAGATTAAAAAAACTTCAGAGGTGGCTATCAGGGCCAGCAAGGTCTTCTCTGATGGCCTAACACAATCAGAAACACTAGCCTATATTTTCAACCTAAATTATATTTGTTCAATATAATTATATTAATCTATTTCAAAGTCTATTCTTTTTTGTGTCTAACATTTTCTTGGCTGTGCAGCTTCCCTACATATCTGTGGATTATCGATATTTTGTCCAATCAAAGTTCTGTCGCCATTGAGAGAGGCATCACTTTATGACTCTGGGGCAATCTAATCCGCCCAAGGCCTTCAGAATCAGTAGAGCAGGCCTACAATAAGTAAACTATATTACAACCGAACTGTTTTTTTTAACCAGTCAGCATTCAGATTTGCCTCAAAAGGCCAGCTAGCTGGCCCACAATGATAGAGTTTTTCCGCGCTCTGATCAGTTGGTCAGAGCAAAGTTATCAGTGCAGTCTCCTGCTAGCAAAGCACATCTTGAACGGTTTATGCACCTGTATTCTTTGGAATTTTTAAAATTCTACTCACAATGGCTGAAAGTGGAGGAGATGGGATAGATTTGGATGCAGATATACTTGCCACGTCCTTTTCAAGAAGGATCTTTCAAGAAGCACGACCAGGGACAGATACAACTTTCAGCATTAGCCTCCATGTCCACAGAAAAGGATTGACTCTTGGTCCTGAAGCGCAGAGATAAACTGTACAACAGAGCCATTGAGGTCTTGAGAAAAGAAAGAATGGATTTCATTTTCAAATAAGCAGGTGATGTGGAAAAGATCTATGTTGGTGAGTTGGAACATTTTATTTGTATTTTTTATATGTTTTTGTCATTTTATTTCGTTACCAATCAAACAATGGTGACAAAATAAAATGGCAAAAATGCTACAAATAAAAAAAAATACATTCTGATCCACTGCATTATGTAAATAATGTGGTGCGTGCAGTTGCGCTAATGTGTTAAATTGTTTTGCTGTTGCTTTTTCTCCAAAACAAATGCAAATACTGTTTGCTTTATTTTATTTTCATTGAATTGTTGGTTTTATAATTGCCTTGTTGGGTCTCTTAAATGAAATGGCGACAATGTGCATTTTATTTATTCATTTAAGCTCACATATACTTTGGTGGAATTATTTAAACAATATTTTAAAATTGGCTTTTATCTTTGAGATTCGACAGTATCCTTGATCTTAGTTTCCTACTCTTACTTGTAAATACGAGTTCATTGATTTTCAATAATCCAGAAACTAGGTGTCACTTGACCAGTTATTGTGTTGTAATGTGTACCTGTGATTCTGTAATGATTCTCCAGCCGTGGTGTTGTATAGATGGTATTATGAGGTGTATTCATTTAGGTTGGACTACGTAGGATATCATTTGTATATATAATACATATAAAACAAAAAAGTGGCTTTGTGAAGTCATTCATTGTTTTTAACAGACTTGAACAGATGCAGTCCCAGCCATTAAGATTTCTGTTATTAGGCGCGTTTCCACAATGAGAACTTTAAGGTAATTTAACAAGATTTTTTATCTGATGGGGTAATCTGTCGGCCCGCTCCTCTCAGCCTTGTGTCTCCATACTAAAGTGGTCCTTTAAGGAATCAGCCAAGACTTCCAAATATCATGACTCTCTCGGGCGTGAGTAGTGTCACTTATTAGCGCTAATAGGCGCCCACAGCAGCAGAGAATAGCAAGAATAGCAATAGATTTGAGATTTGAACGTTATTTGGAAAAAACAAACCTTGAAACTGAAACCATGTGTACAAACTGGCATCACCAAATGTGATCAAATTTTCTATATCCCATGCGGCACTTTAGTGGGCCACACAATGTTATTTGTAGTCAAATGCGAAGTACAAACTTTTCTGGAGCACAACTGACAGAAAAACTGGCTTAACATGCAGAGAGAGACCCTGACCAATGTACAACAAACCTCTGAATCAATGTTACCAAGAAAAAAGTTACTTCCAAACACCATGTAGTGCAGCCTTGTTCATCAGTAGCATCAAAAACATTCTTCATTCAGCTTTCTGTTCAACTAACTATAGTGACAGAAACAGAACATTTCTGATCAGGCCAAAATGCTTTGCTGTTTTAATGAATATTTCATAGTTTCTGGCTTTCTGTTTGATTAAGCCACTATCTCTAATATGTCTTCAGCAGGTTCTCTTTTTTATTAAATCAGCTTTCTAACATTGAGACTTTTAATATTTGTGAGGTGAATAAAACCCTTAGATCATTGGATGTTAAAAGAAGAAAAAAATCACCCGGTCCTGATAAGTTGGAGCCTTATTTTTTAGGCTTCCGTGCACTGTGAAACAAAGCTTGACAGAGAGGCCTAGACTGCAGCTGAAGTAAGAGCTTCAAGAGTCACCACATATGCGGGACTCCTGAAACAGAGACAACATCAGATGCTTCTTACCAGGGCTAAGTAGAAAAAAAGGACTGGACAAATGCTCAGTTGTCTAAAGCCATCTTTTCCGATGTAACCACATTTTGCTTTTCATTTGGAAATCAAGGTGCCAGAGTCTGGTGGAAGAGCGCAGAGGCTCAGGTCTGGTGTGGAGCTTCCGGTCAGAAATCTGAGCGCAGGTCATGCTTCTCTCTGCTGACAAGCTATATGAGGATGCTAATTTTATTTTCCAACAGGACTTAGCATCTGCCCACATCGCCAAAAATACCAATACAACTTTAGTTGCTAAAGCATTTGTGTGCTAGATTTTTCAATGAACTGGATTGACCTAAGCTCTGGTGAGAATTTATAAAGGACTGTCAAGAGGAAAATGAGAGAAATCAGATCCAGTGATGCAGAGGAGCAGAAGGCTGCGTTTAAAGCAACCTGAGCTTCCTTTAACACATGAGTGAAGCCATAGGCTGATTGCCTCCATACCACAACATAGTAATTAAGGCAAAAGAACCCCTGACTAGGAACTGCAGGCATATACTGTATAGTGTTTGGATATACTTTTCAGTAAAGTAACATTTCTAAGTCAAAAATCCTTTTTATTTGTTTTATTTAAAATTCCAGAGCCTAATGCAAGTTTCTTCCAAACTCATTTTAGTTAGAGAGGTGGGATCAAAACCTCCCTTTTCTACATTGTAGTTCACAATATGCGTTCAACCACTGGTCACTTTTACATCACTGTTCTAAATGTGATCTTACCTGTTCTCTTTTCTGTTTATTTTCTAATATGCATCAAGTTTTTTTTTTGGGGGGGGGGAGTGGGGGGGGGGGGGGGGTCCCACAGTGTGAACAGATTTGGGAGCAAAAAGGGAAGAGTGAAAGGAGAGGGAAGGGGGAGCTGTTTGGTGTTCAAACCCGTTGCAATGATGCAATTTATAATTAAAATGCAAATAGACCAACAGGGAGCCTCTTTTCACCTTGTTTTCTCTCTACTCTAACATTCTCCAGGGAGCACATCCATGCCTGGGATCTATGTACCCAAGTCAGTAAATCAATTTTTATATAAACCACTAAAATCAATTTGAGACTCAGGGTACACAGAAACTTACGTTCGAGCCATTGCTTGACTAATAGAAAACTTAAGATGCACGGACAGGCACATCCAGCCTGTGGCGATAAAAAATTATTCTACTTTGCTATGATGATGCGTGAGGGATTCTTAAAAGCATGCATCCCTCAACCAAAAGCAATTATTCAGCAACAAGAAAAAGAATTCTCCTCACTGACACATTTGTCTTTAGAATATTTCTATTTTCAGTGCCGATTTCTTCAAAAAGTGGCTTAAATATTTGAAAAGTTTACATCTCAAACAGAAACTAATAAATGTGGTGGAATTAATCATTTGGAAGAAGTGCTATTTCAAAGTAGTCTGACAAAGACAGTGCATTGAAAATAGAGGAGTTCAGCTTTATTTGCCCTTCAGCATGATATTGTCATGTAACACATTTCCAGCTCAATTATCTTCATCCAGAGGATTTCAAACACATTTAGCAAGGACCAGAGAGGTTGCTAATTAGCAGGAGCTGTGGCTTCTAGGGGACCAAAAACAAAGCCTGTCTATAACTCTATCTTTATTCTGTTCAACTTGTCTAATCTCTTCTGATCCTTTCCTGTTCACAGAGGGTGTTGGACATCATGTATGCACTCTGTTGGTAGCTTAATAAGCCAAAAGGTTCAAGATTGTATGGACCAAAGCAAGAAACAAAATGAGATGTCTGATGCATACAAATTGGATGAGGAAACAGCTTTAAAACACCAATGTACTCCTATACATAATAAAACAGATTCAAATAATTATTACCTAAAATATTTATGTAAATATATATAAAAGTTTTGCATTTATTCTCAACAATCATTCCCTACAACAAAAACTAAAGAGATTTTTGAATAACTGAATTTACGTTTGCTTTGTTTAAATATTAATGCAGTGAAATGCAACTAAAACAAAGCTAAAAATATAAAACCAAAATCCTTGATCTTCCACATCATCCTTGTTTATTTTTCTTCAAATCTACATTATAGTTTGGAATCATGTCAATTTTCTTTGTCACAGAAAATGTAGCCTTGGGTAACGCTTTCTGCACCTCCCCAGATACCATCACTGCCTCATTTCAGCAAAGGACAATCTCATCATCCTTCCACACACCCCTCCTTACTACTGGATGGCATTTTATCAACACTGGCTGCCTGCTGGATGCTTAAATGTAGCTATTTTACCTGAGGTTCTGCTGTGAAATGAATGTCATATCATCCTTGAAAAATTGGGCTTTTATCAATAGATTTTACAGAACAACAATGAAGAATGACTCAGTCATGCACTTAGTACAGCAATGTTGGCACAAAAGAAGAATCTTCATGTTTAAGAGAGAACTACAAATCTTATTAATAATCTAAATAACTATTTTGAAGGCTGAACTTTGGGTGTTTTCCCCGTCTTTCAGACCCTGCAGCTAGGGATGGACTGATATGATTTTGTTTTGATCATTTCATCTTTATCGGCAACTGGATGTAATATAGTTCCGCTACCGCATTATGGTGGTAATGCATGATGTAATTTATAAATTAAAGCATCAATGAAGAAAAGAAGGGTGCACAACTGGACTCTGGTAAAATAATTCAGATCCCGATGATTTATCAAAAAGGTTAGCATGCAAAGCAAAAGACCACTGGGAAAGAATAAACAAAACTAATACAATGGAATATTTGGACATGAGGAAATTTCTTGGCCTCCGGAGATAGGCATCAATCCCTCTGTGACCCTGCAAGGATAAGTGGAAATAGACAATGAACATATATATATATATATATATATATATATATATATATATATATATATATATATATATATATATATATATATATACATACATATATATATATATATATACACATAAATACATATATATACACATACATACATATACACATACATACATATATATACACATACATACATATATATATATACACATACATATATACATATATATATACATACATATATACATATATACATATATATATATATATATATACATATATACAAATATATACACACACATATACATATATATATACACACATATACATATATATATATATACACATATACATATATATATATATATATATATATATATACACATATACATATATATACATATACACATATACATATACATATACATATATACATATACACATACACACATACACACACACACACACACACACACATACATACATACATACATACATATATATATATAAAAGGGCTGTCAAATTTAATGCATTAATGCGGGTCGATTAATTTGTGGAATTAATGCCATTAATTTTTTTAACACATGCACAGAATGACCTGCCCTGTTTACCACACAATAAAACCCGCGCTGCTTTCAGTGCTCGCTTGTCACGTAAACAGCATGACAACTGTTTGATAACTGCAAATAGTAACAGTGGGAACCAGGGAGTAATGTAAAGGTTCGGTGTTGATAAAAAAAATAATCCCTCTATTAGTCAGGAAATTTCAATTAAAAAATACTTAATTCCTCCCAGAGAGAAATTAAGTGTTATTGTAGCTCATATTATTGTAGATCGTGATGGCTGTAAGCAGGAATGATCTCCTGTAGCAGTCTGTATCGCAGCAAAACTGAAGAAGCCTCTGACCGAAGACACCGTTGTTGTAGTATAGTACCATGAAAAGGATGCTCAGGGTTGTCCAAAATTGAATAAGAAACTGTCAGCTTTACATTCAGAAAATGTTAACCAGTTAGTTTGCCTTAGGAACTGGCTAAAAGATTAATAGGTAAAAAGCTCCACGTGTAAATGTGATTGTGGAATTCAAAACAAAAGTTCCATGCATCTCTCCTGTATTTCCTTAAAAAAAAAGAGCAACAGCTTCCGGTTTCCTCCTTTATTTACAACAAAAGTTTTACTTTTTTGGTCATATTTGGGAATGTTAATTAATCGTGATTAATTTAAAGCTACCCGGTGATTAATTAGATTACATTTTTTTATCGTTTGACAGCCCTAATATATATATATATTATAAAAACACAATCTAAAGGATTGTGTCCTTTTAGTTTTGTGTACTGTCTTGCAAATTCATCCATGTGCATTTGTCACAAAAGAAAGCATTGGCAGATCAAACATCAATATATTGCATAATGTTGTTGTTAAAAGAAGTACTTCTGAGCAATCAGCCTTTCCATTGGCATAAGCTAATAAAAATCCAGCTGAAGCCACACACGCACACAAACGCGCGCACACACACACACACAGAAGATGAGCCAATTAAGATCAACTGTTCACTTAACATGTCATACTGTCATGTTCTGCTGCTATAAGGAGATCAAGGGCAGCATAATGCAGTAGGGGGTCAAAACTGGCATTCCTGCACACAGCGGCTCATCTTTACCTCAGGGAATAATCATTCATTGTTCTTAACAAATGTCACATGTAACTTCCCTTTCCTTAAAGAAGCCTAAAACTAAGACAGTTCTGCAGTAACAGCTCAGGCAAAAAGCTACAAGACAAGGTCATTAATAGGTAACAGTCCAGAGTTATCTTAAATTGAAAATGTCTTTTCAAGAAGCAATTAATATTGTGCCTTCATCTGACACTTATGGAGTCTTAATGATGTAGTTTTTTATTTTGTGGGTAGCAGTATTTTATCTCTTTTAAGAAGCACCATTTTGACTATAAAAAGGTCAGGTTATACTGTTTAAACTATATATCTGCATAAAAGGCATATAATCATTTTTCTTCACCGTCTGAAATTAAATCAGGCTAAACTTTTTCTGTTTTTGGTCAGTTATCAAATTTGTCTTTGAGGGAGAGATTTTTTTCCTTCAAAGTCTGAAAATTACATACAGTAAGATTAATATGTCCCTAAGCAAATCAGGAAAGTCCATATTAGTTACACTGTGACTTTAGGACAGCAAAGTGATCCTAAAAAAATATAGGTATAGCTAAACGTATTCATTTTAATCCTCTAAAATTAAACAAATGATTTTGTCTTAACTGATTCAAAACAAGAAAAGTTTAGATTTTGGTTCAACGTCAGACATTGAGAAAATTGATTATGTCTAGAGTCATAGAAAGAAAAAAGTTATATTATAAAAACACAAGAAACTAACTTATTTCGATTTCCAATTTTTACATTGTATCTCTTCACATAAGTCCATCTGTAGCCAGTGCTTTTTTTTCTTTTTAAGTATTTTCCTCTCTCCTCTTCCTTTTCTCTTGGTCTGTCAATCTCACTCTATTTTGCCTCTACAGCTAAAGGTGTGGGAGGAGCGGGAGGGGGGGGTTGCGCGTGTCTGTAGCGCTTTGACAGACACCCTCACAAAAGCAGAGGAGGTGGTGTGTTTGTGCCCAACATTGCCGTGCCTGTCGGCAATCACAAAGTGGACCAATTTGTTGGCCAGATCACCAGGAAATGTCCTAGTGCTCCCGATGACCAGTCCGCCACTAGTCCTTTCCTCCATCCAGGACAAGTACTGGTCTAGGGTCAGAAAAAGGGGATGTGACATCTCTGCAGACCCCACAAATCCTGGACACAAACTGTTTACACTTTTACCTTCAGGTCAATGCTACAGAGCACTATTTTTATTTATTTGTTAATTTTGTAGAATTTTAATGTAGAGCAAAAGTCTACATACATTATATATATACACACATACATTATATATATATATATATATATATATATATATATATGTGTATATATATATATATATATGTGTGTGTATATATATGATGATTTGATAAACATCACTATTTCACAGTGCCAAGAAGCAAAGACATAAATCCAACTATACTTCAGTACAAAAACATTTTTTCATTTAATGAACAAGAATACTTTTACATTATTCATTAAAAAGTTAACATAGAAGGCAGATTTTCTTTTTAAACTATTAGTTTCGATAAATGTACTCATACTGCAGTGGAACAGAGCCAGAGCATTGCAGACCACTGAGGGCATCCAAAGACAGGTGCACATTTGCCTTTTTGTCTTATTGCTTTGCTGTTGCTCTTTTCTGTGAAAGGAAGAAAGAGGAAAGGTAGCCAGACTAATAAGTTCAGTTCTATATCGGCCACACTTGAAACAACTAGGGTTACTTCTTTATGTGCCCCAGTGTCACTCTGCTTCCCAATTACCAAACTTATACAGACATACACACATATTCATGTGTATTCAGGAGGAGTATTAAATAAAAGATGGCTTGTGTGTGTTTTTAAATAAGAAGAGATCCTGTCACATTTTAAACACATTATCTAGACATAAAAGAACCAGGTTATTATACGCTGAAGGATGAAAATGAGTCATCTTTTTGGGAGAATCGTCAAATCACATAATTGATGATGAAAATGAACAAATAAAAATAAGTAGAAGAAGAAATATTACATTAGTTATATATTCTATCAGTGAAAAAAAAATCCAAAACACCTGCTTTAATAATATAATATAATTCCGATTTCTATAGATTTTTTTCCTTAAAAAGCAATTTGATCATGTTACATTTTTCAGTTTTAAATCTGCTGGTTTTATTGCCATCATATAATGAAATCAAATCACTATGGCTCAATGTTGTCATGAGATAATATTTTGTGATATTTTACAGGTCAGGGTATGTTTTCTTCTATTATTTTCTAGGTAGAATCCCACAGTTTTGATAATTGAAGATGTAGAGTTCGTGCAGACAAAACACTCTGACACCTAAATGGCAACAGCTATTTCTGCACTTTTGAAGTAAAAAAAATAAAAAAATAAAAACTGTAAAGTTACAGCCCGCAGAAAATGCCAAAAAAGTGGGATGTTCTCATATCTTGTGTAGTAATCACCAGCAACCGGTTGGATTTGAGATCAGTTCATTACCTGCACACCGGGGCTTTACAGAAAGTCAGCAGCAGAAGACCCAAATGCGCTCCCAAACCACTGTTAAGATAACACCAACAAAATAACTAGAGGTGTAAGTGAAGGTGATAGAACCCTGTGCGCCACCTTTTCAGTCCCAACCCTCCTAATTCATGTTATGATTACATGTGTTCCCCTCAATATTCTTTCACAGCGCTGAGCCTTTTTTCAAGGGTTATCAGTTGGTGCTTGGTACTACAGTCAGCTCTGAAAGAGGAAAATGCCAAGCAGATAAAGCTGCTAGACCACCCCAAACACTCGTACACACACACACATTCCCACAGTGACATTTCAGATCTTTGCAGTGAGTCTGGGACTGCAACAAACAGCTACACTCCAATTGCAAGCCTTCCTAATTCATCTACTTCTCTTGCCCTGTTTCAAGGAGTACTCCCTCTGCTGTCAAACTTTTAGCTCAAAACTTCATTTCTGTGTCTTTTCGGCCATTTAAAATTACTTAAATTAAGTATTCTCAACGTGTAGTCTTTTGTCTAAATCGCCTCTAGTGAAGGATGCCTATGGTGCAGCCCCCCTGTGAGATTATCGCTCTCTTTAATGAAGTAATTTCAGACAGGCAGGAGGATTCCAGTCTCTAAAGAGCCAATCAAAACCACCAGAGAAACTTTTCCAGCGCTGGCAGATACCAAGATGGTGGCAAAAGCAGTAACAGACTGAGAGATGGAGGCAGGTAAAACAAGAAACAACAAAATAAATCCAAACTCCAAATTCAGCTTTTTCTTAATCTTTACAGAGGAATTATTCACTACTTTTATGTGTAGCTTTTCATATTAGATGAGCAGAAGCCAAAATAATTTCTAATTTAGAATAACAACCTGTAGTTGCTCTGCACATCCCTCAGTGGTCATTCAATGTCTCTGACAAATCAAAAATAATTTCAAAGGTTTTAATCAGACAGTGGAACCACAAACATGTGGAACCCTGATCAGTCCAAAAATATACAATCTATCAATGCATAACTTGATAATCTGCAGAGGTTTTTTTCTACAACATTTGTAGTTTCAACAGGGTATATATTCAGATGACATGCATTTACCTTGTACTTCAACCTTAAACAGAAGATTACATCAACTCAAATATTTCATGGTGTAATTTTAACCTGATAATTTTTCTTAAATGGTTTGGGTTCAAACAATTTTAGACATTGCTCACACTATTACATATCTGCTTTTCATTAAAATGATGCAGGAAGACACAAGCCTTAAGGAAAGTAATCCCTGACATTTAATGCAGTTAATCAATTTGGTCCCCAGACAAACCAGCCTGTCACAGATTTTTTGACAACATGTAAGAACATTCTGCTGAAGCTCTTACATACCTTGTATACTGCATGTGTTCCCCACTGCTTTACAGCTGTAACCAAAATACTCCGCCAATTACCCAAAATTAATATTGCCTAATGCTGTCTAATGGAGATTCATTTATTTGTAGTAGATAATTAGGCTATGTCAAACTGTATTTATGCTTTACAGTGTAATGTTGATAGAAGGATTGGATGCACATGCTCACCCATTGAAACCGAAGTTCTCTAAGTGCTACTCCTAATCTAACCTGAAATTGCTTGTACTTTGAAATAGTACCACTCAGGGGTACCGACAACCAAATATTTCCCATCTTAGGCCATATTTTTAGAGCGTAATGGATCAATCTTAAGGCTGTCTTTTATTTTGACATATTACAATTCACTCCAGTGACCAAATGGTGCAGACAAACAGACATGTTTAACTTCAGGCACAGCGTGTAGGTTACTAAGGGTGTATTCAGGCCAGAAAAGTCCTTTGGTCCGTTTGTTTGGTCCGGACCAAAAGCGGACTTATTTTTTTTCGTTTTGGTGTGGTTCGCATTCTCACTGTACTTTTTGCAAGTGAACTATATTTTGTAAACACATCCACGTGTGTGACGATCGGTGCGGCCATTGGACAGCAATAACTAGGGCGGCACACAGAGCGCAGACCCGGAAATTGAGGAAAACATGGAAGCCCTACGCTGCTCTGCATATTTCTGCTGTTAGGATCAGGTATGAACTTACCTTGCTACGGTGGCTTGTTTAGTCCAAAAAGGCACACATATCCTGGTGTTGGTTCGGATCGACAGTGGTTTGTATTCACACCTGAGGCGAACCGCACCTAGACCACCTAAAAAAGTGGGTCTCGGTCCGGTTCTCTGATCCGCACCAGGATTCGTTTGTGTGTATTCACACCTGCATAAAAGGTCCGGACCAGCGTTTGAAACGAACCCTGGTCCGTTTAAAGTGGACCAAACAGTGCAGGTCTGAATACACCCTTAATCAATCAAAATAAGATTCCAATGAGAGCATCTGAGCATCCTTCCAGACCTGGACATTGTACTTAATGCATCTTACTATCCAGTTTCTGACAGCATATTGAACAGTTATGCAGGCTTTGGAGTGGGTCCATGACCAGAAGAACTGCATGCTGTGGGATTTCCTCCCTCTTAAGACAGAAATATTCCCAGATTTCCTAGCTTTGGCTGAAGTTGCGCTTGAAATTCCAGTTTCCATTGTTGCAGCGGAGCACGGATTCTGTCACCAGAAAAAACATCAAAACCTACACAAAAAGTCACAACAGATTTACTTTCACAAGTGAAACATTACGGTTTTTGCTATAGTATTCAAATTGCTGTGGGGTTTTTTTTCCGATATTATGGACATGGATACAGAACATAAAGGGAAAAAAAGACAGAAGATGAAGTGAGGTTGGAAATAAAAGAGGGAGAGGGTGAGTTGAAGATATAAGAGGAAGGAGAACAAAGAAAATACAAGAAAACATCCTAGTCTGCTTCTACACCTGCAGGACAGCAGACAGAGGTAAAAAACAATGATAAAACAAACCAAACAATGCGAACTGAGAACTAGGCAACCACAATCCACAAATAGATATATAAATACAACAACAGCATCACTGAAAAGCTCATGGTTTCAATTATTACAACAAGTATTTGTGGTAACCTCAGCCTGAGAATGCATCTGTAAACACTGGAATTTTATGAGCATGCTGGTGCATATAAGATTTCTCCATACGAATGTTCAAAAGCTGATGTGAGGAGCCATCGATCAGCCTCCCAGGAATCAAAGCAGACACGAAGGAGATCGCAGCCATTGACATCCAATAGACCCCTAAAGAGCACAAGAGTCCAAGCAGAGGAGACCTCCAGGGGAACCACCCAGCTACAATGCAGAAGCCCTAGGGGGCTGTAGCAATAAGACCACTGGCCCCGCTGGCAGCCAGATATGCCAGGGACAATCCAGCCATGGACTCAGAGACCCAAGGCCTGAGGGCAACCCACCCGACCAGACATCGACCAACACGGGGCCCTCCCGCGGCCACCACCAAGCTGCAGAGGCCATGGACAGCCAACGGCTGAACCAAGCCCAACCAGCACCCGAACATTGAACTCAACCAACTCCCGAATCTCAATCCCATACACCACAGAGCACCAAGACCAAACATCCAACCAAAGTCAAAACCTACCAATAAACTGACCAAACCCCCGCCAAGTCACCTAACAGCTACTACCAAACAATAAACCCCCAGCTTCCCCACAGTCCACAATAAGTACAATGAATACCCAAGAAAGACTCTAACTACTACAACCATGTATACAGCACGGAAGTGCACTGAAACTACCTGCCAGCGCATCCTCTCAGGGGTCCCCCCCGTCAACAATCCGCTCATAAATCACAAACCAAATCGTCCTAATCAATCCAAAAAACACACAAGGAAAGCTCCGTATCCGCAGCGACCACCAAAGCCCAACAGATCCAATCTAGAAACTAACTCCACAATACAAACTACAGTCCACCCCAGAATTCAAATTCAATTCAATTCAAAAATACTTTATTGATCCCAGAGGGAACTAAAGTGTTGTTGTAGCTCATATAATTAATTCTTTAAGGAGTTGTTGTAGATAATGATGGCTGTGGGCACGAAGGATTTCCTGTAGCGGTCTGTATTGCAGCGAAACTGAAGAAGCCTCCAACTGAAGACGCTCTGTTGTTGTATGACAGTCTCATGAAGAGGATGCTCAGGGTTGTCCATAATTTTTTAGATTTTATGAAGAATCCTTCTTTGCATTATCATCCCCAGATGTTTCACAGTTGTCCCAAGAACAGAACCAGCCGTCATTATCAGGTTGTTTAGCCTTTTTAAATCCCTGGCTCTGATGCTGCTACCCCAACAGATGACGGCTGAAGAGATTACACTCTCCACAACAGACTTGTAGAAAATATGCAGCATCTTGCTGCAAACCTTGAAGGACCTACGCTTCCTCAAGAAGTACAGTCTGCTCTGTCCCTTCTTATAGACGGCTTCACTGTTCAGTCTCCAGTCCAGTCTGTTGTCGAGGTGAACTCCGAGGTATTTATACTCCTCAATCACCTCTACTTCTTCTCCCATGATGGAAACAGTGTTTGACTTATCCCTGTTTCTTCTGAAATCTACAATCATCTCCTTTGTTTTGTTCACATTCAAGGTGAGATGATTGTTTCCACACCATGTCACAAAGCGGTTCACCAGCTCTCTGTCATCAAAAATCTGAATACCTGATCTACTTTATTTTTAAATCAGGAAATAGTTATGTCACCATCGGCGCATATGGTATTTAAGTTTATTAATTCCTAAATGGTTTGTAGATCTATAGGTGGAGAGGTTGCAGTAATAGAAGATGAATTCCACACCCTTCATCCCACTATGCACAATTTACCACATCAAAAGCAAAACATAATTCAAAGATGTGACAGCACTTGATGTTCCACAAAATCCCCTTCACTTTTTCATGTTTAGACCTGCGCAATACACATTTTCCAACAGCATACATGGCAAGATAGAAATCTGTCTGAGAGAAGCTTTAGATTTGTATGAAGTCATGGGAAGTCATCCTCTTTTTTGCTTAACATTTTTGCATAGGCCACTAGAAAGTGATCAACATATATCCAAAACTGGTCTTGAACTGTCTTCAAAGTTAAATACATCCTCTGCAGGAAATAATACATATTTTATTATATATTGTCATGATCTGCTTTTTGCAGATGATGTGGTCCTGTTGGCTTCATCGGAACGTGATCTACAGCTTTCGCTGGAGCTGTTCGCAGCCGAGTGTGAAGCGGCTGGGATGAGAATCAGCACCTCCAAATCCGAGGCCATGGTCTTGAGCCGGAAAAGGGTGGGGTGCCTCCTCCGGGTCGGGGATGGGGTCCTTCCCCAAGTGGAGGAGTTTAAGTATCTGGGGGTCTTGTTCACGAATGAGGGAAAAATGGAGCGGGAGATCGATAGACGGATTGGTGGGGCATCTGCAGTTATGCGGGCGCTCTACCGGTCTGTCGTGGTGAAGAGAGAGCAGAGCCAAAAGGCGAAGCTCTCGATTTACCGGTCGATCTACGTTCCTACCCTCATCTATGGTCACGAACTCTGGGTGGTGACCGAAAGAACGAGATCACGGATACAAGCGGCCGAAATGAGTTTCCTCCGCAGAGTGTCTGGGCTCTCCCTTAGAGATAGGGTGAGAAGCTCAGTCATCCGGAGGGGGCTCAGAGTAGAGCCGCTGCTTCTCCACATCGAGAGGAGTCAGTTGAGGTGGCTCGGGCATCTGGTCAAGATGCCTCCTGGACGCCTCCCTGGTGAGGTGTTTCAGGCACGTCTCACCGGGAGGAGGCCCAGGGGAAGGCCCAGGACACGCTGGAGGGACTATGTTTCTCGGCTGGCCTGGGAGCGCCTTGGGGTTCCTCCCGAGGAGCTGGAACAAGTGGCTGGGGAGAGGGAAGTCTGGGTCTCTTTGCTTAGGCTGCTGCCCCCGCGACCCGACCCCGGATAAGCGGAAGAAAATGGATGGATGGATGGATATTGTCATGATTTATTCAATGAATGCTCATCATAAATTCATAAGCAATGTTTAATAGCCATGTACACTCATAATGCTTCAATATAAATAGAGAGGAAAGTAGCAGCCAATTGCTGCTAATTAAATGCACTAAATAGAAGTCTAGAAGAACTACTGCTTTAAAGCAGCAGTCCTAAAGATATCAGCCATCATCTCAGAGGAGAAAGAATATGATCTATTATGAGAATGAACGGCACATATACCAACTTTCAAGCACGGTGGTGGAGGGGTGATAGTTTTGATTCGTCTTGGTCATTGAGCACACATTCCACCATAAACCTAGTTGTTCTACTGTATAACCTGAAACCTGGTCCAAATCGTGTGTTGTAACATGACGATGATATCAAACAGTAGGAAATCTACAACCTCTGCACAGAACACTAAAAAAGCAATAGTAGAACAGTTAAAGTCAAAATAACAAATTGACTCAAGGATGGGAAAATTCTACAATATATATGTATACCATGCATAATAGCATCACAAACCTTGATCACCTAAATCAATGCTGTAAAGAAAAGTCGGCCAAAATACTCTGTGATGACTTAGGTGGTCTCAAAGGAGGCCCATGCTTATAGTAACTGCAACAAGTTATTGACAATTGGGTAAAACAGGGTTTTGACATATTTTTATGTAGAAATCAGAAAGAGACTTAGAGGGAAAAAGTATGTTTGGCTTAACATTTACAAATGATAACAGGTTTTTGCTTCTTCTTTTGCTGGAAACTAAGTCTGCTGAGTAATAAAAGTAAACAAAAAAGGATATATTGCTCCATATCAAAAGGAAGAAAATTAAAAAAGCAAAGACTGAAATCAGCATTATTGCAAACAAACAAGCAAGTAGCATTTGAGACAGAAACATACTGCAGTCCGACAGAAAACAGAATGGCTTGTAAAAAAGGAATACAACAAATTTAAAAAATGAAAGCAATCATTAACCAGCTCAAGCAAACTTAACAAAGATCCGACGGAGACGACAGAGGAGGAATAAGTGGTGGGAGCCACTGGGTTGCTGCAGCAACTGAAATTAGAGCCAGGGACAACAAGAGAAATGAGAATGTGTGGGAACAAACCAGGTGAAACAGACTGAGAAGGGAATAAAGATGCATAAGAAATGGAGGAAGGCAAAAAAAAAGATTCAGAGGAAACTGAGGGTATCTATAGTTTTCACAGTAACAAAACTTCTACTTCAATTTATTAATTGAATTGGTATTTTTAATATAGACACTCTCATTTCTTAGCATCACCCCAAAATCAAGTTAGATCCCAGAATCAGAGAACTTATGTCAAGAGAACAAATGAGGAAATCTTTCACAAAGTATTGTTTCAATAAACACGTTTCCACCCAGTTAATTTTATAACACTATGTTAGATTATGATGAGCAACGAGCAGATATTGAACACATATTGAACACACATCCGCTTGGATGCTTCAGTGAGACAGATAACTCAAGTGGTGGCTGGCAGTTTATAGGGTCTCAGTGTTAAGACCTTAAATGTCAATACATGTCTCAAGGGAAGGAATAATTAAGGCACATAGATCTGAAAGGCTTGTCACATATGGTGGGCCAGCTGTCACATCTGTCTGTTCATATTTGGACCTGTAGCAAGGATCCCTGGACTAAAGCAGCAGCAGAGTAATGGCTGAGTAATGGCTGAGCATTAAATGTCAGCTGACTAACTACAGTATAACTAAAGGCTACTACTAAAGGCTACTACAATAAAGCTCAGTGACTGAAAACAAGCCTGGCATTTAACACAATACACAAGCTCTATTTCACGCTGTAGACATTCACTCCCAAGTGGGCTGTTTCAAAAGATCTACGGTGCACTCAATGATTGTCCCTCAGACATCCCCAGTGGTCAGTGTTATGGAAAGCAGCACTGCAAATGCAACAGAGATGCACAGAGTTGCAGACTTACTCAGGACGCAGGATGCCATGAATTTTATTTTATTACAGAATTTAAAAATATAGTTTCTTTTTTTTTCCTGTTCCTTCATGAAAGCATCTCACAATATTAATTTCAGTAACACTTTATCTACAAAAGCAACGTTTGACTCAAATAACTTGAAAGCAATCTAATAAGTTCATGTCATTTCAAACGTATTTTTTGGCAACAGAGCCCTGGCTCTTTGTGAATATTTCTGTCTGGCACAAAGCACATTTTCACAAATAGATTTCACTGCATACTAAGCGATAGAGTCCACATTATTTAATTTTAATAAGTTTCTTTTATTTATCAAACTATTTTTCTCCCTAACGCTGTAACCATGTACTTCAAGGTCACTAATAAGATGTGGTTGCTTCTGTACTGTTACCTACCCATTACCCTATAGAAACAGTGTCTTGCCCACGGCCAAAATTAAATGGATTAAAAGTTGAGCCAACAAAAGCAAATTATGGAAATCTCAAAGATAAATACGACTTTGACTGAACAGAAAAATACATCTATTAAATGTGGTTTATTAAACATAAGATCTCTCTCCTCAAAGACTTTGTTAGTAAATGACTTGATTTGTGATAATCACATTGATTTGCTTTGTCTCACAGAAACCTGAGCGCAGCAGGAGGATTATGTCAATATAAATGAGTCAACTCCTTCAAGTCATTTCAATTTTCACATTCCTAGAAGTACTGGGCGAGGAGGAGGAGTTGCAACCATTTTTCGTTCTGATTTACTAATTAGTCCCAGACCAATTGATAGCTACAGTTCTTTTGAACATCTAACCCTTATTTTTCCTTATTCAAGTTGCAAAACATTAAGACCATTTTTGTTTGGGGTTTTGTATCGTCCTCCAGGCCCTTACTCTCAATTCTTGGATCAGATCTCACAATTTTTATCTGATTTAGTTTTAAATACTGATAGGGTCATTATAGTGGGGGACTTCAATATTCATGTGGATAATGAAAGTGATAGCCTAAATGCAGCATTTAATGCTATTTTAGACTCTTTTGGCTTTACTCAAAAAGTACAGGGATCGACCCACTCGGGTAAACACACTTTGGACCTTGTACTGACATACGGTATTGAGTGTGAGGAAATACCAGTCCACCCACATAACCCGGTCCTGTCTGACCACTTCTTGATAACTTTTGAATTTACTTTAAGTGACCATTTTAAATCTGAAAGAAAATTTCATTATAGTAAAGCTTTATCAGACAATGCTGTAACAATTTTAAAAGAATCTGTTCCATTCTTACTTTCCTCAGTGTCTCAGAGTAACACAGTGGATGGCAGCAATTCTATCTCTAACCCTTCAGAAATTGATGCTCTGGTTCACAGCGTTACGTCCTCATTGCGTTTGGCATTAGATAGTGCAGCCCCTTTAAAAAAGAAAGTGGCTAGCCATAGGAGGCTGACTCCTTGGTTTAACGCAGAGTTGCATACTTTAAAGCAGAATACTAGGAAGTTGGAGTGAAAATGGCGCTCTACACATCTAGAGGATTCCTATTTAGTCTGGAATAACAGTCTACTGCTGTATAAAAAGACCATTCGACAAGCTAGAACAGCATATTTTTCATCATTAATAGAGGCGAATAAAAACAATCCTAGGTTTCTTTTTAGTACAGTTGCTAAACTTACACAGAGCCATAGCTCTGTTGAGCCAACTATTCCCCCAGCTCTTAGCAGTGATGATTTTGTGGGATTCTTCATAAATAAAATTATTTCCATAAAAAAAAATCTTTGGCATCCTCCCAAACATGATTACTTCTTCCTCAGTAAATGAGGCAGTATTGGAAAGAACTGTAGAACCTCACTTGTGCTTAGGCTGTTTTGATTCAGTCGAGCTTTCGGAATTATCAAAAATATTAGCCTCATCTAAAACTTCAACTTGTATGTTGGACCCAATCCCAACCAAATTATTTAAAGAAGTGTTCCATTTGGTTCCTGGCCCCATTTTGGATATGATGAGTCTATCCTTAGTAAACGGATACGTACCACAAGATTTTAAAATAGCTGTAATTAAACCTTTACTCAAGAAACCTTCCCTTGATCAAGATGACTTGGTGAATTACAGACCTATATCTAACCTTCCTTTCTTATCCAAAGTCCTTGAGAAAATTGTTGCTAATCAAGTCTGTGAGCATCTAAACAGTTACGAGCTGTTTGAAGAGTTTCAGTCAGGTTTTAGAGCTCATCATAGCACTGAAACAGCACTGGTGAAGGTTACTAATGATATTCTCATGGCCTCAGGTAATGGACTGGTGTCTGTTCTGGTTTTGTTAGATCTCAGTGCTGCTTTTGACACAGTCGAATTATAATATTATCTTAGAAAGGCTTGAACATGTTGCAGGGATCAAAGGAACAGCATTAGGCTGGTTTAAATCATATTTGTCTGATAGATTCCAGTTAGTTCATCTAAATGATCAATCTTCTTCACTCTTAAGGGTTA
This sequence comes from Valencia hispanica, assembly GCA_963556495.2. Taxonomy (NCBI): domain Eukaryota; kingdom Metazoa; phylum Chordata; class Actinopteri; order Cyprinodontiformes; family Valenciidae; genus Valencia; species Valencia hispanica. The sequence continues at coordinate 39,476,663 of OY747718.1, forward strand.
CTTGTGGAGTTCCACAGGGTTCTGTGCTTGGACCAATTCTTTTCACCATATATATGCTTCCAATTGGTAGAACCATTAGACAGCATGGGATAAATTTCCACAGCTATGCCGATGATACACAACTATATTTATCCATAAATCCTGATGAACCCAGTCAGTTAGGTAGATTACAGGCATGTCTGGAAGACATAAAAACATGGATGAATCTAAACTTTTTGCTTTTAAATTCTGACAAGACAGAAGTTGCTGTCTTTGGACCAGAAGTTCTAAAAAAGAAACTGATTAGTCAATCACTTCATCTGGATGGTGTTAAATTGGCCCCCAGTAATAACGTAAAGAACCTCGGCGTTATTTTTGAGCAAGACTTGACATTTAAATCCCATATTAAACAGGTTTCTAGTATTTCCTTCTTCCACCTCCGGAATATTGCTAAAATTAGAAACATCCTGTCCAGGAGTGATGCTGAGAAACTAGTCCATGCATTTGTTACCTCAAGGCTGGACTACTGTAATTCTTTACTATCAGGTAGTCCACAAAATGCCAATTAAAAGCCTTCAGTTGATCCAAAATGCGGCAGCAAGAGTTCTGATGAATATTAAAAAGAGAGATCACATTTCTCATGTTTTAGCTTCCCTTCATTGGCTCCCTGTTAAATCCAGAATAGAATTTAAGATCCTTCTTCTTACATACAAAGCCCTTAATAATCAAGCTCCATCATACATCAGAGATCTGATTGTTCCATATGTTCCCAACAGAGCACTTCGCTCTCAGACTGCAGGTTTACTTGTAGTTCCTAGGATTTCTAAAAGTAGAATGGGAGGCAGATCTTTTAGTTATCAGGCTCCTCTCCTGTGGAACCAGCTCCCAGCTTTAGTCCGTGAGGCAGACACTCTGTTTACTTTTAAGGACAGGCTTAAAACTTTCCTTTTTGATAAAGCTTATAGTTAGAGTGGCTTAGGTCATCCTGAGCTATCTCTGTAGTTATGCTGCTATAGGCTTAGACTGCTGGAGGACAGACTTAGCAATTTTCTTCACTCTGCTACTTCCTTTTCTACTACTACTCTCCAGTTGTATTACAGTACATTCTGCTATTTCGACTGTTAACTTTGTGTTCTCTCAGTGTTTTTCTCTCCATAGAAGATATACCTGGTCTGGTATCCTGCTTGGCTGCAATCCCCTGTTGGACGGGGGGCATTGACTGGGATGGTGCTCCCAGTAACTGAACATCCACTGTGTCCTGTTATCAACTTTTTACTTTCTGTTACATAAAAAGTACTCGTATCAGATCTTCTGTTCCTTCTGTGTTTCTGCTCTGTCTTCTCAAACCCCCAGGCGGTCGTGGCAGATGGCCGCTCCTACTGAGCCTGGTTCTGTTGGAGGTTTCTTCCTGTTAAAGGGGAGTTTTTCCTCTCCACCGTCGCTACATGCTTGCTCAGTATGAGGGATTGCTGAAGGATTGCTGTGGTTGGAAAGTCTGTCCAACCTTACGCCAATGACTGATACAATCTGCTGGGATTCCTTAAATAGGAAACTTTTTAACTGATTGGAATGTTTGTAGAAATGTATGACTTCTTTTTAAGTGCCTTGAGATGACATCTGTTGTGAATTGGCGCTATATAAATAAACTGAATTGAGGTTGTATTTAAAAAAAACAAAATAAAAATACATCTTAATTTTTTCTTCAGACTGTTATACACACCCTACTGGCAGATGACTGACATATGATTAGTGTATACTAAGTGTGTATCTGGGATGTCGGCCATGTCTTGTGTTAGTGTGGTTATGCATGGCAGGCAGCTGCTGGCGGTCATGACTGGCAGGTCAGGTGAGCTCCCTGGTCCACTCAGGCGTGCAGATCCAGATCTTTCTGACTGATCTGAAGTGGCTTCAATTAAGTGAAGCAGCCAAGTGTGAGAGAGGGGACTAGGCAGCAAAGGCCCCAGACAAGCTTCTTGACAGATTTTAGAGGATGGAATGAGTGGGGCCTTCTGACATGTGCTATAATGCCTCACCGCTTTCAACCTTTTTCTTCATTTTCTCTTAGTTAATTAGTAAGTATCCACATGGAAACACTTGTCATTGTGATCATAGCAAATTGGCGGTAAGTGCAGGGTCAGCGTGGACTGTCTTTCGCTTATGTAATCAGGTTTAAACAAAGGATCCAAACACTTACTTTTACATAAATACAAAACATACAATATTTTGGTTTAATTATTATTTTTTTATACTTTGAGTTTCCTAACAGTATACACACTTAAATAACAGGTGAAACTCAAGAAATTTGAATATCGTGTGAAAGTTTATTTATTTCCATAATTCCATTCAAAACGTTAAACTTCCATAGTTATAGATTTAGGGCCCACAACTTAAATGATTTGAAGTATTTAGTTGTTTATTTGCACATACTTTGGGCTTCCAGCTCATAAAACCCACGAAAACAGAAATACAAAAAAATTAGAATACCGTAAGGAAATTACCATTCACTTCTCAGTTTTTGCTGGAAAAAAAGAAAGAAATTAGGCTCACATCAAATCTATCAAAATATGGTACTTTCAAAACGATATGTCGATCTTCAATACTTGGTAGGGAATCCCTTTGCCTTAATCACTGCCTCGATGTGCCGTGGCATTGAGGCAATCAGCCTGTGGCATTGCCTGGGAGTTATGGAAGCCCAGATCTCCTTGATGCTTGATGTCAGCTCTTCTTTGTTTTTGGGTCTGGTGCCCCTCATTTTCCTCTTGATAATACCCCATAGATTCTCAATGGGGTTTAGGTCCGGCGAGTTGGCTGGCCAGTCAAGGACTGTGATGGCATGGGCATCAAACCAGGTTTGGGTGCTTCTGGCAGAATGGGCAGGGGACAGGTCCTGCTGGAAGATGAAATCTGCATCTCCATTCAGATCCTCAACAGAAGGAATCATGAAGTCCTCTAATACATTCTGGTAGACTGATGCAGTGACCTTGGATTTAAGAAAGCAGAGTTTACCAACACCTACACCAGACATTGCACCCCAAATCATGACTGACTGTGGATATTTCACACTGGACCTCAAGCAGCTTGGGTTCTGTTCCTCACCCACCTTCCTCCAAACCCTTGGACCGAGATTCCCGAAGGAAAGGCACACTTTACTTTCATCGGAAAAGAGGACCTTGGACCACTGGCTAACAGTCCAGTCCTTCTTCTCCTTGGCCCAGTTGAGACGCGTCTGAATGTGGTGGTTTTTGAAGCTGTGACTCCCGCCTCATTCCACTCTTTCAGGATCTCTGCCAGATTCCTGATTCTTCTCTGTTTGATAATCCACTGAAGCCCATGGTCAGCTCATCTTCTGGTGCATCTTCTCCTGCCACATTTTGCCCTTCCATTAGACGTTCCATTGATATGCTTGGACACAGCACTCTGTGAACAGCCAGCCTCCTTAACTATGAACTTTTCTGGCTTATCAATCCTATGGAGGGTATCAATGATGGTCTTCTGGCCAGCTGTCAAGCCTGCAGTCTTACCCATATTGAACCTAACTGAGACAATTGAACCAAAAAGAAGCAATTTAATGACACCTGGGAAAATCTGTGCAGGTGCTTTGAGTTTAGTAGATGAGTTGAGTGTGACATTCAATTTAAAACATGCATGCCCTGTAGAATTTGGGCTGGTTACTTAACAGTATTCTAATTCCGGATTTCCTGTTTTGATGAGTTTTATGAGCTGGAAGCCCAAATTATGTAAACAACTAAATACTTCAAATCGTTTAAGTTGTAGGCCCTCAATCTATGATCTATGGAAGTTTAACGTTTGAATGGAATTATAGAAATAAATAAGCTTTTCCATGATATTTACATTTTTTGGAAAGGGTCTGTATATGATATAGACTCATTACATGCAAAACAAGATATTTCAAACTTTTATTTGTTATAATTTTGATTATAATTGTTTACAGCTTAGGAAAACCCCAAATTCTAAATCTTGCATATTGTGTAAAGGTTCAATATTTGAGGCTCAAAGTGTGACACTCTAATCAGCTCAGTAACCCAAAACACCTGCAAAGGGTCCCTGAGTCTTTAAATGGTCTCTCAGTTTGGTCCAGTAGGAATCAAAATCATGGGGAAGACTGCTGACCTGACACTTTTGCAGAAAATCATCCCTGACACCCTCCATAAGGAGAAAAGTGATTTCGAAAGAAGTTGGATGTCCCCAAAGTGCTGTTTCAAAGCACAATAATAGAAAGTTATATGGAAGGGAAAATTGTGTAAGAAAAATATGTCAAAGCAGCAGGAATGACCGCAGCCTGGAGAGGATGTTCAGGAAAAGGATATTCAAAAGTGTTGTTGACCTTCACAAGGATTGGACTGAGGCTGGAGTTAGTGCATCGAGAGCCACCACACACAGACGGATCCTGGACACGGGCTTCAAATGTTTTATTTCTCTTGTCAAGCCGCTCCTGAGCAACAAACAACGTCAGAAGCGTCTTATCTGGGCTAAAGAAATAAATAACTGCAAATATTGCACCTCATTTGGAAACCAAGGTCCCAGAATCTTGAAGATGTATTGAGAGGCACTCAATCCAAGATGCTTGAAGTCCAGTGTGAAGTTTCCACAGTCTGTGTTGATTTGGGGAGCCATGTCATCTGCCGATGTTGGTCCACTGTGCTTTATTTAGTTCAGAGTCAATGCAGCTGTCTACCAGGACATTTTGGAGCACTTCATGCTTCCTTCTGCAGACAAGCTTTATGGAGATGCTGACTTTATTTTCCAGCAGGACTTGGCACCTGCCAACACTGCCAAAAGTATCAAAACCTGGTTCAATGACCATGAGATTACTGTGCTTGATTGGCCAGCAAACTCGTCTGACCTGAACCCCATAAAGAATCTATGGGGCATTGCCAAGAGAAAGATAAGAGACATGAGACCGAAAAATGCAGAAGACCTAAAGGCTGCTATTGAAGCATTATGGTCTTCCATAACACCTCAGCAGTGCCACAGGCTGATAGCATCCATGCCACACTGCAGTGAGACAGTAATTGATGCAAAAGGGGCCCAAACCAAGTACTGAGTGCATATTATGCATGATAATACTTTTCAGAGGTCCGACATTTCTCTAATTAAAATTCTTGTTTTACTAATTTTCTGTAGTATTCTAATTTTCTGAGATTTTGAATCTAGGGTTTTCAGCTGTAAACCATAATCATCAAAATTATAACAAAGGCTTGGAATATCTCGCTTTGCATGTAATAAGTCTATATCATTTATTAGTTTCACCTTTTAAGTTTAATTACTGAAATGAATGAACTTTTACACGATATTCACATTTTTTGAGTTATTCTGTTTTGTTTTTTATACAAGTTTCACCTGTATTTACCATTTTAACTATTTCACAAGGGATTATAGGTATTTAACCATCACAGACTTACCTGTAGGCAGTCTCCTGACAAGCTAATATGAAACCTTTGCAGACCCGGCATTGGCTCGGCATTAGCTCAGGGGCAGTAAACAGTCTTTCTATTTAACCCGTAGGCGGTAAGTTACATACTTCTGGGTCAAATCTGCCTTTTCTTGGAACACCCTGTACAGTGCAAATTTTTTAGGCAAACAAACAAAGAATGCTTTCAAAAATGGAACGCTAATCATTTATTTTCATCAATCAACAAAAAGCAGTGAATGAACAAAAAAGAAATCTAAATCATATCAATATTTGGTGTCACCACCCGTTGCCTTCAAAACAGTATCTATTTTTTCACCTTCATGTGACATTAATGATCATTAGCACCTGTTTGGTATAATTGGATGATCCTACACCTGACTATAACTCTACAAAATCCCTTACTTTGTGCAACTGTACCTATAAGAATTTATGCTGGTTTGATGGCAAAAGGTAGTAACACAAACTATTGATTTGATTTAGATTTTCTTATGTTTGCTCACTTTGCAATTTGTAAATTGATAAAAATTAACAATCATTATTTATATTTTTTAAAGCATTCTTTGTTTACAGCCTTTAACACACCTGCCCAAAACTTTTGCAAAGTACTGTACATCTAAACAATATACATAATTTAAAAGTTGAGATTCTTGTGATCCTAAAGCTTTACAATCATAACAGTAGACACAGCAAACACTTTTGTCAAACCACTCAGAAAGGAAATAATGCGCAAAAATGTTCTCCAATACAACAGCTAGTCCACAACAACTCTTATGTCCAAAATCCAACATAACCTGCCACTCAAATTCGTGATAATTTTCTTCCTTGTGTGTATTTCTTACAAAGGTTTTATCATAATTAGCATAAAAATAACAGAGCGGCCTTCTTCTTTGTGATGTTTATTGATGGCTGGCAAACAACAAATTGGTGCATTACTGCCAACGACTGGTATGGAGTGTGAACCAGAATGTCACTCAAGGTTGCAATTGCCTCTCTATTGGTGCACTCACACCGAACACGTTTGAAGTGTTATGGGCGTCAGGTTTACATGTAAAGTCAACAGAGAAGCGCGCTGTAGCGCGTAAGGGTGTCTGCATTGCATCAGGAGCAGATTTGCGTCGCGAAAACGCATTTCTGTGTTTGACCCGCGTCAGAAAATACGGGAATCATTTTATGTGGTGCATTTTGTGCATTCGCGTGTCACAATCATTTTTGCGTCTGCCACTAAGGATGAAAAATCTGAACTTCGGTCTCAATTCGCACCGTATCAACCAATCAGGAGCCTGGTGATGTGGTGCCACGTGATGCTGTGACCCAGTTCACGGGGTCAGGTCCGGCAAAATTCATTCAGTCAACATGAAATACTGATAACGGCCGTGCCTAATCACCCCGAGCTATACGACACCAGTTGCTTTCTCTACAGAAACAGGAATAAAAAGGACCTCGCTTGGAGGAATATAAGTGAGGAGATTGGGCAACCTATTAAGTTCATTTCACTTTTGAAAGTTTTCATGTTGCTGACCCTGCGAAGATGCTAGCCTACTGTCCCACTATTTTACAGTTACTTTCCGCTAGATCGACAGCTGCCATTTTGCAAAAACACCATCTGGCACTAGCTCCTCCAAGAAGTTGCGTATTTCCAGCTTGACTCACATTAAAATGGTATATTTGGATGCACGTCCAATTTGCTTTGGACGCGCATCGAGGTACGAATGTTCAAGCGTCCGTCTTGGGCGTGCGGTGCGTTTTTGACGCTTTGGTATAACTGGTGATGCATTAGGATTGTCCCTGCTTGTGCTAGCTAGCTTTGCTCTTGTTTTTATTAAGCCAAGCTCCAATGTCCCTTTTGGCATTCAACCGTATCAAACCATCTTCTTTACTGCCTCCAAAAGTCCCGATTAATAGCCTACAGCACCCACTGCTGGTTGTCTTGGGTCAATACTTTGCATGGTTGCAACTTAATTTACACAGGTGTGGATAGACGTAGAACAGACACTATGTAATAAGATAAAACTTTCAGACCTACCATTTATTAGCTCAAATATAAAACAATATGAATGCTTTAAAAGCATAAATATCAGCTCCTCTCTGACAGCATGGTGGGAGTTTCTAAAAATGACAGAGTCTACAATAATCCCATGCAGACGTACACCCATCTGGAATAACCCCGACATCTTGCAAAAAAAAAATGTATGATAAGTTTTCCAGTCTGGAGGTGCAATGGAATTGAATACCTGGAACATATATTTGAAGGAACAGACTTTATCCCATTTAATACATTAATTACACAATATGGAATTGATAAAAACAAATTCTTAGAATATCAACAAATTAAATCTATTATTAAAGGTAAATTTAGGCTCAATACAGCTGAATTACAAATTCCAGCAAGAGTTTTAGATTTTCTTAATCTCAACCCCCCCAAATTGCTGCCTAAAATATACAAAACTTTATCTACATTAGATGAATCAATAGCCATCCCTATTTCAAAATGGGAGGTGGATTTATCAGCCAGCTTTGACCAAAACGTCTGGTCTCGGATATGTTTAAGAACCTTTAAAATAACAAAAAATCCTCATTTGCAATTAATACAATACAAAATCCTTCATAGAGTACACTATACAGGTCAACGAATGTTTAGGATGGGTTTTATATCGTCTAATACCTGCTTACAATGCACAAGCAATATACCAGATACTTATGTTCATGCGCTTTGGTTCTGTCCACCTGTTAAGAAATTTTGGTGCCAGATATGTGAGGACTTATCAAAGTGTCTGAAATGTAACATCCCACCATCTCCCTCAGTTTGCCTGTTAGGAAATTTAAATGATGTTACCATGGTCATAAAGTCAGTTCAAATGGTTCACATTGCCTTATGCATCGCCAAGAAAACTATCCTCCTGAACTGGAAAAATAAAAAAGCTCTTAATATTAATCAGTATAGAAATCTCTTGTTGGACCATATTGATCTTGAGACGGTCTCTGGCTCCATATCTGATCAATCTCTCTGGGCTCCTTTGATCGGCTCCATCACCTAGTGGGGGTGGGGGGCACTTGGTTTTGTCGTTTGGGATACTGTTGCTGATGTGGGGGTTTTGGGGTTGGAGTGGTCTGGGGGGGACCCCTGGGGGTGGGATCACTGGGCGAATGGGGCGCTGGACGTCGTGGCCGGCCTGGGGTTGGGCTTTGGGTGGTAACTCCTGATGGCTGCATGCGGTGCCTTAGGGGGGTTGCACTGGCGGACATGGGTTGCTGGCCTGGTGGCCGTGCTGCACCTGGGTAGGGTCTGGGGTTGGCCTGGGGATTCGTGGCTCTGGGGCGCCGCGCCCCTTAGCTGTGGTCCTGGCTGGGGGTCGGCCGGCGTGGGGTCTCTGTTGCCTGTGGGGGTCGGGGACCTCTCTTTTTCACTGGGCCGATTGTCATCGCCGGTCCCTGTATGGCGTCCCGCCTTGTTTGCTGGTTGGGGTGTCTGGCTGCTGGTCGCGACGGCTGGTTGGCATTTCTGGGCCGGATCAGTCCTTTTTCGCGCTGGACTTGGCTCCTGGGTCTTGGTCTTTGTGCGGGGCGCTGGGGTCGGGCATTTGGCCGGGGTCGGTTGGACTTGCGGGTGGACTGGCCGGGTGGTGGGCGTGCAGGGCAGGTGGGTGGGGTCCTTCCCTCCCCATCCCTGGACACCTCTGTCCACCCGCTCCATCACTTTACCACTCATATAGGGTCTTGGGGCATGGGCACATCACTGGGGTGCGAGGAGGGGCTTCCCTCCTCGCTATCCCGTGTCCCAATTTTAAAATACAACTTAGACACTCCCACTTATAACATTCTCACGCAACACATATGTAGGGACTTTGGGGTGGGCACACTTTTCGGCATCCAGAGGGGGAGCGGTTCAATCAGCTTCACCTCCGGTGCCGGTGCCCACTGTTAAACCACATATAGACACTGAGGGCTCGGGGTGGGGGGTGGGGGATGTGTGGCTGCCTTCCCCACATCCCACCCCTCTGTTTTAAATGCACATTATAACAACACGCATTAACACCATACTCGAGCGGAAGAATGGAGGCTAGGGGTCTTTTCACACCCCTGTTCGCTACGGGCCATCAGGGGTTGGGGTCCGGAGGAGGAACAGGCGGTCTGGTTGGGGTCCTGGGCTGTTGGGCTGCTTTGCCACTGTGGGGCTCTTGGCGGTCTGCTTGTCTCCGTCCTAGAAGGTAGGGGGTCCATCTCCCGGGTCCGGGGGCTGGTGGCTCTACTGGGGCATCGGTACCTGGAACTGGGAGCATAAACTGTGTATGGGGTGTGTGAGTGAGGGTACAGCGTAATTTTTTTGGGTGTCTTTGTGAGTCAGTGAGAATGTATGTGTTTAAGAGGGAGGGAACGTATGACTGTGTCTGTATGTTTTTGTCTACCTGTCAGGTTGGATCTTGGTCTGCCCCCTCACCTGGCGCACCTCAGGCCTTACACTTAATGGAGGGCCTATTTCCCCTCAGTCACTCCCCGCCGGTGATGGGGGCCCCTGCCTGCCGGTGCATCGGTGGTCAATCCGGTTCGGACCTGGTGCGTGCCTGGCCGGGCCTGGGGGGGGCGGTGTGTCGATCGGCCGATGCGCTGGGCCGATATCTTCCTTTGGTTGGTTGGGGCACCTCTTATAGGGGTGCCAGGTTTGGGATTGTTGGGTGGTGCCTGCTCAGTGGCTCAGCGGGATGCGGATCTGGCGTCCCTGCTCGTTCGATCACCTGTTCTGTGCACACCGTGCGTGGCCGGTTCATTGGCGGGTTGGACCGGCCCTGGCCCTCGTTGGATGCCTGGTCTCGGCGCTCTGCGTTGCGCGGGATCAGGACCCGGGAGCTGGTACAACTTGGTGTCCAGATGCTGGCTGAGTCCGGCCTGGGGATGCTGTCCATCCCCTGCGGCTATCGGTGGGGCGCCCCAACGTAGGGCAGGGGTGGGGCGCTGGGATGTTGGCGGTGGGGATTGGCCTAGGGTGGTGGCGGTGCGTGGCGGCCGGCCGCGGCCCCTGCAGTGCCGGGGGCCCCTCGTCGGCCAGTCCCTTGTCGGGTCCCTGCTGGGGGGTGGGGTGCCCCTGGGCCCCGGCTCTCCCGGTCCATTGACCGGCCCGCCCTGGCGCGGCCAGTTGCCGGCGGGGCCCGTGGGCTCGTCACTGCTGCCCCCCGGGCCCCTGCATAGTAGCCACTGGATGTTCCCCTGGGATTCTCCTTTACTCCACTCTTGGGGGATGCGGTCGGCCCCGTCTTTGCTCCGATCTCCTTCATGTCTCCATCGATTCCTGGGAGACGGATTGATGCCTGCTCACACCAACTATCGAACATTCTTATGGAGAAACCTTATATGCCCCAGCATGCTAACACACACACATAGATGTGGGGTCTCTGGTGTTTAAGGATATATTCTTGGGCTGAGGTTATCATTACTAGAGCTTGATTAATCTGTACCATGAGTTTTTCTGTGACATTGTTGTTGTATTTTTATATCTATTTTTGTGTGATGTGGTTGTGTAATTCTTAGTTCACAATGTTTGGTTTGTTTTGTCGATGTACCTTTTTCGTGTTTTGTTTTGTTTTTCCCCCTCTCTCTGCCGTCCTGTGGGTATGGAGGCAGACTTCAATGTCTTCCTGTGTTTTCTTTGTTCCCCTTCCTCTCTTGTATTTTCAACTCACCCTCTCTCTTGACTTTTTGTTTCCTACCTCTCTTCTTCATCTTCCTTCTTTCTTCTCCTTAATTTTCCGTCTCCGTGTCCATAACATCAGGAAATGAAAACCCCAACAATTCATAATAAAGATTTTTCACACATATATCAAGTGGAGGACTATAGCAAAAGCTGTACTGCTCCACTTGTGAAAGTAAATCTGTTGGGCTTCTACTTGGTACTCAGACACCAACTCTGAGGTCCACACTGCCAAACAGGACACATTTAAAAAAAAAAAAAAAAAAGAAATTTACACAGACGTTGTAATCTGTGTTGGGCTAACAGTTTAAAACAACAACAATTCATTTTATTACAAAGGGTTAAGTAGCATTAGAGTAAAAAAAAATATCCTGGAAGAAACAAAAAACAGTGGACATTTCACTCTTCTGTAGTTGGGCACTATACCTGTCTAGGGTTTCTACAGCTACAACAGTGACCTCCCACAGTCCAAATACGTCAAATGATATTTTGTGCCTGGTTTCTAAATTGCTCATATAATGTAAAATTTAAAATGTTTGTTCATGTGTACATGAAAATATTGGGGATATGAAAAGTGGATGGTAGTAATCTCAACAACTTTTTTAACAGAAAAATAGTGTTGTAATTTGAGTTACAGTGAACCCCTAATATCCAGAGGTTAGGGACCGCAACCACCCATTAATATCTAAATTCAATGAATACTTGAGACCCACTTTCAAAATGCTAATAACTGCCTATTGTAATAGTTCAAACATCAAATTTACCTTAAAATGCTGTGGAAACTATCTTAGCATTACTGCAGAAGCTAACATCCTCAGTCTTCCTTATCTCCCATCTTGGGGGTACAGCCAATCATCACCATCGAAATCGAATGGTGCTCCTGGAATGGCTCTTTTACAAATGACACCTGATAGAATGTCAAACAGCATTACCTCTGGGTATTTCAACTTCCAGAGCTGCATTTTCTTTTCAATACTCTAGATATGCTCTGAAAACATCAGCTAATATGCAAACTTTCTGCAAATAACTTAAAGTCACGTTCCACAGAAAAATCAGTGAATACCAGAATCTGCAAATTCTGAACCTTTAAAAGGCTATGCAGATTTCTCCAAAATCTCATGACAACTTACATAAGTTTTACCATCACATGTAACCTATCGGGAAGGAGGAAGGAAAGCCCTTGCAGAAGCTTTCTGCTGTTCTCAGTAGTTTAAACCTATTTTAGTCCACAGAAATAGTCAAAATAGTACAATTTAAATCTATTTATACATACATACATACATACATACATACATACATACATACATACATACATACATACATACATACATACATACATACATACATACATACATACATACATACATACATACATACATACATACATACATACATACATACATACATACATACATACATACATACATACATACATACATACATACATACATACATACATACATACATACATACATACATACATACATACATACATACATACATACATACATACATACATACATACATACATACATACATACATACATACATACATACATACATACATACATACATACATACATACATACATACATACATACATACATACATACATACATACATACATACATACATACATACATACATACATACATACATACATACATACATACATACATACATACATACATACATACATACATACATACATACATACATACATACATACATACATACATACATACATACATACATACATACATACATACATACATACATACATACATACATACATACATACATACATACATACATACATACATACATACATACATACATACATACATACATACATACATACATACATACATACATACATACATACATACATACATACATACATACATACATACATACATACATACATACATACATACATACATACATACATACATACATACATACATACATACATACATACATACATACATACATACATACATACATACATACATACATACATACATACATACATACATACATACATACATACATACATACATACATACATACATACATACATACACTTAAATATCAGTATCAGCAGAAGAGGAACTTACAGCAGTCAAACTATATTTGATAATAATTGACTGCATGTAGTTAGAATGTTTTCATAAGTCATCTTAATGATGTGTAATGATAGAGAAAAACAATCTGACTAGGAGATTTTTTACAGTCAGTAATGTTGTATCAATATTGTATATCTCATCATGCAAATCTCTAGTGTGTTTAAATAGATTGCTTTGACAACCAAAATCAAACGGGGTTAATGCATCACAGACTGAAACAGTCTGCAACAATATTCTTGGATTTCCCGAACCTGGCACAGACCAGTGCATCCCTCTCATACCTCCTCCAGATCTCCACCTCATTTGGAACTCACCTACATCAAAGCACGTTGCACATCTGCTCCATTTCCTGCTGTCATGCTAGCCAGCTGGACTCTGTCAGTTTTCTGTCTATAGGTGTGTCTGTCCAAAGCGCGAGCTTCTTGGCAGACTCCTAACATTAACAGAGAGAGAGAAAAAAAACTCAAACATGACTGTAGTTGTGAGAGGAAGAGTGGGTGTGAGCTCGTGCCTTATCAAATTCTTGAAAGAGATTCCTTGTCAAGGGGACTGCTTGTGTGCTCATCTGTTATTTAGAAGACTTGAATGCAGAACGCCTTTGGAAAAACACTGTCTGGGTGGCAGGATATTGAAAAGACACATGTTCTACAAAGACTCCAAAGAGGTTTTCTGAGCCAAGTGGAACATGGGTTGTCGTATCATTAAACTAAGCTTTAAAAACACTGATCAGAAGACAAACTGCATAGTGCAAAAACTTAACACAAAAAAGCAAAGTAGAAAAGGTACTGTAGAATTGTAAAAGATCCATTAACAGCTATGTCAAACCAGAATCTTTAAACTTCTTGCAGTATATTAAAACAGTCATGAAAAGGCTGATAAAATAAAAAAAATTAGAATGTTCTTTAGACCTGATTATATCTTAATGGGTATACCCCCCCCCCCCAAAGATACCTTATTAACTGAACAGATATCTGACAGAACAAACCCAGTGGCACGCAGCTCCAATGTGATTGCATGTTCTGGCTGTCTCATTAAAACCCTCCAAGTCTAATTTTATTTCAAATACCACCCCTACCAAAATAAACATGACCAAGGCCTCTTTCTCATACTTCACATGCCTGTCAACCAAAGACACACAGGATTTCAAAGAGCAGGCTGGTTTTGTTTGGCACACAAAAATAAAAGAATATCAGTGAAAGGTCTGTGTGAACTGTAACAAAATGTCTTAAATAAAACAGCCACAGTGCTCCTCCTTTGGCTCATAATGCATCAAATTCATAAAGAAGGCTGGCATTTATAGTGGTAAAAAAATAAATCAGTATATAACATTCAGATCATTAAGTTTAAATGTGAATTTCGCAAAAGCTATGGAAGACTTGAGTCAAGTGACAAGTTGCCTCAGAAGTGAAATAAATTGTAATTCACTAAAATCCTAAACACAGACTACTATTCAGCTGAGAAATACTGCATGGATAATAGCCTACTTTTTATGGGCTCATTGTCTACGTGACCAGAATCCAAATTAGCCGTCGGCTTTTTACCCCCGAGAGAAGAAAGATGATCTGCATGAATGAATGAAAAATCTTAAGATCCGTATGTTTACACAAATATACAGAGGAAATGTCAATCAGATGAAAAATACAAAGGTTGAGCCGTGAAAGAAATGTCAAAAAGATACACCAACTATGTGATGTGTACATAAGACCAGAAGCATTCGATCAATAGCTCACCTGAATATGTGGCTGTTCTCTCTGTCTCAAAAGCAGACAAGTACTTCAAACATGATAATAAAATAAATAAATAAAATAAATAAATTAAATAGATGTATCAATATGCCTCTCACTCATCTACTTAGTGGTGGTGTACGTTTGATTTTTAAAAATTGAAGCGTCAAGCTGATTACACAGTCACATACACTCTACCAGTCGTCAGTAAGACATTTTCATTGCTTTTCATTTAAAGATATTTTATCAGATCTGTGGGTTCATGAATAAATATCTTGTAAAAAGTATCAAAAACAGCTTGTGAGTTTTGGCAATATAGTCTCCTTGCATTATCATCCAAAGGGGTCAGCTAATGTTTTTTGCTTTCACTAGTCCAAGGTCACTTAAAGCGAGGCCTTGTCTTCACCACTGTACTGTTTCGTGGAAATTCAGAAACAACCACAACACATTAGGTTCTTTTTTAATCAAGTTTTTTTGTATACCATATTTCAGCAAAAAGGCAGTTCAAAGTGGTTTACATGATAAAAACATAACACAATGAACAAACAACAAAGGACATCACAGGGACAAAATAAAGAGGTAATGAAAAGCTGCAATCCAGTAACTATTGCTCAAAGGCTGCTCTAAACAGATGGGTTTTTAGCCTTGATTTCTCAGAACTCAGTGTTTCAGTAGCTTTGCAGTTGTTTGGAAGTTTATTCCAGATTAGAGGATCTTAAAAACAGAATGCTGCTTCTCCATGTTTGGTTCTGACTCTGGGGATGCTGAGTAGACTAGAACAAGAAGGTCTGAGTGGTCTGGAAAGTTGAAATGACAACAGATCTTTAATGTATTTTTGTTCCAAGCCATTCAGTGATTTATAAACTAGTAAAAGTATTTTGAAGTCTATTTTCTGAGCTAAAAGTAGTCAGTGTAAGGACTTTAGAACAGGTGTGATGTGCTCTACTTTCCTAGTTCTATTGAGGATGCAAGCAGCAGTATTCTGGATCAGCTTCAGCTGTCTTATTGACTTTTTAGGCAGAAGTGTGAGGACACTGTTGCAGTAATCAATTTGACTAATGATAAACGCATGGATGAGTTTTCTGAGGTGCTATTGTGACATTAGAGCTTTAATACTGAAAATGTTCATCAGGCGATAGAAGGCTGACTTTGTAATTGTCTTTATGTAACCCTGGAGGTTCAGGTCTGAGTCCATTACCACACCTAGGTTTTGGGACTGATGAGTAGCTTCTAGTTGTGTTAACTGAAGGTGTGTGCGGACTCTTGATTGATCCTCTTTAGGTAAAAAAATGATTACTTCAGGTTTGTTTCTTTCAACTGGAGAAAGTTATGGCACATCTATGCATTAATTTGATGAGTGGATTTGCTTGGCGACTGGATAGGTTCAAAGCTAACTAAATACAAATACAAACATCAGTAAACCTTGCAAACATCAGTGTGTTTTTCACTAAAGTAGACATCCCAGCTCAGGTTACCTTGGCAGATAAACCAGTTAATTAAACAGCTTAAATCAACCTTTCATGCTCCAAACTTTTTGCAAGTATTAATTTATCATTATTTTAGGTCTTCCAACATTGTGTACATCATAAAAAGAAATACAGAAATATTAAAACATATTTTAACACTTCTATATATAGCGCACCTTAGACTTTAGATGATTTCCTGTAAAAAAAAAAAAAACTTAAATTATTGTATTCCCTTTATGGGAGGTTGTGCAGCAAAATACAGTAGATCAACAAGAAAAATGTACATTTCACAAAATTATTTCATTTTTCTCTGCAATGTATCAAAATGGTCATTTAGTTAACTGTCTCTCTGCTTTCTTACTCTTTTTCTTTTTTTGGAAACAAGAAGAGCACCTGTCAATACTTTCATGTTCCACCCATTAATCTGGTTTCAGAAGTGATCATTGGCCATGTTTACATGGACACAAGTAATCGGATTAAAAGCCTGATCAGAATACAAATACTTAATATAAACACGCCATTCGGAATACTCTGACACTCATACTATCACATTCTCATGCTCATTCGGATCAACATTGCCTTCCGACTGAGACGGGGTGGGTTATACAGATTGTTCTTTTGATCACTGTGCATGTAAACACTTCTTTCGAATGTCCGTGCATGTCTGTTACGTCATGCGTAGAAGTACCTTATGTTGGTGTAAAACAATAAAGGAATTCGATTAGAATTTGACTGTGTACACAACAATGAATGCTTGTAGATGTAAAACTGTGACCAGGAAAAATAAAAGTACGCTCTGAAGAACATTGTACCCCTCTATTTTAAACGCACACAGCCATGTTTGTTTACAATGGAAGTCTGCTACTTCTTGTTCTACTGCCATTTCCGGTATGTTACATAGTTCTGCACGTTTCAAAATGATCTATTCCGATCGAATGTGAGACAGATGTAAACTCTTGTCATAATCGGATACATTTTTTTCACGGTTCATGTACACAGACAAATTCTAATCCAAACTATGATCAGATTAAAGACATTTTGCACATTTAAACATAGCCATTGTGACTTCAAGTATAGGCCCTGAAGCTTGTATTCAGCCAATCAACAGTTTGAATACACCAAAAAAAAAGTTTGGATAGACCAGACGAGTCCCAACTCTGAATGTTCTTCTGTTCTTTGTTATTTTTGTCATTTGTCCCACTCTAACAGTCTGAATTTGACTTCTTTGTTTGGTTTTTAACAAACTGGGATGGCACTAAAAGCTAACTAGTTGACCCTAACGTCAGGGCATCAGGACACAGCTTGATACGTTTTGGAAAATAAAAAGGGGGACCAAGCTGCTGGAAAGCAAGACTTGGAAACTTAAAGGGCTAAACAGTCGGAAACACAGAAGAGAAATCAATAGATAAGACGGATAACAAGAGTCAGAAGGAGATAGGACAAGAGCCAGATCTATCCTGAAAAGTCTGATGTAACAAAGCATCTGAGACAAAGAGATACAAGAGTGAAACAGGTCTCAAGCAATGAGAGGAACTGAAGTATTTTCATGAAAGGTATACACATTAAGAGAGGAAAGAGGAACACAAGACAAGAATAACTCAAAACAGATCATAGAAGATTCTATTTGTTTCTCATCAGAGGGAAGAATGAAAGCTACGAACTTGTTTGTTCCTTTCTGTCTTTACACTCATAAGACCCTAATGGACCCCGGTGGGTTACATCAAGCAACTGGATGAATTAAGAAAAATGGTCATGGAGGGAGAATAACTGAAACACTTAGAAACATAACTGTCTTCACAGCCACTCAACATTGTACCACCCACACATGGGCAATAAGCAAAAATAAAAAGCGATGAAGAGCTCCTAATTTACTTGCAATGCTATGCTGAACAATATGCTATAAACACTTAAAGTCCACAGCAATCTAACCCAGAGACACGTGTACCCACCATCGCAACCTGTCCCTCTCTCATTTGCATCTTGAGAGAAAATCTGACATTTAGATATAACCTTGCTGACATGCAAACTAAGTACAGCCAATTTCAGAACCTGCATGTGCATTAAGATAGAAAAAAATGATGCAGATCTTAGACCAATCACAAGTCGATGCCTACTCTCAGTCAATAAAACACAAACCAAATTTAATGACCTCTCAAACTCCTCCACGGTGACATTTCCTCTACCTTTTACAGCTATCAATCAACTCAACTCCACTGCCTGCCCTCCAACGCTTCCCTCTTGCAGTTTTTCATTCTCAATCCACTCCTGTGCCTCCATCTTTTTCTCTCTCTATCCAAAACAACAGTCATTCCAGAAAAGAGCCATCAATCTCCTTCAATAAGACCCGAGTGCATGAGTGCCAAGGCTGCAGCAGATTACTATCTGTTCTGCCTCCACTCAACGTATTTTAACAGAATGGATGGGCAGATGGAAGGGAGGGTAACACAAAAAAAATCTGAGCAATATAACACATTAGGATTTGAAAAGCGCATGTAGTTTTATACTTTATTTCCAAGAGACTATCTGACCTAGCACATGAGGTTTCAAAGTCTCCAATAAACTCAAGTCTGGCAACTGAGGATCTTTGCATTTGAAGGAATTTGAACCTGCAGCTTACAGTGTAGCTGTTAAAACTATTGAATTAAGTTTCCAGTCAAAGCCCGGTCTGACAATTTGTACTTTGTATTAGAGTCCTTCTAAACCACCCAGAATTAGGATTGTGCAATGCCAGGAAAATGCATAATTGCGATACAACTGCCTGAAATTGGGATAATGATATCAATACCGACTAACTGGCATTTTTCTGGTGATAATGCCCACCATACTTTGTGAGCTTTAGTATCTTAGCCACTAAAAATATAAATCATGTGTGGGAATTGAGGACAGTTAAAGTGTATCCTTATGAAAGATATGAATGGGGTGAATGCAATAAACTTAAGATTTAGCTTTCCATCAAATATTGGATCCAAACAGTCTTTTGTGATTGCGATATTACATGCACTTGTATTGCAATGATGATAGGGATTACATATATTGTTCGGTTCTACTTAGATTGGTAACCAGAACCAAACCAGGAGTAAACAACAAGCAAAAATATAAGCATCACAAAGAAAGTGACCACTGCAAAGTCCACCTGAATGTACTGTATATTTTACATTGATTACACTGTATAATTCTTATCTGGTTTTCCCCACTAACTCAGTCACAGGCTGATCAAGTTCTTAAACACAAATTAGAGACAACTCACTTTCCTCTGTAGTAGACTGAGGGGTGATGACATTGCAATTACAGGAATGAGTTTTTCCCATTTTATAAACACTTTCCTTTGAACGTTGCCATTTTTTGCTGGCCGGTGTTTTGCCCTCTGCTGAGAGACCTTAGACTCTGTTGATCAGGTCACACAACTGATATGAAACTGCAGCAACCAATGCATTTTCTAAATAAATGCCTCTTTTTTTCTTGTTTCTCTCACTTGCAAAATGAACGAAACTGGGACCATTGATGGCAACAAAATCCATCAAGAGTTTTCTGTAACTGGCAATGAATCACTTACAGCTCTGTGGATGAATTGAGCCCTATTCATCTTTGCAGAGTTGTTTAATTCATCCATTTTAGGCACGTTTCCACAATCAGAACTAATTTGACCAAACCTTCACAGTATGCGCGGGTTTTCACTTCACTGGGCTTGCCAGAAAGGGCCATTTTCAGGGCCATTTCAGGAACCAATGGAGTACCAGTTTTGCGGAATGTACTCAGAAATCGCCCTGTAGAGTCGCTGGTCGGGAGCTGTGGTTCAGTTGGTTGTAACTCAGACGGAAATAAGCAGACGTCGCCAAACAACCAGTCAACTGTGGCTGAGTGGGTAGAGTAGTTGTCTTGCAATCAGAGGCTCATAGGTTCAATTCCAGCTTCCTACTGTCACATGTCGATGTGCCCCTAGGCAAGGCACTTAAGCCCAAGTATCCTACCCAGCTCTGCATCAGTGTATGAATGTGTGCATGTGTGTGAGTGCAAATGGGTGAATGTGGCTCCAGTGTAAATTGCTTTGAGTGGTCAGTTTGACTAGAAAAGCACTATATAAGTTCAGTCCATTTAACTAGCTCTGTAAAATAAGAAGAGCTGAAACAGAAACGCAACAACCATCTCTGCTTCTTCCATGTCGATCTCTTGTTATTATCTGCTGCCGTGGGCACCTTTTGGAGCTGATCAGTAACTAGGTACTCAAAGCCGAAATGATCGTGATATTAAGATGTCTTTGGTAAGTCCTTGAAGGGTCAGTTTTGTATAGAGACACAACTGCTAACAGGAGTGGGCCAACAGATTTACACTGATAGATTAAAGTTACCCTGAAGTTGAGAGCTGCAACGCACGGCTCCAACCACGGCTTGCTGGAAGGATCCATCGCTCCAGCAGGACCCCTAGAGTCGGACAAACACAGACAAACACAGACAAATATAGACAAACAAAAACACATAAACACCCCATACTCCTAACACTAAGCTTCTTTAACAAAAAAAAGAAACATTTGAGAAAAATGTTTCCTCTGGATTTTACTTCTACTTACTGTATATTGTTAATATGGCCAAAATGACACTGAAAAATATTTTCTGTTTTACGCATCTTAAACAATCCCATGTGAAAAATAAAAAAACAGCTATTGCAATAATAATCATACGGTTTCTCTATTTCCATTTATATTTTAACTAGAAAACCTCAGTTTTTACTTCAACATTTAATCCTTGCTTTGTGTGTCCCAATGATCTTTGCTGAGCAGCAACAATGACATAAGTGTACCCATTAGGATAACATTAACTCTGTAATAAATAAGTTATTTCAAACTTGTGTAAAAATAATTGCAACTACAAATAGGTCAGTTGGTTCAAGGTTAATTAAGAGCATTCTGTAAGCTATCTCAATATTGGCCTAAGATTAAATGTGAAAGGAAAAACTCTACAGGGGGCTGGGGCACATATTCTAATTTTAACTTATTAGCTGTGATCCATAACGTTCTGATTTTTTATTTAGAGGTGTTTTGATACAAAGCACCAACATGCACGAATGTGAAAAAAACATTCTGAGCCGTGACCTTGGAGCCAAGAGTGGTTTTTAACAAGCCGCCTCACTGCCTGCCATGCAGTGGCAGCAATCCATACCCAAATTGTGTGCCCAAGGCTGAGCGTGTGCCTCTGAGGAAAGCCCAGTAGAGACTCAATTGGGTCTGCAAAGCAAAGTGAAGACATGGGATTCTGAATATAAAATTCATCTTTTACAATTGTGCAGCAAAGACAGAAAGCCCTGTGATCTTTCACTGCTTCTACAACATGGACTTTCCAACCAACAATGTTCAATCCAAGGACACAGGCCCACCATGTCAGTTCTGAAAGCCACATCCTCAATTGAGGATGATAGGGCTAATTTCTATGCTACTTTCAGTGAGAAGGACCTGCATGGGGGAGTTTTGTCAGACATAATAAACTCGCCTTGCCTTGTCACAGCACTGTTGAGTAGGAAGGTTAAACTTAGAGCTGTCTGCAAAGCTGTCCCTCCGCTGCAGCAGAGCTTTGATAGGGGATCAGCATGGTGTGGCTTGTGTTGAGCCTCTGGGCCACGGAGCAACCAGCAGGAGGAGGTGGCACTGTGAGTTCAGCCATGCGCTAAAGACGTTGACACTAACATAATCACTGATAATTGATTCAACCGGTGAGAAAGGTTTAACATTAAAGGATAAAAACGGCAGCAGAGGCTGCAAAGCGCTGGGGCTTAATGTGAACTGATGGGGCTGATGCCACCTGTCAGACGTCATCTGATCACAAAAGAACACAAGATTCTGAAGGCATGCGCATGTTGTCAATTCACCATTCGGCCTAGAACCACTCAGCAACGTCAGAGCAGGGCTTTGATCAACGGCCGGCCAAAGAAAACAAGGGATCAGTGACGTTAAGGGTGGAGGGAAGGGATGGAGCAGGACAAAAAAATTATGAAAAAAGAAAGACAGATGGCCTTTGCTACTGCAGAACAGCAGCCCTGCAATATCACAAGGCAGAACTGAAAGGGCATATTTGAAAATTTTGCAAACTAAATTGTCATATCCTTGCCAGAAACAATCTATTTTCTGTCTATTTCCTTCAAGCCCAAACCAATCAATACAGAACAACAATAGGTCAATATTAGATGTTACAGTTATTATACAAGCTGGTTCTCATTTCTCAGAGCTAATAAACACATTTTAACTAAGGCGAAAATCAGGACTGCAGACAAAGGCGGAGATCGCGGGGGGGACTGGAGGGAACTTTTCCCCCTTCGATGAAGTTGTTCCCCCCCAAAAAATCCATGAACACATAGATATATTTTAATAATATAGCATCGTCCAATAAAAGTTCAACACAAATGAAACAAATTACAGATTTAAAACAATGCGTTTTTATTTGTTAAAAGATTATGAGCTCCCCCCATCCCCATTCCTCAAATTGGTACAGTCCACACAAGCTGTTTGAAAGAGGCGGTAACTAGATGCGCTGCTGCTCCTAGTTTCAGTAGCGACAAACGCTTGGAGAGGAGAACCAAGCAATGTGTGAAACCAGTAAGTCTTTTATCTCACCTCTTGTTCTATAAGCTCAAAAATTGTCTGTTAGATGTGGTCATAAAGGTGGAACATTGCCACCTAATGCTGGACAATATCTTGAGATTTTGAAAAATATCCGTATAATTTTAAAAGATCAATATAGTTAAAGCCCTGTTAGCATAAGTTAGCATTAAAATTTGCACCTTTTTATGTGGCTGTGGCCCTGAAAAGCAAACCACACCAACAAATCACTAAAGGCAGCTTCATTCTGTACATTTCTCCTTGCCAACCGCAGCGGGTCCCCCTCTCTGAGGCACCTTGCTCCTCTGCAGGAGAGCTCTCTTACAGCGGGGAATAAAGGAAACAGCACGGCTCAGTTAGTTTCAGATGAGCAGCAGAGTAAAGTTAACTGATTTAAAAGAACAAGCACAACAGAGTTTTTTTTCCTAAAACATTAGCGCCAAGGGTCGCATTAACCGAATATTTTCAGTATCTGACAGGTGTTTTTTTTAGAACGGTGACAGATAAATCTGAAGGCTGCCTGTCATTTTGATATATTAGTATTTACACTCCTGACCACTTAAATCACTTAAATAAATCAATAATTTAAAAAAAGAGATTCCCGTGAGAGCATCTGAGCATCATCTCATGGCATCTCGCTATCCATGAGCCCGGTGTGTGCCAAACACCTGAACCAAAGCGGAGCATGATCCGGGATTTCCTACCGCTGAAGCAATAGGTTGCAGCTCAGGAAAAGGGACATTCAGAGAGTCTTTCCGACTTCTGATTACTTTAATTGGATAAGTGTTCCCTGATTTTAAAGCTTAGATTGAAGTGATGCTTGTAATTCTCCAGTGTGGCAGCGGAGCATAGATTCAGCCTCCAGAACATCATCAACCCCCCCTGTTATTTTAATCATCCCTCCAGTGTTTCCTCTATGGGAGCCCTCTGCCTTAGGAGCAGTGGTCGGCTGTGGCTGACTGGGTGCTCTCCAGCTAGCGCTTGGGTGGAGGTGGGGGTCTCAGTCTTGCAATTGTTGTATGGGAAGGGCTTTATAAAAAAACCTCTTTGATTGATTGAATTAGTGGTTTTTGTCTTTGCGGGAAAAAATGACATGGATTCAACAACTTGATGTGTGATAGCATGATGTGGATTCTCTGTTCAGCTCGTTTGGATTGAATATTAATTCAAATGAATAACTAAAACAATACACTATTGAGTATGTTACCATACCAAGTAGAAAGGTAAAAATGTATTATGACAAGATTTGTTTTGATCCAGTTGGTCAAAATGAGGAATAGTCTACCTTGGCCTCTGATTCAGCACCATGAAAAGCAAAATTAAATCAAAGTGAAGTTGGTTTTAGGTTGTAAATTCGACATATTTATTCAGCAAAGAGTTTTCAATGTGTCACCAAGTTGTGACCGATGCAGCGGGTCATTGTGACTTAGTCACATGATGCAGGAGCTAAAAAAAAAAAAAGAAAAGGGATTTCCGCCCCTGACTGCAGATGTAAATCAGTTCAGGGCTAACTCTGGTACAATGCATCAATTGACAACATTTATGTTTGAAATTGTACATGGTCCCTAATAAAGAGAATAACAAACTAATCACTTTTATCTTTGATTTGAGTGGACCTATACTTCTCCATAAAGGCAAACACTGAGCACTCCTTCTGCTAGCCACTCTCAAAGCTCTGTTATTAACATATAATGGAGACGCATGAGGTAAGTCTTGTAGCGGTGACTGGGGTGTGCCTATTTGCTGAGTGAACTGATGAAGACAAAGGGTTCCCTGTAGTCTTACAGTCAGAGCTCTGATAAATTGGCCAACCTCCACCTTTTTTCCTGACTGCAGGAAGGTTGTGTGCATGAGGATCAGTATGGATGCCTGCTAGACTGGAACTGACAACATCAAGTGGCAGTGTGACCGTTTTCATGAAAATAAGAAGGCCGAGTCCACAGAGGAGTAAGAAGGCTTCTATCATGTCACTGAATGCCACGGCGAAGTAGTCAGACCAAGTCTTTTGCATAGTGAATTAAAACATTTTTCAGTTTTTATGAAATTAAAACCATAAACTTCAATGTATTTTATAGAGATTTAATGCGACATACCATCCATAAATTAGTGTACATTTGTGGAACAGAAGAAAATAGTTCACATTTTCTTACAAATAAGTATCGGAAAAGTGTGCCATGCATTTTTAATCAGCTGCAAACAGCATTATTTACCTTTACTGATCGAGCAAGCAAGAGGAGCATTTATTAGAAAAGCAGTGAAGAGGGCCATGGTGACTCTGGGGGAGCTGCAGAAATCCACATCTCAGGTGGAGGAGTCTGTTGAGAGGATAACTATTTTTCCTCCACTTTATATCATCTGGCCTTTATAGAAGAGATGCAAGAGGAAGGCAATTCTAAAACTAAAAACCATAGGAACTACTTTTTAAAGTTTGCCACAAGCCTTGTAG
This sequence comes from Valencia hispanica, assembly GCA_963556495.2. Taxonomy (NCBI): domain Eukaryota; kingdom Metazoa; phylum Chordata; class Actinopteri; order Cyprinodontiformes; family Valenciidae; genus Valencia; species Valencia hispanica. Next base: position 39,502,104 of record OY747718.1, read on the forward strand.
GGGGTCAAATTTTAGAAAAGCTTTAATTCAACTTAATGATTTTATGAATGTAAATAATGTCCATTTCAGTCTGGTTTTAGGCAAGGCAATTTAATTTGTATAGCACACTTTCAACAACAGTGTAATTCAAGATGCTTTACATGATTTGGTGATAAAGAAAAAATAGAATCGAGTCATTAACTTGAGGTTGCCTCCCGCTGATCCAGACTTCCAACCACAGCAATCCCTCAGCAATCCCTCATACTAAGCAAGCATGTAGCGACAGTGGAGAGGAAAAACTCCCCTTTAACAGGAAGAAACCTCCATCAGAACCAGGCTTAGTACAAGCGGCCATCTGCCACGACCGTCTGGGCGTTTGAGAAGACAGAGCAGAGACACATAAAGAACGGAAAATCTGATATGAGAGTACTTTCTAGATTAAAGAAAGTAAAAAGGTGATAACAAGACACTGGGGATTTTCAGCCACCAAGTCCAATATATCAGTCGACGACCCAGTCCAACAGGGCATTGTAGCGAAGCAGGATACCAGACCAGGTGTAGCTTCTATGGAGAGAAAAACACTGAGAGAAAACAAAGTTAACAGTAGAAAAAACAGCAAATAATGCAACTGGAGAGTAGTAGAAAAGAAAGTAGCAGAGTGAAGAAAAGTGGTCAGTCTGTCCTTCAGCAGTCCGAGCCTGTAGCAGCATAACTACAGAGATATCTCAGGATAACCTAAGCCATTCTAACTATAAGCTTTATCAAAAAAGGAAGTTTTAAGCCTGGCATTAAAAGTAAACAGTGTCTGTCTCACAGACTAAAACTAGGAGCTGGTTCCACAGGAGAGGAGCCTGATAACTAAAAGATATGCCTCCCATTCTACTTTTATAAATCCTAGAAACCACCAGTAAACCTGCAGTCTGAGAGCGAAGTGCTCTGTTAGGAACATATGAAACAATCAGATCTCTGATGTACGATTGAGCTTGATTATTAAGGGCTTTATATGTAAGAAGGAGGATCTTAAATTCTATTCTGGTTTTAACAGGCAGCCATTGAAAGGGAAGCTAAAACAGAATAAATGTGATCTCTCTTTTTTATATTCATCAGAACTCTTGCTGCCGCATTTTGGATCAACTGGAGGCTTTTATTTGCATTTTTTGGACTTCCTGATAGTAAAGAATTACAGTAGTCCAGCCTTGAAATAACAAATGCATGGACTAGATTCTCACTCCTGGACAGGATGTTTCTAATTTTTGCAATATTCCGGAGGTTAAAGAAGATGCCTCCTTTGATTGTGTTTCATCTGTACTCGGCCCAATGTCCTTTTTATTGTTGCTCTTAAGTGTGTGTGCACATGGGAGTTGGGTTGGGGGGAGGGGGATATAAATGTGATCATGCTTTTAAATCTGTGGGGGAGCGATGGGAATGTTGATTAATTTTGGGTAATTTTTAATCTGTAAAGCATTTTGAGTTGCAATCTTTGTATGAAAAGCGCTTTATAAATAAATTTTGATTGAGTGACTGATTGAAACATGTGGAAGAATCTTGTTAGATGAGACCAAAACTCAAACACTGTGGGTGAATTTCAAACATGGGCTTTGCCGCGGGTCATACACGATTGTTTTGTTTCATTTTATTTATCAACAACAAAAGCTATGTTTTTTTTTCATCTACAAGAAGACAGATGGTAGGTTTGAGATTTACACAACAGTAACCAGGAAATTTTTAAGAATGCTTGTTCTTTCTGCTCTTTATGCCTTTTTTTCTGATTTCCCCCAATCTCCATTTTGCATTTTACAACAACTTCATTAATGTTTGGTGAGCAGCTTCAAGCTGTAATACCTTATTTTTGGAAGTGTGCATAAGTAAGACAGCTTCTGTGTGTTTTCTTCATTATTTTTACTATAGAGGTATTTGCTATGCACCAATGTGAAAGGTGTCATAAGTTTGCATTTTGCATCTAACTCTCCCAAGTGCAGCTTGAGTTACCCCACCTTGAAAAACTAGCTGTAGCAATGCATTATGGAATATGCAGTGTCATGGGTATATACCGGCAGGCTATAGGTTTCAGGCCTTCTGGACATGTTTGGTTTAGATCAAAACTTGGGGGAATGGACCAGTCAAAGTCCAGACCTAAACAAAATTGAATTGTGGACAGACTTGAAAACAGATGGTTTCCATCTTTTCGGACTGAGCTTGAACTGTTTAGAAGAAGAACAGGCAGAAATATCAGCCCCTAAATGCATGGAGCTGGTAGAGCCATACCCCAAAATGCTTGAAGCTGTAATTGCATTAAAAGGTGGTTCTACAAAGGACCAACACAGTGCAGGCTAAATATAAATGTACAGGTATTGTTGACCACATAAAAACACAACAAAGCACAATGCTGTTCGTTTATAATGAGAAAAACAAAAGTTCAAGCACTATAGATACTTTTAAAAGACAGTGCATGTCCTCCATATCCACATTATTGTCCGTGGTCTAATGGCCGAAGACGTAAACATGTTCGAAAGACACAGAAAAACACAAATCCCAAGCTAAGGTTGGGCATATGAATATGTTTCGGTGCAAATGGCTGGTGAGATCAAAGATTTTACAGACACTTAACAAAACCAAAGGTGCTCCATCAGAAGCAGACTACATCGGTTAGATGGCTTCCAGAGAGGTAAGAGCTGAATGAAAGGGGAAAAAAGTAGAATGACAAAAAAAAGACGGCAAGGGGAAAAGAGAAAGCCGTGGGCTTGCAGGAGCAGAAAAAAAGAGACTTGGAAGATGAGCAAGTGAGAAAATGTAAATGAACAGCTGCTGAACAAAAAAACATGAACAAAAGAGAGAATGTGAGAGATTACTTATAGAGCTGATAAAGAAGAAGCTGGAGAACAAAAGAAAGCTGACAATGAAAAACATGTGGCTAGGGGTTGGGGAAGTACTGTACAAACCCAAGAGGAAACAAAAACAGAGGAGACATCGAGCATGCATCATGCAGCCCTTTTAAAATTGGCTCCATGGTTATCAGAAAATGTCCTTAAATGTGAAGTGCAGACAGTTCTAGACATCACGGCATACAACTTGTTACTGAAAAGAAAATGGATGTGCTACAGAAATTGAAAAGAGGAGAAGAGACAAAAATAAAAACGTAAGGCGAAAAAAAAGGACATACATGTCTCCTAGAGAGGAGACCTGTAGCATCTGTCACAAGTCATGACCACAGAGAGGAAGAGGAGGGGGGGAGCAGGCAGCATGGCAGCTCTTCTTCCAACTCTGGTGTGTCTGCTCTATACTGGCAGATGAAGACTAAGCTCCAGCAGCCACCAGTGATGGAGATAAGGTCATTCTCAATCACCAACCAAATCCAAAAAGAAAAAAGAAAAAAACCCAGGGAACAACATCTGCATCATTAGCAGTGGAGCACAGAGTGTCCTGATGTCAGCACACTGGTCCACAGATCTCTCAGAATGGTAGCCACCACAGTCCCTCTGCACACAATCATCTTCCACACAATCACCACAGAGCAATGTCAGCCGCGTTTTCATGAATATTCATCTGCCTCATTAACACTCAAGTGGGGAAAGAAAACATATTGCATGAGACTCCCATTACTGGAAGAGAGAATGAGAGCTAAAGGAGAGAGGGGAGAGGGGAAAGAGGACAGAGTCAATGTCTTCTTTTTTTATTGCCAGCAAAGATTTTTGATTTCTTAGAGGAAAAGAGAAAATGTCCTTGTTTCTCTAGGGTTTGATACCCATTTATTGCCTTTATTTATAAAGCACAGGGCAGTGTGAAAGCAGCGTCAGCAGCAGGGACGGCCCAGCAGGAGCACAGGCTGGGAATTACAGACCATTTTCCTCACAAATCCTCCACCAAGAGAAGCTTTAAAACAGCAGCAGTTTCTCCACTAATGTCTGTCTGTTCACAGTAACTGCTAAACTGTTGGGGATATGTGTGGTTACACCTCAACACAAGCTGCAGTTGTGCATATAATAAAAAAATAAAAACTCTGTTCGGTAACAAAATACACTAGCAGACTGACAAAGCCTGGTTGTCTCATACAGACACAGTTACTCTGAGTCACTCACACAAACAGAGTGTACACCACACAAAGACAGGGGATTATTTTCTCATTATGTTAGAATGCTTTTGTATCTCTTCATATGAACTGGCAACAGGGGAAAGCTCCCATCCTGCAGCAGAGCTGTTAGACTCTAGAAACTGTAAGAACAAATTTACCGGCATGTCTTTTTAAAACTTTTTTTTTTATCGTTTTGGAGAAATGGCGAGGTGAAGTTAGGCATGGGAGACAATTCTGCCCCCACCTGACTCAAACCAGTCATTTAAAGGGCACCAGCAAAATCTGTGAAACCATAATTGGACCAAGTCTCTGGAAATCAATACTGCTTCTTACATGAGGGGGCTCTACCAAAGCTATTTCATATTCTTACCTGCTATACACAATTTCTGGGGGAAAAATACAACCCCTCAATTCCAGAACAGTATGAGCTATTGATTTTGCAGCTAGTACTCTTACTCCTTCTCTCCGTTCTCTTCTTTCTCTTTTACAATCCCCACCTTTTACATCTAACTCTATTTTGCTTCTTTGTTTGAAAAAATAAAAATATTTTTGTTAACGAGAATGTAAAGAGGCTCTTTTGTGTAATATTTTTAAAAGTATATCATTTAAATACCCTGCTTGTCTTTTGTAAAAGGAAATCTATTCAAATTTGTTATTAATATTTAAAAGCTAGCTTTTTTCATGCACAAAGTGAATACCAAAGAGTTTATCTGCACTCCTTTGAGAGAATTTTTTTACATTAATACGGCATATTTACACAAATTTATGAAACAATGTTTTGCAAGATTGAATGTGTTTATATTAATATTAAAATAGCAGAATTCTAGAGCTTGTTTTCTCGACATAATAGATCAAATCCCAGATTTAAAGATCTGAAATTACAATACTTTGTAGCATTAAACATGAGCTGAGCCTAAGGATGATTTAAAGGTTTTCTTTTTCCACAACTCCTTTACTTAAAACTAGTGCTGTCATGCGATTTAAAAAAAACTTTGCGATTAATTAATTATGATCTGTAATTAATTAATCTAATTATTCTAATTAATCTCTTTTTTGATCTCGCCTAATAATTGCTGAGAAAAGCCCTCATGTTTAGGTATTTTCTTTTAAATTCATTACATTATTGTGGTAGAACAAAAGTTTGATAAATGTAATATAAACAACTGGCTTTATGAAGTTATTTATTGTAATTTATTTAACAGACTTGAACAGATGCAGTCCCAGCCATTTACATTCTGCTGTATTTGTGACTAGTCCCAAGTGGCGCCTGCAACCTTCTTCTTCGAGCATGCACGATTCATCAGCGTTCTGGACGCAGTGGGGTAAATATCTTCTCTGAGTCCAACTGTATTACGGGTTAAAACAACACGTAATATACACTTTATTTTTGATACCAATGGCTTGCCATACCGGTAGACCTGGGCGGCCTGGTGGATGCGAGCTGCAGTGTGCGGTGCAGACTGGTTGCCTGCTGTGTGAGCTCTGAGATGGGAGACCGCCCCGCTGCTCGGTGAGAGGAGTAACAACGTTACATGCTTCACCCAAAAGTTTCCAATAACCCCATAAAAATTTGCTAGATTTGCCGCTAGTTGTTTTTTTATTTTATTTTTTTAGAAAGAATCACTAGAGGCATCTAAAAACTCGCCAAATATAGCAAAGTTGGCAACACTGTTGGCAACTCACCGTTTCTCCTCACCTCGCCCTCCCCATCACGATGGAAGCCAGTTCTCTTCTGATGAGTTTACAGCCAATGGATGTCCACTTCAGGGTGTGGTTAACCCCGAACAACTCAAGCCCAGGAAGCCCGGTGCATTAAAAGGGTTTTATTTATAGGGAATCCGCATGCAGAAAATTCAAGATTAAAAATGTGATTAACGCGATTAAAAAACATAAGCGCTAAATATGCCTAAAATTAATTGATCGCAATTAACGCGATAATTTGACACCCCTACTTAAAACTATTTTCAAAAAGAAAGAAATGCAAAGAACAAATGAAGTGTTTCTTTATAGGCAAACAAAATCCTCATATCCTGTAAAAAAGAAAGTAATTAGTCATAGGAGGTTGACTCCCTGGTTTAATGCAGAGCTAAATACTTTAAAGCAGAATTCTTGGAAATTGGAGAGAAACTGGCGCTCTACACACCTAGAGGATTCCTATTTAACTTGAAAAAATTGTCTGCTGCTGTATAACAAGATCCTTCGACAAGCTAGAACAGCTTATTTTTCATAATTAATAGAGGCAAATGAGAACAATCCTAGGTTTCTTTTTAGTACAGTCGCCAAACTTACAATGAGTCACAGCTCTGTTGAGCCCACTATTCCACCTGCTATTGGTAGTGATGACTTTATGGGATTCTTCATAAATAAAATTAATTCTATTAAAAATAAAAAAAATTGCATCCTCCGAAACATGATTACTTCTTTCTCAGTAAGGCAGCATCGGAGAGAACTGTAGAACCTAATTTGTGTTTGGACTGTTTTGATTCAGTCGAACTTTCGGAATTATCAAAAATAATAGCCTCATCTAAACCTTCAATTAGTATGTTGGACCCAATCCCAACCAAATTATTTAAGGAAGTGTTCCATTTGGTTCCTGGCAACATTTTAGATATGATGAATATATCCTTAGTAAATGGATATGTACCACAGGAATTTAAAATAGCTGTAAAAACATGTTCAAGCTGTAGGCTTGAATAGGGATTAAAGGAACAGCACTAGGCTGGTTTAAATCATATTCGTCTGACAGATTCCAGTTTGTTCATGTAAATGATACATTTTCTTTATACTCAAGTTTTACCTGTAGAGTACCACAGGATTGTGTGCTTGGACCAATAATTTTTACTATATATATGCTTCCAATTGGTAGAATCATTAGACAGCATGTGATAAATTTCCACAGCTATACCGATGATAAACAAGTATATTTATCCATAAATCCTGATGAATCCAGTTAGTTAGGTAGATTACAGGGATGTCTAGAAGACATGAAAACATGGATGACTCTAAACATTTTTGCTCTTAAATTCTGACAAGACAGAAGTTGTCGTCTTTGGACCAGAAGCTCTAAAAAAGAAACTGCTTAGGCAAGACAAAATAATTATTATATTATTATATTAAAGTAAAAACAGCAATAAAGCAAGACGCACACACAGATTCATCAAAGCATTACAAAGTATATAATGTAAAAACAGCAGTAAAACAAGAAGAATACACAAAACATTATACAACAGAGCATTACTCAAAGGCAGCTCTAAACAATTATGTTTTTAGTTGTGATTTAAAAGAACTCAGTGTTTCAGCAGCTTTGCAGGTGTCTGGAAGTTTGTTCCAGATTAGAGGAGCATAGAAACTGAAAGCTGCTTCGCCATGTTTGGTTCTGAGCTACAGGGAGGTAGTGTAAAGACTTTAGAACTGGGGTGATGTGCCCTACTTTCCTGGTTCTAGTGAGGACACGACCGACAGCGTTCTGGATCAGCTGCAGCTGTCTGATTGACTTTTTAGGCAGACCTGTGAAGATGTTGTTGCAGTAATCAATCCGACCAAAGATAAGATGAGTTTTTCGAGGTCCTGTTGCGACATTAGTCTTTTAATTCTAGAAATGTTCTTCAGGTGATAGAAGGCTGACCTTGTTATTGCCTTTATGTGACCCTGGAGGTTCAGGTCTGAGTCCATTATTACTACACCTAGATTTCTGGCCTGATCAGTAGTTTCTAGCTGTATTTACTGAATCTGTGTGCTGACTGTTGATCTTTCCTCTTTAGGTCCAAAAGTAATTACTTCTGTTTTCTTTCTGTTCAATTGGAGGAAGTTATGACAGATCCATCCATTGATTTGCTCGATGCATGTGCTTAGCGTTTGGATGGGTTAAAATTCAACTGGTTACATCGTAATTTAGAGCTGAGTATCATCTGCATAATGATGGTAACTAATGTTATTGGTTGTTATAATCTGGGCTAGTGGGAGCATGTAGATATTAAATAAGAGGGACCCCAGGATGGAGCCCTGGGGCACCCTACATGTGATTTCTGTTTGTTCTGATGAAAAGTTTCCTATTGAAACAAAGAAGTCTCTGTTCTTTAGGTAAGACTCGAACCAGCCAAGTACTGTACCAGAGAGTCCGACCCAGCTCACCAGTCGCTCTAGTGATATATCATGATCGACAGTGTGAAATGATGCACTGAGATCCAACAGAACCAGCACTGTGGTTCTACTACAGTCTGTATTTATGCGGATGTCATTGAAAACTGTGACGAGGGCAGTCTCAGTGCTGGGGTGAGCACGGAAACCAGACTGAAAAACATCAAAGCAGTTGGTTATTGTTATGAAGCTACAGTGGCTTGCAAAATTCTCTACATGTAGAGAATTTCAGTCTCTACATGTGCAAAGCTGGTAGAGACATACCCTAAAAGACTGGCAGCTGTAATTGCAGCAAAAGGTGGTTCTGCAAAGTGTTCACTCAGGAGGCTGAATAATTACGCACACCCCACTTTTCAGTTATTTATTTGTAAAAAATGTTTGGAATCATGTATGATTTTTGTTCCACTTCTCACGTGTACACCACTTTGTATTGATCTTTCACGTGGAATTCCAATAAAATTGATTCATGTTTGTGGCTGTAATGTGACAAAATGTGGAAAAGGTCAAGGGGGCCGAATACTTTTGCAAGCCACTGTATTTAACTGCTGAAACACAGCTTTCTCAATAATCTTCCAGATGAAAGGAAGATTAGAAATTGGCCTGTACTTCTGCATTAACATGTTGTCCAGATTATTCTTTTTTAGCAGTGGTTTAATAACTGCTTTTTTTAAAGCCTGGGGGAAGAAACCTGACAGGAGGGATGAGTTCACTATTTGAATCAGATCAGACCCAATGACAGGGAAAACTTTCTTAAGGAAAGCTGTGGGTAGGATATCAAGACAGCAAGAGGAGGAGCTTAATTGGTTAATGATTTCTTCCAGGTTTTTTTTTGGTTAAATTTATGGAATTCTGACATTTTTTCTACATTGGTATTAGTTGAGTTTAACATTGGTGGTCGGTTTGGTGCTGCGTTACAGACCGACCGTCTAATTGTTAGAATCATTTCAGTGAAAAAGTTGGCAAATTCAATGCAGGCTCTGGTAGAGTTTAGTTCAGGGGCTACTGTCACTGGAGGATTAGTTAGTCTTTCCACTGTTGCAAACAGAGTACGTGCATTATTAATTTTTCTGTTAATGATTTTAGAAAAGAACGATTCCCTAGCTTCTTTTAAAGTTATCTGATATCTGTTCAATCTCTCTTTGTAGATCTCATAGTAAACCTGGAGTCGGGTTTTCCGCCATTTTCTCTTGACTCGTCGACACTCCCTTTTTCCACTACGTACCAGTGGATCGCTTGTCCACGGAGACTTCCTTCTCCCTGAGACTACTTTCACTTTAGTCGGAGCAATGGAATCCGTGATGTCTGAGATTTTCACGAGGAAATTATCTACCAGCTTGTTTACTGAGTTGGAGTTGGGAGATGAGGGGGATGTGGTGGAACGGTAAATACTTTTAAAGGTTTCAACAGAACTGTCCCCGAGAAAATGCTTTTTTACAGTTATCTCACTGATCTGAAACATATCAGCACACTGCTGATTAAAAACAAGCAGGTGACTTCTTAGCATTCTGTGTTTTAAGATTACCAGTCATGTGCATTAGTTTGGTATGGACTACTTCAGATGCTAGATGAATTTACCAATTTTTTTGTCATGGCACATAAAGAGCAACAAAAACATATGTGCATGTTCTCCTGTGACAGAGACCGCCCACTGTTTTCTGCACTTAATGTTTATTTAAAACTAATCTTCCACTAAATATTTAACCAGCCATGAAAAAATGGGCTTGCTAGCCAAGCTACTTAAGAATTTATCAGCATTTACTTTGTTTAAATATAAAGAAATATTTAACATCCACATTTTATATCCAACTTGAGGGCAGTGACACTTTTAAAACATCTGTGCTATTATTAATTCAGATTCTAATGGCTTTCAGAGGTCAAAAGTTTCACCAAGCAGCCTGGCAGAGACTTGGGACTTGCCCAGTTCAAATCAAAGGTCCAAAGTCAGCATGCATGATTTAAACATATCTAAACGGCAAATGGGAAGAGACTGAAGTAGTAATGCAGGAGGAGCAGCGGAGGAGGATGCACATTAAAGTAATGGACGGCTTGGCTTGTCTTTAAAATTACTTTTCCTCTTAAAACATTCACTTCATCTGTCTCTCCTGCTCCCTGCTTGTTATTGGAAAACAGCTCTGCACAAGAGTTGTGGGAAACTATTCGATACCTGCTCCGTCTGCATCAGTCACACACCGACACGCGCACAGAAAATACATTTCATCCCCAATATCCAAAACAGCCAATGGCACTAGCAGGCATTTGCGACCCCAATCCGTATTTCAATTTCTCTCTTCTCATGCAAACTAATTCAATACATGTTGCCTTTCCTCGCAAGTGAGGTGCAACGCGAGAAATGAGCCACTTCTCATGTTGCATCAATAAAATACCCAATCAGAGACATTTCTGAGCTCTGCATATGTCTATATCAGTTATATCTAAGCAAAACTCTACACAGGCAGATTATTGGAAGCCCACCATTCAAGGACATGCAGTTTTTGCTTCGTTTTGCAGCAAAGCAGATTTTTTCCTGTAAATGTCAATTTTTGGAATACAATCAAACCAAATTATGAGGATTTACAAAGGTACAGGTACTTCAAAGCTGTTTGTCCTTCTCTGAACTACTAACCTTTTCTGTTTTCCAGCTCAATAAATAAAAACTGACTGAGTCAATAGAGTTAGTAGCTCTTACGTTTTTGTATAACGTTAATTAGTTTAGATGAGAGTCACTAACAAAGCCTGAAACACAAGCACCGAGGCTATTGGCAAATAATTTGGGTACTAATTCAGCCGTACGGTTAATTACACAGCTAGCCCCAGTAGTGAGGAATTATTTTTAATCAAGCCCATTAGTAGGAAGAAAATGATCTAAATCCTGATAAATCATATCACATACTGTATATCACAAATCATATCACATTTCTTAACCAACAAGGTGATTTTACAGACCAATTTAAAGCTCAGAAAATACCTCCAGTTCTTGTCCTTGAGCATTATAAACAAGTAGCCCCCCTCACCCAATTACAGAGACAAAGTTGATGTTGGGTTGAAACATATTAAAGATTTAACTTTTGACAGATCTCTTTACTTGTTGGTTGGTTGGTATGGAAAGTGTGTCATCAGAACTGTAAATTAAAGCTGAACCACAATTAATGTACAAAGTCACAGTAAATTACGAAAAAAACAATACATCTTTTAAGGATTACGCTAGATGATTCAGTGCAATTTACTAACCCTTGGAATTTTCCACACATTTTAATACCCTTTAATGGAGCTTTCTATGACAGCCGTTAAAAAAAATGACAAAATTGTGAAGTATAAATAAAAACAATTCTGTGAACTAGTTGTCAGAGTCTTCAGGGATCTGCCCCTAATTATCTATTGAATGCACCTGTTTCCCTTATTGGAATCACTTGATCCTCGTTCCTCCCCTATTATTTAAGATCCGGTGGGTGCTTCTCTCCCTGCTGGATCATTGATGTCTTTCTTGTGTGGTGTATGATGTGTTCTTCCATTAAACCTCATTTTCCAGTTCTGTTATTCAAATTCAATTCAAATTAAAAAATAATTTATTGATCCCAGAGGGAAATTAAGTGTTGGTATAGCTCATATAATTAATTCTTTAAGGAGTTGTTGTAGATGTTGATGGCTGTGGGCAGGAAAGATTTCCTGTAGCGGTCTGTATTGCAGCGAAACTGAAGAAGCCTCCGACTGAAGACGCTCTGTTGTTATATGACAGTCTCAAGAAGAGGATGCTCAGGGTTGTCCATAATTTTTTTTAATTTTATGAAGAATCCTTCTTTGCATCATCATCTCCAAAGGTCCCACAGTAGTGCCAAGAACAGAACCAGCCTTCTTTATCAGGTTGTTGAGCCTTTTTAAATCCCTGGCTCTGATGCTGCTACCCCAACAGATGACGGCTGAAGAGATTACTTTTTGTAGACGGTTTCACTGTTCAGTCTCCAGTCCAGTCTGTTGTCAAGGTGAACTCCGAGGTATTCATACTCCCCAACCACCTCCATTTCTTCTCCCATGATGGAAACAGTGTTTGACTTATCCCTGTTTCTTCTTAAATCTACAATCATCTCCTTTGTTTTGTTCACATTCAAGGTGAGACGATTGTTTCCACACCATGTCACAAACTGGTCCACCAGCTCTCTGTATTTAGCTTCTTGTCCATCTCTGATATACCCGACAATTGCAGAGTTTTGTATTCTACTTTTTTGGGGCAATTTGTTATTATGCAGTACATATGTTTTAACTATATCTTTAAGTAAGCTTTAGAAGTAAATAGGCCTGTTTATATTATTCAGGGTAGTAAAACATGACTCTTTACCAGTATTTTATGGGGTTAAGGTTTTAAGTAAACAAACTCTTGCGTAAAGATATGAACTGAAAGCAGGGAGGATCGGTTATAACTCTAGTTCATGGTACGGTCAGGAGACCTGGAGAAAATGTATGACCTGTCAAGATGTAGAAGGAGGAGAGAGGAATCATGTGATATGTTCTTTGTTCTTCTGTAATAAAAATGGTACACCCTTGTAGAGAAGCGAGTCAGATCTTTTCTGGCTCCCATCTGCAGGTGCGTCCACTGTGAAACAGATATCTGTTTGTGTGTGTTGTTTTACTCTCTGTCTCTCAGTTCTGGGTCTTATTTTGAAAAGGTTCCCGCCGGGGTTTTGGAGTTCGGCGCCCCCACCTCTCTGAGTAGAAAGTGAGTTGCAGAGCATATTATGATAGGAAGCCGACAAGAGTCATCTCAGTATTTCTGCAGATGACAGGTCTCTGATTTGTACTGTTAGTCTGAGGTGTAAAGAGTGAAAAGGAATGGTGAGAGTGCGGTCCCATGTGGTGCTCCTGTGCTGCTGACCACCTGGTTTGACACACAATTCTTCAGTCTCACAAACTGTGGCCTGTTTGTCAGGTGCTCATTGATCCAGGCGATTGTTGAGGGCTCCACCTGTGTCTTCAGGAGCTTCTGACAAAGCAAATCAGGCTGAATTGTGTCGAATGCACTGGAGAAATCAAAGAACATGATCCTCACAGTGCTGCCTGCTTTGTCCAGATGAGAGTGGGTTGTTTGAAGCAGGTGGATGATGGCATCTTCAACTCCAACTCCACAGCGATAAGCAAACTGCAGTGGGTCCTGATACGTTCTGGTTTGCTTACTCGGGGGGGCCAACAGGAGTCTCTCCAGGACCTTCATGATGTGGGATGTCAGGGCAACGGGTCTATAGTCATTGATGACTGATGGGTGAGTTCTCTTTGGTACTGGAACAAGGTAGGATGTCTTCCACAACACTGGAACCTTCTCCTGGGTTAGGCCAAGGTTGAAGATGTGCTGCAGAATCCCACAGAGCTGCTCAGCACAGGCCTTCAGGACTCTGGGGCTGACACCATCTGGACCTGCAGCCTTGTTCCGGTTCAGTTTCTCCAGCTGCCTCTTCACCTGACTTTTGGAGACAGAGAAGTGGGAGGGGGAGGCAAAGGGGGTAGGAGCATTTCCTGACTTGGTTGAAGGCAAACTTGTGGAATCAGAGAGAGTCCATGGCTGAGGTGAAGGATAAAACATCCGAGATGTAACAGGAAAGCTGTTGATCAGAGGACAGTGGGATGTCTGTTTGGCTGGGAACAGGAGAGGGGGATGCTGAGCTAGTTCCTGAACTGAACCTGTTGAAGAATATGTTCAGTTCATTGGCTCTGTCCAGACTTCCATCTATCCAATCCTTCCTGTCCTTAAAGCCTGTGATCTTTCTCATTCCTGACCAGACATCTCTGATATTGTTCCTATGTAGTTTGTTCTCCAGCTTCTTCCTGTATGCCTCTTTGCTGTCTCTGATCTTGACCTTAAGTTTCTTCTGTATACTCCTCAGTAATTCCCTGTCTCTCTCCCTGAAGGCTCTTTTTTTTGTTTAGCAGTTCCTATAGGTCACTGGTGATCCAGGGTTTGTTATTAGGGAAGCATCTCACTGTTCTGGTGGGGATGATGTTGTCCACACAGAAGTTTATATAGCCAGTCACACACTCAGTCATGGCATTGATGTCCTCTTCATGTGCATGGCAAAGAGTCATCCAGTCTGTGGTCGGTTATTGCTCGTCCTGCCCATTATTCCACGGCACGCCCTGACACTGGTGTGTGCATTTGGGGGTGGGTCTCTTGGGCATCAATTCTTAATTCCTGCCATAGATTCTCAGTAGGATTAAGGTCTTGACGTTGGCTAGGCCAATCTAACACATTAATATGCTTTGATCTGAAACCTCCCATTGTAGTTATGGTTGTACATTTAGTGTCAAGAATCAAAAAAAGTGGACTTATTCTCAAATCTCTAGGAACCTCTGACAGCTTTTAGCTCCATTCATTTTTTTAATAAACTATGATCAAATTTCATATCCCTGCTGAAGAAAATCACAGCATGATGCTGCGATGACATGCAGTGTCAGTTTTCCACCCACGTAGTGTTTTTAATGCAGACCAAAAAGTTCAGCTTCGCTCTCTTCTGATTATAGCATTACTTTTATAGCATCAGAATACTTTCTTTAATATAAGGACACAATTCATAACAAAACCAGCGTAAAACCGGTTGGGGAGAGGGTAAAATGAAATTGTGGAGAGTAAAAAACTTTTCTTGGTCACAATAGTTTTTTTACAATATACATACAAGTATATTTTTCAGTTTTTTTCTTCCTACACTTATTCTTTATACGCCCTCTCGCTTCTGAGGGCTGCACCCTCTCACTTCCAGATTTCCCTGGGAGTGGCTGTCCATCAGAATAGTACTATCCTTGCTTTGGCAGTAAGTTTAGGTGGACAATCATGGTAGGGTGGCAATTTTACCCCTGACCTGGCATCATTTCTTTATGCAGCTATACCATTGCTCAGGCTGCTGTGGTGTCGTAGAAGGATGTGTAATCTATGGCATTTTATTCTCATGATTCATGAGAGTCTCACTTGTCCAGGTGTCCCTCATCTCTGACCCAGTTGCAAATTGAAAGGGCTCCAGCATCCCTGCAACCCAAACTAGCATTGTTAAAACTAGTGTTATTTCTAACATTTACAATAGAAATCAGTATCTCTGAACGTGTTCTACTTTATAACTAAATATCTCACATTTAATAAGGGACATAAAATAAAAAGGCTTAACAGAATTGAGAATGAGTCAGTTTAGTCCCCTTTTAGAACTGATGGTAGACTGCATTCAATTATTTTGCACTAGTGGCCTGAAAATAGGCTGTTCAGAGACATGAAGGATTCACTTCTGCTCAACACCTCTGTGCTCTGTCTCAAAGTGAGACGGATTTGGTGGATTGGGACGTCTTTACTCAAAGCGCCTGACTACATGTTCTTCCGGTGACTGTTCACTGCCTATGGGGTGGATTTGCCATCTCCTTTGTCAACAGGACCTTCATGAAAGTTTCACTGCTGGGACAACTCGAGAGATTCACGTCAAGCATTTCATGGGCTGAATCCTAAATCTAACGTTAATGGCTTCATTATTCTGTTAAAGCAATGGCATTTAGGTTTTATTGACAATAAAGTTCTTCAGAATGACAGAAAGACACAAATTTTACAATTGTTTTAGACCATGTACACACATAGCCAGGTTTTTTTTAAAACGAATATTCTCATCACCTCATTTGAAAAAAGATCTCCGTCCGGCATAAGCGCGTTGTTCACATTCATAGACATGCCAAACCTGTGGGGGGCAGTAGTTCCCCCAAATCCTATCCTCTCAAAGTAATTTTCTATGTTCTAACTTCTACATAGAGCAGTGCACAAGTAGTACATAGAGCTTGTAAAAACAAGCAAGCAAAAAGTGCTTGGACAATCGTTAATGCTAACACATCTCTGAGGCCATAAATGCTGTTTCTGAGTGTAAACACTGGTCGTACAAGTTATGTCAGAGCATTTTTGTTATGGAAAGTGACGTTGCAGAGCCAAAAACTGTCATGGTTTTTCCCTATTTGCTGCCATTCTTCCCTCTCTGGTTCCTGCCTTCCTGGTTGCCCGTCTGGTTCCTGTTTTTTTCCCGTTTGCTGCCTTTTGATCCTCCTGAGTTATGTAAGTTCCTTGTCCTTGTTTTCATTAAATCATTTGTTTATACTTGCTGCATTTTAGGTCCTCCTTAACGTCGAAACATGACAAAAACCCCGGTTATTTCTGTCCACATGCAAACGCTTAAAACTGAAAAAACCCAGATCTTCACTTTGGCCGGAGTTTTCAAAAAGATTAGTTTTCGGTGCCATAAATCTGCATTTCCGTGTGGATGACGGGCCAAACCGTAGAAAAATATCTTCGTTTTGTGAGATACCCGGCTACGTGTGGACAAGGCATAAGACCAGTGTCATGCAACTTTTAAATGTGTCCCAACCTCAACCCAATTGAATCCCATAATTGAGTCATTAGCAGGACTTTGTAGAACTTCAGGATGAGAATGCAATTCATTCAATTCAGGTGTGTTATGCTTTGGAAACATCCAAACGTTGCAGGACACTAGTCCTTAAAAACAGGAGCTTGACCCCCCTTTTTTAGACAGTACATCAATTGCGTTTTCTTCCAACATTTGATAATGCCACCAAAATTTTTGTTGGTGGTTCACTTTCCAAATATTTTCAAACTTAATACATAGGTATACCAAAGTTGTTGCCCAAACGAAGTTGATGTTGTTCTTTTTGTCTTAATTCTCCTGGTTCATCTTTTGTTTCTTTTGGAAAATGTTCCAACCTCTGTCAGACTAATCGGACAGAGCACACAACCAAAATCACAGGTAGCAATTCATAAATCAATGCAACTTGTTCAATTTTTGCCTAAATTGCAAATCTCATCTGCTTAATTCTGACACTGACTCCCAGTGTACATGCACAAACACATCCATACGACATACGAGCAATTTGCACCTTTTTGAGTGAATTAGATTCCCCTCAGTTCCACCACAAACCACAGCACATGCTGAACTGGATAAGAGAAAATTATTATTTCAAAGAGCTCCAGGTTCCTACAAACATAAAGGAGGTACGGTACGCGTACAAATATTGCAGAATTAGACTTCATGTAAAAATATTACATGTAGTCTAATGGTTTGTGTTGAAGATTGGTGGCTGTGCATTTGCTTGCTACCTCCTAATTTATATAAATATACATCATTATGGACAGATTTTCTACATGCACAATTGCTTATTTCAATGCAGTAAACAACGTCAGAGGATAAAAACAAAACATTTTGTGTTGCACTTTTGCTATACTTTATGTGCACCTTGAAGATCCACTTCGATCGTCTTTTTGGGCTATTTTAAAGTCTTCTCAGTGGTCTTTAAATTATGATTATGTAGTTTTTAGCCAAACTCACAAAACCAGTGCAGTTTTCTTGGACATTGCTTCAGAAGAGCAGCAGTAGTTCATTCGCAATTCGCGAATGAACTACTGCTTACCTTAAACTTACCAGTAAACACAGTCTGTTTTAGACGGCCTATTAGTGTCTCCTACTGATTCACAGCAATTTGAAAGCAGAAACACTCAGAAATGCAATTTAGAGCTTTATTTTCTTAAAATATGTCCTCTGGCATCAGAAAAATATCACAAGAACATTTTAACAACACTTAAAACACAATTTTCATTGGAGTGGGTCTTAAAGGCTGTGGTCGATGGTGTGACGTCATCAAGAAGTGGAGGAAATTTTTAATTGTAAACAGCTAAAGCTTTGCTCCCTTTCCCCTTCTGGAAAGAGCTAAAAGCCCCCTACGCAGGGAAAGCGGAGTTAACAGAGAGAGCATAACTGCATTAACTTTTTACAATGGAGCTTTCCAAGGTAAGAATGTTTTTTAACCAAAATTCTCTTGCTTCTTCTTTGTTGGTGTGCTAAGCTGACTGAGGCGCATCACCCATTGTCCATGTTGGGGACTGAAGCATATTATCATTATTTAAAAGCTCTAACTTGTAGATATGGCGTTCTATTGGTCCACACTCTAGGCTCATGTAAATGATTTGTTTTGCTGTAGAAGCCAGGGGAGGGACTTGGGGGAAATAAAAATTCTGAAAGATTACCTACTTAATATCGTAGAACAGGATCAGATAGTCAAAGTCAAGCATTTTTTAAGCTACGTACTCAGGTTCAAGAATTAGACTGGATTTCAGACACATACCTTGTGCGAATTGCTTCAAATACTAGCAACTCTGTTTGCAGACCGTGAACATTTGATAGTATATGTGTTGAAGTGGTGCAGGAGGTGAAAGTATGGGGGTAAATTACTGCCATAAATCAAGAGCGCATTTTGTCCATTTGAGATCATTATTTGTTGTTTTTATGCTCAGATCTTATGCTTTCCTCCCTCAAGACACTCTGTTCACACTCAGAAAGTTCCCTCTTGCATTCAAATATGTGTTCTTGCACTTAAATTGACTCCTCTGCGTTTGAGCTTCAGTACTTTGCACTCAGAACTCTTCTCTGCGTTTTCAAAACCTGCTCACGCGGATTTTTCCTGTGCTCTTGGATTTCAAGCGAAATAATCCTGGCAAAAGTCCCCCAGCCAATAGGAAGCCAGATATGATTCTGACCAATGAGCTCGTCACAGTAAATCGGACCCCAGGAAGAGTAGCTGTCCATTTGGAGACAGCTAATGGGGATCCAAATAAATAAACAAATAAACAAACAGTCTTCTTTGGGGTGCGCTCGTTTTACTACCACCAGCAAAAGTTTTTAATCCCATTGACAATTCCGGCGTAGCCTCATAGGTATGTCACAAATCAAAATGGCGGATAGTGTCAGTGAAAACAAACCATCAGCAGGAGCGGAGGGTGGTGTTTTTCAATAGATTTTAGAAGGCTTAAATAAGTAATGTATTTTGATTACTATGAAAACTTGCATAAAAGTAAATATTGTTGCCCCAAGAATTTATCCTTTCATATCTAATTTATATATTTCTTGCATTGTTAAATACAAAATAATAGCAGTAAAAGTAGCCTATACAGTTTACTGTTGCAGAGTCCTGTACTGATCCAATTTTACTAACCCGCACCTGTTCAGATGATTTTTGAACACGACCCAGTATCCGCAGTTATCTCCAGATTAAATCCCGATCCAACCCGCCGGTTGATTTAAAACCGCCATTGGTCTGTGTCCGTCGCAGCTACGCGCTACTCTCCATGGTGCTGTCAGCTGACCTATAGCGATGCTTTGAGTGTTCAGATCTGAGATGATAATCAGTCAGATGCTCTCATAGTAGCCTAATCTTTTTTTTGATTGATTCAGTTACCTGAATTCTGTGCGTAAAGTAGAAAATGACTCCACGTCTGCACCAAGTTTTCAGGGATGTGAATTGTAAACTGTCAAAATGATGGACGCACTTTTTTGTCACTGTTCTCTGGAATGTTGAACAGCTGATATTTATTTTAAGCAGAATTGTAGTGAAGTTCCTGCGCACAGTGCACAGAACGGCAAGGGAAATGTGTTTGTTTTGTTTGTTGCGCATTATTCTGCGGCAAACATATTATTCATTAACAAATCTACGCCCTTGGTGCTAGTCCATGGCTTTTGGTCACATCGTCAATAAATGAAATTTATATTGACAATGGTTGAAGCTTAATGTATTAAGTATTCCAAAATCCCAAAAAAACCTGATTTTATCAAGAGTCAAAACTATTCTTACCACTTAAGTGTTCACAACATAGGACTGCAGTCCTCCTTGGCCTCCATTCCACACTGTACGGTTTCACTCTCTTGACCGCGTCAACCCACTTTTTCCTTCATACAGGGTTCGTGGGGAAAGTAAAGAAAGATAATTTCCGCTCCAGCAAATTATGGTTGGAACAACCAACCGCACAACAACTTTTAGGCATGATTTGCGAGGGTTTGTATGCAAATTGCTATCAAAAATGCCGGTTGTTTTCACCGACAAGGCGCGTTGCATTCTGGGAAATGTTGGATCTAGAACAGAGCGATTGTTAAGAAAAACTCCAGAACCTTTTTTAATTATGTATAATATGAATATGTACATAGTGTCAAAAAGGTCAGTTTTGACCCGGAAGTATTTAACACACTGCCAACGGGAGGTAGAAACTTTAAGGGGTTAAATAAAAACTCCCCCCCAGCTAAATTGCCCTGGAGCTGGGTCTGAAACTGAACACGGCCATTATATGGTCATAAGGCCGTCACACCATTAAAAATAATTCTTACTTCAGGTTCCCGATTTCTGGCCTTAGCCATATTGGCTGACCGCTGTTAGAAAGCGCAAAAAACAATGTATCAATGATGAGCGAGCCTACGTGAGTGTATTAAAACAAGCAAGAAGACTGTGACGAGCTCATTGGTCAGCGCCATACCTGGGTTCCTATTGGCTGGGGGACTTTTGGCAAGATAATTTTGCTTGAAATCCAAGAGCACAGGAAAAATCCACGAGAGCAGGTTTTGAGAGGGCAGAGATGAATTCTGAGCACAGAGAAATGGATTTTAAGTGCAGAGGAATCTGTTTAAGTGCAAGAACAGATATTTGAACGCAAGAAGGAATTTTTTTGAGTGTGAACAGAATGTTTTGAGAGAGGAAAACAAGATCTGAGCATTAATACAACAAATAAGGCTATCAAACTGACAAAACAATGAGCATTAGAACAACAAATAATGCTCTCAAACTGAAAAAATATGCTCTTGAATAATGTCAGAGATTTACCCCCATATAAAAGTGTCCAAAGTTTGGAGTTTAGTTCCAGGATTTATGGTTTAAAATTGATAATGTTGAAGCATTCTGCGAGTTTGTTCTTTGATAAACAGCAAAAGGCAGCTTATAGGGTATCACCGTTTTGCAGTGATATCACCATTTTGTGTTTTGTAAAAAGGGGTATTTTGCGTGTTTGTTAAGAACATTGCAAACTTTGAGTTTGCAATTACCACAGCAATGAAGAGAAGTGAGGGAATGGTAAGTCTTTGCTCGTTTACAGAGAGTATGTAGATGACAAATATTAGCATTTTTTTCCTTTATTTTCCTACTTCCATCAGCATGGGCAGCCCAATGCAAGTTATCTCACACAGCATACCTCTGGGCCTTCCTTATTCTTGCCACCTGCAGACACTGTAACATATATGGCTGCTGCACTCTGCCTATCGGTTTTTCAACAACTGTTTCAAGTGCTACACAGGAACGGAACCAACAATGTTTGTCTACATGTTTAATCTTACCAAACCTTATTTTTATGACGTTTTTTGGCTAACATTTGAGCCACCGTGTGTTCACGCACCAGTTTTCCAATCCTCATTTGCTGCTGGAGCAAGAATTATTGAGAGTTCCTGCCAACCTCTTGATTCAGGCTTTACTCTTTTTGCGCTGCCAAACAGAAAAGCAAGCAGGTAATAACGACAAATTTCTAGGGCTTAAATGACGACAGCTTTACGATGCCTGAGTGGCCCCCAATGACTCCATTCCTGTCAGATTCTATTAGTTTGGCTTCTACCGTGTGTTTAAATTTGCTTTCTGCCTATTCCCAGCATTTACAGAAGCGCCTCCTGTAAATAAACCAAATGACTGCATCTTTTACTTTATGAAGCAGGGGCCTCTGGGCAGCTTGGGGCTTCGGTGTAAAGAACGCCTAACATAATGGTTGAGGAGTTCAATATTCAGCATACAGCTGAAAGGACACAGTCGACTAGAGGGAGATATTGACACATATTGTTGTTAGAGTTTAAATTTGAGTAGTGCTTAAGAACGTACAAGCAGTCAGGCGAGAAGAGCATTTTTAAATCAAGACAAGTGGTCTCTCCACTTCACTTTCACACACACACCTCAGTAAACAGAGAAAAAGTGTGTCTGCCAGCCAGCTGCCAGGTGGAAGTATACGCAAAGGCCACCTGTCTAATAACTGTTTTTGATGCATACAGCTTGGAAACTTGGGGGGGCATCTGGTTTGTCCACTCCATACTCATTTTGTTAAATTAGAATTCATTTCCATGGTTTTAGCTTCATTCATTTTGACCCCACAAGAAAATCAGAAGTTTCTGTTTATAAAGCCAGTCAGTCAATCAGGACTTATCATTGCAATTATAATTAGTATGACAAGTTTCAGGTTGTTACTATAAAACCGTTAAATTACAGTATTGTTTCAAAAGGATTAATCATAAAACTAAACGAAACTTGGAATAATAAATTGTGGAAACAATTATTTAAAATGCATGGCACACTGTAGCCAAATTAATTTGTCTTTTTAAGCAGCCTCAAGTTGGCCACTTAAATACTTTAAAAATTCATACAATTGTTTATGCCGAAAAATTACTCAGAAGACATGCCAAAAGATGTATGCAAAGCATTTAACTATCTAATGGTTTGATCTTTTTTTTTTTTTAAGATACAAGAGTAAAGATTAAATCTAACAAGAGTAGGTCTGTTCTTAATGGTCAGTAGGCGAGAGGCAGGGTATACCCTGAACAGATCACTAGTCTATCTGTATTCAGATCCCTCTGAGTACAGAAAGCTGGTGGACCGCTTTGTGGCATAGTGTGGAAACAATAATCTTACCTTGAATGTGAACAAAACAAAGGAGATTATTGTAGATTGCAAAAGAAAAAGGGATAAGTCAAACACTGTTTCTATCATGGGAGAAGAAATGGAGGTGGTTGAGGAGTATAAATACCTCGGAGTTCATCTTGACAACAGACTGGACTGGAGGCTGAACAGTGAAACCGTCTACATGAAAGGACAGAGCAGACTGTACTTCTTGAGGAAGATTAGATCCTTCAAGGTTTGCAGCAAGATGCTGCAGACCTTTTACAAGTCTGTTGTGGAGAGTGTAATCTCTTCGTCTATCATCTGTTGGGGTAGCAGCATCAGATCCAGGGACTTAAAAAGGCTAAACAACCTGATAAAGAAGGCTGGTTCTGTTCTGGGGACGACTGTGGAAAATCAGGAGATGATAATGCAAAGAAGGATTCTTCATAAAATCCAAAAAACATATGGACAACCCTGAGCAACCTCTTTATGAGACTATTCTACAACAACAGTGTCTTCAGTTCTTCAGTTTCGCTGCAACACAAACACAAACAGGAAATCCTTCCTGCCCACAGCCATCATGATCTACAACAACTCCTTAAAGAATTTATTGTATGAGCTACAACAACATTTAATTTCCCACTGGGATCAATAAATCAATAAGTATTTTTGAATTTGAATTTGAATCACATGGAACAGAGAGAAACCGCACACACACACCTAAGGAAAATTTAAAGAGATCACTTAAGAGTCGTGATTTTGGATCATGGGAGGAAGGCGGAGTACCCAGAAAAAAAACCACGGATGCACAAGGAAAGCATGCACATTCCATGCAGAATCCTGGGATTCGAACAATGCAACAGTGCTAACAAATGCACCATCAGACATTTTAAAAAATTCTTAACCTCTTCAGTAATTTCCGTTTTTATTGTCTAAATACAATATTCTCCTTTGCCATTTCAATGACAAATGTGAGCAAATAAGCTGCCATTTATTCTAACCGCTAAAACAGTAAGTAAAATGTTTGGTTATTTAAGTTGGTTTATGATAAAGTAACTTAAAATGCAATGAGTAAATATTTTACAGTGAATCAATGTTATTTATTCTTGACATCAACAAACTACATGTTTTATTGGTGTAAGTATACGCTACATTAAAAAATGTGAAATTTTTACAGAATATAAAGAAGGTTATACCCCAAGAGTAAGACATTTAAAATAAACACTGAAAAGCAATCATCAAAGATCCCTTGTTGAACGTTTATTGCAATATCTAAAAAGTTTTTTAAAATTATTAATCAAGTTTTTTGCAATTAGGGTCCGCCATGTTTTACAGATTTTAGTGTAAACTGAGGGACATAAATACAGTCCGAAAATGCAAACTTTAACTTAAATGATTTCAGCTTAACTTCACAAATATATTAGTTCACAAGAAGAGGCCAGAAAACATCACATTAGGATCCTTCTTTTTTTTTTTACAAATGTGAAGAAGACAGTTGCAATAAGAGTGATGTATCGCTCTTAAGAAAATTCACTTCCAACATTATATGTATTTACCAAATAAGTAAGGGATATTAATGTATATTTACAGTAACGTCTTAAAAAAAGAAGAAAAAAATTGTTGCTTTGCTGATTTTGTTGAAAGTTAGACAACTTGTGAAATATTTCACCTTTGACCTGCTGTGTGAGAATACTGTAAAACATGTCATGTTCAAAGTTCCTAAATTGCCCAGTAAATTCTTGCTGCTAACGTTTTACATGCGAAACATGTCCAGACATATATCAGTCCACATGCAAATCTAGGATTTCAAGCTGAAAACATGAAAGAACCTTTTATGCAGAATAATACCAGCTGTCGAAGTTTTATGACATTTCATGTCTATCCATGAATGTTGCTTTAATTCTTCACTGAAGGCTGAGAAACATTATATTGTAGCTGTTGGAGGTAGAGCCAATTGTCACTGCCACACATTGTGTTGAATAGAAGCAGGACTTTGTACTTCAATGGCATTATTCATCACCCCATGGTGAGGGTGGAAACTGTAAATCTGATCTGCAAAATATTGAAATTGACTTTTTGCATACCACGTGTCTGGCTGATCTGGTAATAGGATTTCAATTCAGATTCATTAAAAAACAGTTCAGGTTAAAATATTCAATTCAGCCCCAATAAAACTTTACAAAAACCTTTAAGGTAAGCCATCATACGTCATTATCCTGGGGTGGTTGTGTTCTCCCAAAGAGAGGTGTTGCACCCGCTCCACAGTTCTCCCACGTCTTTCAAAACCCTCATCAAGCCACAACTTAAAAGTAGCAGCAGGGCTCCTCATTATTGCCAGATTGTCCGGCCTGTTTGTGCTGATTTAGCTCTCTTAGTTGCTATGTTCCTAAGGCTTTCCCATGTGTCTTTTTTTGCCCCAAGACCAGAACTTATATCAAGCCTCCCCCTGAACCTCCCTTGGCTCCTCAAGTCACTTTCCGGTCCAAAGCAATTCCTGCCTGGGCACTGTTACATGGAGGTCTACTTATCTGTATTTTAGACACTAATTCATCGAGAGCAAAGGCATTTCTTCAGGCTGGTCAAGACAAATTGAAGTTTAGGTTTGTTGCCCAGGCCCTCAGAATGAGAGAAACTCACTAAGGACCAGATGTATGCAGCTAAAGCGTGGCGTAAAACTCTGAATCTAAAAAGTTGAAGAAAAAAAGACAAATAGTTGTTTTGTGCATAAATACATAATACAGTTTATTATGGTATTCAAGCTTTGATTTTTTTTTTCATGAAGAAAATTTTGAAAACTAGGTTGACAGAGAGCTGTGAAAAAACTGTG
The DNA here is from genome assembly GCA_963556495.2 of Valencia hispanica. Lineage (NCBI taxonomy): Eukaryota > Metazoa > Chordata > Actinopteri > Cyprinodontiformes > Valenciidae > Valencia > Valencia hispanica. The sequence continues at coordinate 39,527,573 of OY747718.1, forward strand.
AAAGCCTTCAGATCATTTATGCCATCAGTTGTTCGCTGTAGGCAATCTTTTGTAATGTCGTTTATTTGTGGTCTTTACTTAATGAGTAAGCCCTACACTACAGTTAGGTAAGCACAGAACTGGAGCTGGTAGCTGCCTCCAAGTCCACCATTTTGGCTGCACAGTGAAACAGTCCTCTGATCAGAGCATGTAGTGTTGGTTGGGGCCAGAAGAATATAGTGTTAATTTGGTTAAATATAAGCATCATTTTTCATTTCTGATGACATGTAGAACAATGGTCGATGAAATGTGCAAACCTTGGGATATTGTGCTTTAAACTCATCCACAACTTTATCTCGGACCGGTCTGCTGAAGTGGCTGAATATAAATGTCTTCCAATAATAAATTGTTAAAAATGTTTACATACCATCTATCATTGTTCTTCCACTTCACAATTGTTAGTCTATCACGTAAAATAACCCTAATAAAATTCACAGGAGTTTGTGCCAACTACATGAAAAAATTAGCAAATGTTTATATGACAAGTAGTGAAAACAATATTTTTTTGGATGAAATCAGAATTGAGTCAAAGTGATAATAAAAGAAATCAACATTTGAAAAACAGCAGGAACAAAACGGTTCACATAAGATATTAAATTACTTGTTTACATAGCCTTTTTCGCTCTATACAATTCAACTGAATGAGACAGTGTGTCCAAACTTTTGGTCTGTACTGTATACTGTACTGTATCTGTACTGTATACTGTAGGTTGGTACTTTAATAATCCCCTTAGGGAAATGGTTGCGTTTACACAGCATCAGCGAAGAACTATAAAACAAAAGAGACATGAGACAAATAATAAACACTAGAATGTACGACTATGGAAATATTAATATAAGCTGTTCATATAGAAAAGCACTTTCATTTTATTCTGCATCTAAGTACCTATCCCTTTTGTTGCTGTGCAGTGGGAACTTCAATACTATTAGATTGTTCTATTGCATTGTATAATTCTATTCTATACCAGGAGGATTTGTATTCAAGGCATCTCACAACCTAAAAACTAAAGCCACCCTGTCAAATCCACTCTGGTCAAAGTTCCTCCCTGCCTTTCTCAGAAACAGAAATTCAGGGGGAAAAACATTTTGTCCTTTTTCCCCACAGAAGAACTAAATAAAACAGTTTGCATAAGACTGTATAAATGCATTACTGTGTATCTGTATAATAGGTTAACTTCATGATATGCAGATAGAGGAGGTAAAGAAACCTGTTTTTTATGACATGTAAATCTCTTCAGCAATCTCTTCTCTTTCCATGAATTACTGACCAGTTTAATCAAAGGGTTTAAGGGCAAGCAACTTCAAAGTGATATATATCTGTGAACATCTTACAAATTTTCAAAGAATGTGGGTCTATACTTTGTCAAAATTTAAAATATAGAGTGTGCAGAAAACAATGTAGAGCATAACTTATGGAGGCTGACAGGATTTAAGCAGACTATAAAAAGAGTGGCATGCAGTGTTGTTTGTGTTACAAACATGAGAAGGCTGTGCTGCGGATATTAAGCTGCCATTTGTGGGTAGTTGTCTGTGTGGAGCATCCTGGCAGCTTTACAGTGTTTTATAGAAATATTCCTAATATGATTTTCTTTTTTGAAAGATTTAAATCACATCCATCATACTTCAACAAAAGCACTCGGGATGTGTTTGGAATTTGCTGTGAAGCTCATCCAAGAAGGTTGTTTGGTGGGATATTTAGTCCAAGGCAGAGCAAATCAGAACTACAGACAAAAAAAGGAGGAGGAAGAGGAGAAGGAGAATTGGCAGTTGAATAAAGAAGAGAGGAAGAAAGTTTTTCTGACACCTGGATTGTTTTCTTCTCGAGAATGTTTGATCTCTGGAGGAACACAATGCTGCAGGGTGATTTTCTAAAGATCTTCTCACAAAAAAGAAATGTGCTTTTCTGTTGTGAGGAGCAGCCATGTGTTTCCACCGTTTTGAATTATATACATTTGTGTTGACACCCTTTAGTGGTATTCCAGCATTGAGGATAATAATACCAGCTTTATTTCCAGCTTGTTGTTGCTCGTCCCTAACATGATTCATAATTCTCGCAGCCGGTGGGATGTTTCGGTCCAAGAAATTGCATTATCCACGCTCACTCCACAGGTCTAGCACCGTGTTTGGCCGTGCCTCAGCTGCGGAGTTTAATGCAATAATAAATATATAATCATGTGGCCGGGTGGAAGAGAGGGCCCGGTGGGGACAAACTGAAAGAAAGTAGAGGAGGTTTAATTAAAGCTAGAAACCACATTCCTTTACACGGACGTGACACGCTGTGCAAAATCTGCACTTTCATGAGTTTGTCTGCACACTTCGCTTGCCATTATGCATTTTTGAATGCATGAGTGTGTCTGTGTCAGGTACACAAAGGCCTCTTCATGCACACAGTCACTGATGTGTTTGCAAGTGTCTACAGTACACAGGCAGGAAAATGCAGGCTTAGAATAATCCCCTGTGGTATTCAGATAAGAACGCCTAAATTCCTTCATCACACAGGTGTGTAACCTTGCTGACAACAGGAAGAGGTCTGTTTTGTTTTTTTGAGTGCTTCTCCTCCAATAACCCAGCTATCACACTCCATGCAGGCACTGTAAAATAACTCTGTGTACACCGCTAGGTTTTTGTTACACTATTTTCAGCTAAAATGATTGAACTGCCAGTCTCTTTGTAATTACCTGAGGGGTGCAGGCAATGGCACAGCTAGTAAAAAGGCTGATGAGGGAGTATTGAATTTGCACTTCAATTAGAGTGCTTATAAAGTGTGGATTACACAAGGACTCTGGGGCCAGACCTCTCACTTAATTACCACGGTGCAGTTTGGGAGGAGGGACATTAGGGTAAAGGAGCAAGTTGAAAAACATCGGAGATATTGGCTAATATGACCAGAGCTGATATTTTATGAAGATTGATAAAAAGAAAATTAATAAAACAAAGAAAAACAACTGAAATGCATTGATTTTCATCTAACAATTTACAGCCAAAGACTTGGAAACATATCAGTTATTACACCTTCCAATACTTCAGAGTGCTCCAATTGCATCAATTTCCATTTTTTCAATTGTCTGAAGCAGTCTCCTTCAAGATGAAAGAGGTAAACAGAGAAATTTGTTCAAAAGAAAAGAAAAAAAATTCAACAAAATGTGTTAATCCACAACAAATTCTCAAACGGATTATTGAGCCAATGAGTGAAAATCACCAGCCATTTAGAGTGGATTTGTCTGCAAGGCAGCGATAAACGACAGCTCGCTTTTTTCCCACGGCTTAGCATCCAGATTCTTAGAAGAAGATGCTTGAAGGACGTGCTTTTAGAGTAAACAGGACCAATGGGAAAGAAAAGAAAACCGTTTCTGTTCAGTTAATTAATTTATGAAGACAATGTGAGACGATGTAAAAATGAAATGATTAGTTGTCATAGGTTCCTAAAGAAGAAAAAAAAAGCTGTTACGGGGTAATTGGTTGCAAATTTCAAAGCCTAAAAGAAAAAAACAGTGCAGCAGACACAAAGAGTTTTATCATCTTTGCTCACACTCTGAAATCTGTTTCACTGTGAAATGAGCTATACATGGAAGCTGTGCAAACACATCATGACACCTTTATAAAATAAGAAGGATGCCTGAATTTAATTTGACATTCTTGTGCTTACACGAAAACTAAGTTGATGCTAATTGGATTTGTGGATGAGCCATAAAAGCAAAAAAGAAACCTAATGTCCCGCTGCAGAGAAGGGATTTTATATCTCCACATGCTTTTAATCTCTATGACTCCAGCCCGTTTTCTGTCTGCTTAGATCATATTCTTCCCGTCTACCTTTCCCTCCCTTGCGCTAACTCTCATTTTTGCTGTCAACAAAGACTGTGCAGCCTTCCTACAGACCCTAAAGGAATCTCTCACACTGCACTCACATAATCACTTCAGACCCAGCTGTTTAGACCAACATCTCCACTGGGACTCACCAGCCACAAGCCAAATCAGACCTCTGTGTAGAGAAAAGAAAAGGTAAAAGAGAAAGAGGAACAACAGAAACAACAAGGAGCACGTCAAAGAGAAGAACATCACCAGCCTGGCCTTTTGGTGGCTGAATGTCACTCTCCTCATTCAGTAATGAAACAATGAAGATTAAAGGCTTTTAAAAAGGTTTCTGAGCACAAAACCTTTAAAGCCTGGTTTATACTTCTCTGTCAGCAAGTTTCCACCCACACCCACAGGTATTGACGGTAACGTTTTCCTTTAATACTTCTCCGTTGGTATCTCAGTGTTACAAAGCAATTCTCCGCCGGAATAGCAGGGGGTGCAGACCTTTTCTGGTGGGTCTGCCTACCATCGCAGTGATGTCTTCAGCTTGTAAACGCACATCCACTCAAGGAGCAATGGCCGACAGAGAGCGAGTTTTGATTGAGCTGGAAAGCTTTTTACTAGAAGTGAAGCTCATTGAATACTCTAAAATCGCATGTAAACAAACAAACACAGCGGTCTTTATTATTGTTCCCTACACTTCCTGATGTTCAAAATCACAGAAAGACCTTATTAGATAAACTGGCCTTGCAATATAAAGCATCTAGTGCCCAAAAGCTGATTGGACTACTAATTACATAAACTATTGAATACTGCTCAGGTGAAATGATCTTGGGCCGATGTTGAGGTGACCAATCACAGAGGTGCGCTGTCTGTTGCATTCAACTGATTGGGCTCTACTACATCCATGCTTGCATGCTGGTTAGAGAGCCCTTGCGTTGACAGATAATGACACTGCGTGTCTCCACACCTCTGCAGACGAAGTATAAACTAGGCTTGAGAGTCTTCAGTTATGGCAAGAAATGTAGGCCTACATTCACTCATCTTGGGCTCTCCGCTTGCAGCCTGCAATAAATGTTCCACAAAAAGTGAAATTGTAATTAACCCCTCAATGGCCTCTTAATTAAAAGTAACTTTGGGGATCTTGACCACAAAAAATGTCCTAGAACAAAAAGTACAACTAAAATTATACAATATTTCGTAAGTCTCTTTTTTTCTTACACAAATTTCATCTTTAGCTTCAGTACTCACAAAACCTAATAAAATATTTGTTTTATTTTAAAAATCTGCACTGAAAAAAACCTAAAACTTTAATCTCTTTGTGTTATGTCCAGAGGACTTGCTATGGGGGTTAATTGTCAATGATCAAAAATCAAAAATTTGGAGTGTCACAAAAGGGCATAAAACTATTTTTTGTATAGTGTAAGATTTTCAGAAAAAGTCACACATTTCTCCCTAATGCACAAAAAAATGTTCTTCATATAGAAATATTATTATAATATTACATAAGTAAATATATTTTTACATAGCTTATTAAAGCGTTATTAGCTTAAGTAATCACAAAACATTCAAATATGTCTTTTTCTAAGATTTAAACCCTTTAATGCAAGATTTCATAAGAAAGGACCACGCTACAGACATCTAAATTTAAAATGTTTATTAAAGAAAGGGAATGAAGGAATGAAAAGTCTGGGGAGTTGCGTCAGGGTCTAACTGGACATGTCTGGGAGGCCCAGAGCAGCAGCAGGAGAGCGCCGACCTTGAGGCGAGGCCCCAGAGCGAAGCGAGGAGGCCCACCACCCCAAAAGGACAGACACATCTTTCCTCTTAATATTTGTGAGTTGCTTTGAGTCTTAAGTGCTTGTACATGTGCACAATCACACACACAAAACACATATAAAACTGTCATTTAGGCTGATATTCATCTTTGGATAATGACAGATTTTTATGATGAAGAATGTAGAAACACAGGTAACAAAAATTATGTAAACAATCATGCACACTAGTGTATGACATCTCTAAAAAGCACTCAAACCATATTTGTTGGAAATGTGTATAGCATTGTGAATCCAGGTGCCCTAAGCTCCCAAAAATGTTTAGAATTTGAGTGCATTTTTAATCAATGCCCCGCCATTTATCAAGAAATCACGCATCTGGTGGAAAACAATAAAAACTACTATTTCAGTCTCTGACAGCTGCAGGAAAACACGCAGAGTAAAAAATAATATTCATGGTGATATTTAGGCTTGTTAGAAAAATTTGGCACAAAAATTACAAAGGAACTCCATGTCTCTGAGTTGTGTTTGCAGTGTTTTAAAATGGCCTGTACTTGTATAGTGCTATATCTATTCCTGAGGACCCCAAAGCACTTCACACTACATTCAGACCTTCACCCATTCACGCACACATGATTGTAAGCTACATTGTAGCCACAGCTGACCTGGGGCACACTGACAGAAGCGAGGCTGCTGTACACACTGGCGCCACCAGGCCCTCTGACCAGCAGGTAAGGAGGGTGAAGTGTCTTGCCCAAGGACACAACAACCGAGACGGACAGAGCAGGGGTTCGAACCATCAACCCTTTGATAACAGAACGAACTCCTACCTCCTGAGCTGTGGTCGCCCACTTTAAAAAGTAAAAAGTAAAAATAAACAAATAAAAAAATAAGCAGCTTAAGCAGAGAGACCCAGACTTCCCTCTCCCCAGCCACTTGGGCCAGCTCCTCGGGAGGAATGCCACGGTGTTCCCAGGCCAGCCAAGAAATTAGTATACTATTTGTTGAATTAATATATTCCTAAATTGCCAACATGTCTTTTTTCTACAAACGTCAATCAATTAATTCAATAATTCAACACCAAAAATGTGTTTCCCATCAAGGCATTTACCTTGCCTAAAGGAATTTAAAGCTTTCCAACAGTACATTGGAGGAGAAGCATTGTTTCAACAACAAAATTGTTGCCGAAATAAACATTCCCTCTTTTAAAAAGACCGAAGAGACTTCAAAGGAGACTGTTAGGCCTCCTAACTGCTTTATATTCTGGTGAATCATCTGTGTAGGGAGACACTCTGGGATACCCTGCAGTTTATGGGATTGTAGGACCGGTGATAGCATGATGGTCCTTCTCAGAGCTGTTATGGAATATAGCATGTGCTTCAATTGCCTGCTTGCCATGGTGGATGAGGATTTTGACTACCTTTAACATCACCCGCTGTGAACGGGCAAGGGCGGTCTAGGTAGACCCTTGTAGCTGCAGAAATGGTGGTTGTTATTGCGTTGGGTGTGTCTTGGATGGAGTACGGTGAGGTGCAGCTCTCTGCAGATCTTGCAGGGCTGTTTAAAAGTACAGCTTTACTACGGCCATACTTCCAGCACCGGGTACCATCCTTGATCCATTTTACTATCTGATTAGGTGTGAGCTTCTTAAAATTGTCACATAGGACAATAGGATTGTGGCTTGGAGGCAGGTTTGCTACAGACGGGCTTGTAGGCAGGTGACTCATCTTTTACCGTGATAAGCACATGGGTAGATCGTTCCCGGTATGAGATTAGGCTGTTTGCGCTCTTAGTTGGTCTGTTGGGCTCAGGTTTATTTAGAGCTGCAACACAACTTGACACGTGTTTGGCTTGGATTTGACCTGGAGGCAGACAGCGAGGTCAGGAGCATGTATCTTCTGTCAGAGCCTGACTGCAGGATCCCCCAGTTAAGGCAATGCTCCACAAAACGCTCATGGTAAACTGGGGACATTTTGTTCCACTGCCAGTCCATGTGTGACCTACACAGGAGTTCAATGCCATTCAGTCCTTCAATAGTTTGTAACATGCCCAAAAGAGATTAGACAGATGGGGCGAAGGCATCAATACTGTTAGCTCATTTCACCGTTAATGACTCTTAAATAACCAAGATTGTTTAGTGCTTAGAAGCTTACACAACCCTGATAGCCTCGTTAGGTATAACGATAGCCCCATTAGTGAGCCTTAACCTTAGACTTATAAATCTGACATTCCCAATCCAGTTTTCAGAACTGAAGAAGCCTGTTGGATGAAAGACGAAACTTATTCAAGACAACAAAAAAGTCTAGTTGCCTTCATTTAAATTCTCAAGAATCCTATTTGCTGTCACCCATCTTTAGCCCGGGGAGTTGAGAAGGATGTCAAGCTCTAACTGTACAAGCTGCCTTGGTTGGCTGTATTTATCTTGTAGCGCATTGAGTGCAAAAGTATCACCCAAGTAAGGACTTGGGTGATGCATATAGGCCTTTACGAGTTGTAGTGTGCTGGGTAGCCTTAATTGGCTTAATAGCAATTGGTATTTGTACTGTTTGCTGAGGTGGCTATGATTGCTGCCCACGCCATCTTAAAGAGGGCATAGTCACGCTCATGGGCAGTGGTAATGAGGATGTCCTTCCAAGTTGTGGCTGTACACCAGCATATGGGGCTGGCACGGGCAGAGGAGCTTGGTGTATTATAGAGGTAGTTGGGGCTTGCTTCACCCTGGGAGTTGCTACCGAAGCTGGTGTAGGCTGCACTGGATTGACATCTGCGTGATTAGGGTAAGATGCAGGATGCTGGGTGTTGTGAAACCCCATCCGATGCCACATAGTTGGAGGAACGTTAGCTGAGGAGGTGATTTGGGCCATTTTTGGCTGTGGCAAGGAGACTGCTGCAGTTAACTCTGTCCCATTAGTGGGGGTGCAAGTACGTGTATTAGAGCCTGGACATGTATTCATTTTTATTTTTTTTACCCTGTGCAGATTAGAACAAATTTCCAATGATGTTGAACCATTCCACACTGGAAAAAGCTGTTTAAATAAACCATGGCCCAAAAATCATATTCTATTCAGATTAGATCCAAATTGCCACGTGCTTAGATTCAAATTCCACTATGTGATTCAAAGATCAAATGGGATCTAGAGCTTTTTGTCGTGATATCAAAGAAGCTGGATTTAATGGCATGTTTAATGACTTCTTACACAGGGAAATGGGCTTCATGCATAACCTCCAGAGCCATTAGAAAGGAGCCTTCTCTCATCCAATTAGAGGCCTCCTTTGGATAACAGAATCTCTAAACAGCTCAAAAAAAATGTTTTTATCCAAAGAAGGCAAATAAATGGAGCTATTGATGCTTGTTCTCCAGCTAATATCCAGGTCAGCCAGACTGGAATGATATTAAACAATCACAGTGGGTCCTACAATGGGAAGGAAACTGCTTGTGGGAGCTGAGAGCCTATGGAAGCTGAATTCATAGGTTGAATCTCACTTGACAGACAGTATCTTTGCATTGTTCAGGATTTTAGTCCTTTTTACTTCTTTTCAAATGTGACACCAAGACGTTTCAAATACAACTTGAGTTAGTCATGATTAAAGTAACATACCCTGTCTGTTAGAATAGATTGCCTATATTAACCTCATTATTGAAGTCTTAATTAAGCAGTCTAATATAAAACATTTGATACACATTGCAGAATGAAATATGCTTGTTTTTCTCATTCAGTCAGAGGCTGAGTTATGCAGCCCAATTTGACTGCCTCAAAGTTAATTTCTCATCCAGTGTTGACTTGCATGGAAATATTTGCATAGTAAAGTGTTTTTATAGAAGCTGAAAGGCTTTCAGGGTAAAACATCACATCTGAAAAAAAAGTGCAAATTAGGAGGCAAGTATTTCAGGGTATAACTTATTTTAATATAAAATTATGGAAACAAAGTGTTTTTTGAACAGTCTTTTAATTGGATTTGAAAAGGGACATGAAAAAAGCATTTTCTCTGTTAGAGAAAATCATTTTTGTTATCATAAGTGGCTTTGTTTGGTGTGGCTTTATGTCAGAAAATCTATTATTTATTGACCTGTATAGATTTGCATGGTCTAGATGTATCAAATGCTCAGAGGACAAATATTCCCATTTTACAATTTTTTAAACAACATACTAATCTAATAAACTTTTTTTCTTGAATTAAGAGCAAGTAAAGATTTCTTGGTTTATTGGTAAGCAACATAACCACATGGGGAGAGGCATGTCAGATATTTTGGCAAGTGAAAAAGAAAATCTTTCACCTTTACCGTTCATCTGTTATCAAAATGTGCACTGATATGCAACAAAACCTGGTATTAAAAAGCAAAGCATTAAGCATTTTTGAGAAAGCTCTTTTCACATGCATAGTGTCAGCTTGGGCTTGATAGAGATAATCTGGTCTTAGAGTTAATGAGCGCAGCAAAAGCTAATCAGTGCAAAGCAAACATTGTATTGGGATCTGGAATTATAAAGGACTCATAGATATTGACAAAAAGCATTGGTTACTTTAAGCCTCTAGGCTCCAAAGTTCCTGTATTGTGCAAAGATCACACCACCAGGGGCATGCACATACTGTATATGTTTAGTCCAATAAGAAATATGTCAGAAAAAAGGTAATTTAAAGGTTTCGTAGAGTCTATTTGCTGCCAAAGCTTCATAATTCCTTTGAAAAGAGTAAAAGAATAGAAAACAGGACATAAAAATTAAGTGTTGCAAGTCAGATAGAAATATTAAAGAAACTTGAGTTATTGACAAGTGTTATTGTTCCTGAACTGTAGCTAAGAATATAAAAACTTTTAAATCAATCATTACCTACAGGAGGTGGAAATGTTTATTTCTTTTTACATTTAAATGCTTCTTTCAGCTGCTTTGAAGATATTGCATAATTGTTTTTTTTACAACTTACACAATTTTCTATGTTGGGGGAAAATGTGTATAAAACCTGTACAATAGCAATTTAAGTGATACTAGTTTGACTTCATTAGGCAGCAAAAAGAGATAAAACAATTGACTGAAAAAACAGGAAAACAGATACGAGACCTTCAAAGATGTTGGTGTCTTTACAAAAAGAAATAATTCTGGTACAACCTTCAATATATAATATAAGTTTTGTGCAATGAGTTCCTCCTCGTGTCTTTCAGTCTGCAGCAATTCATTTCAGCTGAAGTCATTTCTGAGACAGAAAAGGACGCAGGCTGTTTTTCAAGGCTTTGATACACTTGGCTACCTCTCAGACATGCTGCGCCATTACTCTGTTTCTAATTCACAGTCTAAACAAGGGCATGAAAAGAAAACTTTGAGCATGAAGAACAAACTAACAGGAATCCATCAACAGAAACTTGTTTTTCATCTCATTTATTTTACCAAATCCTCCCTGTCTGGATGGAGTTTCTGCGAAAAAGCCTCAAACTGTGTCATTTTCTACATTCTGGCCTATGGCCAAAGCTCAGTGAAAATACACAAAACAGGTTTATTCTCTTGGTGTAGCTGGGGCATAATGACCTCAAGCCACAGGTCGAAACATTTCGCTGTCCCTCCATTCCCCAAATGAGGCTGCCTCTGGTCATTAAAGGAGCAGCATTTTAAAAACAGAGAAAAACAGCCTGCGTGGTGGCCATTAAAGATGCCATCGACTTTTTAATTAAGTCTCATAGAGGGCCTATCAATGAGAGGGTGGTAATCAACGAAGGCATAAAGCCAATCCCATCCCATTTCTGTGCTCTTTGAGGCTTTAACAGATCTTTTTTCATTTTGTGCCATTAGAGAAAATCTAAAGCTGGAACAGTAAAGATTTCTGCAGAAATTCATCTAATTCCACATCCTGTGCCATAATCCAACTCCAGTAGCTTTCATTTTGTCTTTACACAACATTACCACTAAAGACGTTTATGCATATTAAACTAGTCTACGCTTAAAATGACTAACACAAGTCTGAAGAATAAACTACTGTAAAATGTGCTGTTCCTCCTGGAGTTAGAGAGTGTTTTTTTTCTATAATTCTCCTGCAATTAAGGATTCAAGGATTCAAGGAACTTTTATTGTCATACCATCTCACGTTACATGTGATGGTATGAAATTAGGACTCAGGTCCGGAATTATAAGCCATTTAAATTAAATTAGTGAAAAAAATTATTTAAATAAATGTAATAAACAAATAAAAATAAATGTGCTCTACAGGACACAGCTGGAGTTCAGCAATCTAACAGCTGTGGGGAAGAAGCTGTTATTGAGCCTGGTGGTCTTGCTCTGTATGCTCCTCAGCCGCCTGCCTGAGGGCAGGGGCTGAAACAGGCTATGAGCCGGATGGGTGGACTCCTTCAGGATGCGGAGGGCCCGTCCCCTGCATCGGGACATGTAGAGGTCCGAGGTGGTGGGAAGCGTGCTCCCTACAGTCCTTTGTGCAGTTTTCACCACCCGCTGCAGAGCCTTCCTCTCAGCAGCAGTACAGCTGCCGTGCCACACGGTGATGCAGGTGCAGATAACGCTCTCCACTGCACAGTGATAGAAACTCCTAAGGACGGAGCTT